>CM053032.1:94182942-94782942 GCA_028564925.1 Lithobates sylvaticus | reverse complement strand
CCGCCCACATATGATGTCACAGTCCCGGAGGATTCTGGGACTGTGACATCATATGGGGGCGGGGTCACCATGTGACATGAGCATGTGACCCCGCCCCCTTGTCCCTATATAAGTCACAACACTGCGTGTCTCTGCCATTCCGGCCAGAGAGAGCGACGAGTCAACATCGGAAGAAGAAGAAAAATAGGAAGAAGAAGGAGACGGCGCAGAAGGCGGCGACAGTGGCAAGAACATAAGAGACCCCGGAAGACCCCTGAAGATTCTGATAAGCCCCCCGCCCGCAGACCCCGACAACCAACGGCCAGGGTTGTCGGGAAGAGGCCCTTGTCCTCATCAACAAGGGGACAAGGTGCTTTGGGGTGGGGGGGCTCGGATAAGGGTCTGAGATGGATTTGGGGGGGGCCACCACGCCGTTTTTTCGGCGTAGGAATCCCCTTTAAATCCATGCCAGGTGATGGGGCTAGCGCGGCGGCATTCGCTGCCTTCGCTAGTCCCGTCTACCTGCAGTTACGTTCTAAATGAACGGACTCTCCGATCGTGTGTCGGCAAGTCCGTTCATTTCAAAAGTCCCGCGGATTGTCCGCCGGAAAAGTCCGGGTGTGTGTGGGCAAGTCCACACGCTTAGAAAGTCCGGCGGACCTCCGCTGGAAAGTCCGGCGGTTTGTCCGCTGGACTAGGTCCGGCGGACAATCCCGCCGGAAAGTCCGAGCGTGTGTACGCCACATTAGAGTAAATCCTGTGTCTAGGGTAGTTTCCTTAAAACCTCTCAGACCTCAGATCCAATGTATTGTATAATTTCAGAGTACTCTGGAATCAGTTCTCAAAGAACCATATTAAATGACACTCACACCATGCTGTCTTTTGAGAACTAACTGTATTGAGTTATCACAAAACACTTCATATAGTCTATTTCACGTCACACAGGATAAGACATGCGCAGTAAATATCAAGACGTTTACAGCTGGTCAAGACAAAACAAACAGTCATTGTTCTTTGTTCTAAACTAGCTAAAGGAATAAAAAGAATTTGTAAAAATGTAGATAAGTAGTATGTGAGAATATTTCATTATTCTCTACAGTAGCTGAAGGAATGCTGAGAAAGTCTATAAAAGTATCAGATATGTGTGTGAGAACACATGAGTTAGGAGAATTTCATGTTGAGACAGTTATCTGAGAAGTTAAAGGGTTCAAACTGTACATATTGTGAAATGGAAGTTTGTGAATATTAAAATGGCTGACAGAAACAAGATTGATGCTTAGCATAACCTTTCAGTGACCCCACAATAGGGATAAAAACTTTTCTGCAAAAGGGCATTTAAAAAGACTCGCGGCCATTCACTAAAATTAGAGGAAAAGTGATTTAACCGGAAACTGCGTAGGAGCGCCACAACATACAGGGATATACACAACATACAACATACAGGGATATACAATGTAATATTGACATAAAATCGCACACACACAGGTTGGACCTGATGACTTTTTGTCAACCTTACCAACTGTGTAAGTTAACCTCTTAATTGCCCCTTGATTTTAACTCCTTCCCAGACAGTGCCATTAGTACAGTGAACAGTATTCTCACTGATCACCGTATTAGTGTCACTAGTGACATCTGTGTCAGTCAGTTAGCATCCCTCCCAGCCAGTGACAGCACTAGACTGCCCGCCACTCTATGTCACTGATCACAGCCATTACCTGTATAGTGTCTGTAGTTATCAGTATCTTGATTACGATCAGAACTATACTAGTGTCAGCAAAAATGCAGTTTGGTTTTTACCAAAGACATGTAGCAGAATATATTTTGGCCTAAATTTATGAAGAAATTTGTATTTTTTTGAATGTTTTATAACAAAGTAGAAATTTTTTTTTCCTAAATTTTCTGTGTTTTCTTCATTTATATTATCCCCTATATAACCCCTCCCATACAGGAAGTACTTCAGTTTTTATCAGTGTCTGCAAGGTGGATGGCACGATTGTTTGAGCTCTCTGAGCTCCAGGTCTCTAGTCCCACAAACAGTTCTTAAATGAATCAAGGGATTGGCTGATCAGATCCATTTGACACAGGCTTTATATGCTTAGATAAATGGTACCCGAGCCTCGCAAAGAAGACACAAGATCCTGCAAGGTTTTGCCTGTAATGCGGCCTCTGGGCGCTTGGCCCTGCAAAGTGGAATCCTGGACACTACAGCACTAAGGAATTCCTGCAGGGTGCTGTATAGGTCCAAGGAAGTGGACCATGAACATGAAAAGGGTACCCAGTCGTTGAAGGTCCTCAAGTGACAGGAACCCGCCGTGAAGGGTGAAGATTGGGCTCTTAATTTCTAAGCTGCCCTGCACCTGGACGGGTAAGTGAAACCCCTTTATTATTGTTGGGTGTCCCAGTGATTATAACTATCAGTCAAGCTAGCTAGAGGCTGGACACCTGTGTGCTGTGACCATACGGGGGAGTTTTTGGGCTAGCTGTGGGCGTTTGCAAAGTGTACCTTTTTTGCTTGTGTCTGGCTTATTTACCTGCATGATGAATGGGGGTGCGCTATTTCGCCTTGGTTCGCCATGGCACACGTGCGTAAGCAAAAGCGCCTCTGAGCTCAGCAATTTGGCGGCCATGGCGCACGAGGCTTTGATGCAAATGCGCCGTAGCCTTTATCTGGGTGCACGAAGATTTGCATCATACGCGAATACGGCCCTGCCTGTTCGCCGGGACCACACATGTACGCGCGCATGCACAGAACGCTCCGGCACACAGCCAGCTTATTTAAGCTGTGTATGCCAAGCATTGGGTGCTTCCAGAAGGCAGCTGTAGGACACAGAGTAGGCTCTGAACCAGGCACTTGCAGCGGTTCATTTATCCTTACCCCGGTCACGTGAGTCACCAGGTGTTGCTTGGCAGGCTAAGGGTGCTTAGCAGGATTGTTGCACAGGGGCTTGGTAAGCCCTATTAAAGGGTCTCCCTTTTGAGGTGTGTTAATACTACACCCAGGTACTCCCTTTTTGTGGCTAGTTAATGTCTTCAAAAAAGAGGAGCAGGACTAACACTACAGGGGAGAGCACACCAATGTCATCAGTAGTTCCTGATGAACCTAATAGTATGCCTAGTGTTGTATCCCCTGAAGGACCAGAGGCTTCTGGCAATCTGAGTTGCTGCACCTATCTGGGATTGTGCCTACAGTCAATGCTGCTACTTCACCCTTTATCACTAAGGATGAACTGTCCTCGGCCCTAGTCAGGTTAAAGCACAGGATTGATGGCATGATTGCCTCCATCCTGCAGGGTGGCAAGAAGCATGACCGATCCCCCTCCCCGGAGTCTCCTTGTCTGGAGCAGGAATGGGTTGAGGATGGGGAAGAGCTTAAAGCTCAGGATTCTGTGGATGGCCTGGCGGATGAGTCTGCTTCCGAGCAATCTGGACAAGAAGATAACCAGTTGGTGTCTGCCTCTCAATCAGAGGTTTTTGATCCTGACTCTTACCGGAATGGGTCGTTCTGCCTTTAAGTTGCCTCTGGCAGAGGTTTCTGAGCCTCCCTGGTCCTCTTTGGGATCCTTGAGGCCTCTTCAGACCACACATGCTTTCCCTTTACACCCTCTGTTGGAACAAGCGGTGTATGCTGATTAGAAACATCCTGACAGAATTTTTGTTCCTCCTAAGAGGTTTTACCTTTTATATCCCATAGATGAAAAGTTTGTTAAGAAGTGGAGTATGCCAGCCGTAGATGTAGCAGTTTTTAAACATGACTATTGTATAACAGAGGTGTCCTGTTAACCCCCTATAACCATACTAAATCTTACCACTGCTACGTACCCCAACCCGATCCCCCAGAAATTGAGACCACACCAATCTGGAGAAAAAACTTGGCCGTAGCAGCCAATTAAATTTATTTATTTATAAAATATTCAAAAATAAACATAAATAACCATAAACATAAATTAGCATAAACCGTATGCACCTGACTTAAACCACCTCCTCTTTTCAGGAAAAACCCCATCCATATTAAAACCATATCAAATCTGGCACTGCGGTACTTTAACTAAATTGGGCCTCAAGCTGACACACTAGCTAAGAGACAACAAGAATACTGCCTGCAGTGCACCCGATCACCAACTTCCAGCTAAACCCCTTTAGTTGGCATACGACCCTCGGGTACCATATCAGCAATGGGTCCCGAACTTATTCCAAACCTGGGGTTAATCCTTGATCAGCAAAGACCAACATCATGCCACCAGCACACAAGGGCAACACCTTACCCTTGTGCGCCCTGCCACACCCGCAATGCTCGTTGGATCCCGTCTTGTAATGCCAGAGCCCACAAGTCTGTACTCACTTCATTCAGGTGCACCCCGTCCCTTTTCAGGTACCGCCATGTCTCGACTTCCAGCTCCCTGTGACGAATGGCCAACCCCCCATTCCGCACCACAAAGTCACTGATCTCCTTATTAAACTTCCTCCTCGCCTGGTTAATTTTTTCCACAGAACGTGCCCCACGCCAACTAGTGCGCGCCACCATATCCGACCACACAATGATCATGCGTGGGAAGGTACAGCGGAGCTGCCAAAAATCTAATTTGATATCTTTGATCAAATCCAACATGGTCTTAGTGCCTAAATAATTTCCCCCCACATGCAACACTGACACGTCTGGGGGGCAGTGCAGGCATGCAAATCTGTGCACTTGTGACACTGTCCTGCTCCACAGCATGCCTGGTGACCCCAACCATTTCAATTCAGCTTCCCGCCGGGGAAAACCTAACTGTCTGCCATTAGGACGGGCATCACCCCTCCTGGCCCCCCAACACACGTACAAGTGGCCCAGAATCCAGACCATCCCGCATGTTCTTCCTAAAAGAAAAGAAAACAAACCTCAGAACACGTAAGTAACAACTGCAACATATTACATCAGAATACATAACCTGTACCTTATGTACTTATCATAAGCAGATGAGGGCGAACATAAGACCTAAACCTTTGCTACTCCCATCTCCCGATCCTTTTAACTGCCGCCTCATCCAGACCCCATCTGACGGCCTCAGTAGCCGCCCCTATGCAGAATGAATGGGACGAAAACCGCTCCTTCCCCAAACCAAGCGCCCCTAGGCACTTCCTAAATACAGCAATAAACTGATATCGTGATAATGATCGTCCATCTTGGTGCACTAAAAGAGAGCCCCCCCCCTTTTGGACGCAGCATCAGGAAACCCTTCACCAGATTTATAGGGCACAAGGGAGAACCGGGCAGTGAATACACCTGCACCACCCGGCCCTTGCTCCGCTGATCAGTCTTTGACCTGCGCACCAGCATGGACAACCTGTGCGCATCGCACGTCACATCCGCTACCCCCAGTCCCCCATCTACCTTTGTGGAAGAACTGACCAACTCACAAATCCGGAAAGCCCCAAAGAAGGCCAGCGCAAAGGCCGCTCTGAATAGCGATGTTTCGTAGTCTGACGAGCAGGTCACCCCTAATTGGGCCAATAACCTACCCAACAATGCAAAAGAAACCGGACGCCGAGTATCCCTGCCCGGCTTAGAACGCCTGTAACCCTTCATAGCCTGCCTGACCCAAAAATCTTATGTCAGATCCTGAAAACCATGCAACTTAAACCAAAAAGCTAACCCGGCTAATTTTCTATCCAACCCGGACACTGACACCCCTTCTTCCAAATTCCTGGCAACAAAATATAAAACTAACA
Source organism: Lithobates sylvaticus (assembly GCA_028564925.1). NCBI lineage: Eukaryota > Metazoa > Chordata > Amphibia > Anura > Ranidae > Lithobates > Lithobates sylvaticus. The sequence goes on along the minus strand of CM053032.1, from coordinate 94,777,257 downwards.
AACGAAACTCCTGTTCTTCCTGTCCCCCGTTCACCTGTCGTACCAATGTCAGCCATTCCTCCCAGACCCTGCTGTAAGCTGACCACGTAGACTCGCTCACCGACCGTCTGATCCAGCCAGCTACTCTTCCAATGCTATCGTCCACAGCCACTCGGGACATTACGCCCCGAATTGTTCCGCTCCCGGAGCCAACTCCCGGAACTTGTTCCACTGAAAGCGAGACAACGCATCAGCAATGACATTCTCTACCCCCGGTAGGTGGACAGCATATATGAAAATGTTCAACTGTAAGCAGCGTAAAACTAGGTGTCTGAGCATCCGAACCACCGGAGGTGATGAAGCAGATACCCTGTTGATCACCTGCACTACACCCAGATTGTCTCCATGAAACCTTACCTTTAGATTCCGGAAGGAATCCCCCCAAAGTTCCACCGCTAATACTAACGGGAACAATTCCAACAGCGCCAGGTTCTTCAAGAACCCTGCTGCCCTCCATGACTCTGGCCAAGGTCCCGCACACCACTTACCTCGGAAAAAGGCCCCAAAGCCTGCTGCTCCATCCGTGTACAGTTCCATGTCGAAATTGCTAACTGGCCCTGACATCCACAACGCCCTGCCATTAAACTGGGCCAGGAACATGTGCCACATCGCTAAGTCATCCCTATGCGCCGTCACCAGGCGCACATAGTACTTAGGAGAAGAAATCCCCGCTGTACTTGCCGACATCCTTCCCATTGGCAGTATACGACATGCAAAGTTCAACTTACCCAATAACGATTGTAACGCTCGAAGTTGAACTTTACGCAGCCCCATGATCCCACGAATCCCCTCCTGTAAGGCCGCCAATTTGTCCACCGGTAAATGGCATTCCATCCTCTCTGAATCCAGAACAATGTCCAAGAAACTTAACACTGTCGTCGGGCCCTCCGTCTTTTCTGGGGCCAGTGGAACTCCAAACTTGTAGGCAACGTGTTCCACCGTAGCCAACAGTACTGCGCAAACTTCCGAAGACGGCGGGCCCACGCAGAAAAAGTCATCCAAGTAGTGAATGACAGAATTCACTCCCGCGACGTCTCGAACAACCCACTCCAGGAATGAACTAAATTTCTCAAACAGTGCGCATGAGATCGAACACCCCATGGGCAAACACCGGTCCACATAGAACTCCTCCCGCCAGTGGCAACCCAACAATCTAAAACTTTCTGGATGGACCGGTAGCAAACGAAAAGCTAATTCAATATCAGTTTTCGCCATCAACGCCCCTTTCCCATATTTGCGTACCCAAAATACAGCAGCATCGAATGAGGTATACGACACTGCACACATCCCGGGGTCTATGGCATCGTTTACCGACCCCCCTTTTGCATATGACAGGTGATGTATGAGTCTAAATTTGTTGTGCTCCTTCTTGGGCACGACCCCCAATGGGGAAACCACCAAATCTGGTATAGGCATTTTCCCAAATGGACCCCCCATGCGTCCCAATGCCACTTCCTTTTTCAATTTCTCATCCACCACCCCTGCATTTTGTAATGCAGACCGCAAATTCCGTGTCACCGGCGGAATGTTGACCAAACGCAAAGGGATACGAGAACCCCAGGGCCAGCAATTGCGCTGCCTCCCTATCCGCATACCTATCTAGGAAAGGCTGCATCTTTTCCACTTTCACCGGTGTTCTCCCCTTTTCCTGCAGCGTCCCCTGTCCGACCTTTTCCCTGTTTGAAACAACGGGACAGGGGGTGACCACCCCCACACCCAGAGCATTCGTGCTTGTACTTGAACGTTTCCCCAAACTTGCATGATCCCTCATCGTATTGCCAGCACACCCTTTTCTTCCTTGTGGCCGATTGCCCTGGGTTGCTAGCGCCACCCCCCCCCCCCCCTGGAAAAAACTGCCCCGATGACCTCGTCGACGTCATCAGCCTCATCCAAAGGCTGATGTCCTTGTGGTCCCACTGTAATGATGGGCGAATAGCCCTCCTCTGACGGAACTGTTCCCGGGGCCCGCACAGGTCACCCCACAGTGTCACCCCAGACCACTGCCGCCAGCTTCCTCCTTCCTCTCTGTCTGTGCCTCATAGCCCCCTGTCGATAGCATGTGGTGCCCGGCGGCCATCTTCCTGGACTTCACTCTGCTAGGCCCCGCCCCCGCTGACTCTAGGCCAGAAGCCTGGGTCACACTGGTCTGTCTTGTCCTCATGGAGCGTCCCGCACTGGGGCTGCTGGCGCTGTCTCCCCTGGGCCGCTGAGCTGGCTGTCGCTTTCTGCCTGCCGCCCCCCAGCGGACGCCGCCGCATGTTTCATGGGGGGTCCCGATCCTGCACTATCTGTCCCCATCTGTCCGGCCTGAGTCCCATGATGGAGAGGGGGATCTGCCTAAAAGCGAGCCGGCAGCCTGATGTGCCGCGCTTGCGCTCCCTCCCGCCCAGCTGACCTGGCCGATGTACCCGAGTCCCCCAGCGCCGATGCCAGCCTTGTCTCTAGCCATCCGGGCCCTTGTGAAGCCGCCTGGGCCTTCAAACGGGCGAACAGCTCTTCCACTGCAGCCATCAAGGTTGTCTCCTCCACGCTGACTGAGCTGCTGGAAAACCCCTCCTCTCTGCTAGTTTCCTGAGTTTCACACCACCTGAACCTTTTCAACCAATCACTGCTCTGCTCTGCTCCCATTCCCTGATATAGTACCTCCCTGTTAACACTGTCATGCCCGCCTTCTGCCTATTCCATTGCATTACATTGCTCCAGGCTTACTAGAACTTGACTTGTCCAGTAGATAAATGCACAGGGCTTGAAAGACCCTGTTGATAAGAAATTTGAGTAATTTTTAAAGGCTTCCTTTTCTTTGGCCAGTTCAGCTATTCAGCCAGCTGTTGCAGCAATTGGTATCTGCCAGTCCATAACGGCTCAGATCAGAAGGCCTGACAGGCCTAACAGGCCTAACCAGGTGGATGATCTGCCTGAAAATAAGGCAGATATTCCTCGAGCGCTGAGTTTTGCTGTTGACGCCTTAAAGGATTCAATACAGCAGGTTTCTCGTTTGACTCTCTTGTCTATACATATGCGCAGACTTTTGTGACTTAAGAACTGGTCAGCCGAGCTTCCTTGTAAGAAGTTATTGGCAGGTTTTCCCTTTCATGGGCAAAGTTTATTTGGTGATCATTTGGACAAATATATTCAAAAGATTTCCGGAGGGAAGAGTTCTCTACTTCTTGTGAAGAAAAGCACCAGGCGTCCCTTGTTTAAAACCTCAGGGATTGCTTTCTCAAATGTCTCAGCGCCAAGGCAGTTCCACCACCGCTAGGGCCAGGGGCAAGCCACAAGGCCAGGGCCAGAAAAACCCCTGGGTCCAAAATTCTTCTAAACCCAGCACCACTCCATCGGGTGGGGGGAAAGGCTGCTGCACTTTGCGGATATTTGGAGAAGAATAGTTCAGGATGAGTGGGTCACCTCAACTATATCCTGCGGTTACAAGCTGTAGTTGCGGGACGTTTCCCACTCAGAGGTTTTAAAGATCTAGCATTCCCTTGGATCCTCCAAAAAAAGACTTATTGCTTCAGGCACTACATAATTTTGTGCATCAAAATGATTGTACAGGTTCCTGTACCCGAAAGGGGCACAGGGTTTTACTCAAACCTATTTACGGTTCAAAAACCAAACAGGGACACAAGGCCCATTTTGGACCTAAGATCCCTGAACCATTATCAACTGATCCAGTCCTTTTGGATGTAGTCTGTCCACTCAGTAGTAGCCTCACTCCAGATGGCAGACTTTCTAGCTTCCATCGATATAAAGGATGCGTATTTACACCTACCTATCTTTCAGCCTCATCAGAGGTTCCTGTGATTTGCAGTAGAGGAACGTCTTTTTTCAGTTTGTGGCTCTACCCTTCAGGCTTGTTACAGCTTCCCGGGTGTTAACAAAGGTCTTAGCACCAGTAATGGGTCTTTGTAGGTGCTTGGGTATCTGGACGACCTCCTGCTCAGAGATCACTCATTACAGGCTCTAGAAGAGAGCATAACATGCACAGTGCGGTATTTGGAAAGCTTAGGTTGGATCGTAAATATCGAAAAGTCAACCTTGAGACCAGCTCAAAGTCTAAATTATTTAGGTCTGATCCTAGATACGGTCCAAGCAAGAGTATTCTTGTCACCCGCAAGGATCTGTGCCCTGAAGGATCAGGTGCGTCAAATTGCTTTGCACGTCCTCTTCGTAGGATCTGGAGACTGCTACCAGTGGACAGACTGTTACAAGTCAAAGACTATCTTAAGCGTGATTTTCATCTACCTTTGTGAGTAGTTTTATTACGTGTTCTTTTAAATAAACTTGTTAAAGGATAATGCACAAGGCCGGTGCGCCCTTTCTTTTCAGTTTTATTGTTTGATCGCTAGGATATCCCTACACTTGAGGGCAGCAAGGCCGAAAGCTACCATCCATCCTGAACCTTGAACTGTCGGGCTAACACATTTATGTGCAAGAGTTTTTGTTCTGTTGTACTGACTACGGATGCCAGACTCTCAGGCTGGGGAGTTACTCTAGAAGGGCTCACAGCTCAGGGGAAATGGTCTAGGACAGACAGATCCTGCCCATCAGCATCCTGCAATTACGGGCAGTACGTCTAGCCCTATGGTCCTGGACAGCAGAGCTTCAGGACTGCCCTATCCGGGTTCAGTCCGACAATGCCACCGCAGTGGCCAAATATAAACCACCAAGGCAGTACCAGGAGTTGTTTAGCTCTAAAGGAGGTAAACCACATACTAGCCTGGGCAGAGGGACATGTGCCGATTCTTTCGACAGTCCATATCCCAGGAGTAGAGGACTGGAAGGCAGATTATTTCACCCGCCAGCAGATCTACCTGGGGGGTCCCTGCACCCAGGGGTGTTCCAGGAAATTTGCCAATGTTGAGGATGGCCAGAGCTCAACCTACTGGCATCCAGGTTCAACAACAAACTACAGCAGTTTGTGGCCCGAACAAGAGATCCTCTTGAAATCGGAGCAGATACTCTGGTAATTCCATGGAGCCAGTACTCCCTGGTTTATGCTTTCCCTCCAATCCCTCTCCTTCCACATTTGTTGCGCAGGATTCGGAGAGAGGGAGTTCCAGTAATTTTGGTGACACCAGCCTGGCCCAGAAGGCCCTGGTTCTGGGAGATTGTGAGACTAAAAATAGATGGACCATGGACACTTCCACGTCGCCCCGATCTACTGTCTCAGGGTCCTATATTCCACCCCAATTTACAGTCTCCAAATTTGACAGTATGGCTATTAAAGCCAAGGTGTTAAAGGACCGTGGCATCTCGGGACCAGTGGTCTCTACCCTAGTGAATGCTAGAAAAGCTGTCTGGAAGACTTATATTGCTTGGTGTGAAGCCAAAAAATGCCATCCTCATAAATACGTGATTGAGAGAAATCTTATTTCTACAGTCAGCTGTGGAAATCAAATTGGCTTTGAGTACAGAGGTCAAATTTCGTCCCCATCAGTATTCTTCCAAAGGCCTTTAGCCTCCCATTCACTGGTCCAAACCTTTATGCAGGGGGCAACTCACTTGCTTCCCCCCATTAGGTCACCTATGTGTCCTTGGGACTTGATCTTGGTGCTGTCTGTGTTACAGAAACAACCATTTGAGCCTATCAAGGAAATTCCATTAGGCTTGCTGTCATGCAAGCTATCCTTCCTGATGGGCATCACCTCAGCTAGAAGGGTGTTGGAGTTGGCAGCCCTTTCGTGCAGGGAACCATACCTAATCTTTCACCACGACAGGGTCGTGTTACAACCTGTTCCATCCTTTTGACCAAAATTGGTGTCGGCCTTTCATTTAAATCAGGACATTATTTTGCCTTCTTTTATCTCTCAGCCTCGTTCGGCGGAAGAGAGAGGACTGCATTCTTTGAACGTTGTCCAGACAGTCAAGGTTTATTTGTCTAGATCTGCGGAGATCCGAGGATCAGACTCCTTTTTTGTTTTACCAAAAGGACCCAAGAAGGGGCAGACAGCTTCCAAAGCTTCCATTGCCAATTGGGTCTGTCCATGGTCATTCAGGCCTATGATCTGAAACGTAAAGCTCCTCCCTTGTAGGGTGAGAGCTCATTCTACCAGGGATTTAGGAACCTCCTGGGCTTTTCGCCTGCAGGTATCTGTGGCTCAGATTTGTAAGGCTGCTACCTGGTCTTCAGTGCATATGTTCACAAAATGTTATCAAGTGGATGTTTGAGCGAGCAGCCAAGGATTCTGCTTTCGGCCTCAGTGTACTGCGGGCTGCCGTATAAGGTCTGATGGCTATTGTTTGGCAGGGTGTCTCCCTCCCCTCAAGGCTATTGCTCTGGGACATCCCAGTGGGTAATGAATATTGGCCTAACTCTGTGTCCCATGATGTATGAAAAAGAAAATAGGATTTTTTCGTCATACTTACCTGTAAAATCCTTTTCTTTGAGTACATCATGGGACACAGAAGTCCCTCCCCTCTTTTTGAGGATTCAGTGCTTGCTACAAAACTGAAGTACTTCCTGTATGGGAGGGGTTATATAGGGGATCACTTCCTGTCTAGAGACCTTTGGTCTACTAGTGTCCATTCACCTGGAGATGAAGTATAACCCAGCAGGTAATGAATATTAGCCTAAGGGCTCTTTCACACAGACGGACCGTATGTCCGTTTTTCATCCTTCCATTTTCGGATGAAAAACGGACATACATGTATCCCTATGGGATGAACATCCGCTGACACCCGATCTCGTCCGTGCCCGCTATGCTCCGTTTCTGCAGACGGAGGAAAACCCTATTTTTCCATCCATCTGCAGAGCGGATCAGATGACGACGGACTCTACGGTCCGTCGTCACCTGATCTACCATAGGGGAGAGCGGCGCTGTGACAGGTCCGTCCCTGCACAGTGTGCAGAGACGGACCTGTCATCTTCCTGCTCAGCGGAGGTCGCTCCGGCGATCCCCGCTGAGCAAGCGGATATCCACGGGGCGGATCTGCACTGATCCGCCCCGTGTGAAAGAGCCCTTACTCTGTGTCCCATGATGTACTCAAAGAAAAGGATTTTACAGGTAAGTATGATGAAAAAAAATCCTATTTTTTGTTTTGAAGCCACATGCTTAAATCTATAGAAAACAAGTGATGTTTATCACAAAAGCACAAGTCAAATCACCAAACAATGTTACATCCAATCAAAACATATATTTCTCTTTAGTTCATCGACGAATACAGCGCTCCATTAATCCTGACTATAGGGTTATATATCGCCCTCTACAGGAGTAGGACTAGGCAGAACAAAAAAACTTGGCTACACACATGGGTCGTCCTCAGCTGGTATATAACCTTCTCCCTACTATAGGCATTCAGTTTTTTTCTGTCTAGTCAGGAATAAGGACCTAGGCTCTCTGCCGGGATCTTTTGGTCCTAGCCATTTTTTTTCTCTTTCCATTCATCCTTTTTTTACTTTGTTCCTGGGAGATCTACATCCCTCCAGGGATGACGATAGGTTAAAGGACTCTGGACGGCCGCACTCCAAGATAAATTCAAATGCCTTTTATGTGTGAAACAAAAAACACACAAATGTAGGTCACATCAAAGAAAAATCGCTAATGCGTTTCACACTACCAAGAGTGCTTACTCATAGCTGGGATCCCTCCAGGGATGGTCGGACCTGCCTGTAGGTTCTCCCATGCTAGATCCATCAGTTAAGCTGGGGTTCCCGCCTTTTTTTTTATTCATCCCCTCTGTGGATGTTACCTGGGGCGGCTCATGTGGTGTGGGGTGCAGTACCTTTGTCTGGGGGACTGTTGGGGGGGTGTAGTCCCAGTGCAGAGGGCACAGGGCTGTCCGCTGCTGCCAGCTTCTCTGCCATTCGTCTTTTCCCTAGGGAGCCTCGGGGGTGCATTGCGGCCTTTTTTTGTGGTTTTTGTCTCCGATGTTAAGGCGGGCATTTTCCTTTGGTTTGCTCTCCGGCCGGCAGCCATGTTTTTGTAGTCTGTGTGGTCACGGCTGCCATTTTGCATTGGTATGGCATGACACTGGAGGCAGGCAGAGCCACACGGCGGTGCTTGTTCATCCAGGCCCCCGTTTTTGTCCACCTCCTCTCCCGGATATAGTGTACTGTATGGGCACACATGGCGAGCTGATGGTTACAACCTATGGCGCTCCTCCGGCTTGGTAGTGCTGAGTCCCTCTCTCTGCTAGCAAGGGTCTATCGTCCTGAGTGTGGGGGGGTCCATAGCGGTGCCAAAATGTTGTTGCTGCAGGGTTTCCCTTATCCTTATGGATCTCCCCCACTGACCCCCTCATGAAGGCGTCAGGCCCCTCGGAATCCAAGCTCCCTATTAATGCACTTACGGCGGTCATACAGTCCTTGGTATCCCGGGTGGAAGTGACGTGTGGGCAAAGGCCCAGCAGGAAGCGTCCTCCGCCTTCTCCTACTCAGTCTGTCTCTGATTCTGAGTCTGGCGCCGCAGTGGATGTGGCCCATCCAGTGGGACTTGATACCACATTCCCTGATTCGTCCGATAGTGAGGATGACTCCTCCATGGTCGCAGCAGCGAATGTGAAAATGCTGGTGGATGCGCTTGTTACTGCAGTGCGTGAAACTTTAAAAATGGAGGCTGCGGCCACGGACGTGCCTGTCCCTTTTGGTACACACAAGATGCCTCATACAGCTAAGGTGTTTCCTTATCTTCCCTATTTTGACAAATTTGTAAGGAGTGGGGGCAACCAAAGCAACCTTTTGTGGTCCCCAAATGTTTTGCAGTACGTTACCCTTTTGAGGAATTAAAAAAAAAAAAAAGTGGATCCTTCTGTTTTCAGGTTTAATAAAGCAACCATGATCCCAGTAAAGGATTCCCCATCCTTTAAATACCCGGCTGATAGGAAAGAAAAACGAAGGAGATGCCCCCTGAGACTTTATAGGCATGGGTTGGAAACCAGAAAGTATAATAAAGTACAAAGTTTATTGATAAAAAACGTCTAACAATAGACGAGAATATCACATTTACTATACATGAATAGTAATCATAAATGGATATTATACAGCTGAATTCAATGACACACGGTTAATCTCACAGTAAGAGGCCATAACCGCAAAGGAAAATCCCAACATGTTTCGGAATACACAATTAATTCCTTCTCCAGGGGATGGTCAGAAAAAGCTGTGACATCTGGTAATACAATAACAATGTATCATGAAATATGGTTTATAGAAAGTAAAAACAGGCATGACAAATAGCAAACATAACACCATGGGGAAATGTCATTTTGGTCTGAAAAATACTCACATGGTGGCTACCATTGACAAATATAAAAACACAGCGTGGATCATGAGGTTAGAGTTCTCCAAATTGTCCCATTGCATCTGAGCTTTGCCAACAAAAGGGGGGGGGATACCCTTAAAGGTGGAGTAGCAGAGTTTAAGTCCAAAAAATAGACTCCACAATAAGTGAAGACAGGCAAGATGAAAAGGATATAGAGGATATGAATGACACTGCTGTAGCTGTGCAGGCGCTCACAAGGATCATTTGTCTGTGGACGGCCCTGGCATAAAAAAATATACATGATTATAAAAGGTGTATTTTTTGGCAAAAAGACAAGCAAAAAGTTGGAACAACTCTTTAGATAATTTCTTTTCAAAAGTTTTTATTGAGCATAAAACAAGTATACAGATATTACAAACATGGAGTAACATCCAATATGAATCAATATATGGAACTTATGTGTTACAGAAAGTAATGAACTCAGGCATATACATGGCTGTACATAAATTTCTAATATTAGTGTGTACAGAAAGGAAACACATCATAACGTAAAATAATAAAGCATGGACATAAAACACTACTTGTAACATCTGGTGATGTATGGGATGCTCACCAAAAAGAACAAAATAGATCTGTGTCTATAAATGATAAAATGTAGACAAATATTATTATCTCTAAAGCACAAGAGTACAAAACTGCTATTATGGTAAGGAATTCTATATCTAGACACCCAAAATGGGATTAAACTTATGACAGAGATGGAGCTTTAAGGTATGTATGTGAATTGATATGAGGTCTTAACATAAGAGAGAGAATGGAAAAGGCTGAAAAGGTAAGAGATAATGGAGATTGGTATGGACACACTTGGCATTTAAACAATTGCTTGTATAGCTATCGACAAGTCATAGAATGACCCAATACATAAGACAAGTTAACCTAACAGATATATCCTATCCTAAATGTTAATAATAGGAAAGGGGAACCTAAGGTGAGGGAGGATAAGGGAGGGGAGGACAGGTAACATGTAAGACCGAGCCAAAGGACCAGGATGGAAATGTGTAGACCAGCTACACATTAAGTATCGGGAAGGGAGCTGTGGGATAGAAGAGTATCATCCTGTAAAGCTTGAAATTCTTGGGTAGTGGTGAATTGTAGCCAGCAAGACCAAGTTTGGTTGAATTTAAATTGCGTTTCTTTGGCTTTTTTTGAATACGAATAAACCAATCTTTAACCGTTGGTGGAAGAGTAGAGCGCCAGTTTCGGGGGATACACATATTTGCCGCCATAATCATGTGCATGGGCAAGGAACGGAAATATGTGCGCATGGAGTGAGCTGGATAGTGTAACATAAATTGAGCTGGGGAGTATTCCAGTTTTTAAGATGTGATATCTTGTATGAGTCTATGCACCTTTTCCCAGAAGGGTTGTATTTTGGTGCAGGACCACCAAATATGCAATAATGTCCCTAGATCTGTACCACATCTCCAGCACATGGGTGAAAGGGAGGGGTATTATACCATCTTGAGAGAATTTTAAAGGCGTTTTCCTGTACACAAACATTCAAGGAACCTTTATGGGTGATTGTGTATAAGGTATCCCAGTGGTTATCAGGAATATGTAATGAAAGATCTTTGTGCCATTTAGCGATACTCCAATGATCAGTGTATGGTTTCTGTGGAAACAATAATGTATAGGAAGAGGAGATAAGGTGTCGTTGGGGGTTCCTTTTGCAGACACAAGTCTTCGAAAGGGGTTGTAGGGCGAGACCAAGTTGTATGGTGATCTTGTGCGTCCAAGAAACGTTTGATATGTAAAAATATCCAGTATGACATCCTCTTATGGTGAAGTGTGGAAGATATCTCAGAGAATGATAATTGTTTGTCCTGTTTGTAAAATTGCATGGCTCTAATATTTTCCTGTGGCCAAAAATCTCTTAGAAAGGAAGTTGTCATACCTGGAGGAAACGTAGGGTTTAGTCTGAGCGGAGTTAAAGGGCCGTTAACTGAAGATATTTTGTATTTATCACAAGCATGTGTGTGGGCTCGTAACATTGGGAGAATCAAGGGGTGGGCCATAAATAGCTTTGAGACTTTATTAATTTGTATCCAAGGGGCCTGGGCTAACGAAATCGGGGAGAAAAAATGTTCCAGATGGACCCAATCTTTGGTAGAATAGTGAACATTCCAATCTACAATTCTATTTAAGTGACTGGCTATCTGGTATTTGCGTATGTCTGTTACACCCAAACCTCCTCTCAATTTTGGGGAAGTGAGTCTGACAAAGTTTATTCTGGGGCGAGTCGTACCCCAAATAAATTTTGTGCATATTTTACGATATGTTGTAAAGAAAATTGGAGGAATGTGTATAGGGACTGTTTGTAAAATGTATAATAACCTCGGCAGAATGTTCATTTTAATGATGGCCGTTCTACCAAACCAGGAAAAGAGCCCTACAGACCATTTTTTAAATCCTCAGTAATAGTTCGTAATATTGGTTGATAATTAGCAGAGTATAGATTTGATAACGAGGTAGGTATTTTGATGCCTAAGTAAGTAAGGGAGCTATCATCCCATTTAAACGGGAAGTTTTGTTGACATTGTGTGCGTTGTGATGTGGGTAGGGTAATATTCAAGGCTGTAGACTTCGCAAAATTTATCTTAAGATTTGATAAGAACTGAAAGTGTTCAAGGGTCTTATGAAGATTTGGGAGCGTAATAAGCGGTTCAGATAAAAATAGCAAAATATCGTCAGCAAAAGCTGCCGTTTTATAGGTGCGATCTTTTATTTTAATCCCTTTTATGTCTGGGTTTTCTCTAATGTTTCTTAATAAGGGCTCCAACGTCAGGATAAAAATCAATGGGGATAGTGGGCAGCCCTGACGGGTACCATTGGACACGGAGAAGGCACCGGACAGGTGGCCGTTAATTCGGACCTGTGCAGTTGGTTTAGAGTATAACATGAGGATGGGGCGGCACAATGGTGTAGTGGTTAGCACTCTCACCTAGCAGTAAGAAGGGTCGCTGGTTCGAATCCCAACCACGACACTACCTGCCTGGAGTTTGCATGTTCTCCCTGTGCCTGCGTGGGTTTTCTCCAGGTACTCCAGTTTCCTCCCACAATCCAAAGACATGCAGTTAGGTTAATTGGCTTCTGTCCAAAAATTGACCCTAGTATATGAATGGGGACCTTGAATTGTGGGCTCCTTGAGGGTAGGGACCGATGTGAGTGTGCCATGTACAGGGATAGGATATAGTTAAGCATACGTTCAGGTAGACCAATGGATTGTAAGGTTGCTATCATATAGTCCCAGGCCACTCTGTCAAATGCCTTCTCCGCGTCCAACGATAAAAAAAAACCTTTCATTTTGGATGTAGTTAGCCAATGGTGAATATTTAGGGCCTTGAGGGTATTATCCCTCGCCTCCTTGCCTGGAACAAATCCCACTTGATCCAAATGAATTAGGTCAGGGAGAAGAGGTTGAAGTCTAATGGCCAAAATTTTTGCATAACACTTAAGGTCAACATTTAATAATGAAATGGGTCTATAATTAGTAATTAAAAGTGGATCCTTTCCTGGTTTGGGGATAACCGTAATGTGAGCAGTCAATAAATCACGTGGGGGCAAAGTAGGAATTGCATAAGAATCAAATGTAGAAGTAAAGTAGGGAGTCAAAATATGGGCATAAGATTTGTAATACCCTACCGTGAGGCCGTCTGGGCCTGGGCTTTTGCCTGTTTTCAACATTTTCAATGCTACCCCTGTTTCCTCTATAGTAAATGGTTTGTCCAAAGTTTGATATATTTCGGTTGTGATGGGTGATGGGCTATATTTACGGAGAAACTCCTTCATCAGAGTGTGTCTGTCTAGGTCATGTGCTGGAGGTTTAGGGGAGGTTAGATTATAAAGTTTTGAATAATATTGGACAAAATTCGCAGCAATGTCTGGTGTGGATGATATTTTGTGACCCTTAGCATCAATGATAGAGTGAATTGTGTTAGCCTTTTTCTTAGATTGTAGGGCTCTGGCTAGCAGTTTTCCCGCTTTGTTGCCATATTCATAAAAGGATTTTTGACGTAAAATGAATTTACGCCTAGTTTGTTTACCTAATAAGTCAAGCAGTTGCTTTCTTAGAGTTATCAGGGAAGATAAAGTGTTGAGAGCCAACGTTCTTTTATGTGTTTTTTCTAGGTGGAGGATGTCACGGGTTAAGTCGTTGAATTTTTTTTGTGTGAGTTTACGCCTCTTAGCCGCTGCGGCAATAAAGACACCTCTGACAACACACTTATGTGCCTCCCAGTGTATAGACGGAGATGTCTCAGTGACGTGGTTAGTTGCGAAATACTGTTTCAGGCAGTCTTCTATTTCTGCAGAGATAGATAGGTCTGTAAGTAGTGATGGGTCTAGTTTCCACGTATGTGAACGGGTTTTATGCTCAGGAAAGGATAAACAAATAGAGATCGGGTGGTGGTCAGACAGATACATGGGGTCAATGGACGTGTTTTCTAGAAAGGGAAGGTCAGGTTGAGACAGAAAAAAGTAGTCGATTCTAGAATATTTACCGTGAGGAATAGAGAAAAAAGTATAGTCTTTACAGTCTGGATACATGGTGCGCCAAGAATCGTGCAAGAGCAACGATTGTAATTCGCATTTGATTGCTTTAAGGGCTGAATATGTCATAGAGGATGTGCCGGTTGAGGTGTCTAACAGGGGATTCATTGGAAGATTAAAGTCACCTCCTAAAATCAGGGTACCTTTTTGGAAGTCCATTAAAGATTTAACGATATTATAGAAGAAGGAAACCTGACCACAATTTGGAGCATAAATGTTAGCTAATGTAATTTTATTGCCTTTAAAGGTACCCTTCAAGAATAGATATCTACCAAATTTGTCTATCAATGTGTCAGTGATTTGTAAAGGGATATGTTTAGCCAAAAGAATAGATACACCTTTTGTTTTAGTTGTGGCATCCGTTGCGTGATAAACAGTAGGGTAGTTCATATTATATAATTTTGGTATAGAATCCCCACGGAAGTGGGTCTCCTGTACAAAAATGATATCAGCCCGTTTTCGTTTCATCGTCAATAATAATTTAGATCTTTTTTCAGGTAAATTCAAACCCTTGGTGTTTAGTGAAACTATTTTAAGTGGCGTTGTAGGCAGGATTGGCTGTGTGGAAGACAGAACGCGTACAAGGGTAAGTTATACCTGAGAAATAAGGGTAAATCACTAGAGATCGTAAAATGAAATACAGGGAAATAAAATAAAAAATAAAGAACTAAAGTACGAACACTGTATGGATATGTTCAGTCCTATGGGACGGCCTCGGGGAGAGAAAATCAAGGGTTAATATGATTTAGGCATGTATAAGAAACCGAGTAGTAAAAGGATGTAAGGGGAACCGGCGGTAGGTGAGATCCGGCTCACCTACTGACTTGGAAGGGACAGACTGCCGGTCAAAGTCAGTGGTATTGGACAGACTAATGTTAAGTGATACAGTAAACAGTCAAGAAACCACTGTGTGAGAGGTGACCAGTATAAGAAGAAATGTGTGAAAATCTATTTGTATTATCACGTCGGACCATGAACCTTTATATAAATAACATTTAATGTGTTAGAAGTACGGGGGGGTATATAATAGATCTGGAACTGGGGTTATTGCCTTGAATGGAAACTAAGTAATGTTCAATGATCCATCAATGAGGAACTATGAGTGTACTTTAATACTTATAACCAAAAATAACATTGGTAATAGTGCACTTAGAAGGAAAGTAAGGTGTTAAGAATAGAGTTCTGCATCTAGGATATTACATTCGATATTCAGACACAGAGAGCACCTAGGGTGTAATATAAGAACGGAAACCCTCTGAAAAATATTATAATGAATAGGTAACAATCAACCTAAGAACAGTGACCTTTATATTAGCTAAATATTAGGCAGGCAATTCTTACGTTTGAAGGCTTTTGTAAAGGATCCCTCGAATAGAAACTGTGTAATAGTGTGAATATATATAAGACATTCACCTTATTGAGGTAGTAAATTAATTCACCACAAGATGGCAATGTGACCAAAGAAATAAGAGACTCTTCTATGGAAATAAACCATCACAGAACATCACATCAGTAAAACGTCTGCAGGGTCTAAAACCCACATATAACTGAATTTTTAAATTACAAAAGGAGGTTTTAATATCTCAAAAAAAACAACATCTTCCCTTCCAATTTATAATTCAGCGGACTATATGATAGAATACCTGAAAGTAAATGAAAGGTAAAGCATAGTATTTGTGCATCAGACATAGTTAAGCTAAACTGATCCAGTAAAACAGAAGGGGGGTAGAAGGGTGTTGGAGTATACTTCTAACGATCTCTGCGGGCTCTTCTATTCAGTGGAGCCTCCGGAGGACTAGAAGATTGTTATGATGAAGCAAGATTGGTATGCAGTCTCCCAGTTGAAGGTGATCGACATCTTCGGAAGTGAGAGGTTTGCGTTTCCATCATATCCATGCTACGAGGCCGGGCTGTGGGCTAGAAATCTGAAATTCCGCATACCAGTTTGGTACTGGAGTAAAGGGAATGTCGAGGATGTGGCAGAAGGAGTCCAGTTCTTCAGGTGCCCTGAGTATTGCTGTACGCCCGTGGTTAGTAGCTGAGAGGGCAAAAGGAAATTTCCATCGATAGGGGATGTTCTTAGCTTGTAGTACCTCCAGTAACGGGCGTAGATCTCTCCTATTCTTAAGGGTTATGGCAGAAAGATCCTGGTATATAGAAATGGAATGGCCTTCATAAACCAACGATCGTTTTACTCTCGCCTGCCTCAGCACATCTTCTTTTAGTTTATAGTCATTTATATAGCAGATTACATCTCTTGGGGGATCTGTGTCCCTCCCTTTGGGTCTAAGAGCTCTGTGAATCCGGTCCATTGCAATGGTGTCATGGCTAGGTCTTTCAAGTAGCTGATTGAATATGGCTGACACTGTGGGTTGAAGCTGCACATTATCTACACTTTCAGGCAGGCCTCTCACCCTCAAGTTATGCCTTCTTCCTCTGTTGTCGAGTTCTTCCACATGTCTCTGTTTTTCCCTCAGCTGCATGGAGTGTGTGCTGACTGAGGCACCAATTTTCCTCAGAGCAGAGTTGTGAATGGCAGTTTTCTGTTCTACCTCTTGCACCCTGCCTGCCATAGCCTGCAGTTCTTGTTTTAATTCAATAATGGCTGTGGTGAAAGTGTCTTTAATATCAGTTGCTACAGCTCTCAAATCTTGTAGAGTAAGATGAGGAGAAGTACTCACAGTTTGTGCCATCATAGCTGGCGCCTGTAATGCTGGTGTCAGAAGAATGCCTTCTTGCTGCTGTGAGGTGGCTGAGGTAAATGACTCCATATTGGGCCTATGAGCTCCGGTTACCTCAGGGATACTCTGGCTGTTCAGCACCCTGTTTCGTCTTGGAGATCTCGATCGAGATGTCGATGAACTGCGGGAGGCTGTCCCCATACTCGGTGGGGCAAAATTATCGCTTAAAATCCCCGTTCAGGCATAGAAATGGTCCCGGTCTGACAGAGCTAGTGGATTAAGCAGCCATCTCTCCTCACGGCTAGCCACGCCCCCCCTCTTTAGATAATTTACTGGCAAAACATAATGGTAACATATAATGAGAAGAAAATTTACTTTAAATGAGGCAGGAACCAAAGGGATAACTGTCTCCATCCCTATCATTGATTAAAATTGAGAGCAAGTGGAGAAAAATAAATAAAAAAATAAAAATGAGGAATAAACATAGTTCATGTACTGAATGATTATAAACATGAATAAAACCGTAGAGATTATAAATTGTTCCATGGTAGAATGATAGCAAAGTGTAAGGCTTGACGTGTTTCGTGGCCTTATAGCCACTCGTCAGAAGCATAAACCATGGAAAATATCTAAAAACAAAAAAAAAATATTAGTTCTAAATGGTCAAAAGGATAATTGATTTTAGTTAGGCAAATAAAAGAAAAAATTGTATATGAAGGTTTGTTACCAGGTTGCATATTGAACCTACATCTGCGCAGCGGCAGTTCGGCATCGAAAGTCGCCAAAAAATCGCAAGGTCTCATCTCTGGGCACCGCGGTCGCCAAAGGGGCGATATCAACCAGCACAGACAATTCGTAGGCCGTGTGTGTGTGTGAATGGAAAACCCTTGTGAAGGGAAAAGGAAGTGAGCCTGATGGAAAACCTAAGATGCACGATAAATGCATGAAAAGGAAAGATGATTAATGTAGAATGTAAATTGATTATAAAGGTGAAAATAATGAGTGAGGTGAGTGATAAAGGGTGTAAAGGGAAAAAAAGAGAAAGAAAGAAATATAAAGTAAACTTTTAAGTTATTAGAAAATGAAAACAAGCACAGGGGGTAATAGTGAATAAGCACCTATGAATTACAGATGAAAGAAATGATCGATGTAAGTGGAAGTGATCAAGGATGTGTGGAGTGAGAGATGTGCCTGTGAACTGACCCAACAAAGGTGCCTAAGTAGTTGCATCCACCACAACCCCGCCCCAAGCGTCAATTGGACAGATACCAATCAAGAGAGGAACGCTTTCACCTGGGCGGCTCAGCCGCCGGGCAATTAATGCCTGGTGACCTCTCTTGTGTGTCCGCCTTAGGGAGACACTCAGACGGGAGTGGCGTGCCACGTAAACGCAGTGCGATGTCAACATGTGGAGATGGTGTGTCCCCAATATTATAGAGAATCATGTATTCCCATATACCCTTTTTTATTTTTTATTTGTTTTATCCAGGCTGGTATCTGCATTGGTGCATCTGTGTGTGCGTTATTGGCGTTGCCAATCTGTTTGTCTCGGTCTCTGATCCAAACACTGTGATGTGCAGCACGTCCTTCCCCTCCCCCTCACCGCCCCTTTCAGAGGTGGGATAGGAGGACGCACCATCTCCACATGTTGACATTGCGCTGCGTTTACGTGGCACGCCACCCCCGTCTGAGTGTCTCCCATTGGTGGACACACAAGAGAGGTTGATAGGCGCTAATTGCCCAACGACTGAGCTGCCCAGGTGAAAGCGTTCCTCTCTTGATTGGTGCCTGTCCAATTGATGCTTGGGGTGGAGTGGTGGTAGATGCAGCTACTTCGTTGGGTCAGTTCACAGGCACATCTCTCACTCCACACATCCTGGATCACTTCCACTTGCATCAATCATTCCTTTCATCTGTAATTCATAAGTACTTATTCACTATCACCCCCTGTGTTTCTGTTTTCATTTTCTAATAACTTAAAAGTTTACTTTATATATATTTTTTTTCTCTTTTTTTCCTTTTAAACCCTCTATCACTCACCCACTCACCTCACTCATTATTTTCACCGTTATAATCAATTTACATTCTACATTAATCATCTTTCCTCCTCATGCATTTATCTTGCATCTTAGGTTTTCCATCAGGCTCACTGCCTTTTCCCTTCACAAGGGTTGTCCATTCACACACACACGACCTACGAATTGTCTGTGCTGGTTGAATCGCCCCTTTGGCGACCCCGGTGCCTGGAGATGAGACTTTGCGATTTTTTGGCGACTTTCGATTCTGCACTGCCGCTGCGCAGATGTAGGTTCAATATGCAACCTGGTAACAAACCTTCATATACAATTTTTTCTTTTATTTGCCTAACTAAAATCTATTATCCTTCTGACCATTTAGAACTAATATTCTTTTGGTTTATGCTTCTGATGAGCGGCTATAAGGCCACGAAACGCGTCAAGCCTTACACTTTACTATCATTCTACCATGGACCAGTTTATAATCTCTACGGTTTTATTCATGTTTATAATCATACAGTACATGAATTATGTTTATTCCTCATTTTTTATTTATTTTTCTCCCCTCTTCTTATATTTTTTTGTTACATTTAGATTTGTTTTTAATTTACCTATGTTTATAAAAATGTATCCATTGTCTGTTTTACAACTGTTTCAATGATTGCGGACTACTACGTAACTTATATTCTAAGGCCCCATGCACACGAGACGCAGTTAAACGCGCGTTCAGAGGCAGTTGGACACTTTTTTCAACTGCACCTGAACGCATGCAATGTTATCCATGTACACAGTCTAGTTTTTTCCCGTTTTTATGCAGTTGCGTTTAACCTCGTTTTTCCAGAAGCAAAAAAATGCGTTCAGACACTTTGCTTTTCCACGTTTCAGACGCAAAACGCAGCTAAACGCAGGCACCTGCGTTTAGCCGCGTTTGCGTTTATAAGCCTTTTTAAAGGAACCCAATTTTTTTGACCAGAAAACTCAGAAATATGATGGTAAACCATAAAAAATACTAGAAAAAATTGGTTAAAATGTCGTAATTAGTTTAGATAGTTCATAGAGCATATATACTCACTGATGTATACATGTTTGTGAAATGCATACATGTTTGTGAAATATCCAACGGACATTCGCTGTGCCATCAACGGATGGGTCCAATATCGCCAAGCTCTGATTCTGGACCTCTCATGCAAATTTGCGATGACGTTGCTGCTCACAGAAAGAGAGGCAAATGCAAGTGTACAACTGCTTTCTCTGCTGCTGCTGCTCACAAAATGGCAGAAATAGTTAATAATATATGCTTTCCGAGCTTGGGGAGGGTCTATATGATGTTATCTTTACAAATGCTTATAGACGCAAACGCGTCTAAACGCGACATGAAAACACAGCAAAACGCGCGTTTTTAAACGCAGGTTTCTGCTTTTTAAAACATGCGTTCAGCAGAGTTTGCATCTGCGTCTCGTGTGCATGGGGCCTTAATGATCAAATGCTTTTGGAGGTTATATACCCATTTAGTTGTATGTTAGATTATACAACATGAATAAACAGTATTTCCCAGTCACTTGACTTCCTTTTTTGCTGCTGTGTGCTTCATATAAAGTCCCACCACTTGCTCTCAATTTTAATCAATGATGGTAACATGGATTATATGCTTGCAATAAAGAAAAGAATAAGTAAAACTGCCATGATTCTGAAATTCTCAGCATCAGTGAACAGTTAAATTGAGCAGGGGTAAGAGTCCATTCACACAGGGGCAACTTTGGATCGGACTTCAAGTCGCCCCAAGTCGCCTCAAGTCGCGCTACATAAAAAAATCAATGTAAGTGAATGGATCCGTCTTAATGTACACTTCTGCAGTCGCTCCAACTTCAGAAAAGGTTCCTGTACTACTTCAATCTGACTTCTAGGCTACTTTTACCCATAGAATTCAATGGAATTTGCCTCCAAATCTCCATCTATATTGAAGCGACTTTAGGCGACAATGTTGCCTCTCTAATAATTAAAACCTGCATGGGTTCCCCTCCAAGGGCAAACCAGGCCCTTAGGTCTGGTATGGATTTTAAGGAAAACCCCTACGCCAAAAAAATAGCGTGGGGGTCCCCCCAAAATCCATACCAGACCCCTATGCGAGCACGCAGCCCGGTCGGTCAGGAAAGGGGGTGGGGATGAGCGAGCCCCCCCTCCCAAACCGTACCAGGCCGCATGCCCTCAACATGGGGGGGTGGGTGCTTTAGGGAAGGGGCGCCCTGCGGCCCCCCCACCCCAAAGCACCTTGTCCCCATGTTGATGAGGACAAGGGCCTGTTCCCGACAACCCTGGCCGTTGGTTGTCGGGGTCTGCGGTCGGGGGGCTTTTCAGAATCCGGGAGCCCCCTTTAATGAGGGCCCCCCACCCTATGTGAATGAGTATAGGTTACCATGTACCCCTACCCATTCACCTGAGGGAAAAAAAGTGTCAATAAAAAAACACACTAGACAGGTTTTTAAAGTAATTTATTAGGCAGCTCCGGGGGTCTTCTTCCGACTCCTCCGCTCTCTCCGGCCTCTTCTCCCGGTCTCTGGTTCTTCTCCCGGGCTCCTCCGATATCTTCTTCCAGCTCTTTTACTAGCGCTGGCCCGGTCTTCTCAGTCCTACTTCCTTCTTCTCTTTTTACGATGTTGACACAACGCTCTCTCCCGCTGTAATGCCATGTGCGAGGTGCGCAACGACTTATTTAGGCATGGGGCGTGGTCAGGGGCGGACTGACCATTCGGTCACTCGGGCACCAACTGAGGGCCCGTAGTCAGGGGGTCCCCATGAGCTGCTCACAGGGCCAGCGCCAGGTGGGTGCTTGGGTGTGCTGAAGCCCCCCAAAAAAATTGGTATTGGCATAAAATTCACACTTTTTTTTAGCCGCTGATGTTTAGTTAGTCCCGGCTGAGAGGGGGGCGGATTGATTCAGAATGCTGTGCAGAGGTGCTACCTTTTAAAAGCCCCTGTGTCACATGGTGCCTCTGCATCTGGCGCGAGAAAGAAGAGGGTGGAGCAAGGAAGGTATGGTGACTGCTGAGCTGATGGCTGTTTCCTTGCTAGACCGCTGGGGAGGGAGCAGAGCTTCTGCAGGCAGAGAGCTGACTGAGTCTGCAGTGCTCATCATCTGACAGGAGGAGGGGGGTTTCTGTTGTGCAGGCAGGCTGTGCTCCAAGCAGGAATTAGGATGGTTGATGGCAGTTCTTTTTATAAGGGATCTGTAGTCCTGTAATTTGATTTATGTCAGCAGCAGGCAATCTGATCTGCTGCAAGAGAAATCCTGTCCTGTGATCTTGGCACTCTGATTTGCCTTGGGCACTGGCACTGCAATCATTAGACTGCCCCCCCCAGATCAGTAGATTGTTAGCCCCCCCCCTCTGTCAGCCCAGAGGGGGACAGAGGTGTCAACCCACCCCCATCTGTCAACCCAACCCCCCCTTGTCAGCCCACCCCTTTGTCAGCCCACCCCCCTCTGTCAACCCACCCCCCCTTGTCAGCACACCCCCCTGTCAGCCCCTCCACCTCTGTCAGCCCACCCCTCTGTTAGCCCACCCCTCTGTTAGCCCACCCCCCTGTTAGCCCACCCCTCTGTTAGCCCACCCCCCTCTGTCCGCCCACCACTCTCTGTCCGCCCACCCCTCTCTGTCCGCCCACCCCTCTCTGTCCGCCCACCCCTCTCTGTCCGCCCCCACCCCTCTCTGTCAACACCCCCCCCCCCTTGTCAGCCCACCCCTCTCTGTCAGCCCACCCCTCTCTGTCAGCCCACCCTTCTCTGTCATCCCCAACCAACAGGGTGTCAGCAAGCCACCCACAGGAGCCAGCCAGTCACGGTGACCCACCCACTGCAAGGAGCCAGCCACCCACAGGAGCCAACAGGCCACTGTGACCATCCACAGCAGGATGCCAGCCAGCCACCCACGGTGACCCACCCGCACCAGGGAGCCAGCCAGCCACAGCAGGGTGCCGGCCAGCCATCAACCGGTGCCAGCAAGCCACCAACCGGTGCCAGCCAGCCACCCACCCACAGGAGCCAGCCACAGGACGCAGGAGCCAGCCAGCCACCCACAGAGCACACAGGAGCCAGCCACAACTACAGTACCCATAGTTAAATTAAGAGGAGCGCTATACAGTGCCAATTTTATTTCTTTATCTGTGAGAGGTTAGGGCAGGGGTGAGAGTCATGTCACAAGGAGGGGGTCCCGTGAGGACCAAAGTGAATAAAGGTACACTCTGTTAGAAAGAGGCCACCCTCCAGGTCTTATTATAATCCTTTTCAGTCTATAATTGGGCCTGAAGGGGGGACTCTAACAGATTCTACAATGGACACTGAAAGGGCCTCTGTTTGAGAGACCCCACCTCCAGGTCCCATTAGACTCTTTTGAAGTCACCAATGGGTCCTGGAGGGGGGGGGTCTCTCTCTAACAGAGACTTTCTAATGCACACTGCTAGAAAGAGACCCCCCTCCAGGTCCCATTAGACTCTGTTGTAGGGGACACTTACTAACAGACTGTTATCCAAAGACAATCCAAAGACATGCAGGTAGGTTAATTGGCTTCTGTCCAAAAATTGGCCCTAGTATATGAATGGGGACTTTGGATTGTGGGCTCCTTGAGGGTAGGGACTGATGCGAGTGTGCAATATATGGGGATAGGGACAACTGTAGACACTCACTCAGGTTGAACTGGATGTAGCTGGATGTGTGAGGGGAGCGTCCGGCACCGGGCTGTACGATGAGATGCACGTCTGGAGGGTGGATCGGGGATGTGGTGAACCTAAACGAAGGTACTGTTTTTGATGTTTTATCCTTCTAGTCCCTATAGCACAGACGCGCCTGTAGCCTTGCCTATCACTATAGTGCTCCGTCCATCTGTTGCTAGTTAGTGAGCCACCCACCGCCCGCTATACACCCACTACGCAAAACAGGCACAGGGGGCACCCTCGGGGTCCCCCTTGCCCAAGACCCTCCTGGAAACTGTGATGGGTGTTTGGCGGGTGAAGCCACACAAGTTAAGTCCTCGGATTTGCCTCTAAGTTATTGCGGTTAATGATTGTTTTGTTAAAGTTTACAATATATCCTTATGCTGATGTTTTATTTTATATTTTATATTTTTCAACAATTGGGTCTGGTTAAGGGAGCTCCTGACCCCTGTTGTGCCCAGTCACTCACCCACACAGATTGAGAGCCCTAAGGGTGCATTGAGACCAAGTCTCACAAACTCCGGCGTTTTAGCTACCAGGGTTTACTGATTTTTCAGGGCCCTCTAGACCACTCTTTTGCTTCTTTCTACTATCCCTCTCCCTCCCCCCCTTCTGTACCCCCTCTGCCTTGTTTCTGCTCTCTCTCCTCACCCCAACCTCGCCTCCCCTCTCTCTTTCTCACTCTCTCCCTCCCTACCCCCTCTTCCTTCCCCCCAGCCTCCCCTCCTCCAGCCTGGCATAGATCATGTGTCCCACAAAAACTCTGACTAATGTCCATTAACGTAAAGGGCCTTAATACCCCAGAGAAACTTTCCATGGTCTTATCCAACCTGAGACATTCGAAAGCACACATATGCTTTCTCCAGGAGACAAATTTTCGAGGCAATAAAATACTGAAACTCCATGACCGGTACTTCCCGATTGCTTATCACGGATGCTCCTCTGAGTCCAAGTCCAAAGGGGTTGGCGTATTGATCCGAGCCATGACGCCATGGCAGCTGCACGACCAGTGGCGTGATAAGGAGGTAAGGGCCCTGTTTGTCAAAGGGACACTAGGCAGCGCAGTGGTGACCTTAGTCAACTTGTATCTCCCTAACACAGGACAGATTGGATTCCTTGAATCCACACTGACAAAATTACAGGAATTCGCAGAGGGAGCGGAGATCCTTGGAGGTGACCTCAACTTTACTATGGATCTCTCCTTGGATACATCCAGGCAAACATCCCAGATCTCTTACCCAGCACTCAAACGTCTGAAGAAGAATTTGTATGCTTTTCACCTGGTGGACGTATGGAGGGTATTGAACCCAACCCAGAGGGACTATACGTTTTACTCGCACCCTCCCGATTCATATACTAGAATCGACCTCTTCATGGTACCCCAATCATTGTTCTCCAAAGTAAAATCAGCCTACATAGGGCCCATCACTTTCTCAGACACGGGTAGCGCCCCTCCGATAGTTTGGGAAGCCAATAAGTGTACTATTAGGGGACTCTTCATATAAATAGGAACCCGCAAAACGTTGATATGTGCTAACCAACAGGAAGCAGGATACAAAGTCTTATCATGCTGGTATTACACTCCGGCCAGGCTGCATAGGATGTTCCCTCAGAGCTCGGACCGTTGTTGGAGGTGTGGAGAGGAAGCGGGCAGTCTTCTTCACATCTTCTGGTCCTGCAGGCTCTTCCTAATACATCACCACGACATACCGAGCAAAGCATATAGGAAATCCATCCTTCCCTCACTGGTCACGGCATCGAAAAGTTGCATTCCCCTGTTTTGGAATCGGACGGAGCCTCCGTGAGTGACGATATGGTTGAAGCGAGTAGCGGAAATGCATAGAATGGAGGACCTTGTGGCAACTGACAGGGGACTCGGGGAGCATTTCCTCAAAAAATTGTACTATTGGCTCGAATTTTTCTACTCCGAGGACTATGCAAGGGTGACAACATAAGTAAGTGGTGTTTGGGTACTCAGAGTCGATTGTGGTGTTGTGGTGACACAGATGGAGGCCCTGGAGGACGGGAAGTCCCCCCCTCCCCCCCCCCCCCCCCCCCCCCCCCCCCCCCCCCCAACCCCCCCCCCCTCCCCCCCCCCCCCCCCCCCCCCCCCCCCCCCCCCCCCCCCCCCCCCCCCCCCCCCCCCCCCCCCCCCCCCAACCCCCCCCCCCCCCCCCCCCCCAACCCCCCCCCCCCCCCCTCACCTCTTTCCACTAAACCTTACCCTTTTCTCCTTCTCAGTTCCTTTACCCCCATTTCTTTCTTACACTCATTCCACCTATCTTTCCCTCCTCACTCTGCAAAAGGATTGACGACCCATAGGTCGCAATAAATTCTTTCGTACTCACCAACGAAACACGGAACACAATGAGCTCCATGATCTTGGGACCGTCCTCCCAGATTGGGATCAATGAAGTCTTGACACACGGATTCCACTTGTTAAATTTTTCACATGTTCTGAGAAGTTGAGACATGCTTATAGTGTAAACATTATGGATTTGTCCTTTTTACCAAAGTATGATCAATGTTATTACCTTGTCATTTCACAAATAAAGAAAAAAAAAAACTTGTCTAGTGTGTTTTTTTTATTGACATTTTTTCCCCAGGTAAATGGGTAGGGGTACGATGTACCACATACTCATTCACATATGCAGCCACTTGTGCCCCATCGTATGCAGTCACTTGTGCCCATCAAATGCAGCCACTTGTGCCCCATCAAATGCAGTCACTTGTGCCCCATCAAATGCAGTCACTTGTGCCCATCAAATGCAGCCACTTGTGCCCATCAAATGCAGCCACTTGTGCCCATCATATGCAGCCACTTGTGCCCCATCATAGGCAACCACTTGTGCCAATTATATGCAGCCACCTGTGCCCATCAAATGCTGCTACTGTGACCCCCGCTCATCTTAGTGGCGGTTCAGGCATTGGGTGATGGGGGCGAGCTCTGTCCTCCATGCTTCCCCCTCCTCTTTTCTTTGGTCTGCTAGGCGTCCAATCAGGTGACCGCCCGGTATTAGACCCACGCTACCTGATTGGCGGAGAGGCGGTTCAGTGTTAGAAAAGCAAATATTCATTTGCTTTTCTAACACGCCTTGGTGGACTGTCCACCTTTTTTGAAACCTATTAAAGCCTATGGCTCTAATCAGGTGCATCAAAAAACACCCCCGCTGCTGTAATTCAGGTGCTTGGGATCCGAAAAAGGGTCTGGCGCCTGAATAAGGGGTGGCCTTGGCAGCCATGGATAGATTCTTGCTATGTATGAATCTATCCATTAGTCATATAGGGGGGTGGCTGGAAATAGGGGGTGGCACCTATGCGCCCTTAATGGATGGTAAACACAACAAAAGGTCCTTGAGCGCTATAACTGTCAGCCGTCTGTAGAGGTATGCATATCCTGGAGAATTTAAAATCAGCTGAAGCCCAGTGCAGCCGCCAACCACTGGAAAAGGTGTATAACAGGACATATAAAACAAAAAAGCAGTGCTCTATGGGACCAGCATACAAACTTGCAGACCTTTAGCCAAGTCAAGTTCATTTATTAGATGCACGCTTGAGAGAATTTAAAACAACTGTCAGTAATCATAAAATTGTAGAAATATACGAAAGCAACCATAAAAACAAATTGTCATTATTGATATATTGTGAGAAAAATAAGCATGATACCACCAAGATTTCCAGATGACAAGGGGTTAACATCAAACGGTGAGATTCAACTTTAGGTCATAAGGTGGATGGCCGGGTCTCTGGAGGGAGCCACCAGGGAAGGAACAACCAGGGTCACATCTGTGAATCTGGTGGAGGAGCCGTTCAGGCTGACTGGGGCCGAGCGCCCGAGATGACGTGGGCATCGGGCCGGAAGCAGAAATGAACACGATGTAGATCAATCGGGGTGGACTGCAAGCTCTATGTTGCTGTGGCGACAGTGGCTTGCAGGTTTCGCACGCCTGCGCCTTGTCAAAACCCTTAATGGATGGGCCTCCCCTGGTGGCTACACACATATAAAGCAGTCTGCTTCAGACTGCAGACAGACATCCTTGAACTTGTGAGTGTCTCCCTTGATGACAGGACATGCATCTTAATGCTGTGCTGCAAGTACGTGTCATTGTATTTGGCTACTCCCATTACCATTATTTAACATCTTTGTCTAGCCGCTTTTTCCTAGTGCCTCCATGGCAACATACCAATGGTTGGTTGCTCCGCCTCTGACTAACCACTTTAACACTATAAAAAAGAGTTGTTCCCCTCAGCCGGTATTACTATAGCCCGCATCACGGATCATCCCGCAGGTAATCCCTCAAATTCTCCAGATAGGAGATCAAGGGGTCATAGAAGCTCGGGTCATTCTCATTCATCCTTGGCTCATGCCTCCCGCAGTGATCAGAGCTCACCCCAACATACCTCAAATAGGCACGAATCCAAGCGCAGACCTGTGTGTCCAGGGGATAAAGCATGTTGGGTATGTAGGAAACAAGCCCTACCTGATACTTTAGTATGCGGTCAGTGCTTACTAGAAGCCACAGGGGACGAAGAAAGAGACAAACAGCAATCCATGGAGTCAATTAAAAACCGAATCAAGGATTAAATTCGGGAGTTGGCCTTATCCCAAGATCAAGTTATCCCACCCTCGGCCAAAACAGCAGTAGATACACCCACCCCTCAACCTGATGCAGAGGTTAATTCTGGAGACGAGACAAGAGTGGTGGAGGATAATGCTTTGGCCTTTGACTTCGCTCTAGTAGAACCTTTTATCACCGCAGTCAAGGACACAATCCAATGGGAGGAAGATCCAGAGCCTCCATCTAAAAGAAAAAGATATTTTCTGCACTTAAAGAAACTATCAGCCTTCCCCTTAATGGAAGAAATCAAGGAGGTAGTGACAGATGAATGGCAGAAAGTGGACAAGAGACCCATTGCTTATAATCGTTGGCAGAAGCGGGTGCACTACTTTTTCAATTGAGGTTAGCCAGAAATACGACACTACCATTAGAAGATGCAGTCTCCTTTTAAGGATGTCCTTGATCGGAGGATCGATTCAGACCTAAAAAAAATCTTAGACAGCTGGAGGGGCATGTAAACCAGCGGTAGCTCTGACCTCGATCTTGAGGGCTACCGGGGTATGGTCAGACAACATGGAAACAGCCCTCAGACAATCATTAAGGCACTGGATGAATTAAAATTGGCCATGCTGTATTCCATCACTGTCAGAAGAGCGTTATGGCTAAAGCCATGGTCGACCGACCCAACATCAAAGCAATCCTGGTGTTGTATCCCATATGATGGGAAAGCTCTGTTCGGCGAAAAAAACGGATGCAGCAATTACCAGAGTCACAGGGGGGAAAAGCGGTTTGATTCCCCAGGACAGAAGCAGGAGGAAAATATTTGCTACACACCCAGCTATCCAGCAGACAGTGAAGGATTCCAGATCGCACTGCCCAGGTAGAGAGTACAGAAGAGGCTGGAAGGGCTCGCAAGCCACTTTTTTGAAGATGGGAAACCTAAGGCCTCAACATCCACAGTTGAGGGCCAGAAGTCTTTTTGACTCTCTATCCACCCAAACCGGTCCAGTGGGAGCTCGTCTCAGGGCGTTTGCCCAGGTTTGGGTGGAAAATTGCGTAGACCAGTGGGCAGTCTCCACGGTCCTTCAAGTGCATTTCTGGAAATTCAGAAGGCACCCCCCTCCCCCTTTTCCTTTCAGCCCACCAAAATCCCAACCTTCAAGGTAAAGGAGACCCTTCTTCAATATGTTCAAATTCTTATTCTTCAACAGGCAGTAGTGCTAGTTCTGGACTCTGGAAGTCTTTTTGGTCCCCAAGAAGTCGGGGGGGGGGGGGGGTTGGAGGCCTGCTGTGCTGGACTTGAAGAGGTTGAACAGACATATCCATGTGGGGCATTTCAAAATGGAGTCTTTAAACAACTTAATTTTATCAGTAAAGCCGGGCGGATTGGATGGTCTCTATAGACCTTCAAGATGCATGTCTTCATATACCTATCCTTCGGTTCAAAGTAGGCGACATACATCTCCAATTTCAATGTCTTCCCTTTGGGATCTCAACGGCACCCAGGACCTTCATCAAGGTGCTAGTGGCAATCTTGGCTCCTCTTCGAGAGAAGGGGATCGAGTGCTACATTATTTGGACGATATCCTAATTTTATCCCGGCACAAAGAGAGCCTAGAAATACATGTGCAATTGGTCCTAGACACGCTGCTCAGATTTGGGTGGCTGATCAACTATTCCAAAAGCCAGCTCACACCTACGCAGGAGATTACATATCTAGGAGCATTCTTCAACACTCCAGAAAAAGCAGTTTCACTCCCATCAGAAAAGATTCCTATATTGATAGGGAAAATAAAAAGAGCACTGGTGAGCCATTCCATGTCAGCATCAGACTGCCTGAGCCTGCTAGGGTCCCTTTCTTTTTTTTAACAAGAAATAGGGTCCCTTTCTTCATGCATACCCATAGTGAAATGGGCCAGGTGGCATCTACGGGGGTTCCAGCTGGGTTTTCTGACACAGTGGAGGAAGAATCACCTGAAACAGATGATATTGATTAAGCCCGCAATGAAGTCCCACCTCTGGTGGTGGACAAGGCCATCCAACTTTCTGGTTTACTGTTCCCTTGGACCCATCCATTGGGCGGCACAGTGGTGAAGTGGTTAGCACTCTCACCTAGCAGTAAGAAGGGTCGCTGGTTCGAATCCCAACCACGACACTACCTGCCTGGAGTTTGCATGTTCTCCCTGTGCTTGCGTGGGTTTCCCCCGGGTACTCCGGTTTCCTCCCACAATCTAAAAGACATGCAGGTAGGTTAATCGGCTTCTCCAAAAATTGGCCCTAGTATATGAATGGGGACCTTGGATTGTGGGCTCCTTGAGGGTAGGGACCAATGTGAGTGTGCAATATGTACAGGGATAGGGACAATTGTAGACACTCACTTAGGTTGAACTGGATGGACTGATGTCTTTATTCAACCTTACTAACTATGAAGAACTATCTCGTGGATCGTTCTGACGTCAGACGCAAGTCAGTTGGATGGTCTTTATAGACCTTCAAGATGCATATCTTCATATACCCATCCAAGGCAGTTTCAGACATTCCTTCGGTTCAAAGTAGGAGACTTACATCTCCAATTTCAATGTCTTCCCTTTGGGATCTCAACGGCACCCAGGACCTTTACCAAGGTGCTAGTGGCAAACTTGGCTCCTCCTCAGTTGGGTTGGGGAGCACACTATCAAGACCAGTTGATACAAGGGAGATGGCAATTCAATTCAGCAAGAGTAGTATCAAACATCTTGGAGCTAAGGGCAGCATGGATGGCAATCTTGCATCTAGCCACCTTCCTCAGAGGCAAATCCATCCTTCTCCAGATGGACAACAGAGCGGCAGTGGCCTATGTCCAGAATCAGGGGGTAACACACAGCAGGTCCTTATTCAGCGAAGTAACACCCATTTTAACATGGGCCGAGAGGATTGTAATCAACCTACAGGCCTCATATATCTCAGGGCCTGAGAATCAGTTAGCCGATCGTCTTTCAAGATCATTTAGCGAAAACGACGAATGGTCTCTGAATCCGAGAGTCTTCCTCTGGATATGCCAGCAATGAGGCACACTCCCCAAATAGACCTCTTTGCCTCCTCACTCAATGCAAAGATGCCTCTATTCTTTTCGAGATTCCCATCTCCGAGGTCAGCAGGGGTGGATGCCCTAGTCCAACCATGGAACTTTCAGAGGGGATATGCGTTTCCCCTTTGATACTGAGGTTTTTCCAACGCTTAACAACAGAGAAAGTCACAATCTTGGCAGTTATGCCGTTTTGGCCTAAAAGACTGTGGTTCACGCTCCTAGTCAAGATGGCCCTGTGCAAACCGCTTCCCCTTCCACGCATGGACAACCTTCTGTCTCAGGACAATTTCTGTCACCCGCACCCAGAGATCCTAGACTTGAGGGCCTGGAAGTTGAGCGGAAGAGGTTGGCGAGTTAGGATGCTCGCATAGTGTTATCCAAACACTACTACAGGTAAGAAAATCATCCACTAGTTCCACCTATTATAGGGTTTAGAGAAAGTTTACAGAACTGGCAGAGGCTAACCATAGAATATACTTCTTCTTACAGAGTGGACTGGACTTAAGTTTGGACCTGAACACACTTAAGGTCCAGGTCTCAGCCCTTTCAGCTTCAACAGATACATTAAACCCTCTTGTAGAATGCTTTTTGAAGGCAGTTCTAAGATTGCGACCTCTCAGGAAAACGCTATACCCCAAATGGGACTTAACTATTGTACTTAATGTCCTATCAGATCCTCCTTTTGCTCCCACAGAAGAATGCACCTCGGAGGATATCTCATTGAAGGCGCTGTCTTCCTGATCGCCATCACTTCGGGTCACAGAGTGTCGGAGATCCAAGCCCTAGGATCACAGGAACCCTACATCACCTTTTTTCCCAGACAGGGTGGTTTTGCAGTACCCTCCCTGTGAGCTAGTTATTTACCATTGGTATGCTGCCATGGAGGCACCAGGAAAATTGAATACTTACCTTTCCGTAATTTTCCTTTCCTGGTGCCTACCCATGGCAGCATAAACCCTCCCTTCAATAATCCTTAATGTTCTGAGGTCTAATTACAAGAATACCGGCTGAGGGGGAACAACTCTTTTTTTTTATAGAGTTAAAGTGGTCCTGTGGGTTGGTCGGGGGCGGAGCAAGCAACCATTGGTATGCTGCCATGGGTAGGCCCCAGGAAAGGAAAATTACCTGAAAGGTAAGTATTCAATTTTCAGTTTTCTCTGCCTTCTCTGTTATACTTAGCCATACTCAATGTAACTGATGCTGAGAGCTACAGAATTTTGGCAGCTTTATTTTATTCATGTGTTTATTGCATGCATATAATCCATGTTACCACTATGTTTTTGCTGCCAGGGGTAGGCACCAGGAAAGGAAAATTACCGAAAGGTAAGTATTAAATTTTCCTTCTTCTCTGTTATACTTAGCCATACTCAATGTAACTGATGCTGAGAACTTCAGAATTTTGGCAGCTTTACTTTATTTATGTATTTATTGCATGCATATAATCCATGTTACCACTATGTTTTGCTGCTGCTTGCTTGCCAGTAGATTATAGAAAGTGTTGTTTCAAGCTTCTGTTTGTCTTCTTGCCAATCAATACACCTTTTAAAATCATGTATTGTTTTTGTGCCAGGGTCGTCCTTGGACAAATGATTCTTGTGAGCGCCTGTCTGATTGATCGGTTATCCCATCACTGAATGGGCTCCCAATCACCTGACATCCCCATGTTCCTCGGGATGGTTATATCAAGCACATTAATGTAGTCCATACACCTTGCTACACACATATAAAGCAATCTGTGTCAGACTGCAGACAGACAACCTGGAAACAGTGAGTGTCTCCCTTGATGACAGGACATACATTTTAATGCTGTGCTGCAAGTAAGTGTCATTGCATTTGGTTACTATCATTATGACTTTGTAACATCTTCGGCTAGCCTCTTTTTCTATGCCTTCTGGAATATCCTTTACTATACTTACCTCTGCTCAATGTAACTATTTAAAAAGAAAATAAGTGCAGCACAAAACATATATAAAAAATAGAATATAAAAGTTCATATCCAAAATGCAATGTGTAGGGTGATGTGGATGAGAACACCCAGTGACTGTAGATTCTCAATAAGTTTTACAGTGACAAATCATCCACCAAACGGAAAGGGTACTCTTACCAGATATGATAATCAAAAGCGCATGGACCCACTCAGAGGGTAATGGTGAGACACTGATCCAACCGAGACGAGATCTGAAGCTGTATGATGACCAAGTAAAAGTTGAGGATGCAGCTCCAACCAAGATAATCCACCATGGAAAAAGTTCATACAAGTATGATGCCCAGAAAAAAAGAGGATACGATCTCAGTGCAGACTGTTAAAATCATATTTTATTTTAAAAAAAGGGAATGACACTGAAGCTCTAGTGAGGGCAGTGTGCACTGTACAGAGATTGAGGCATACAAGCCTCTACAATATAGACAGCACAGCAATAGAGCACAGTGACAAGCGGTATAAAAAAACATCGGTGTAAAGCCGCTGTGTATATCGTGATGGAGCGCGGGTGACTGGCATGTGCGATAGCTCCTCCCCCGTACGCACATTACGTCTTATGGACTTCGTCAGCGATGGGTGGGGCTATCTCGTCACCTCACGCAGTTAATATAGAGGCCCAGGTGATACACAAGCGGCGTGATAGGTGCAGAGAACGCCGGTACCAGAAGTCCAAGCACCGGACGTTCTGCTCATGACACAAACACAACAGCGCTCATGGGGACACCAATAGGTAAACTTTAAAATTCATAAAGGAATACAAATAATAATCTTATAATAGATATTAGATTAATAACGCAGATGAATAATTAGCTACCAATAGCAAGAACAGCCAAGTGGTAAAAATCCAATCTATATAACATAATGAATTATAATAAACCAATTGATATAATTATATGTAAAAAATGCCACAAACCATCCATTAAATAATGGATGATTAATGCACCCGCGTCCATCATTGCCAAACTTCCATATTTTAATGCATAACCAGTATGAATATCTCAACAATACAAAGATAACTGATTTATTTCCAAAATATACGATAAAATATAGAAAAAATAATAAAAAAGAGAAAAAAGATTTTACTGATCTATTTGTCTGATATAAAGCAGTTAAGGTCGAAGTCGACGTTCATCCCTCCTGGAACAAGTACCGTATATACTCGAGTATAGGCTGACCCGAATATAAGCCGAGGCCCCTAATTTACCACAAAAAAATGGAAAAAACGTATTGACCCGAGTATAGGCCGAGGATGAGAAATGCAGCAGCTACTGTAAGTGGAAAAGAGGGTCAGCAAATGCCCATCTGCAGCTGCATGTCCCCTGTGTCCTGTACAAACCCCCCCCTGTGTCCCCATTGCAGCCTACCTGTGCCGATCTGCATGTCCTGGGTCCAGGGTCCGTGGTACGGGGTCGTATCCCTCCCTGTGCGATCTTATTGCCACCATTGCAGCCTTTATGTGCCTCCCTCCCTGTGCGATCTGTCCCCCACAGCGTGTAAGGCGCCATTCAAGTCAAGATACAAAAGCCGCACCTCCTCCTCCTCCTCGTCCGTGATAGGAGGAACACTGTTTTCCCAGCAGTCAGTGTGCAGTGTTCCGCCTATCACGGACATCCTCTCATCCTCGTCCATGAGATGAGAATGACAGGACGTCCGTGATAGGCGGAACACTGCACACTGACTTACTGCTGGGAAAGTAAGTGTTCCTCCTATCACGGACGGGGAGGAGGAGGAGGCGCGGCTTTTGAACACTGCCGTCTGTCTGCATGGCACGCTGTTCAAGTAGGCAGACGGCGGTGACTCGAATATAAGCCGAGGGGGGGACTTTTAGCCCTAAAAAAAGGGCTGAAAATCTCGGCTTATACTCGAGTATATACGGTACCTGCATCTCATGAATCCAGAAGGATTCCCGTCGACTTAACTGCCTTATAAAATTTCCCCCTCTCCAATGTTGGGTGACCCTCTCAAGTCCCCAAAATTTTAAACATTTAGGATCTCTATTATGACATAGCCTAAAATGCTTGGAGACATTATGTGTTTTGAGGCCTTTTTTAATGTTGTTCACATGCTCTCCAATGCGAACACTAAGGGGTCTCGAAGTCCTCCCAACGTACTGTTTACCACAATCACATTCAAGAACGTATACCACACCAGTGGTGTTACAAGTAATCAGACTTTTGATTGGGTATGTAACACCAGTGGTGAAAGTAGAGAAATCTTTCCGCCTTTTGACGTTGTGTTTGCATTGTCTGCAAGGAGGACAACGCCCACAAGCATAAAAGCCCGTCAAGAAGGAGAAAATGTAATTCTCTTTCAGAATGGGAGGGTCCACCACACTAGGGGCTAAAACATCCCTAAAGCCCCATACACACTGTCGGAAAATCCGACCACCAAATCCATCGGATTTGGTCCGACGGATTTAGTCCGACACTGGTGTTGCATACACCCAGTCGGACAATGTTGTTGGAAAATCCGATCATTCTGAACGTGGTGCCATTTGTTGCCTACGACGGGACTACGTAGAGGCTAGTAGCCAATAGCTTTGGTCTTGTAATGTGATCTGAGCATGCGTGGCACTTTGTCCGTCGGAATTCGCTACACACGATCGGAATTGGTGTGATCGGACTTTGTTGTCGGAAAATTTATAGAGCAGGAGATACAACTTTGTCCGTCGGACAATCCAATGGAAAATGTCCGATAGTGCCTACACACGGTCGGAATTTCCGACAACATTGTCCGATAGGACAGAATCCATCGGAAAATCCGACCGTGTGTATGGGGCTTAAGAGTTGGTGCCTTTTTGTAAATGAACCTGGGACGTGATGGTAATACCTTTCCCAAGACTCTATCATTTTTGAGAATATCCCAGTGCTTCATAACTATCTTTTCAAATTTGTTATGCTGGACATTGTAGTCCAGAATGATTCTGAACTCAGATCCAGCTTTCTAAGGTTTTTTGAACTGAGAATCCGACACCAAAGTGGCTCGATCCATATTCCCAATGTTATGAATCTCGCTGGTGATGGTATTCTTATGATACCCCTTCTGAGAGAATCGCTCGGCCAAAATGTCTGACTGTAGCCAGGAAACTCATAGCCAGATACTGGATGGCGCCCACGGTTCCTACAAGCAAGCAATGGATCAGCTATGTCAATTCATTGTTGCTCAGGGAGAGGCTGGCATACAAACATAGAAAAGCGATGGGCAAATTTGACCTGATATGGCAGCCCTGGCTGGAGTATCCCAGCCTGGCACCGCCACAGCTAGTTATGGACAGACTATTAATGTGAGGAGCCAGACACGCAGATAGGGGAGAGAGAGAGAGAGGGGGGAGAGAGAGAGAAAGGAGATGGGTGAAATGTTGTTGTTATGGACCACTGACAATCCGAAGTCTGAAGAAAGAGATGATTCGAAACAGTATACATAGGTCATAAGTGCTGGTTCATGTTACAAGGTTCGGGGGGGGGGGGGGTTTACAGGGAAAAAAAGTAAAGTGATACTAATGTGCAGTGTTACCCTGTTATTGCTCGTTATTTTCATGTAAATGGATATGATATGTAATCTTGATTGCACTGTCACACTGTATGTCTACTGGATATGATTGTACTGTTTGAGCAACATAATAAATAAAAAAGTTTTGATTTCAAAACAAAATGTCTGACTGAACGAAAAAAAATCTGTTTTCAGAGAGCAATTCCATCTTAAACTTATAAACTGTCCCCTTGGTATGTTGCATAACCAAGATTGGTGATGACAACTATCCAAGGGGATGAACCCATTTCTGTCTGTGGTCTTGAAGTAATTTTTAGTTTTAAACGATGAGCCATCCTTGAAAATTTCTAAATCCAGGAATGCTATGCGGGCAGCATCAGCACACCAAGATAATTTAATGTTTTTGGTGTTCCCATTAAGTTTAGACGTGAATAATTGGAGGCTGGTCATATTACCTTCACAAATGATGATGAGGTCATCAATATATCTATAATACTGTTTCAATTCCAATGGCCTGTTATGGAAGACAGTCTCCTCCTCCCATAAAGACATGAATAAATTGGCTACACTCTGGGCGAAGCGAGCGCCCATGGCAAAACCAAGGATTTATAAGAAATATTTGTGGTCGTACCAGAAATGATTCTTAGTTAAACAAAAATCAAGAGCCTCCAAAAGAAAATTCTTGTGAGTAGTAGATAAATTAGATCCCTCAAGGGCCCATTTAACCGAATGGAGGGCATCCTGATGTCCAATGATAGTGTACAAGGAACTCACGTCTGCTGTCACAAGCAGAGTGTGAGACGTGAGTTCCTTGTACACTATCATTGGACATCAGGATGCCCTCCATTCAATACAAATATTTCTTACAAATCCTTGGTGTCGCCATGGGCGCTCGCTTTGCCCCGAGCGTAGCCAATTTATTCATGGCTTTATGGGAGGAGAAGACCGTCTTCCATAACAGGCTATTGGAATTGAAACAGTATTATAGATATATTGATGACCTCATCATCATTTGGGAAGGTAATTTGACCAGCCTCCAATTATTCATGTCTAAACTTAATGGGAACTCCAAAAATATTAAATTATCTTGGTGTGCTGATGCTGCCTGCATAGCATTCCTGGATTTAGAAATTTTCAAGGATGGCTCATCGTTTAAAACTAAAAATTACTTCAAGACCACAGACAGAAATGGGTTCACCCCCTTGGATAGTTGTCATCACCAATCTTGGTTATGCAACATACCACAGGGACAGTTTATACGTTTAAGACAGAATTGCTCTCTGAAAACAGATTTTTTTCCGCTCAGTCAGACATTTTGGCCGAGCGATTCTCCCAGAAGGGGTATCCTAAGAATACCATCACCAGCGAGATTCATAACATTGGGAATATGGATCGAGCCACTTTGGTGTCGGATTCTCAGTTCAAAAAACCTTAGAAAGCTGGATCTGAGTTCAGAATCATTCTGGACTACAATGTCCAGCATAAAAAATTTGAAAAGATAGTTATGAAGCACTGGGATATTCTCAAAAATGATAGTCTTAGGAAAGGTATTACCATCACGTCCCAGGTTCATTTACAAAAAGGCACCAACTCTTAGGGATGTTTTAGCCCCTAGTGTGGTGGACCCTCCCATTCTGAAAGAGAATTACATTTTCTCCTTCTTGACGGGCTTTTATGCTTGTGGGCGTTGTCCTCCTTGCAGACAATGCAAACACAACGTCAAAAGAAGGAAAGATTTTTCTACTTTCACCACTGGTATTACATACCCAATCAAAAGTCTGATTACTTGTAACACCACACGTTCTTGAATGTGATTGTGGTATACAGTACGTTGGGAGGACTTCGAGACCCCTTAGTGTTGGCATAGGAGAGCATGTGAACAACATTAAAAAAGGCCTCAAAACGCATAATGTCTCCAAGCATTTTAGGCATTTTAGGTCATAATAGAGATCCTAAATGTTTAAAATTTTGGGGACTTGAGAGGGGGAAATTTTATAAGGCAGTTAAGTCAACGGGAATCCTATTGGATTCATGATATGCAGGTACTTGTTCCAGGAGGGATGAACGTCGACTTCGACCTTAACTGCTTTATATCAGACAAATAGATCAGTAAAATCTTTTTTCTCTTTTTTATTATTTTTTCTATATTTTATCGTATATTTTGGAAATAAATCAGTTATCGTTGTATTGTTGAGATATTCATACTGGTTATGCATTAAATATGGAAGTTTGGCAATGATGGACGCGGGTGCATTAATCATCCATTATTTATAATGGATGGTTTGTGGCATTTTTTACATATAATTATATCAATTAG
This sequence comes from Lithobates sylvaticus, assembly GCA_028564925.1. Lineage (NCBI taxonomy): Eukaryota > Metazoa > Chordata > Amphibia > Anura > Ranidae > Lithobates > Lithobates sylvaticus. The sequence continues at coordinate 94,738,597 of CM053032.1, read as the reverse complement.
TTTATTATAGTTCATTATTTTATATAGATTGGATTTTTACCACTTGGCTGTTCTTGCTATTGGTAGCTAATTACTCATCGGCGTTATTAATCTAATATCTATTATAGGATTATTATTTGTATTCCTTTATGAATTTTAAAGTTTGCCTGTCGGTGTCCCCATGAGCGTTGTTGTGTTTATGTCATGAGCAGAACGTCTAGTGCTTTGACTTCCGGTACCGACGCTCTCTGCACCTATTACGCCGCTTGTGTATCACCTGGGCCTCTATATTAACTGCGTGAGGTGACGAGATAGCCCCACCCACCGCTGACGAAGTCCATAAGATGTAACGTGCATACGGGGGAGGAGCTATCACACATGCCAGTCACCTGCGCTCCATTACGCTATACACACCGGCTTTACACCGCTGTTTTTTTATACCGCTTGTCACTGTGCTCTATTGCTGTGCTGTCTATATCGTAGAGGCTTGTATGCCTCAATCTCTGTATAGTCCACACTGCCCTTACTAGAGCTTCAGTGTCATTCCCTTTTTTTTGCACTGAGATCGTATCCTCTTTTTTTCTGGGCATCATACTTGTATGAACTTTTTCCATGGTGGATTCTCTTGGTTGGAGCTGCATCCTCAACTTTTAAAGATACTTCCGGTGCCTTGGTCATCATACAGCTTCAGATCTTGTCTCGGTTGGATCGGTGTCTCACCATTACCCTCTGAGTGGGTCCATGCGCTTTTGATTATCATATCTGGTAAGAGTACCCTTTCCGTTTGGTGGAGGATTTGTCACTGTGAAACTTATTGAGAATCTACAGTCACTGGGGGTTCTCATCCACATCACTCTACACATTGCATTTTGGATATGAACTTTTATATTCTATTTTTTATATATGTTTTACACTGCACTTATTTTCTTTTTACATATTACTTTTAAGGATTTGTGATTTACCTTTTCGTGTTCAGCTTGCATTTTTTTGTTTTTTTGTTGTAAATTTTGGTTTGCGCTGATTGCCTTATATATTACATTCAATGTAACTATTCACTGATGCTGAGAATTTCAGAATGATGGCAGTTTTACTTTATTCATGTATTTATTGCAAGCATATAATCCATGTTCCCATCATGTTTTGCTTCTTTTTGCTCGCCAGTAAATTATCTAGAGTTGTTCCAAGTTTTTGCTTGTCTTTTTGCCAAACAATACACATTTTATAATCGTGTATATTTTTTATGCCAGGGACGTCCTCAGACAAATGAGCCTTGTGAGCGCCTGCACAGCTACAGCAGTGTTATTCATATCTTCTATATCCTTTTCATCTTGCCTGTCTTCACTTATTGTGGATTCTATTTTTTGGACTTAAAATCTGCCCCTCCACCTTTAGGGGTATCCCCCCCCCCCCTTTCGTTGGCAGAGCTCAGATGCAATGGGACAATTTGGAGAGCTCTAACTTCATGATCCACTTTGTGTTTTTATATCTGTCAATGGTAGCCACCATGTGAGTATTTTTCAGACGAAAATTACATTTCCCAGTGATGTTATGATTGCTATTTGTCATGCCTGTTTTTACTTTCTATATACCATATATCTTGATACCTTGTTATTGTATTACCAGATGTCACAGCTTTTTCTGACCGTCCCATGAAGAAGGAATTAAATGTATATTCCAAAACATGTTGGGATTTTTCTTTGCAGTTATGGCCTCTTACTGTGAGCTTAACCGTGTGTCATAGAATTCAGCTGTATATTATCCATATATGATTACCATTCATGTAAAGTAAATGTGATATTCTCGTCTATTGTTAGACGTTTTTTATAAATAAAATTTGTACTTTTTATTATACTTCTTTACGCATCTTTCTGGTTTCCAACCTATGCCTATAAAGTTCCAGGGGACATCTGCTTTGTTTTTCTTTCTCTATTTAGGGATGTGGATATAAGTTCCAGTTATTGACAGTTACAGTTGGCTTTCTTTCTCAATAATTTGTGGCTGATAGGAAATAGAAGTCGGTGGCACGCAGCATGTTTACTATGCCAGGTTCGGCATTGCGAAATGGTCCTGGCCTCAGCCCTGGTGTCTCAGACCCTAATTGAATGGGCCAAGCTTTTGCACCAGCGTCTGGGGAATGAGCAGGTTCCATCTGCTTACATTGATCTGGTGGACTAGTTGGTCAAGGGTCTGCAGTTTAGTTGTGATGCAGCGTTGGATGCGGCTCCTGTGCTGTCCAAGCTCTGTTTTAGCTGTAGTGATTAGGCGAGTGCTGTGGCTTAAGAATTGGTCTGCAGACCCAGCCTCCAAAAAAAACGAATCGATCTACCCTTTCAAGGCGATCGCCTGTTTGGGGCTACTCTGGATGACATCATTGAGGGTCTCACAGGGGAAAGAGTACCTTCCTGCCACAGTCTAGTTAAGGGAAGGAGCCTCATCGCAAACGGGGGCCCTCCTTCTCAGCCCATAAAAGGATTCTTTCATGCTTCCAGGACTGCAGATAAGGGAAACACATCTTTCAAGTTTTCCCCGGGAGGTTCTAGGCAACCTTGGTCTGATAAGCCTAGAGCTGGCTTCTCCAGACCCACAGACAAGACCCCTACAGCATGAAGGTCTGCTCTTACCCATAACTGGGGTGGGGGGATATCTTTGCTGGTTTCCAGCTTTGTGGACCTCCTTTGTGAGCACCAAAGAGGTCTCCAAAATTATCCTTTTGGGGGTATCACAGAATGGCGGCAGAGTTTGTCAGTTCCAAGGTTTTTAGGCCCAGAGTCTCCTTCTGTGGGTATAACTCCTGCAAAGGTTTGGGTGACGTCCGAACTACCCAAAGTCCCCCTTGTCTCCGTCAAGGAAATTGAATCGCCTGGTTCTGACTCTGGATTTATTGTTGACCAGGGTAGTCCTTCTTCTGGTCAAACTTCGGTAACCACAGGCCGCGATTCGCCGGCTGCTGTCACGCAGATAATCTTCTCTCCTGAGTTCTGGCCCTGGTGGTGTCGACCTTCAAGGCAGTTTCATTTGCACATGGCTCCTTCAGTAGGTTCTGTTCAACAGGAAGATACCGAGGTTCATAGCGAGGTCACAGGTTTCTCTGGTAGATGCCGCAGTCCTCCTAGTGCCACTGTGGGGCCAATTCCCTTCTCTTCTCAAGCTTCTTCCATGTTATTCTGGTGGCTGGTTATTCTGGTGGCTGTAAATGTCCCTCAGGGGTAGGGATGAGCCGAACACCCCCGGGTTCGGTTCGCACCAGAACCCACGAACGGACCTAAAGTTTGTGCGAACATTAGAACCCTATTAATTACAATGGACGCGAACGTTCAAAATCAAAAGTGCTAATTTTAAAGGCTAATATGCATGTTATTGTCATAAAAAGTGTTTGGGGACCTGGGTTTCAGGAGCAGTGATTTTAATAATGCTTAATGTGAAACAATAAAAGTGTAAAATTACTTTAAATTTCGTACCTGGGGGTGTCTATAGAATGCCTGTGAAGGGGCGCATGTTTCCCTTGCTTAGAACTGTCCCTGCACAAAGTGTAATTTTTGCAGGAAAAAAACAATGCCCTCAACAATGGAAGAAGATGCCGGAAGGAGAAGATGAAGAAACCAAAGGATGAAGAAAGGAAGAAGACCAGAAGAAAGAAGATGAAAGAAGATTTTAATAAAAGATTTGTCAGACCGTCTCCTGTCATTTTTACCATTTGTCACTTTTTTGGTAAAATGGTAGGGGTACTGTTGTACCCCCTTACCATTTCACATAGGGTGGGGGGGGCGGGATCTGGGGGTCCCCTTGTTAAAGGGGGCTTCCAGATTCCGATAAGCCCCCCGCCCGCAGACCCCCACAACCAATGGCCAGGGTTGTGGAGAAGAGGCCCTTGTCCTCATCAACATGGGGACAAGGTGCTTTGAGGGGTCACAGACCCCCAAAGCACCCTCCCAACGTTGAGGGCATGTGGCCTGGTACGGTTCAGGAGGGAGGGGGGCCGCTCTCGTCCCCCCTATTTTCCTGCGGCCTGCCAGGTTGCGTGCTTGGATAAGGGTCTGGTATGGATTTTGAGGGGGACCCCACGCCATTTCTTTTTTTTGCCCGGGGTTCCCCTTAATATCCCTAGCAGACCTGAAGGGCCTGGTAATTGAATTTGGGGGGACCCCCACGCTTTTTTTGTTTTTGTTTTTTATCAATGATTTTTTTTTATCAATGACTTTCAATGAATGACTGTGTTACGGGAATCGGCAATTCATTAGCCGCAGATGGCTGCCTTAGATGACACAACAGGCCAGAAGGGTAAAGGTGGTTTAAATGTGATACTGCAATGCTGTACTAACAGCACGCACACACTAATCCCCAGAATCACAGCAGATAATGTCAGCAGCACTCGGCAGAATAATCACAGCACAGATAATGTCAGACTCAGCAGCACTGCAGAATGGATCACAGCATATAATGTCACTGACACGCTGGAACACACTACAACACGCGGCGGCCTTTTATAGTGTGGGGCGTGTACTAAACCCCCTGAGCTATAATTGGCCACAGGCATCCTGCCTGTGGCCAATTATTGCTCTCCTCGCCGCTGGCTCTATGATTGGCCAAGCATGCGGGGTCACAGTGCATGCTTGGCCAATCATCAGCCAGCAATGCACTGCGACTGGCGCAGTGCATTGTGGGCCGTTCGCATAAAACGAATTTGATGCGAACGGCCCAAATAGTTCTGTGTTCGACCAGCGGTCGAACGCCAGATGTTCGATTCAAACATGAGTTTGAATCGAACACCGGGCCCATCCCTACTCAGGGGCTACCTCTCAGAGAGGACCAGTTGTCCCTAGGGATGTTGCTTTACAGTCACTGGTTTTGATGGCTTTGCTGTTGAAACCCAGGTATTAAGGGATAGAGGTTTGTCTGGATCAGTGATCCCTACTATTTTGAAGGCGAGGAAGTTGACTTCTAGTAAGATATGCCATTGTACGTGAAAAGCGCATATTTCTTGGTGTCGAGTCGATTGGCGCTCATCCTCGCTCCTTTTCTGTGGCTCAGATCTTGGCCTTTCTGCAATGGAGCGTTGAGCAGAAGTTAGCCTCGAGTACCATCAAGGGCCAGGTGTCCGCCTTAGCAATCTTCTTTCAGCGATCCCTAGCCACGCACTCTTTAGTTTGTATCTTCATTCAGGGAGTTCAACGTGAGGCTCCGCTCGTACAGTCTGTTTTGCTGCCGTGGGATTTAAACTTCATGGTCTCGGTTCTCCAGAAACCTCCATTTGAGAATATTCAGGAGATTCCCCGTTCTACATTGTCTCAGAAGGTGGCATTCTTGGTGGCTATTTGTCAGGAAAGGTTTCACCTGCTTTGTCAGACCTTTGGGCCGCAGCACTGGTGTCCACCAGTGGGTGTCTCCTGGCAGTCTGGAACTGTCAGGAAAGGTTTCACCTGCTGGTGTGGCACTGTCTGATCTTTGGGCTGCAGTACTCGTGTCCACCAGCAGGTGTCTCTTGGCAGTGTGGAGCCGACATTATCTCCTGCAATCAGGAGATAATTGAGGCTAATTGCAGGAGATGTGTACTTATATCCAGCAAGCACTCACACACTTGCCTTGGTATTGTCCTTGAGCCCTGACCTGTATTCTGTGATCCTGAGAACCCGAACCTGTATTTGTACCTTTTCCTGTCCATCCTGTGTTCCTGTATTTCTGTACCCCCTGCCCTGCAGCCTGATCCCTTCCACCATCTCCCTGTCCTGCCTTGCTCCTTGCCCCATCTGCTGATCTCCCGTTTATGACCCTGGCCTGGTTACGTTTACGATTCTGGTATTCCCCATCTATTGTACATACCTGTTTGACTGTTGTTATTTGTGAATAATGTAAAGAAAGATGGAGGGATCAAATGAAAAAACACCACATCCCAAATATGAAGAAAATTCAAGCAATTAGAGAAGAGGGCAAAGAGGTAACAAACCTCCAGGGATTTTTAGGGTGTTGGGTATAGAGATCAAAACTCATTGCATATCATAACATTTAAAGTTTTATTGAGAAGGTAAAAACATGAGAGAAAAAGGTACATTCCTATCAAAAGATGAGGTATCTAATAATGCATATACAGGCAGAGCACTACCACTCTCGACATGTTTCACTCGATAGAGTTTCTTCAGGAGTTTGCTGGTATGGCACTTTCTATGCTATAGATAACAAAACATACAGTAAGTATTTCATGAAAGTATTAAATAATAATACATTGACATGAAGGAACATGTATATTGGCATATATACTCTAAGTTTTATAAATAAACAATAATATCAGAAACATGAGGACATAGAAACACGTGGACACATAGACAGACCAAACCTCACCAAAATTGCTTTAAATCCTTAAACGATGTACACAGAAAATACATTTCAGTAAATTCCCTAGATATCCCATCATTCCATCATTTCAGCTCAGCCCTCTAGTTACTTGCAGAGGAACTATTTTGTCAGGAATGGATCTGTCCGCTGGTAAGACCCATCATTTGGCGTACAGTACTGTGGTCCACCAGCAGGTGTCTCCTGGCAGTTTATAACTGTCAGGAGAGGCCTTCCCTGCTGGGATATCATCTTTGGGCCGCAGTACTGGCGTCCACCAGCAGATGGATCCTGGCAGTGTGGAGCAGACAGCTCTTTCTGCGCTCAGCTGTCACATGAGGCCAATCACTGGCAGATTTATAAATACCCTCACACACTTGCCTTTGTATCTCTCTTCCATGTGCCCTGAGACCTGAGACCTGAGACCTGAGACCTGTGACCTGTACCCATCCCATCCTGATCCTGTGTTCCTGAGTTCCTGTTCCCTTGTTGCCTTTCCCTTCCTTATTTTCCCTCTCCCGTCCTGCCCTTGTTCATCTGATTGATCTCCCGTGCATGACCCTGGCCTGGCCAACGTTTGTGATTCTGGACTGCCCTTGTTATCTATTGATCTTCCCGTGTATGACCCTGGCCTGGCTGACGTGTTGATTTCGGTACTTCCCTGTGCCTGTATATATTTATCTGTTGTCTGTGGGTTTCTGTTTGTGGCTGAGCACTGTTTGTATTTTTGGGCGTCTACTTATTTATATATATCACTTATCTTAATAACTGTTAATCTTATTTACTTTTACTTGCGTTTTGGGATTCTCCTTTGCAGTCCACACAATCTGGTCACACCTGTTTTGTGACAGTTACTGTCAGGAATGGATCCATCCGCTGGTAAGACCCATCATTTGGCGTGCAGTACTGTGGTCCACCAGCAGGTGTCTCCTGGCAGTTTATAACTGTCAGGAGAGGCCTTCCCTGCTGGAGATTATCCGTTTAGCTCACACTGCGGTTGATCAGGGCAGTGTACTGTTTGAGGGTGTTCAGCCTTTGATTAGAATATGTACAGAGCTGGCTCTGCCCTGTATCCCAAAGGGTCGTGATGACTTTTCTCCCCCCTTCAGCATTAACCAGGTTGCGTCCTTGGTATGGCTATTGGAGGATGACGCTGCATCCTTTATGCAGCACTATTCGGTTTGTCCCAAACAATTGTTGGAGGATTGTATAGCTGAAGTGCAGTCCCTGGTCAGACAGAGGGTATGTGAGCCCACTTTTGTGTTGTCTATACTTCAGGCATGGTCAGACCTGTTATGCCCAGCTTCTGTCAGCTCTCCTCAACCCAGACCCGTTGCTAAACACCTGCCAGCTCAGGCGTCCTTTCTCCCATCACCCCAGGCAACCTCAGCTACCGTCCAATATACCCTGCTCCCCACAAAGTATCAATACCCTGTTTCTACTCCCTGCACCTATCCTGCCTTTAACCCACCTGCCTCTTCTCCTCTACCTGCAACAAGCCCACAAAACCCTCCTCCAGCCACAGTTCCCTGGTCTTCATTTTGCCCAGATACGTTCTTTTCCTACAGCCCTGCACCTACGTACAAAGCTGCAGTGGCTAAACCAAAAAAGAAGCGAAAGTTCTTTCCGACCCACACAATCCTGCCAGTAACCCAACCTGCCTCCACACCAACCAACCTGTTACAGTCTGACACTCCAGTGCCTGCCACCCAGTCTGACGCTCCAGTGCCTGCCACCCAGTCTGACGCTCCAGTGTCTGCCACCCAGTCTGACGCTCCAGTGTCTGCCACCCAGTCTGACGCTCCAGTGTCTGCCACCCAGTCTGACGCTCCAGTGTCTGCCACCCAGTCTGACGCTCCAGTGTCTGCCACCCAGTCTGACGCTCCAGTGTCTGCCACCCAGTCTGACGCTCCAGTCTTCCAGCCTGCTGGCCCAGCCTCCCAGCCTGACGTCCCAGCCTTCCAGTCTGATGTCCTGGTGCCAGCCTTCCAGCTTGACGTCCCAGCCTTTCAGTCGGATGTCCTGTTGCCTGCCTTCCAGCTTGATGCCCCAGCTTTCCAGCCTGATGTCCTGGTTCCAGCCCCCCAGCTTGATGTTCCAGCCTTCCAGCTTGATGTCCCAGCCTTCCGTCTGATGTTCCGTTGCCGGCCTTCCAGTCTGATGACCCGCTGCCTGCCTTTTCTTCTGATGTCCCGGCCTTCCAGTCTGATGCTCCGCTGCCTGCCTTCCAGTCTGATGCTCCGCTGCCTGCCTTCCAGTCTGATGCCCCGCTGCCTGCCTGCCTTCCAGTCTGATGACCCGCTGCCTGCCTTCCAGTCTGATACCCCGCTGCCTGCCTTCCAGTCTGATGACCCGCTGCCTGCCTTCCAGTTTGATGTCCCGGCCTTCCAGTTTGATGTCCCGGCCTTCCAGTCTGATGTCCTGGTTCCGGCCTTCCAGTCTGTTGACCCGCTGCCAGCTTCCCAGTCTGATGACCCGCTGCCAGCTCCCCAGTCTGATGACCCGCTGCCAGCTTCCCAGTCTGATGACCCGCTGCCAGCTCCCCAGTCTGATGACCCGCTGCCAGCTTCCCAGTCTGATGAGTTCCTGTCTGCTGCCCAGTCTGATGAGTTCCTGTCTGCTGCCCAGTCTGATGAGTTCCTGTCTGCTGCCCAGTCTGATGAGTTCCTGTCTGCTGCCCAGTCTGATGAGTTCCTGTCTGCTGCCCAGTCTGCTGAGATCCTGTCTGCTGCCCAGTCTGATGAGTTCCTGTCTGCTGCCCAGCCCGATGAGTTCCTGTCTGCTGCCCAGCCCGATGAGTTCCTGTCTGCTGCCCAGCCCGATGAGTTCCTGTCTGCAGCCCGGCCCGATGTGCCCGCTGCCCAGCTTGATGTGCCCGTGCCTGCTGCCCAGCTTGAAGTGCCTGCTGCCCAGCTTGAAGTGCCTGCTGCCCAGCTTGAAGTGCCTGCTGCCCAGCTTGAAGTGCCCGCTGCCCACCTCGGTGCCATGGACTTGTCCCAGCAGCAGCTAGTTGGAGCGTCCGGAGGCTGCTCCTTTGAGGAGGGGTACTGTCAGGAATGGATCCTTCCGCTGGTAAGACCCATCATTTGGCGTGCAGTACTGTGGTCCACCAGCAGGTGTCTCCTGGCAGTTTATAACTGTCAGGAGAGGCCTTCCCTGCTGGGATATCATCTTTGGGCCGCAGTACTGGCGTCCACCAGCGGATGGATCCTGGCAGTGTGGAGCAGACAGCTCTTTCTGCGCTCAGCTGTCACATGAGGCCAATCACTGGCAGATTTATAAATACCCAGCCAGCCCTCACACACTTGCCTTGGTATCTCTCTTCCATGTGCCCTGAACCTGTGACCGAACCTGAGACCTGAGACCTGTGACCTGTACCCATCCCATCCTGATCCTGTGTTCCTGTTCCCTTGTTGCCTTTCCCTTCCTTATTTTCCCTCTCCCGTCCTGCCCTTGTTCATCTGATTGATTTCCCGTGCATGACCCTGGCCTGGCCAACGTTTGTGATTCTGGACTGCCCTTGTTATCTATTGATCTTCCCGTGTATGACCCTGGCCTGGCTGACGTGTTGATTTCGGTACTTCCCTGTGCCTATATATATTTATCTGTTGTCTGTGGGTTTCTGTTTGTGGCTGAGCACTGTTTGTATTTTGGGGCGTCTACTTATTTATATATATCACTTATCTTAATAAACGTTAATCTGATTTACTTTTACTTGCGTTTTGTGTTTTTCCTTTGACACAATCTGGTCACACCTGTTTTGTGACATATTTTTATACTGTTTCTAAAAACAAAATATATATAGATGAGTCTTAGAAGCATAAATAGGAGTAAAAGTGCATATAAAGGTTAGTCTATAGCACCTAACCAAAAGATGTCAGGAGAAAAAGATCACCTTGAAATATAGTAAGGTTGAATCAATCAAGAGGTTTACTGATACTGTTGGGAATAACAAATCAGCAGAGATGACAGTTCAACGTGATGGCAAACATCAAAAACGGAGAGGTACGGCAAAAACCGAAAGCCGTTTTCAAGATGAACCTACAGATAATACAAATTTTCAAGGCTCGCTAGACTGGAGTGTTCTCCTAAAGTTACTCATATATATTGTACTATCATCCCAAATTAATATAAGAAGAAAAAATATTGGAGATACGGGACTGTCCAAGGTACAAACACAAAAAAAAATTTCCATAGAAATATAATAAAAAGATACTTATTTTATTAACATATAAAAAAGAGAAAAAAGAAATATATATAAGACTCCATGTACAACGGTATATAAGTCACAGGGTTCAAAGGTACTACATACAATTCCTAATAGAACACCTTTATGATAATACACTCAAGATACATAGGTCATAATACTTGTCCAATTGCTCGACATGTTTCGCCTAGATAGGCTTCATCAGGAGACAAGGATAAAGTACATTGCAGATGGACGAGGACTTTGAAGATATTTTCTTATTCTATGGTATGTATACAAAACAATGTATAGGTTAATATATACACAGAATAATTTTATTCATTAACATTGTATATGCTGCATGAATGTGCGGTAGCGGTAACGTCTGTGTGAAGTCAACATGCACACGCATGATCCCCTACCTCCAATGTCATAGAGTCAAAACATGCCCAGACTTCCAAATATTGGTCCGGACGGGCCCACAACGGCACCTCCCAAGTAAGGATTTACACAGGGCTATGCCAAACGGTCACAGCCAGAGATGATGGCTGGGGAGTCGTAGGGGGAGAAAAAGGTCCTATTCCTTTTCAACTTTAGCGTTGGGGCCTGTAAAGTACAAAGGTACTTGTTTAGCACAGTTATATTTATATACATTGCAATGTAATTACCCGAGATGCAGGGAAGTAGTATGACCACGCCCAATGTCTGTTGTCAAACTTGACCTACCTCTACGGAAGCTCATATACGATTATACACGCAGGAGGCTCGGGTTGAACCCCCAAAAAAGGGGGAGAAGGGGAACTGATCTATCTTGATTTTATATATTGTCCAATAATGGCCAGATTGTTCTGTAAAGATAGCAAGAAAAAAAAGAGACAAAACAAAGAAAAAAGGAGAGCTCTAAGCTATATTCATTGTATTTCAAAAACCCCCAATATGTTTACAATCCCCTACCTTCTAATAGGGTATATATACCATCAAGATATATTGTGCTGATGGCTGGTCGGCTCATGCAACCTGCCCCAAACATGGGGCTAAGTCTGTCATTCAATGCCTGTGAATTAAATAGAGGTTTTGGGGTAAGTGCGATGGCTCCATATAATAAGGATTCAAGGGACAAAGCGTCCATACTTAGGGAGAAAGGAAGAAAGGAAATCTGGCACTTTACCTATTTTAGTGTTCCCGATGCGTCCCGAGCCTCACGTTCACCTCAGTCTGACCTGGCGTCAGACTGGGTTTAAATGGTCTCCCCCCGTGGCGCCAAAACGCACGGCGTGTGACGTCACGCCGTGCTGACGTCACGCGGACGTAGTACGGGAGCCGGCCAGCGCCCAATCCATGCCATGTGACCGGAACGTTCCTAGATGGAACTACTTCCGGTTCTAAGTGCGGCTAGGGCTGCCCTGACATACCCTGCTGACAGCAGCCATGATGCTCTGTCAAAACAAGGCATAAAAGGGTGCCCGGAGTCAAAGGCTGCAACTTAATGGCCGGATCAGTGCTCATGGCCGACTCCCGATCCGGATGCGTGGCGGGGAATAGTCCGCCATAGATTGGCGGAAAAATACCACGCCACGCATCCGGATAGATCCATACGAATCCCCATAGCCCAAAGGCTGCCACCGCATGGGGTTCACCCTGTGCATTGGTGTAAAGTATCCCAGGGACCCATGCCACCGTGGAGTCCGCCCGGACCAATCAGAACATGGAAAGAAAGAAGAAAATAAAAGAAAGAAAGATTAGAAAAGATGTTAGAAAAACATCCCGCAAACACACATTCATTGCAGCACACATATATTTTTGTTTTTTGTTTGTTTTTTATTTGCGACATAAAGATACGTTATAACCACACAAAGAATGCCCCAAAGCCTGGGCCACTGTGTTTACAACTTAAAATAGATGTAATTAGATACTGTTACAAAATGTTGAATAATAATCACTAGACATTGTTCCACCCCTACAAAGAGGGGGATGTCAAATGAGCAAGCACGCTCCAAAGCAGATAAGTCAAAGCTAAACCTAGGCCCCACGAGGCCCGCGCACCAAACTCAGTGGTGCCCAACTTCAGGCGCAAACAGAGGGGAAAGGACTGTAGCCGGCAAGTAATGAAGAAATAAAAAACGGTGCTATAACTCCCAAAGGGGACAGACCCCCTATAGAGGATTGCATTATAGAAAGGGTTTAAAACTGATCCCTTCGTTGAGGCCCGGGTGCCGGGTAGCCCTCAACATATAGATCCATCTGGTTTCGATTTGTAAAAGTTTCTTATCTAGATCACCTCCCCGTTCCTGTTGGGGCAGATGCTCAAGACTATAGAAACCAATGTATTTAAGGTCAAAATTGTGATATAGGCCTATATGACGACTGATAGGTGTCTCCATTTTGCGTTTGCAGATCAGTGATACATGATCTCTCATGCGGCAAAATAGGGGGCGTTTTGTTTTCCCCACACAAAATGCTCTGCATAAGCATTTCATCAGGTATACTGATCCCACGGATTGGCAGTTAGTACGATGTTTAGGAGTCCATGTTTTTCCATCTGGTAGGTCTATGCTTTTACCCTCTAAGATGAAACGGCAGAATTTACATTTACCGCATCTATATGTACCTGAGATTTGCTTATTGCTATTCTGATCGTTTATATAATGACTACTTACCAGGGTGTCGCGTAATGAACGTGACCTCCTATATGTAATCTCTGGATATGGTTTAATATATTTTGAGATTTTTTGATCAGTGGACAAGAGGTACCAGTACTTTTTATATATGTTGCGTGCCTTTTTGTGTTGGCGATTGTATTTGGTAACGACTCGTGTGCTTTCCTGGGTCTTAGCTCGTCTAGGTTTGTACAGTAAAAGCTGTCTGTTCATATCCATTACCTGATTGTAGGCTTTCCTAAGGCATGTTTTACTGTATCCTCGCAAGAGGAGACGATCGCGCAAAAGATTTGCCTCTCGTTGAAAATCATCGAGATGCGTACAATTGCGCTTGATCCTTAAAAATTGGCTGTAGGGGATACTCCTGATTAATTTCTCAGGATGAGAACTACTGGCATGCAACATGCTGTTACCTGCTGAGGCTTTTCTGTAGAGAGTGGAGCAAAGAGTTCCTTTCTCATCCACAAAGAGTTCAACATCTAAAAAGGTAATCCTTTTCTGATCGTAGTTAAAGGTAAATTTTAAGTTATATTCATTAGTTTGTAGTTCATCCAGAAAAACAATAAGATCCTCCTTTGATCCTGACCATATCATGAGGACGTCATCAATGTAACGACTCCACGACATGATTTTACCGATGGACAAACTCTTGCTCTCAAAGAGAAAGACTTTGGACTTTTTAGGCACCGACGACAACGTATGGTTTTTACAAAAATTTATTTTATATAAAAAAAGGGGAAAATACGAATATATACAACAAAATACGTTTAAAAACCACATCTTGTCACAACTTAAGTAAGGTCAATACAAGCCACGCATGTAACCTATAATCTCAAGCCTTAAGGGCACCAACAGGGACGATCAGCTAGGGTTAGCAGGTCCGGTAGTTGTATGGTGTCCAACGATGAGGCGAGGGTACAGTGAGGCGATGATATTCATGACAATAGCTCTACATGTTTCGCGTTTTGCGTAAACGCTTCATCTGGAGCGTGACAGAAAAATCACTAACAAGATTGGAAAAACACATAATGAGTATATAAGTACAGTAAACAGTTTATATATATATATGATAATAATGATATACATTTTGTACAGTTTTAATAACCTTGTAACTCTGCTAAATGGGTATCAGACCACCAATCGTGGCCGCACACATAAAGGCCACTTATCCGTCACTCAATGGGGGCGTATATGATATAGTAAAATGTTAAATAAGAAATAAAAAAGAGTGAGACAACACTTACTGAAGTTTCAAGTGTGACCGTATAATGTGGTAAGCAAAAATTGTCCCACCAGTCCAGTGTGCCGTATATGTATGGATAGCCGGTTGAAGGTAAGGGAGTGGTAGCACCGGTAGAGGTCCTAATGGACGTCAGTGTAAAGACATATAAGCGGTCATTAGATTGAAACATATAATCATAAACATACATTAAAGGGTTAAATCCCAGTATGCATATTAATGGCTCACCTGAAACAGTAATACGTGTTTATGGCGGTGTCTGGCCCTTAAAAGGTCATTAGTGTGAATCTAGCACACAGACCATCATTGTCTAAATTGCATGGGGGGACAGGATGTCCAGCAAGTTGGTACCCCAAATCCGACCAGTGTTGGTAATATGGCCAGGGATCTGAAAGAACGTATAAAGAGGTAGTGATAAAGGTATCCGCCAAGGTGACCACCACTGACAAGGAGGAAGATTGGGACCAGAAGATGTATCCGGTGTGTAGCCAAAAGAGGGGGGGGGGGGCTTACCTTAGAATCCACTCAAAGAGGCATACACAGGCGGCGTCCAGACGGCGAGCTGGTGAGGGACGCTGACCATGAGCACACTGTGTGTGCTACATATACGTCCCATCCGTGGTTTTTAAACGTATTTTGTTGTATATTCGTATTTTCCCCTTTTTTTATATAAAATAAATTTTTGTAAAAACCATACGTTGTCGTCGGTGCCTAAAAAGTCCAAAGTCCCCCCCCCTTTCTCTTTGACTACCAATTTAGGACGTGGCACTGTACTACCTATTTAGTATCCATAGTACCACACTATGAGGATACTCTCTCTCTTTCTCTAAACTCTTGCTCTCATCAGAAAATAAATCCCGCTCCCATCCCCCCAGGTACAAGTTTGCATATGAGGGCGCACATTTTGCCCCCATAGCGACCCCCTGCACCTGGAGGTAATGGGAGCGTTTAAATACAAATATATTGTGCATTAGGATAAAGCCAAGTAGCTCCAGTACGAACTCATTGTATTTCCATGAGTCGATGTCCCTTTCTGTCAAAAATTCCCTTATTACCTCGACACCTTTTTCATGTGGGATCGAGTTATAGAGGGCTTCTATGTCAATGGCTACCAGCCATGCATTTGTGGGTATTTGTAATCCGTCTGTACTTTTCAAAAGTTCTATAGTGTCCTTGACATATGAGAATAAGCATTTAACATGCGGGTACAGGTACTCATCAACTAATTGGCTGGCTTTTTCTGTCAGGGATCCACACCCTGAAATTATGGGGCGGCCTGGTGGCGATGTTAGGCTCTTATGTACCTTGGGCAAGGCGTAAAAAGTAGGAGTGGTAAACGAGGTCATGTCTAGAAAATCAAAGGTTTTGGCGTCTATGGTGCCATTCAAGCGGGCCTTCATTATTATGCCTCTATATTTATTCATATAATAGTTTACATGTGAGGCTGGGACCGATCTATACCATGTCTTATTTGATATTATGTCTAAGCACATTTTTTCATAATTCTCTGCATCTAGTATAACCAAATTCCCACCCTTGTCGGATGGTTTGATTATAATATTGCTGTTTGTTTTTAAATTTTGTAATGCCTCTTTTAATTCTTTCGGCAGGTTGGTCTGAGGTCCAACCTGCCAATTGGTGGATTCTATTTCTTTTGTGACCTGTATTACAAAGGCCCAAATATTAGAATTCCCTTGTAGAATAGGAAAAGATTTTGATTTAGGTTTATGGGTTTTAGGGTTACCAAAATTTTTTAGAGCACAAGAAGCCGATGGGTCCGTGGGGCGCAAGCAAGAGGGAGGGAAAGTCACTCCCTGTTGGATAATGGGGGGAGCAGAGGGGCTGGTAAACGTCCAGCCCGCTTCCTCCGGGTTGCTCTCATCCCACAGGTCCATCAGGTCCTGTAATGCCCGCAAGTCCTCAAAAGTAATGCCTTCTATATTGGCGTTGTTCTGTTCGCCAATAGGGGCATCGGATGATGTTCTATCATAAATAACTTTGTACATCAGGCGTCGTGCGAAGAGGTGAAGATCTTTAACCAATTCGAACTTATCTGCGTTTTCGTCCGGGCAAAAAGTAAGACCCAATTGTAATACCTTGGTCTCATTGTCCGAAAGTGGGTAAGAAGATAAATTGATAATATCAAACTTGTCCCGACTCGCCAAAATAGGGGGGTCGGGACAAGTTATTTTAAAGGCTGATTAGTTTTCTTCATTGGAGTAGTTGACGGTAAAGTACGTTTCCGATCACTAGAATTGCTAGAGAAAATTGGAGCTGTTTTTACCTCCGCATGGGGGCCCAAATTTGTCCCTCCATGTGTCTGTCCCTGTGATGGAGGGCCCACCACCAGGGAAATGGAGTCAATGTTCCTGGTGGGGGTAGTGAGTGATACAAGGGAGTGATTCAGTGTGCTATTTGACAAGGTTGTGTTAAGTGTAGTTGTCAGGGTCCTGGCCGCTCGGTGCGGCCCAGATTGCCTCCACGTAGGCAAACGGTTACCTCCATGCCCTCCAGGCATCAGCGCGGGCGTTGGCGCGCGCCACGGGCGCGTGCACGCGCGCGACCGGCCCGCGGGCGCGCTCCCGTGCGCTAATAGCGGGGGCGCGCGCCCGTGCGCGTGCACGTGCGCGTTTAGCGCTGTTTGGCGCCAGTGCGCCTACTTAAGGATCAGGGCTGCAGCCCTGCGGTGCTGTTCGTCTGCAGCTCTGACCTGAATCTCCTGTGTGAACCTGCCTGAACCTATCTGTGATCTTTGGAACCCGACCCGGCCTGTCTGACCCCGCTGACCTCTCTACTCCTTGACCCCGGCTTGCCTGACCCTGCTAAAGGACTTACCACCTGTTGCCGAACCTCTGCCTGTCACTTGACCATCCGTCTGCCTGCCGTCTATGCCTATCTGCCTTCCCTGTGACCCGGCCTGTCTGACTACCTCTGCGGTCCGAGTGTGCCTCTCTCCCGCACAGGATCTGCCTCCGCTGCTGCTGCTCCAGAGACTACCTCTCTCTTCGGTCATCCGATCCCGAGCCTGCTGTGCCATCACCTGCAGTTCCTGCCACCTAAAGACCAGCACCAGCATCCTGCTTCATCCTGCACCAGCTGACTCACCGGACGGACACTCCTACTCCGCTGTGCTCACGGGTCCCCTGTTCCCATTCCAGTGGACCCTGAACCAGAGTCGTAAGAGAGGTCCCCTTCCGTCAAGCCAGGCTCGCCAC
The DNA here is from genome assembly GCA_028564925.1 of Lithobates sylvaticus. NCBI lineage: Eukaryota > Metazoa > Chordata > Amphibia > Anura > Ranidae > Lithobates > Lithobates sylvaticus. The sequence goes on along the minus strand of CM053032.1, from coordinate 94,720,996 downwards.
CAGGTACCTTACAGTAGTATTGTTTTTACTCTGTTGAGAACGTAATTTTTTATCCTTACTACTTATTTTGTCCGATCGTGGTCGGCTCTGTAAACTAGTTTCACTGTCCTTCTTTCTTTTGCGTATCGCTCCTTCATGTTGTGATTTATCTTTCCGCAAAGCTATGGGTGCAAATGATGTTGAGGAAATGGATGATGTGTCCAGTTCTCCAAGATCCAAATTGGGAATTTGTAAGTCCTGATTCAAGTTACCTCTTCTCAAGGGGTATTTATTGGGTTGGTTCCATTTATACGCCTGTTCGTAAGTATATGCTTTTTTATCCCGTTGGAATTTATTTTCCTTTACTTTAATTAGGCTTGTTGCATATTTTGTAAGATGGTCCCTGAGATTCTTATCCTTCTCTAAAAAACAGGCATGGGATCCCAAGTTGGCATGTTCCTCTTGCCATCTAAGGATCTCAAGATCCAGTTCCACAATGTCTTTGTCATATTGTTCACTGAGAATTTGCATCATTTGCAAGGAGCATGTTTGCAAATTCTCCTCCCACATTCTTTTAATATTTGGTTCTACCTTCTTAATATTCGGAAAGATCTGTATACGAAGTCCCCAAGGTACTATCCTGTTGGATCTATATTTATCAAAAAATTCTTTGTGCCAAAACAGCCGGGTCTTTTTTTCTATCATTCGCTGAAGGCTGGAAAAGTATGTAATTACATCTGCCTCATTAATATCCTCCTTAGAGCGATAAAGGTTAACATCCGTCACAAAGCCTGCCCAGGCTTGACCGCAATAGTCTGTCATGTTTGATGAGTATTCATACACTTACCAGCTACTTTTCTCCTCTCTGTAGGTGTAACACACCGGAAGTAAAATGGAAGGGGGCACACGTAAAAAAGTGCGAGGGTCGTACCCAATTCAGCCTTACCTGTATGTCTAGAGCGTGCTTGTCATGAAAGAAAGATATACAGAAAGAGACATAATTATTTAAAATTCATATCAAAGTATCACAAAGCATAAATCATTACTGACATATACATCTAAAACATAGAAAAAACTCCAGTCTAGATATGTAATCTGTGGAAATTTTTATGCATTAGTTAACACAAATATGGGGAACAGGCATAGCTAGCGAAGGGGTATCATGGGTGTTTGAACCACCCTGGGTATAGAAATTTTCAAGGCTCGCTAGACTGGAGTGTTCTCCTAAAGTTACTCATATATATTGTACTATCATCCCAAATTAATATAAGAAGAAAAAATATTGGAGATACGGGACTGTCCAAGGTACAAACACCAAAAAAAATTTCCATAGAAATATAATAAAAAGATACTTATTTTATTAACATATAAAAAAGCGAAAAAAGAAATATATATAAGACTCCATGTACAACGGTATATAAGTCACAGGGTTCAAAGGTACTACATACAATTCCTAATAGAACACCTTTATGATAATACACTCAAGATACATAGGTCATAATACTTGTCCAATTGCTCGACATGTTTCGCCTAGATAGGCTTCATCAGGAGACAAGGATAAAGTACATTGCAGATGGACGAGGACTTTGAAGATATTTTCTTATTCTATGGTATGTATACAAAACAATGTATAGGTTAATATATACACAGAATAATTTTATTCATTAACATTGTATATGCTGCATGAATGTGCGGTAGCGCTAACGTCTGTGTGAAGTCAACATGCACACGCATGATCCCCTACCTCCAATGTCATAGAGTCAAAACATGCCCAGACTTCCAAATATTGGTCCGGACGGGCCCACAACAGCACCTCCCAAGTAAGGATTTACACAGGGCTATGCCAAACGGTCACAGCCAGAGATGATGGCTGGGGAGTCGTAGGGGGAGAAAAAGAAAAGGTCCTATTCCTTTTCAATTTTAGCGTTGGGGCCTGTAAAGTACAAAGGTACTTGTTTAGCACAGTTATATTTATATACATTGCAATGTAATTACCCAAGATGCAGGGAAGTAGTATGACCACGCCCAATGTCTGTTGTCAAACTTGACCTACCTCTACGGAAGCTCATATACGATTATACACGCAGGAGGCTCGGGTTGAACCCCCAAAAAAAAAGGGCGAAGGGGAACTGATCTATCTTGATTTTATATATTGTCCAATAATGGCCAGATTGTTCTGTAAAGATAGCAAGAAAAAAAAGAGACAAAACAAAGAAAAAAGGAGAGCTCTAATGAGAATACATAGGAGCTATATTCATTGTATTTCAAAAACCCCCAATATGTTTACAATCCCCTACCTTCTAATAGGGTATATATACCATCAAGATATATTGTGCTGATGGCTGGTCGGCTCATGCAACCTGCCCCAAACATGGGGCTAAGTCTGTCATTCAATGCCTGTAATGCAATCCTCTATAGGGGGTCTGTCCCCTTTGGGAGTTATAGCACCGTTTTTTATTTCTTCATTACTTGCCGGCTACAGTCCTTTCCCCTCTGTTTGCGCCTGAAGTTGGGCACCACTGAGTTTGGTGCGCGGGCCTCGTGGGGCCTAGGTTTAGCTTTGACTTATCTGCTTTGGAGCGTGCTTGCTCATTTGACATCCCCCTCTTTGTAGGGGTGGAATAATGTCTAGTGATTATTATTCAACATTTTGTAACAGTATCTAATTACATCTATTTTAAGTTGTAAACACAGTGGCCCAGGCTTTGGGGCATTCTTTGTGTGGTTATAACGTATCTTTATGTCGCAAATAAAAAACAAACAAAAAACAAAAATATATGTGTGCTGCAATGAATGTGTGTTTGCGGGATGTTTTTCTAACATCTTTTCTAATCTTTCTTTCTTTTATTTTCTTCTTTCTTTCCATGTTCTGATTGGTCCGGGCGGACTCCACGGCGGCATGGGTCCCTGGGATACTTTACACCAATGCACAGGGTGAACCCCATGCGGTGGCAGCCTTTGGGCTATGGGGATTCGTATGGATCTATCCGGATGCGTGGCGTGGTATTTTTCCGCCAATCTATGGCGGACTATTCCCCGCCACGCATCCGGATCGGGAGTCGGCCATGAGCACTGATCCGGCCATTAAGTTGCAGCCTTTGACTCCGGGCACCCTTTTATGCCTTGTTTTGATGTCAGCAGGGTATGTCAGGGCAGCCCTAGCCGCACTTAGAACCGGAAGTAGTTCCATCTAGGAACGTTCCGGTCACATGGCATGGATTGGGCGCTGGCCGGCTCCCGTACTACGTCCGCGTGACGTCAGCACGGCGTGACGTCACACGCCGTGCATTTTGGCGCCACGGGGGAGACCATTTAAACCCAGTCTGACGCCAGGTCAGACTGAGGTGGACGTGAGGCTCGGGACGCATCGGGAACACTAAAATAGGTAAAGTGCCAGATTTCCTTTCTTCCTTTCTCCCTAAGTATGGACACTTTGTCCCTTGAATCCTTATTATATGGAGCCATCGCACTTACCCCAAAACCTCTATTTAATTCACAGGCATTGAATGACAGACTTAGCCCCATGTTTGGGGCAGGTTGCATGAGCCGACCAGCCATCAGCACAATATATCTTGATGGTATATATACCCTATTAGAAGGTAGGGGATTGTAAACATATTGGGGGTTTTTGAAATACAATGAATATAGCTCCTATGTATTCTCATTAGAGCTCTCCTTTTTTCTTTGTTTTGTCTCTTTTTTTTCTTGCTATCTTTACAGAACAATCTGGCCATTATTGGACAATATATAAAATCAAGATAGATCAGTTCCCCTTCTCCCCCTTTTTTGGGGGTTCAACCCGAGCCTCCTGCGTGTATAATCGTATATGAGCTTCCGTAGAGGTAGGTCAAGTTTGACAACAGACATTGGGCGTGGTCATACTACTTCCCTGCATCTCGGGTAATTACATTGCAATGTATATAAATATAACTGTGCTAAACAAGTACCTTTGTACTTTACAGGCCCCAACGCTAAAATTGAAAAGGAATAGGACCTTTTCTTTTTCTCCCCCTACGACTCCCCAGCCATCATCTCTGGCTGTGACCGTTTGGCATAGCCCTGTGTAAATCCTTACTTGGGAGGTGCCGTTGTGGGCCCGTCCGGACCAATATTTGGAAGTCTGGGCATGTTTTGACTCTATGACATTGGAGGTAGGGGATCATGCGTGTGCATGTTGACTTCACACAGACGTTACCGCTACCGCACATTCATGCAGCATATACAATGTTAATGAATAAAATTATTCTGTGTATATATTAACCTATACATTGTTTTGTATACATACCATAGAATAAGAAAATATCTTCAAAGTCCTCGTCCATCTGCAATATACTTTATCCTTGTCTCCTGATGAAGCCTATCTAGGCGAAACATGTCGAGCAATTGGACAAGTATTATGACCTATGTATCTTGAGTGTATTATCATAAAGGTGTTCTATTAGGAATGTTATGTAGTACCTTTGAACCCTGTGACTTATATACCGTTGTACATGGAGTCTTATATATATTTATTTTTTCTCTTTTTTATATGTTAATAAAATAAGTATCTTTTTATTATATTTCTATGGAAATTTTTTTTTGTGTTTGTACCTTGGACAGTCCCGTATCTCCAATATTTTTTCTTCTTATACAGATAATACAAAGTTTAAAATAATATTACTGCTAAAGTATTGGGTGCTGTTTAGGCAATCTAGTAAAAATAAAATAATAAATGTGCATATTGCTGCATCTTACCGAGGGCTTGGGGTAACCAATTTAACAGGACCCAGGAGAGATATCAACTCTCCTGTGTATAGAAATGTCTCAGGCAGAATGTAATGGCAGGTTGCTGCCATTTAAATAGCTCATCTCTGACTCTGCAGCGTTTGACGTCACCGCCGAGTCACGGGTGCAAAAAAGAATGCCAGTGTGCATGCGTCACAATGTCGCCGCATGTGTGTCTCAGATGCCACGTGTCATAAGGGTCACGGCCACCATCTTGGAAAGTCCTTTGCCCTCTCTGTGATGACACGGAGGGCAAAGCCAATATAAAGGGGTGGGCGGCCAAAACAAATTCACACAACCCATCCCGATAGCCCGGAAACCTAAAAAAATAATCTTGACAGACCGAGAATGCACACAAAGGCAAACCTAGTGAAGGGCAGCACGTTGGTCCACTGATTAACACATCGACCAATAAGTGCCCCGGGTGCCCATGCAAGCAATACCTATAGTGTCTGACTGAAGATGGAAAGTGGGTAATGCATTTGAATATCACTAAAAGTAACAAAATAGGTAAATAGAAATAAACAATCCGCGCTATCGGGTAGCACGCATACAAATTTGGCAAAGAATGGTTTGGTGTTTGGTCCAGATTAAGTAACCACGTGTTTGAAAAGAGTTTATATCAAAAAGATATAATTCACAAAATACAATAATTGTAATTAAATATAAGGCAGCAGAAATAATAAAAAATATAAAAAATGTATATAATAGAAATAAATGAAAAATGAATTAAATAAGATAAAGTGAGAATAATATACAGAAAATATGAATGAGAAAATAAGTAAAAAAACAATTATAAAAATGGCTTAAAAATGAAGGCATCATTTAGACATGGGTATCTAAGAGCGCCCAGGTCAGAAATCCATCATGCCTCGCGTTGCAATAAGATCTTGTCATTGTCACCACCCCTCTCATCGGGGGGACATGCTCAAGAGCAAAGAAATGCATTTTTGTATAATCAAAATTGTGATAAAAGCCCATGTGATGACTTATGGGCGTCTCCATTTTTTTCTTTAATACCAAGAAGACACGATCCCTGATCCGGTGGAAAAAAGGACGTTTTGTCTTGCCGACATAGAACGCATCACAATCGCAGACTATAATGTAAACTATTTCAATGGACTGAAATGTAGCCAAGAATTTAGGCTTGTACATGCGTCCATTAGGAAGAATAATGTGTCTTGATGCATACACATGTCGGCAATAAGTACATTTGTGGCAAGGTCTAGTGCCCCTGGATTTAGCCTGGACAGACGGCACAGGGGCATAGTGACTACGCACAAGTGTATCCTTGAGTGGCTTTGATCTTCTGTATGTTATTTCTGGGAAATCTTTTAGATGTTTTGATACATTCACATCTCCTTTAACTACTTGCCGCCCGCCCACTGTCATATGATGACGGGACGGTGCAGCTGTAGTTCTGGGCGGACGTCATATGGCGCATTTGCCTTCCTGGCCCCCCAGGGGGCGCACCGCCGGCGGCGCACTCCCGCCGTGTCAGTAGGGACCAGATGCATGTGCCCGGTGGTCGCAATGTCCGCGATTGCCGGGTAACCAAGCAGGATCGTGGATCTGTGTATGTAAACACACAGATCCAAGTCCTTTCAGAGGAGAGGAGATCGATGGTGTGTTCCTCGTACAGAGAAACACCGACCGGTCTCCTCCCCTTGTGAGTCCCCTCCCCCTACAGTTAGAATCACTCCCTAGGAACATAATTAATCCCTTAATCGCCCCTAGTGTTAACCACTTCATTGCTAGTCACATTTATACAGTAATCAATGCATTTTTATAGCACGGATCGCTGTATAAATGTGAATGGTCCCAAAAATGTGTCAAAAGTGTCCGATATGTCCGCCGCAATATTGCAGTCACAATAAAAATCGCTGAGCCACCATTACAAGTAAAAAAAATTAAATAAAAATGCTATAAATCTATCCCCTATTTTGTAGACGCTATGACTTTTGCGCAAACCAATCAATATGCGCTTATTGCGATATTTTTTTACCAAAAATATGTAGAAGAATACGTATCGACCTAAACTGGGGAAAAAAATAGTAAAAAAAAAAAAATTGGGATATTTATTATAGCAAAAGGTCTAAAATATTGTGTTTTTTTCAAACTTGTCACTACTCTTTTGTTTATAGCACAAGAAATAAAAACTGCAGAGGTGATCAAATACCACTAAAATAAAGCTCTATTTGTGGGGAAAAATTATGAAAATTTCATTTGGGTACAATGATGTATGACCACGCAATTGTCATTCAAAGTGTGACAGCGCTGAAAGCTGAAAATTGGCCTGGGCAGGAAGGGGGTAAAAGTGCCCTGTATTGAAGTGGTTAATCAGATAACAATATTTTTTGAGGATGTCTCGGATTTGTTGATGATGGCCAGACAAAAGGGGAATTAGTTTAACCCCTGGATTTGATTTTGGGGACTTTTTACCATGAATCAGAGCAGATCTGTCCTGATTCTTGGCCTTGTGATGCGCTTTTTTGAGGCATTTGTTGCTATAGCCTCGAAGTCGCAAGCACATCTGTAATGCCTTTGCTTCTGATTTGAATTGGGCATTTTCACTGAAATTTCTTTTGAGTCTGAGGTATTCTAATGCCTCGTACACACGAGCGGACTTTCCTGTGGGAATGTCCGCCGGACTGAAGTCCGCCGGACAATCCGCCCATGTGTGGGCGCCGGCGGACTTTTTGGCGGCAAAAGTCCGGCGGACTAGGTTTTAAGTTTTGTTTTAAAATTGTCTGCTAAACTCGGCAGTCCGACGGACAATCCCGCGGTTAGTATGCTATTCCCCAGGACTTTTTGAACTGAACGGACTTGCCGATCATCGGAAAGTCCGTTCATTTAGCACGTGACTTCAGTTAGACAGGGCTAGCGAAGGCAGTGAACGCCGCCGTGCTAGCCCCGTCACCTGGCATGGATTTAAAGGGAATCCCTACGCTGAAAAAAACGGCGTGTGGGTCCCCCCCAAATCCATCTCAGACCCTTATCCGAGCACGCAGCCCGGCCGGCCAGGAAAGGGGTGGGGACGAGCGAGTGCCCCCCCCTCCTGAGCCGTACCAGGCCACGTGCCCTCAACATGGGGGGTGCCCTGGGGAAAGGGGGGCCATGCGGCCCCCGCACCCCAAAGCACCTTGTCCCCATGTTGATGAGCGGTCTGCGGGCGGGGGGCTTATCGGAATCCGGGAGCCCCCTTTAATAAGGGGGCCCCCAGATCCCGGCCCCCCACCCTATGTGAATGAGTATGGGGTACCCCTACCCATTCACCTAAGGTGTAAAGTGTAAATAAAAGAAAACACACAATTTTTTAAAAATATTTTATTGCACTGCTCCGGGGGGTCTTCTTCCGTCTTGGGGGGTCTTCTCGCCGGACTCCTCCGATATTTTACCTAGCTCTTTTACCGAGCGGAGGACCCCGGCTTCCTTTTTCGTCGACGCCGTCTTCTGGGGGTCTCGATCCGCCTTCGGGGGTCTTCCGGGGTCTCTTCTGTTGGCAAGATAATATCATGGAGTCGTTGCATTGATGACGTCCTCATGATATGGTCAGGATCAAAGGAGGACCTTATTGTTTTTCTTGATGAACTGCAAATTAACTAGTATAATCTAAAATTTACCTTCAACTACGATCAGAAAAAGATTACTTTCTTAGACGTGGAATTCTATGTGGACGAGAAAGGAACTTTATGCTCCACTCTCTACAGAAAATCCTCAGCAGGTAACAGTATGTTACATGCTAGCAGCTCTCATCCTGAAAAACTGATTAGGAGTATCCCTTATAGTCAGTTCCTACGGATCAAGCGGAACTGTACGCACCTCGCTGACTTTCAGCGAGAGGCGAACCTCTTACGTGATCGCCTCCTTTTGAGAGGATACAGCAGAACATGCCTCCGGAGGGCCTACAACCAGGTGGTGGGCATAAATAGGCAGCTTCTGCTGTACAAACCCAGACGAGCGAAGACTCAGGAAAGTACACGAATTATCACTAAGTATAACCGACAACATAAAAAGGTACGCAACATATACAAAAAGTTTTGGTACCTTCTATCTACTGATCAGAAAATTTCAAAGCACATCAAGCCGTATCCAGAAATTACATACAGGAGATCACGCTCTTTGCGTGATACCCTTGTAAGTAATCATCATACGAATGAGAAGAAAAACACTAAACAGGCCCCAGGAACATACAAATGCGGCAAATGCAAATTTTGCCGCTTCATCTTAGAGGGGAAAAGTATAGACTTACCAGATGGGAAAACATGGACCCCAAAACCCCAAAACACCGAACAAACTGTCAATCTGTGGGATCAGTATACCTGATGAAATGTTTATGTGGAGCATTTTATGTGGGTAAAACTAAACGCCCCCTATTTTGCCGTATGAGAGACCATGTATCCCTCATCTCTAAACGCAAAATGGAGACGCCTATTAGTCGTCATATAGGCTTATATCACAAATTCAATCTTGATTATGTTGGTTTTTATAGTCTTGAACACTTACCCCAACAGGAACGGGGGGGTGACTTGGACAAAAAAGTACTGCAAATCGAAACCAGATGGATCTATCTGTTAAAAGCGACCCGGCATCCGGGCCTCAACAAGGGGATTCGTTTTAAACCTTTCCTATAGAACTACTATTTACTGTTGGGGGGTCTCTTTAAATAGAGATCTCATTTTGTTTGATTGATTTTTTCACCGTTCACAAACCACACTTTATCTCTCTTGACTGTGCCTAGATTAGGAATTCGGGACTTGGAAGTGTGAGGGTCTTTTTTGGGGGGATATGTTCAGTTTACCCATTTTAACCTAGAGCGTGCTCGCTCTCTAATCTCCCCCTCTGCGTAGGGGTAGAATTATATATAGTCCTTTATATTTATGTATTGTCTAAATGATCAATTACATTTATGCTTAAGTAGAAATTATAGTGGCTCAGCTTTGGGGCACTTTGTTGATTTAATGTATGCTGGTGTCATAATTAAAAATATTTTTGCTGTATTGAACATGTGGTCATGAGACATTTCTCTAATATTTTCCTATTTTATATTTCACTTTTCAGCCCTTTTTTCTTTTTTTTTTTTTTTTTTTTTTCTTTTTTTTTTTTTCTTTTCTTTGTTTTCCTTACTCCCTTTGAGTAAATCTGCAACAGATCTGGTCCCCAAGGAATATTACATCTACACGCAGGCTGGCTCCATATGGTCATGGCCTTGGGCTTAGGAGATCCGTATGGACATATCTGGATGCATGGCGGGGCTCTGCCCGCCCCTATTTTTAGGCGGTGGATTATTCCCCTCCATGCGCCCAGATCGGGAGTCGATCCACAGTGTCAACTCTGCCCAAAAGCTGCGGCGGTGTACATCTGGCCCCTCATAGACTCCGTTCTGACATAGGCTTCTTGCCACTGTCAGCAAGGGATGTCTGGAGGAGCTCTTGCTGCGCTGTGAACCGGAAGTGTTCCTGTTATGGAAACTTCCGGTCCGGTGTATGGGTCTGACGCTTGCCGATTCCCGCCAAACGTCCGCGTGACGTCAGCGCGGCATGACGTCACACGCTGCGCAATTGGCGCCATGGGGGGAGACCATTTAAGCCCAGTCTGACTGGATGTCAGACTATGGTGAAGCTGTGAGGCTCGGGAAACGCTGGGAATCTTAGCAACAGGTAAACACATAGACTTTTATCTCTTGAATATGGATGGACTCCTTTCTTAAAACTCCCTTTAAAGATTCACTGTACTTACCTCATATTTATATTCAACTTATAGGACTTGGACCATATATTTTGTCCCCTATATGGGGCTCTCTGCATGAGCATAAAAACTACCTGAAATATAGCCTGGTGACCCACATAGTCCTCTACAAGGTAGGAAGGATGAAATTCATTTGGGAGGCTTAGTGCAAATAGTATAGATCCTTGTAATCTTATTGGGGTCCTCTCTCTCTCTATATCTACAGAATACCACTGTCATTATTGACACTATTCAAATTAAAGACAGACCTGTTCCACCTTCCTTCATTTGAAGGCAGACCCGAGCCCCCTGTGTATTTTTCTTCTCTCTATGAGTTGCCAAAGAGGTAGGTATAGTTTGACAAAATATTGGGCCTGATCAAACTACTTTCCTGCACCTTGGCCAATTGTGATATACTGTATATGAATACTCAATAAGTACTTTTTGTACTCTGCAGGCCTTGTTTCAATATAATCGTGCAACAGTAGGACCTTTTCTCTCCCTCTACATTTCTCCAGCCACCCTTTCTTGGTTCTGGCTATGTGGTTTAGCCCTGTGTGGATCCATGGAGGACACTCTGTTGTGAATTTATCTTAACTCGTTCTTGGTAATCTGGGAATGTGCAGACTCTCTGATATTGGAGGTAAGAGGTCGTACACATACCTGGGACCCCTCTTGGCATAATCACCACAAAAAATTCATACAGCATAACTGTAAATCAATAATATTGTTTTTTGTATATACTAAACCATATATTGTTTTTATATGCATACTTTAGAACAAGAAAATACCTTCGATATTTCCATTCACTTGTACCTTACGTTTGTCTCCTGAAGAAGCCTTATTTGGCGAAACATGTCGAGAACAATTGGACAAGTATCATGACCTGTGTGCTTTTAGTATATTAATTTGCTGTGTTCTAACTGGGATTGTATGCATAACCTTTGAACCATGATATATATACTGCTGTACACAAAGTCAAAATATCTCTTCTTTTAGCTTTTATGTGTTAATAAAACAATTCTTTTTTACTATATCTGAACACGTCTTGTGACTATGTACCCTAGACAGTCCCGTATCTCCAATATCTTTATTCATTTGTAATGTTTGCCAATGGGCATTTGTGAATGAATCTTACCTTTTTTAAATTATCTCTAATAAAATTACTAATTTTTTCAAATAAGCATTGAATTGTCAACAACCCTTATTTCATTTCCTTTTTGGCACTGCTATAATCCCTATAATCCACCTCCTATTCATATACATCTAATTACTAAAGGGATGAGGTGCTGTATAACGTTCTGGACCCTCTCTGCCATTCTTGTACAGTTACTATGTGGGTTATCTAGGCCAACCTTAAGTGATGGACACTGGCACACCCTAAGACAGGAAGTTCACTCCCTATATAACCCCTCCCATTACTGGGAGTACCTCAGTTTTTTCATCAGTGTCTTAGGGGTTGGTCACGAGTAAAGATGTGCTATGCTAGGCTCCACTGGAGTAATCCTTGCTAGGACAAGCTATGCAGCCGGATCCATTCAAAGTGTCTTTCTGGACAAATTGGATGGTACCCAGACCTCGTAGCAAAAGAAACGAGGTTTAGCCCCAGACGCTTCTCTTTTTGAGAGTTGGACCCCGAGATCCAGTGCTTAGTTTTTTTCAGCCATAAAGCTTCCTGGCGGGGTGCTATATGGGTCCAAGGGAGTAGAAACCCCGATAAAAAGGGTTCTTGAAGGTTTTTTAAACAGAGCCCGCCGTGATGGGTGAAGATTGGGTCTGTTTGGTTTTACCACAGAATCCTACAGCGGGATAAGGTAAGTGGAGATTCCTAAGGAATTTAAAATTTTCTTATGGATTTTCTCCTTATAGTAAATGTTGTCATGCCTAAATGTCACCACCAGGGGCTGTAAAGAAAGAGCACATACCTGTTCCATGCTTTCCATATCTTGCTTTATGTCAGCAGAAGCTTCAGCCTTCCTCCAGCTAAGCAGTCCCAAGCCTCCGGTAAGATGTTGGAGGGGGGGATTTTTGTGCAAAACTTCCCCCACCAGTGCAGGATTTTCACTCCCTCTCCAGAGTGAGTCCAGGACGGTCAGCGGTATGCCGCTCCGCTCCTTCTGCTGCTTTGAAACAGCGATGGCTCTCCTGCTCTTTTTCCTCTCCCTCCTCTCTACCACCCCCACCCACACGCCGATCCGGTCGGATTGGAGGCCAGCATGCAGGAAATGGCCTTTTTTTAAATTGGGGGAGTGGCTGGAATATGGGGCGTGGCTTAGCGTGGCGATGGTGTGCTTCAACGTCCTTAGCGCAGGTCTGCATTAGCTATGAAGCCTCCATTGGCAGGATTCATTTTGGCTGTCGGAGGGACGCAAGAGCAGATGGGGGCATGTAAGTGTGATGTCACAAGGGGCGTAGCCAGGATGTGAGCTGTTGCTTTCTAGGAGAGCTCCGCTGCATTATAACAAAATCTGGATCTGGGGCTGGTTTAAAACCGCTTCATCCACCCCTACAGACTGGGTGGAGCACAGAGAACCAGAGGGGACAAGGTGTGGAGTGAAGCTGCCGAATCGGAGGACGTCAGCTCTTCCCCGACCACTCCACAGCCCCTCTCGTGCTGCTAGGCCGCAGCCGTGGCCTTTCCTGATGGGCCCTGAGGCTCCGGAGCAGAGCAAAACACCCCCTCTGCACCTCCTAATGCTGCGGGAACCCAGAGGCAGACGGAGGACACAGACGCCGGGCTATACAGCCGCAACTCCGGCGGCGCCGGCTCATCCCAGGGCGCATCCCGGCCCCCTCGTGCTGGTAGGCCGAAGTCGCGCCCTTTCCTGTCAGGCTCCGAGGCTCCGGAGCGGAGCCAAGACCCCCTGCACTTCCTCCTAGTGCTGCGGGAGCCCGAGACAGACGCAGGACACGAAGCCGGGCCAGGATGCTGTAATCCCGGCGGTGGCTGCTCATCACAGGCGTATCCCGGCCCCCTCGTGTGCTTAGGCCGCAAGCGCAGCAGGGCCTTTCCTGACAGACCCTGGAACCTCAGAACGGGACAAAGCCGCACCACTCCATCTGCAAGCTTGTGGTAAGGGGGGGCAACTGTCTGGGGGCCCCATTCACCTGAAAGACTCCCCCAGGAACACTGACCCCACTACCAGACCCCCTCCAAGCTGCCCACAGTATAAACACCTGAATGAGGCACCGAAGTTCGGGCGCAAAGTTCAGCAAAGAGGGCAAAAGACTAACCTTCCCATCACAGCCAGACCCCCCCCAAACACCCACTGAACCCCAAATCTAGGTCCGTACCACCCGGAGGACCCACAGGGCCTCACAGACAGGTCTCATGGAGTTGGCTGAATCTCGACCCCCCTCGCTATCGGAAGTCACCTGCCAATCCACGCTGACAGCAAAAATAGAGGCAGTACAGATGGACGTGGGCCTCATTCGCCAAGATGATGGATAAACTCAGGACCAGAGTCACAGAGACCGAACAAAGAGTGAGCAGTACTGAAGATATGGTCGCAGAACATGGCGCAGCACTCCGCACCCGTCCGAAAACCAAAGTGAAGGCCCTGGAGTATAGAGCCCAAGACGCCGAAAATAGAAACCGCGCAACAACCAACGCATAGTCGGTCTTCCCAAGTGAGCAGAAGGAAACAATCCCATGTGCTTCGTGGAAAGTGTGTCAGGGAGTGACCTCCCTGACGCCTGCCTGTCACCCCACTACACGGGAGCCCCCCACGAACCTTCATTCTCCGCCTGCTCAACTTCAGGGACAGAGATGAAATTCTTCACGCATCCAGGAATGTGGGGACCCTACGCTACCAGAATGCCAAGTTGATGATTTTCCCTGACTACTCGGTAGAGACCCAGAAACTCAGGAAATAGTTTGACCATGTTAAAGTGGCGATGAGGGCACAAAACATCCGCTACAGTGTCCTCTATCCAGCCTGTCTAAGAGTCCAAGACGGAGAGGCAACCCGTTTCTTCAACACCCCCAGAGAAGCATCCATCTGGCTGGAATCGCTGCCGCGGGACCGCTGATCGACCGCATGGTATGTACCACATGACAACCTCACCTGCACTGAACTTTGTTCAGGCTTAGGCCTGTGTAGATCACAGACACCTTTGTTGCACCTGTTGTGCCCAGTTTGTACCCATGGTGTGCACTGCTCCAATAGTGGAGGTTAGCCCCCTCCAGATAAAGGAATCCAAGTTAGCACCCCTGACAGAGACACAGTCAGGAGAACATTGCGGCCCCCCGCTTCCCTATGTCTGTTTTGTCCCCTCCTGGGACTATGTATGCCCACCCATTAATGGATCGATTTTACTGAAGGGATGCATTCCATTTTTTGGGGGCCAGTTTGTTCCTTTTTGAGGTTATGTTTACTTTTTGTTTTCTTTACCAAAATGTATTTTTAAAATTCATGATTATTAAGTTTCATGTGTCAGTACTGCCAGTCACCTTGCTAATTCCTACTACTGTATTACAAATGCCAGCACTGAGTTTCTGCCTTCTCAGTTCCTTCCGAGTCTAGCCAGGGCCCCACAGAAGGGCACACACGATTACTCCGTATAGCCACATACAACTTGAAGATGATGTCCCTTAATGTTATGTCCTGGAACACCAGAGGGTTAAACTCACTAGTTAAGAGGTCCCTGGTGTTCCAGTTTATCAAGGTCCACAACCCACACATATGCATTTTACAAGAGACTCACCTAGTGGGCAGTAGAACCATGTCCCTAAAAAAACCTTGGATTGGGCATCATTACTATTCTACATACTCCACCTTTGCAAGGGGTGTTAGTATACTAGTTTTATGGGCTTGCTAGCCCTTAATCTTTCCTCTACACCACTTGGTGGTGAATTGTAATATCATTTTTAACTATTAAAATACTGCTTTTTACGAAACGGATTCACGGAGTCTGTCCTTCCCCACATATAACATTTAATACTGCTGAGAACACCCTGATGACACAAAGATAGGATCCAGATGACAGCAACCCCCGGGAGAAAGAGGACACCCCCAGCCTATACTAGCGAGGACCCCCAGCCTAGACAAGCGAGGACTGCTTGGATTACTACTTTTATGCTCTTTACCCCTGTAGGGGTTGGGCACTCTGGTAAGTGCAATCACATAAGGGGCAGTGTCGGAAGGAGGGGAGCACTGGATAACCACAACTGTATTCATCTCAAGAATAATTATTCACTGATTTGGGTCTGATATCAGACTGAATTTTGAGCAGATTACATACATATATTTTCCTGCGTTACTGTATAAACATTTATACAACTTTCGCCTGTTTTACAGAGGACTTCCATACTAATTTATTAATTAACTTTTATATATCTTTATATTTTTATATATATATATATTTTTTTTTTTTTTCATTTTTTTGTATTTTTATATCTTTTTATATCAACTTATATCTCTATTGGACTTGATAAAGACATACACATCACATACAGGGTATACCCCTTGGAGTTACTTCACCCAGGCTCAACGGGTGACATCACTGCTTGTTTATATTGGATATAATTTTTTCTTTATATAATTTTCTCTGCGGCCTTCTAACCTATACTATGCTTATATATTTTTCGTATATTGTTCATGTTTATGATCAATTTTTTTTGCCGTATTGAAGTAATCAGCTAATATGTCTACCTCATTTATTTATTGATGCACCTGCACTTTGTTCACTTTTACCTCACTCTTTAAATATTTATTTATTTCCAAATCACTATCCTGTGCCAGTTGAACACCATATTTCTGGTACCTTCAACATTGTGTGATTTGTATATTGTGGTTTATGTGCTAGTATACATCACTGGCTCACTTCCTTTTTGCACATGCACCTTACCTTGGGTTTGATATTTTAAATATTTTAAATATTTGAGATCCGTTCCACCCCTACATTTTACACCCCTTTATTATCTATTTTCTATTTTAGAACCGCGCCAATACCCCTTTTTAGTGTTTTATATATTTTCTGGCTCCACCTAGGTGAAGTGTTTTTAGGGGGGCAGCAGTTCCACTTCCTAAGCGCGAATACTACCCTTATTTTATATTCTTATTTTCACCTTCGGGTGTTTATAACCATATCTGCAGCTATGGATATTTTTGGGTATATGACCAATAGGAAAATTGATTTGAATGGGATTTTTAATCAAGAGCAGGTCTCGAATGCCCAAGATATGAATGGACTATTTAAACAATTAAGACATACTCTTGAAAAACAGCTTCGGGTATGGTGGGATATTGCTACCCTTGAAATGTATGTCAGGGAAAATATGACGCCGCGTAGACTTAGATGGGACCTAAATCCTAATGACAGTATGGATGATGCTGAAATTATGGAAGAGTGGTATTCCTTTTTTTCCAAATCTGAAAACGAATTGTTGAAAATAATAATAAAAAGGAGGAAACTCAAACTAAAAGGGGTTGAGAATAGCATCACTGAGATTAAGAATCTACTGTTACCCTACGCAGAACAGAGCGACTATAAAACTAAAGAGAGTGAACTTCAAGATACCATCAAAAAATATGATATAGAGATTCAAGCTAAAAAACAAAAAAAATTTAAACATGATGTTTTAGATTACACCAACAAAAAGATTTACAAGTGGCAGGTGGGCATAGAAGAATTCACTGAAGATATAGATGAGATTTCAATGGACGACAGTCCTGCAGAAGAAAGTCCTGAGACAGACACACAAAACACCAACACAGTACAACATGCAAGGTTCCAAAACCTCCCCCCTGGCAGTAACTGCCCACCCATTGGCAGGGAATAATGCATTAGCTATGAAGCCTCCATTGGCAGGATTCATTTTGGCTGTCGGAGGGACGCAAGAGCAGATGGGGGCATGTAAGTGTGATGTCACAAGGGGCGTAGCCAGGATGTGAGCTGTTGCTTTCTAGGAGAGCTCCGCTGCATTATAACAAAATCTGGATCTGGGGCTGGTTTAAAACCACTTCATCCACCCCTACAGACTGGGTGGAGCACAGAGAACCAGAGGGGACAAGGTGTGGAGTGAAGCTGCCGAATCGGAGGACGTCAGCTCTTCCCCGACCACTCCACAGCCCCTCTCGTGCTGCTAGGCCGCAGCCGTGGCCTTTCCTGATGGGCCCTGAGGCTCCGGAGCAGAGCAAAACACCCCCTCTGCACCTCCTAATGCTGCGGGAACCCAGAGGCAGACGGAGGACACAGACGCCGGGCTATACAGCCGCAACTCCGGCGGCGCCGGCTCATCCCAGGGCGCATCCCGGCCCCCTCGTGCTGGTAGGCCGAAGTCGCGCCCTTTCCTGTCAGGCTCCGAGGCTCCGGAGCGGAGCCAAGACCCCCTGCACTTCCTCCTTTTGTGGGAAGGCAGTACCGAATCTTTCGAGTCCTTCCAGGTAGAACTCAACCACAATAAGTTCGGAATTTCTTTCACTGGGAAATGCGACTATGACCAAGTAGACTACCTGGACCTACATATCTTTAAGAGGGGGGAAGAGATACTCACAAAAACTTTTTTCAAGGTCACTGACCATAATGGGTACATCCCCACTTCCCAGTTGCCATCATCCAAAATGGATCAATAATATACCCAAGGGTCAACTTCTTAGAATACGTAGAAACTGCCACAATACTGAGGACTTTCTTATACAGGCAGACACCTTAATAAATAAGTTTGTCGACAAAGGATACGCGGCCGAACCTTTACAAAAATTGAAAGAGAATATTAAAGGAATGGGCCGCGCCTCCCTATTAAGGCCAAAAGTGAGACCCCCAAACCAACAGCAAATGAATGTGGCTTTCATCACTGGGTACAGTAACCAATTCAAATCCATCGAACACATAGTGAGGAAATATTGGCCTATTTTAAAATCTGACAGGACACTGGTGAAACTTTTGGATAAGAAACCAAGATTTATTTACAGAGAGGCACCTACCCTCAGGAATCATCTAGTAAAGAATGTTATAGACCCCCCCAGACCTGTAAAATTGTTCTCCGAACTTAAGGGTTTTTACAAATGCCAAAGGTGCCTTGCCTGCCGAGTCAGTAAGAAGCAACCCAGGAGGAAAACTACTTTTAGATCGAGGACAGGGAAAGAGTTTACTATTAGAGAGCTGGTGACATGTAACAGTACACATCTTACTTACGTTATAGAGTGCCCCTGCCGATTACAATATGTTGGCAGGACCACTAGGCCCTTATGTGTTCGGATCAGGGAACATATAAATAACATCAAAAAAGGTTTCCCCAAACACCATCTCTCCAGACACTTTGATGAATTCCATAATAGAGACCCTACAGGTCTCATTTTTTACGGCATAGACACTATCAATGATCATTGGAGAGGGGGAAATAAAAAGATCCAAGTTTCACAAAACGAAACTAAATGGATATATCTTTTAGAATCTCTGGTGCCAAAAGGGCTAAATGTGGACATAGACTTGAATTGTTTCTTATCCAATTTTTAACCTTCCCTTGATATATATAATCTTCATTCCCTTTAGTCTTTGGGCCTTCCCACAACCTTTGCGGTCAAAGCCACATCTACTGAGCCACCCCCCTTTGTTTACAACTAATACTTTTATACAGAAGTTTTATATATATTTTTTATATATATATTTTATCTCCTCTACATTTACTTATGGTAATACCTGCATATGGGGTAGATCTCCCCTCATATATTTAAATCATTTATTTTTATTTTAAATGGTCCTTTATCCCCTATATAGATTTTTTCACTGCTGCCTAGGAGTACTAATACTCATCTCTTTTATTTAGGCATCTGTGCACGATACATATTGGAGATGCACTATAAGCAATATTCACACAGAAAATCTTTTTGTTTTTACTAATATTTTTATTACCTCTGCATGTCACCTGCACAGGTTATACATTATACATTTTTACTTTCCTTTTTACGATGCACCATCTTCACATTTTACTACATATGTTTTACATCAACCTCTTCTTTTATGGCATATTCATATTTAGCACTTATTTTCCTTTATTTAATTTGTTTCTCACTTATTGCACTTTTACCGCACCTAGCGTCCCATATTTCCGTTTAAAAAAATGATTTGTCCTTTTAAAATGATTTGTCCTTTTAATTTTTATATGCCTATTTAATAAATTCTTTCAGAATGTAGTTGCCGCGCCATGTCATTTTAAATAATAGCCACTAGAGGGGGAGGGTAGTGCATAGTATCAACCTTAGCCCATGGTAGGGATAAAGGTGCTTCCTATCTAGTGGGCGTTCTCCCCTTGTTCTTCCTCCTCTCCCCCGGATTGGCTGGCGCGGCTACACCTTTCTGTATCTAAAGACGTATGGTGTACCAAGATGGCCGAGCCTCAGACGACGTCCTATGACGAAACGCATAAGGCGGGACTATCTTGGTACACAATACTGCTTGCTAGCCCTTAATCTTTCCTCTACACCACTTGGTGGTGAATTGTAATATCCTTTTTAACTATTAAAATACTGCTTTTTACGAAACGGATTCACCCTATGAGTCTGTCCTTCCCCACATAACATTTAATACTGCTGACAACACCCTGATGACACAAAGATAGGATCCAGATGACAGCAACCCCCGGGAGAAAGAGGACACCCCCAGCCTAGACGAGCGAGGACCCCCAGCCTAGATGAGCTAAAACTGCTTGGATTACTACTTTTATGCTCATTACCCCTGCAGGGGTTGGGCACTCTGGTAAGTGCAATCACATAAGGGGCAGTGTCGGAAGGAGGGGAGCACTGGATCACCACAACTGTATTCATCTCAAGAATAATTATTCACTGATTTGGGTCTGATATCAGACTGAATTTTGAGCAGATTACATACATATATTTTCCTGCGTTACTGTATAAACATTTATACAACTTTCGCCTGTTTTACAGAGGACTTCCATACTAATTTATTAATTAACTTTTATATATCTTTATATTTTTATATATATTTTTTTTTTCATTTTTTGGTATTTTTATATCTTTTTATATCAACTTATATCTCTATTGGACTTGATAAAGACATACACATCACATACAGGGTATACCCCTTGGAGTTACTTCACCCAGGCTCCACGGGTGACATCACTGCTTGTTTATATTGGATATCATTTTTTCTTTATATAATTTTCTCTGCGGCCTTCTAACCTATACTATGCTTATATATTTTTTGTATATTGTTCACGTTTATGATCAATGGTAAGCAGTACATCCAACTTTTACCAGTTTCTTCCATAGCTTTTCTCAGCTTATTTTTTAGGATTCCATTGTGTCTCTCCACCAATCCAGCTGATTGGGGGTGATAGGCACAATGTTTTTTTACTTGAATACCCATCACTTCTGTCAAATGTTGTATAGTTTTATTTACGAAATGGGGTCCATTATCGCTGTAGATTTTTTCAGGGATTCCAAATCTAGGGATAATATCTCTTAGTAATGCTTTGGCTACAGTCTGTGCGTCCGCACTTCCTGTCGGGAAAATTTCTACCCATTTAGACAGGGCGTCTATAATTACCAAACAATATTTCTTCCTTTCACATTTGTCTAATTCAACAAAATCCATGCAAATGTGTTGGAATGGATATTGCGGTGTGGGGAACTTCCCTTTCCGTGGCCTTATGCCCCCCTGAGCATTGTGTCTTGCACATATAATACATTGAGAGCAAAAAGTTTTTGAGTAGTTTGTGAAGCCATAAGCTGTACATACTTTATTTAACATCTCAGTCATCCCCCTGTTTGACACATGTGTTACTCCATGTGTCAAAACTGCTGCATACCTAAATAAGGACTTCGGCAATACCGGTTTCCCTTCAGGTGATGTGTAAATATTATTTATTATTGTGCAACCCTTTGTTTTCCAACATTGTTTTTCCCCGGGGGTTGCATTCTGCTGCATATCAGTAAGGACTGTGTGATCTACCTCTATAATTTCCTGTTCTGTCATTATTTGATGTGTTTCTTGTGCCGCTATTTTGGCCGCTTCATCTGCCCTTTTGTTTCCCTTTGAGATGGGGTCTGTATATTTTGTGTGTGCTTGACATTTGCAGATTGCAAGCTCTTTTGGTAACTGTATTGCATCCAGAAGTTCTAAAATGAAATCCGTGTGTGCAATTGGTTTACCACTGGAGGTGACCATCCCCCTGTTTTTCCATTGTTGTGCAAAAACATGTACTGTTGAAAAGGCATATTGACTGTCGGTGTATATGGTTACAGATTTTCCTTCTGATAGTATGCATGCTCTTGTCAGTGCTACAAGTTCTGCTACTTGTGCTGAATAATGTTTTGGTAGTGGCCTAGCTTCCAAAATGTCATGTCAGGGTCAGCTAACGGTACATCTTTCAAATCACTTTGTAGCAGTACCTTTTCAGCGATGGCAGCAGTACAGTCATGTTTATAACCATCAGTAGGGAGTGGTAGTAGTGTGGATGGGTTTAAAGTAGTACACCTCTGTATTGTTAAGTGAGGTTGTGCCAAGAGTATTGTCATACAGGAAAGGTGCCGTGCTGGACTCAAATGTGATATCTTTTGTTGTAAAAGAATAACAGACACTGCATGCGGCACCTTAAGTGTCAGCGGGTGATATAGCACTATAGATGCTGAGGCCTTGACTGCTTCAGCTGCAGCTACCACTGCCTGTACACAGGGTGGAAGTGCTCTAGTTACACTGTCTAATTTTATAAAGTAGTAAAAAATCGACCTCTAGTGCCCACCATATGACTGTAAGTACTGATGTCATGTGTCCTTCCCTTTTGTCTACTGTTTGTTCAAAAGATTTGTCATACTGTCAGGTCACCTGAGACCAGGTGACAGGTGCACTCAGTATGAATCGGAAGTGCACCGCTAGGTAGTGGACCTTAGGACTGACTGCTGTGGATTTTACCCAGGGAGATTCAGGACACAGATCTACTGGATCTCTAATACAGATCCCAATGGGAGCTAGAGCATAGATTCCCCAGGGCGCGGAGTCTAAGAGCCAGCAGGTGTTCACCAGAGCCTCTAGTGGTGAGGATGGACTTCGCTGCAGTCTGGCTCCAGGTCGCGGCCCCCAGGGTCTCACAGCTCACGCTTACAGTAGACTACAGGAGAAGGAAGCAGCAGGCTGGAACGACAAGGATAGTAAGGGGATAAGGCAGAGGTCACGGGTAACTAGCAGACAGGAACCACAGAGTACACACCAAGGTCGGTAATGGAAACAAACATAAAACAAACGGCAAACAGGAAGCCAAACACAACATGGATACACAATGGTTGTTCGGCACCACAGGCTTGCAGTGCACAGGTTAATATAGGGTTCCCTGATAGGGCCTAGAGTGGAGCCATGCTTAGAGGAGAGGTTATAAAAACCCCAGGTGAGAGTGGCTGGCCTCTTAGCAAACAGGGGAAGATAACTGCATAACCGTGACACATACCCAGGAAGGACACCATTTGTTTCTTTGTCTCTAAGAACTGTGTAGTCTACTTTTTTCCTTAATTTAATGTTCTAAACTCTAAAATACCTCCAAAGATTCAATTTTGTACTCATTCATGTGTTCTGACACCCACCCCATAAAAAGGAACCCGCCTCATTCTTCAGTTGTGTAGAAGGAGGGGGGGGGGGGTAGGGGTGTCATGTCTGCACTTGAATTGGAGCTGGGGAACATGGATACTCTTTACCTAACATGAATGTGCACAGAATCATAAATCAAACTACCAAATACTTCCTTACCTTGGAGCTGTTATTAACAATATTCTTTCATTTGTTCAAATATAAGTCCATCAACTATGCAGACATAAAATGTTTCCTAGCATTTTCATAGATTCAATGTATATACATATATTCACACACACATACATCTCTGAATATTTTTCCTCAGACCCCAATATTTTAGCAGAATTTAAGAAGTCTTGAACCTCCTTTTGTATTTTTCCCCTTATTCTCTGGTCCTGAATAAAATTCACAGGGTCCTAAAACAGAACCTCCCTCCCCCTTTTTTTTTTTTTTAACACATATTCTGATTCAGAACTTAGCCTTTTTTTAACTTTATAATATATGTACCCAAATAAACAGCATTGAATCATTAACACTTCACAGTTGATAGTCTGCGAATTCTAAAAATGACATATGAAAGAAATATTTTCTTTAAAACTATTATGTAGACTTTCTTTCTGACCGAAAGTCCTGTTTTCACAGATTCACAACCTAACCTCTGTGTGCTAAAAGGGTTAATGCTGCCCCTCTCTTCTGCTACCTCTGTCAGGCAATCTGCATTTTCTTGTTTCCGAGAAACACCTTTTTGACCATTTTTTTTAATTTTTTTTTTATATTAAACATCAAGCTCTCTGAGCTTCAATATTATTACACACTTCTCTTAGCAAAGCCCATTCAAATCCTAGTTTCCTTATGGCAGTACAATTAGCACTGTCTCTGGACTAGACATGTAAAATAATCAAAAACATCCTCAGTCTTTACTTTTCTCACTTTCCTCAAGCCACTTAATAATAATACAACATTCTATTCACTGACAGTATAATCCTAATTCATCTCTCTACTGCCTTAGAACATCAACACTTTCTGCAATGTACTTCCTTTAACACCATGGCATGCTAAAATAATAAAGCAAAGTGATAGGATCGGGGGGCGTGGCTAGCCGTGAGGAGAGATGGCCGCTTAAACCGAGCGCTCCGTCAGACCGTGGCCCCTCTCTAGCCTGAACGGGGAACCAGCACTTAAAAAAGACTCACCGAGCATGGGGACTGCCTCCCGCACCTCTTCGGCATCCCGTTCTAGATCCCCGAGGCGAACCGGGGACCAGAGCAGCCGCGGCGTCCCGGAGCTCTCCAGGCCTCAGAGATCCAATATGGCGGCGAATACCTCAGCCGCCTCACAGGCGCAGAGCGGCATTACACTCACTCCGTCCATGACTCCTCCTGAGGCTATGCCTGGTACTTCACAACATCCTACCTTACAAGATCTACGTGCTGTGGCAAATGACATCAAGGATACCTTCACCGCAGCCATGACAGACCTAAGGCAGGAACTACAGGCAATGGCGGGAAGGATGCAGGATGTGGAACAAAAAACGAACGTACACAATTCGGTACTAAGGAAAGTGACGGCCACGGTAAGCACACACACTATGCAATTAAGGGACATTCAAAGACATGTCGAAGACCTCGAGAATAGGGGAAGACGCCATAACTTAAGAGTGAGAGGCCTCCCTGAGAGTGTGGATAATACCCAGCTGCATGCCACAGTATCAGCCATCTTTAGTCAGTTATTGGAAAGTCAGTGTATTGAAGTCATTAACATGGATCGCATACATAGGGCTCTTAGACCTAAAGGAAGGGACACAGACCCTCCCAGAGATGTCATTTGCTTTATTAATGACTACAGGCTGAAAGAAGATATCTTAAAACAGGCCAGAATTAAACGCACGACTGAATATGAGGGCCATAGAATATCTATATATCAAGACCTATCTGCAATAACCCTCAGGCACAGGAAAGATCTACGCCCGCTATTAGAAATACTTCAATCCAAAAATATACCATATCGCTGGAAATTTCCCTTTGCCCTTGCAGCCACTAATCAAGGGCGCACAGCCATTTTAAGGGTCCCTGAAGACCTGGATTCATTCTGTCAAATTCTTGACATCCCGTATACCCCTGTACCTAATTGGTATTCTGACTTTCCACTGTCAAACTTCTCCATCCAACCACGCGGAACAGACCAGATGGAAACGCAGGCCTCACATTTCAGAAGACGCAGATCTCCATCAACCTCAAGGAGGAATGTGAATGCTACACCGCCTCTACAATCAGTCAGTCCTACATCAGCTCCACTTCCAAGGAGAGCCCGCAGAGATCACTAGTTACTTATACTATATCAGTATAGTTTACTAAATCATCTTAGTAGAATCAACTACTTGATCTTCTTCCATGATACATCTTTCTACAAAATGAGGGTCCCCCCCCCCTTTTTTTTTTTGGTTTTGTTTTTTTGGTTTTGTTTTGTTTGAGTTTGACTTGTTTGCAGGATATCTCCTCTTCATTCTCCAAGAAAATGACAGCTCTCCAGATACCATTGAATGCTTGACACGAGACTGAAAACGAAGTACTCTATATGGTCATGACCATCCACTCATGGTACTGGTTTTGTTACACAATTTATTTCATTTAATTCTTAGTCAGTAACAGATACACTGGTATATAAGCTTAGTTTGTATAAATGAAGTGACAAATTAAATGTGAACACAGCACAATTATATACAATTTTTCCAAACAGTAATGTGGATAGAAGCTTTGGGGAATGCATGAAATTCCCCAAATCCCATTATTCCACTATACAGCTCAAACACCCTGTTACTTTTGCTGGTAGTATTACATAGGTAAAGTGTGCGGATGGATATATGTTTCATATGGTCATATTTATTCACCCATGATTTGATTTAGGATACATTCTTATTGCTTTTACCATCTAGCAAGGAATAAGCTCATTGTAGTAATGGCTTAGTTAATATAAATGAAGGTATGGGCTATATGAGACTCAAACACATTTGTTAACTGTCTATCCTTTGTTATGGAGAATAATTTAGGATAGGAGATTTGGGGTATAAATCGGAATCCCTAAATGCCCTTGAACTATTAGACAGTTCAAATACCTTGATAATTTTCTTTTTGGAGAAAAGATGGGCTGGGGGAGGGAGGTTTGTGTGTGGGGGTTCCCCCCCCCCCCTTTTTTTTTTTTTTTTTTTTTTTTTTTTTTTTTTTGTTGGGCTCCTTTCTATTTAAAGATACAGTCTACCTTATAAGACCGTAAGCACTCGTTTAGGCCCACATATTACCTTACTTAACACAAGAAGAACTCATGCTGAAACTTATTGACGGTTATTAATGTCTTATGTTCAGATGTGTACATGTATGGGTATATATATATATGTGTGCATATATGTGTGTATACATAAATATAGGTTTAGAATCCTTTTTTTTTTTTTTTTTTTTTTTTTTTTTCCTCTTTTATCCCTTAGTGGTCATCGCATGTTTATGTTTTATGCGGAGAACCTGTTGCTAACTTCCAACCATGATGATACAATGTTTGGATCTTAGTTCATCTACTTTATTCTTCCAATACCACATAAATACACTCCCTTTATAGGAGAATTATCTCCATGTTGTATACGCCCTTAGGCCTCTGACACACCACACTCAGTTCAGTACTTTTCTCCATGCTATCCTCAACATCATACACAATTTTCTTGGTTCTCATTGCCCGAAGGACTTCAGGTCCAATAATATCTTTACCTTCTATATAATGAACCCATGTCTCTACTTATAACTAATTTCCCCTTACTTACTTACCATTTAGATTGTCATTTCTTATTGAGGGTCTACGGTCTGACGGGATGTATTACAGAGTCCTATAAACCGTCTATTCTCATCCTAGTTGACCCCCAAAGAGTGGTGCTACTTTTATTGGTAACACAGCGAATTTCTAAACCTTGTATACCACTGACTCTCACCGGTACCCTAACCATCCCTTTGTAGTAGGCGAGCAGGTCCTCGCCTACCACCGGTTCCCCCTTGATAATCCCTAACCTTACCCTAAGGCCTAGTCTAATACCCCCCTACATTACCTTGACTCTACCCTTAACCCCTCACAGGACGCTCCAGGGGACCAGTCACTTTCCTACTATAAGGAAGTACATAATTCTGTTGTATTGTATATATACATATACTTCCTTTATCTTCTTGACCTCCTTTTTGACAACAGATAAACCGAAGTTCACATATAAAGAAAAATGGCTCCTTCAAACCCTACATTATCGAATACCCTACTCAAAATTATTTCTCTCAATGCAAAAGGCTTGAATGTGCCGGAAAAAAGATCCCAGCTATTAACGACAATGAAACGCAACCGAGCAGACATAATTTTTGTCCAAGAGACACACTTTAGGGGAGATTCCACTCCAAAACTATACAATATACATTACCCTATAGCCTATCACGCCACAAATCCCTTGTCCAAAACTAAAGGAGTATCCATTATACTAGCAAAACATAACCCTATGCTTATTACAGACTCTTTGATTGACAAAGCAGGCAGATTCCTCTTTCTAAAAGGAACTTTGAAAGGCAAGCAGATCACGCTGGCCAATATATACGCCCCAAATTCCGGTCAGGTATCCTTTTTTCGGGAAATTACCAGACGCCTTGCTGATTTTCAAGAAGGCACATTGATATTAGGAGGGGACTTTAACATTCCCATGAACCCCATACTAGACACGTCTAATGGTTTATCATCCATCCCATACTCTGCTCTTAAAGCAATTAAAGGTGAACTACAATCTTTATTCTTACATGATTCCTGGCGTACTTTATTCCCCGATTGCAAAGATTTTACATTTTACTCTAATCCCCATGACAAATACTCTAGGATAGATTATTTTTTCATTACTCAATCCGATTTACCCTTTCTTCTCTCAACCTCGATTGACCCCATGTACCTATCAGATCACCATCCAATATCTATTTGTCTGTCCTTCCCGGATGTGTTACCCAGAACCCGTACTTGGAAACTTGATCCATCCCTCCTCACAGATGAATCTATTAATAGTGAAATAGAAAACTGCCTAAAACAATACTTTATAAATAACTCAGCCTCCGATACTTCACCACCAATTCATTGGGAAGCACATAAATGTGTTGTTAGGGGTATCCTCATAGCGGCTGCTGCTAAGAGACGTAAACTACAACAAAAACTCTTTAACGATCTGACTAACAAAATCTATAAATTAGAAAAGGTACATAAACAAACTCTTGCCCAAGATACACTAACCTCCTTGATAACCCTCAGAAAACAATTAATGGAAATGCTGGACAAACAAACGAAACGATCCTTTATCCTACGCCAAAAAACGTTTTATGAGTTTGGCAACAAGGCTGGTAAAATGCTCGCTAGGGCCTTAAGATCGAAGAGATCTGCTAACACGATTCACACCCTTACAGATACTAAAGGCAAGAAGGTCTCATCCACACCAGACATAGCTGATCAATTTGTACAGTATTATACCAAACTATATAACCAAACTGACACAAATTCAAGTACAGGCAATCCAGATAGAAAGTCAATTATAACAGACTTTCTCAATCAATATAGTCCATCCCCTATATCAGACTTAAACCGTCAAATACTCGACAAACCAATCACTTTAGAGGAAACAGAGAACGCACTAAAATCCTTAAAAACAGGTAAATGCCCAGGGCCAGATGGCTTGACAGTAGGATATTATAAGGCTTATAATTATATATTAACTCCTTTTTTCATATCTACCTTTAATACATATGCTACACCAACGAAACCCCCAAGAGATCTATTAACAGCTCATATATCAGTTATTCCAAAACCAGGAAAGGATCCATGCTTGGTGACAAATTATAGGCCTATCTCCCTATTAAATGTTGATCTAAAATGGTATGCCAAAATATTAGCTAACAGACTACTTCCCTTGATTCCTGACCTAATTCACCTTGACCAAGTAGGGTTTGTTCCAGGAAGGGAGGCAAGGGACAATACCCTGAAAGCAATAAATATTTATCACTGGCTTGTCTCTTCGAAAAAAAAAGGATTCTTTTTATCCTTGGACGCGGAGAAGGCGTTTGACAGGGTGGCCTGGGATTATATGACTGAAACTTTGAAGCATATAGGTTTACCAGAACGCATGCTTAATTTCATACTCATGCTTTACTCCACACCCACGGCTCGGGTTAGGGTTAATGGCCACCTGTCAAACGCCTTCTCCGTTTCCAACGGTACACGTCAGGGCTGCCCTCTATCCCCGTTGATTTTTATCTTAACTATGGAACCCCTACTGAGGAATATTAGAGAGAATCCTAACATTAAGGGAATTGAAATAAAAGGTAATACATATAAGACAGCTGCTTTTGCAGATGACGTACTCTTATTTCTCTCTGAACCACTGATCACGCTACCCAACCTTTTTAAAACATTAGAACATTTTAAATCCATATCAAATTTACAAATAAATCTTGCAAAGTCTACAGCTTTAAACATCTCACTCCCCTTGAGACAATGTGAACAATGTCAGCACAATTTTCCTTTTAAATGGGATAATAAATATCTAACCTACCTAGGCATTAAAATAACTGCTTCACTATCAGACTTATATTCAGCTAATTACCAGCCTTTGTTGCAAAACATTACTGAAGACTTTAAGAAATGGTCAACGGGCCTTTTTTCTTGGTTTGGTAGAGCGTCCATTATCAAAATGAACGTTCTGCCGAGATTTCTATATATTCTCCAAACAGTACCTGTCCATATCCCACCGTCTTTTTTCACATCCTTTAGACAAATTTGTACGAAATTTATCTGGGGTTCTACTCGCCCTAGACTAAATTATAGTAAACTTACCTCCCCAAAAGTACGAGGAGGATTGGGAATACCCGACATTCGTAAGTATCAGATAGCAAGTCACCTTACTAGAGTTGTAGACTGGAATGTCCATACCTCAGTTAAAGATTGGGTCAGAATAGAAAATCATTTCTCCCCGGTACCCTTAGCTCAAACCCCTTGGTTACATTTCCCAAAAATATCCAAATACTATAAGGATCACCCCTTAATCTTACCCACATTACGTGTCTTCAAGCAAGCGTGTACTAAATATAAGATCTCAGATACTAATGGCCCTTTAACCCCTCTCAGATGGAATCCTTTGTTTCCCTCTGGAATGAAGGCCTGCTATCTGAGAGATTTATGGCCGTCTGACAACATTCGCACCATGCATTTTTATAAGGATAATAAACTTCTCTCATTTTCAGACCTTTCCGAAATACTCAAACCTAAGGTGCTGCCCTATTGGTCCTTTATACAAATTAAACATTTTTTGAACTCGCAAGCAGCCATTGCAGAATGGCCCAGACCTATTACTCCATTCGAAGATATGTGCCTTAAAACGGAACCCCAACGTCACCTAATTTCCTTTTCATACGCTATGCTATTCCCCCAACATCCACCACAGAACCAGGTTAACATTGAACGATGGAAAAAAGACCTCTCCCTACATATACCCAACAATCAATGGGAATTTATCTATACGATCGCCCATAAGGGTTCCCTAAATGTTTGCGTGCAAGAGAATGCGTTCAAAATATTATCTAGATGGTATAATACTCCATCTAAATTACATAAAATTTACCCATCACTTTCCCCAATATGTTGGAGATGTTGTACTGAGACTGGAACTCTCTTGCATATATGGTGGCATTGTAGTAAAATTCAACCTTTCTGGGCGATCGTTCATAAAGTGATACAAATGGTAACAACACACAAACTAGACTACTCCCCAGCACAATTCCTCTTACACTACCCAGCATGCACAAAACGCACCTACTTACATTCCCTACAGATGCACATGGTAGCTGCTGCAAACATGTGTATTCCAAGGAATTGGCGATCCACACTTCCACCAACTGTGAAAGACTGGTTCACCCGCCTTCAAAAAACAGTACACATGGAAGAAATAATCCACCAATCTAGAGAAACACAAACACAATTTCTTGAAACATGGTCTTGTTGGAT
Organism: Lithobates sylvaticus; assembly: GCA_028564925.1. NCBI lineage: Eukaryota > Metazoa > Chordata > Amphibia > Anura > Ranidae > Lithobates > Lithobates sylvaticus. Next base: position 94,689,958 of record CM053032.1, on the reverse strand, counting down.
TCATTTTACCGAATCTCAGGATTTTCGGGACCTACAGAATGATCCCTCAATACTACAGGGTAACCCTCCCTCACCATAATATGTGAAGGGTCACCCCTAGTTATACCCTGGTCCCCTGGAGCGTCCTTACAAAGTACCCTTTTAACACTCCTGACTATCTCCCTCCTTTCTCCCTATATTCCCAGGATATTTGATCTTACAATAAGAAGTACTAGATGTACATTTTCTTACCTCTACCTATTTAACTTTTGCTAAAACTATATAATTCATATTATAAATAATATCCAGTCTATCATATAAAACGATTTCACCCCTATCATCTTCCCAGACGACACCTATATACCTATCTCCAAAACGAATTTTTCTTTTCTACAGCTTAGGTATATAAAATTCAACTAATGAGAGTTCTTACTTATTTTGACTTCAATTACTCATTTAAGTTTAAACACACAAAAAGTGATACGCATTCACGTTTCAATTCTTTATTTATAACTGAATTTATTTTCTTCTTACCAAAATGTGTGTAAATTTTTGCAATCACATGGAAATACTTGTGTTGTACAATTCATCCCACATATGTATCTCTAAATATCGTAAGATATAATTCTGTTATTTCTTTAAGCTTAAGAAGTATGTACACCTGTTTATTGTTTAATGCTTAATAAAAACTTTTAACAAGAAAATAATAAAGCAACCTGGTACCTTTTTTTTTTTCTTTTTTTTTTTTACCTAGTTTCAATATTTACAATATAAACTTTCCGTTTTGCCATGGCTGGTCAAGGCTTTTTTACAGACACAACCTCTCATACAGGAATTTGAAAGGGAGGGGCTAGGAGAGCTGAAAAAAACCCTGTAATGAATCATCACACTTATTTGTTTATTTCTGAATGCAGCCATTCTTATCTATTTTTCCTGACGCCTTCATGGCAGCACACACTGGGTTGTGACTCCGCCCCCACAACCTGACAGGATTGGATAGCTATAAAGTTGAAGGGGAGATCCCCCGCTGTATTCTCCTTTTTTTCCTCACCTGAACAGGTTGGACGGACATTTTCTCCTACAGATGAAATAAGCCTCTTACCGCAATCGCCCCAGCAGGTTCAAGCCTCTCCTGTTTGGAAGTCCCTCCTGTACAGTCTCTAAAGGAGCTTCTATGGAGGGAACCCCCATTCTGGTGGTCTCAGGGGGCGTCGAGGATTCCGGCAAGTAAAACAAGCTTTAAAGAAGCTTTAATTTTGCAGTGGGCTCCCTTATCTTTACCTTCTCCTTCCCCAAAAAACATTTACCTGGATGATTTGTTTTTCCTGTATGTATGGGTTAAGTTCTAATCTCCCCAGATAAGAGTATGTGCAGCATGAAGGACTTAGAGCAATGGCTACAGTCCGGTGTGGCCGATTATTAAAGAAATAGGATGTGTATGTACTTACACTGGGCTGGCTGGCCCTTGTTGTCCTGTTGCTCAGCGTGGTGTGGTGTACCGGCGCGTCCCCGCATCGCCCATGCGCATTACAGGGTCGGGAAAAACACCGCTGTACTCCAGGTGTATTATGCCCTGATCCAAGATGGCGCAGGGACACTCGGGACGCATCTGCGCATGCGCGGAAACGTCATTTAGGCGCCGGAATGGCGCCAGATTTAAAAACAGGAAATTCTACTGTGAAATCCCTGTGCAAACTCTGCATGCTGGAAAGAAACAGAAAACTTACTGCTCTGCAAACAAACAAGACTTCTAAAGACTCAAGGTAAGCCCCTATCTGGGTAAATCTCCTAGAGCCCCAATTAACAAAGTGCAAAGTATGTATGTATGTGCAAATAATTGAATAAATTAAATAATTAATAAAAAAAATAAAAAATGCAAATTAAAAGAAAAGAAAGTGTGTATGTATACGTATATGTGGGTATGTATACATATGTATATATATATGTATATGTATATGTGTAAAAAAAAAAAAAAAAAAAACTATATATATATATGTACGTTTATTTTATCTTTTCCCAGACTGCCCTGTCTCCTTCTTTTCTCCCTATGGAGCCCACTGCCCACGCAGACCACCATCAGCAAACTAGGTAAGAGGCTGGACCAGTAGGTAAGTATTGAAGGGGAGAAAAAAGAGTGCCAGATCGCTAAAATGCTGCATTTCTCTTGGCAGCCCGGCGAGATCAAGAACCACCAGTTCCCGGCATGGGAAAAGGTCAAGCCATACCTCAAGTAGGAGGTCCCGCAGGAGCCGTTCAAGATCTCCTTCACGCCACCGGCGCAGCCGCTCACGGCGAAGCTACTCACGGCATCGCTCCCGCCGCAGCAGGTCAAATCGCAGGAGGTCCCCCTCCTCGCATCACCGAAGCCGCCACACCCGCCCCGCAGCCAATGCCTGCTGGGTATGCGGCGCCCCGGCACTACCGGGAAAACTTGCTTGCCACTCTTGCTTCAACGAAGCCACTACAGAGAAGGAAGCAGATGCAAGGATGGCGACAGAGCTCATAAGAGAGTCAGTGCGGGAGTCGCTACTGGAAACCACAGCACCACTAATGGACAAAGCTGCGCCCAGTACATCCTCGGCGGAACCACTTCACGCCCAGGCCTCGGATTTCCCCAGTTCTTAGGACGAGGTCCAAGAAGTCTCAGCAGGGTTCGATTTTTCTCTGGTAGAGCCTTTCGCCAAATCAGTCAAAGAGGCGATCGGCTGGGAAGATGACAAGGCAGAACCCCAAAAGGTTCGGAAATATTTTCCAAACTTAAAGAGGGATCCAGAAACTTTTCCTTTTATAGAGGAGCTCGAAGATCTCATAAAGGACGAATGGGAAAGGTCTGACAAACGATCTAGTCTGACCAACAGGTTGGCCAAGATGTATCCCTTGAAGGAATCAAAAATAAACCCATTGACCAACGCACCTACCGTTGACGCCTCCTTGATGCGTCTCGCTCGCCACGTCACCCTACCAATTGAGGATGCGGTATCCTTTCGAGATGTGCTCGATCGGAAGATGGACCTGGAGTTAAAGAAGGCCTACTCCACAGCCGGGGGTGCCTGCAAACCTGCAATAGCTACAGCAGCGGTAGGAAGAGCCATCTCGGGATGGACATCTAAGGTAGAGAAAGACCTGCAGGATGGCGTCGAGATGGAGAAGATAATTTCCTCCCTACAGGAAATCAGATTGGCAGGGGATTTCGTAGCAGAGGCGTCTGTAGACGTCATAAGATCGTCAGCCAGGACTATGCTGGCATCAGTAACAGCAAGGAGAGCCCTATGGCTCAAACCATGGATGGCCGATACGGCATCTAAACTGAACTGGTGCAGGATCCCGTATGACGGCACAAATCTGTTTGGCACCAAATTGGACTCTGCTATCTCCAAAGTAACGGGGGGGAAAGTCAGGGTTAATTCCCTCCGATAGGAGACCCAAGGCACAGAAAGGACCAGCGTTCAGGCGTAACCTTCCGAATAAGTACAGAGAGGCCAGATCCTACCGCCCTGGTAGGGAATTTAGGAGGGACTGGAAGAACACAAAGCCGGCTTTTCTTAGAATGCAGAAAATCAAGTCCACCCCGGCAGGGGATCAACAGAAATCGTTTTGAAGTCTCGCCTGCCCATTCGGCTCCAGGGAACAGTCAGGTGGGCGCCAGGCTAAGAAACTTCTCCCAAATCTGGTCAAGTCACATAGAGGATTCATGGACATTGTCCACAATAAAGTTCGGACACAGGTGGAGGTTCATAAACAGACCTCCGGGAAATCACTTCCAGGCAACCAAACAACCATCCTCACCACTCAGAAGGAGCCTGTTAATAAAGTATGTGGCGGAACTGAAGCAGAAGGGGGCAATACTGGAGGTCCCAGCATGTCAAAGGGGGAGAGGTTTCTACTCCCCCCTATTCTTGGTAAAGAAGAAGACAGGGGATCTACGCCCTGTGTTGGACCTCAAGAGGCTCAACAAGGGAATACAGGTCGAGGCCTTCAAGATGGAAAGTCTCCAGTCCATACTACTGGCAGTGAATCTGGGAGATTGGATGCTTTCAATCGATTTATCAGACGCTTATCTGCACATACCAATCCATCCAGCTTTTCAAAAATTCCTCCGGTTTGCCATAAACCAAGGCCATTTTCAGTTCCAGTGCCTCCCATTCGGCATCTCCTCAGCACCCAGAACATTTACAAAGGTTCTACTACCCTTGGTAGCACTCCTCAGACAAAAGGGGTTACGCATTCACCATTACCTAGACGACATCCTACTGTTAGCAGAGGATCAAGAGACGCTGATTCACCACCGAGAAGTTCTACTCGCAACCCTCCAGAAATTTGGTTGGATAATCAACTGGAAAAAGAGCAGTCTACAACCCACCCAAAATATGGTTTTCCTGGGAGCAGATCTAAACACCAAGACGAACAGGATACAGCTCCCGCAGGAGAAAATACAGCCTCTAATTCAGAAAATACAGAGACTACTTTCCACCAATCACCTACCTGCCAGAGCCTGTCTGAGCATTCTGGGATCCATGTCCGCAACCATACCAATGGTACAATGGGCACAGTGGCATATGAGAACCCTGCAGAACTCATTTCTCAGGCAGTGGGATGGAGTGTCGATGCATCAGACCATCTCTATATCCGAAGCAGTGAAACGATCAGTATGGTGGTGGACGCGTCAAGGCAACCTCAGGAAATACAAGCCCATAATCCCTCCAGATCCCAAAGTCATCACCTCGGATGCTTGCCAGAGCGGTTGGGGAGCCCACTTCCAAGATCGGGCAGCCCAAGGCCGATGGCCCTTTCAGGCTCAGGGGATAGTTTTGAATATCCTGGAACTCAGGGCAGCCTTCCATGCATTAAGGGCATTTACACCGCTACTAGAGGGGGAGGATGTGCTGATCAGGATGGACAACAAGGTAGCAGTGTCCTACATTCAGAAGCAAGGAGGTACCAGGAGTACCACCCTGATGGAAGAAGTCCGACCCATTCTAGAATGGGCTCAAATACACCTGGCAAGTCTGAAGGCAGTGTACGTTCCAGCGGCCCAGAATATGCTAGCCGACTACCTAAGTCGGGAAACGTTGTCCAACAACGAGTGGTCCTTGAGTCCGCAGGCATTCTCTCTCCTGACAGAAGCCTGGGGAATGCCAGAAATAGACCTGGCGGCCACTCCAATGAACACCAAGTGCCACAGGTTCCTGACGAGGGGCTCATTTCCATCAGCAGAGGGGATAGACTGCCTGATCCACCCATGGGATTTCAAGTTGGGGTACATATTTCCTCCAACCCCGTTGATTGCGAGGTTCCTGTCCAGACTTCGGAGATCGTCGGTAACAGTAATAGCGGTAATCCCGATGTGGCCGAGAAGACCGTGGTTCACGACCCTCCTACAACTCAGCCTTCAACCTCCAATTCCTCTTCCAATGATCCCGGACCTTCTATCTCAGGGGCAGTTCCTTCACCCAGCACCAGAGAGATTACATCTGATGGCCTGGAGGTTGAGAGGGTTAGGCTAAGGGCACAAGGCTGTTCACAAGAGGTTATATCAACCATGATGCAAGCCCGGAAAGTATCTACGAATACCATCTATACGAGGGTTTGGGAGAGATTCTGCTCCTTGGCACAACAGAAAGGGTGGAACTACCTCTCTCCAGAACCTTACCAAATTCTAGAGTTTCTCCAGTCAGGGGTAAGCAAAGGCCTAAGCTCAAGTACCCTTAAAGTACAAGTGTCGGCTCTGTCAGCAAAGACGGGAACTAGGTGGGCATTCCACCCACTGGTAATACAGTTCCTAAAAGCCTGCCTGAAGATAAAACCCCCCAGAAAACCAGTTTTTCCGTCATGGGACCTATCAGTAGTTCTTCACGCTCTTTCCAACCCTCCGTTTACTCCATTTGAAACCATATCTCTTTGGGACCTGACCTTGAAGCTATCATTCCTCATAGCAATAACATCAGCTAAGAGAGTGTCAGAGATACAAGCACTAATGATCTCGGAACCCCACTTAGTCTTTCTACCCGACGGAGTAGTTCTAAGACCATCAGAGCGCTTCACACCTAAAGTGGTAACTTCCTTTCACTACAACCAAGACATCATTCTGCCATCTTTCACCAACGATCAGGGTGAAACGCATCCGTTGGATGTCAAAACAACGATCTCTAACTACTTGACAGCTACCACCTCCTTTAGGAAGACGGATTCCCTCATGATCATTCCCTATGGAACCAGACGCGGGCAAGCAGCCTCTTCACGGACTATTTCGTCCTGGCTAGTCAAAGCCATTAAGAAGGCATATTCCACTCAGCACCTGACGATCCCTGAAGATGTCAAGGCTCATTCTACTAGGGCAGTGGCTACCTCCTGGGCAGCATATTGCAGGGTATCACCAGAGACAATATGCAGAGCAGCAACGTGGTCTTCCAGACATACTTTCATTTCTCACTACAAAGTAGATTCTGCCCATTTGACCATGTCAGACTTCGGAAGATCCGTTGTTAGAGCCAATTCTTCCGCATTATAGGAATAAACATTATTTTTCTTGCACCCACCCGACTGGCGAGTTATTTCCCAGTGTGTGCTGCCATGAAGGCGTCAGGAAAACGGAAAATTGTATACTTACCTTTCCGTAATTTTCCTTTCCTGACGCATCTTCATGGCAGCACACAATTTCCCACCCCGTTTTTGTGATGATATATACAGAGAATACAGCGGGGGATCTCCCCTTCAACTTTATAGCTATCCAATCCTGTCAGGTTGTGGGGGCGGAGTCACAACCCAGTGTGTGCTGCCATGAAGATGCGTCAGGAAAGGAAAATTACGGAAAGGTAAGTATACAATTTTCCGTTTTTTCTGCTTCTCGAATGTTTGTTGAACATTTAGATAACACTTACATCTGGTCTAATTCTCTTTTGCTAGACCCATCAGAAATATTAGATATTTACCTGATGCTGCAGCCCCAACTGTTTTGGCTCCTATGAGTCCAGCCACGGGTTATCCCAGATATAGCACGGTCTCCCAGACAATGTTGTCCAGTGGTACCCGAGACAGTGCCATAACCCAAGACACCAGCTCTGGTCCAATCCCTATGGGCCATATAGTGCAATACCACCTGGTATGTTACATGTTTACCTGCTTAATACATCGGCTAGCAAAGTGTTTGCTTCCTTACAGAGCGAAGCCGTCATCAAGTATCTCTAACCAAGCATACTATAACACGAGGGAGGGGGCCAGTGGTATAACAGATGAGATCATCCTCTTTGTCCACTAGGGGCAGTTGGGCTTGGCATTTCTCCTTTGTTCTCTTTCCTTCTACCCTAAGTCTAGCTTGCTGGAGCCAGTAAGCCATTTCTAACCCATACTTTTTTTTTTTTTTTTTTTTTCCTTTGGGTCCTAACAACTTAAGCTTATCCACCAACTCCTGACACCCTTTCACAGTTAATTTACCATTAAATCCAAACTTCCTCTCCCACTTAGCACAATACTGAACGGACTTGGGGTCATTGCTATGCATAAATTTCTTATCACCTTCTAACGGCACATTAGGAACACGACAGCAACATAAACAAGCACAAGAAATTCCTTTACAGAGACTATTCCCCATTTCCAACGTTAGTCGAGTCCCTCATTAACCTATAAAACACTGGGATCGTGACCCTCCGCTCACGGTAATAAAAGGAATACCAGAAAAGTATAAACATCAACACTCCCCACACTATAGGGAAAATTAAAAAAATAATTAAAACGTACCTCTGCAGTATTATTATAAAATGAGCTCGTAACATCAACAGAATGGTTAAACATGAGACAGGAGAAAATAAAACACACAGAAAAAAAGTCAGCTTTGTGATCTTTTTAGATCACTTAACTAAATAGCGCTTAATGTGAATTTCTGACACTGGTATACCTCAAATCTTTTTTTTATCTGTCCGGACAGCAGGCAACGTAATTTTTTACCTTAGACAACGTCCCCAAATGTCTCTGTCTACGAACACTGGATTATCAAGCTATTATACGATCAATACCAATGTCGGCAATTACAACACATTTAAACCAGAATCAAACAGAAAGAGAAGAAAAAGACTCTTAGAAAGAATTAAGAATAATTAAAATCTCTTACCTCTCAAAACACCAGGAGGACTAGATCAGCAAGTTCGCAAAACAGACAGTGTATTCGGATGATAAGGCCCCCTGCCCCTCTTTAACCACTAACGTTGAGTGGGGGGACTTTTAAATCTCAGTGATTTACTTTCACTAATACTCACTGAAGTTGAAGAGGGCTCATAAATCCCAAATAAACAAAGTTGTTTTCCGGATTTCGAAGAACCACAAATGTTAGGAATATCCTCAGCTTGTGATCAGTCAACTCGAGATGTATTAAGAAGTAAAAAATGTATTTCTAATATGTTAACACATTAGGATCCCCTTCCTTACACACCAAAAGTTCGGCAAGGGAATAAACAAAGGCAATATCTTTCGTCACCTAAAACCTTCATAACCCAGCCCCTATTTTCCTATTGGCTGAGGAAATCACAGTTTCACTTATCTGGGTGAAATTCGATATATATATACCTTTATTATGTGAGGACTGTGTTCGCTTTACAATCTTATGTTACCATATATGGTTACACTGCAATCACCCTGAATTCTTACTGTATAGTTAGTAAAAACATACATAACAATTAATACAAAGTGCCCATAGGTGGGATTAAAAACCAGTCTCAGGATTGTTTTCCAAATAGTCACACAATAAACATTTAAAACTTTTCTAACAATCGGCTGTTTGATCGTTCGCCAAAGATCGAACATTATGGGGCATTTGTGCCAAATTCGAGCGGCACATCACTCCCCATAATGCACTGCATCATCGCAGTGCATTGCTGGCTGGTTATTGGCATACTTTGGCCAATCACAGCGCTGTCAGCAAAGAGAGCTATAATTGGCCAAAGGGTGCCTTTGACCATTTATGGCTCAGGGGGTTAAGTCCACGCCCCACACTATATAAGGCTGCCTGCACGTTGGCCTTGTGTAGTGTGTTGCTGGCAGAGAGAGAGTGTCATTTAATTTACTTTGAGCAGGCAGTTTATTCAGTTAGCTAGATCTCACTGCAGACCGTTCCTGCTGTACTGTTTCTAATATATTTTAGGCAGGCAGTTGATTCCGTTAGCTGCAGTGTATTTAATATATATATACAGTCAGACTGGTATGTATGTATATATATATATATATATATATATATATATATATATCCACTGTATCCAGTTTAGCTAGATCTCACTGCAGACCGTTCCTGCTGTACTGTTTCTAATATACTTCAGGCAGGCAGTTGATTCAGTTAGCTGCAGTGTATTTTGTGTGTATATATATATATCCCGGCTTTATATATATATATATATATATATATATATATATATATATACACACTGTATCCAGCTTAGCTAGATCTCACTGCAGACCGTTCCTAATGTATGTATTCAAATACACTTTCAGGCAGGCAGGCAAGTGATTCAGTGATCCGCAGTGCATTAAATATTTTTACAGTCTCCAACATATATATATCCACTGCATTCCAGTCTAGCCAAGCCTATATCTGACTGCAGGCCATTGCTGGTGTACGTTTTCAAATACACTTTCAGGCAGGCAAGTGATTCAGTGATCCTCAGTGCATTAAATATATATATACAGTCTCCAACATATATACAGTCAGGTCCATAAATATTGGGACATCGACATGATTCTAATATTTTTGGCTCTATACACCACCACAATGGATTTGAAATGAACAAGATGTGCTTTAATTGCAGACTTTCAGCTTTAATTTGAGGGTATTTACATCCAAATCAGGTGAATGGTGTAGGAATTACAACAGTTTGTATATGTGCCTCCCAAGGACCAAAAGTAATGGGACAATTGGCTGCTCAGCTGTTCCATGGCCAGGTGTGTGTTATTCCCTCATTATCCCATTTACAAGGAGCAGAAAAAAGGTCAAGAGTTAATCTCAAGTGTGCTATTTGCATTTGGAATCTGCTGCTGTCAACTCTCAATATGAGAGCCAAAGAGCTGTCACTATTAGTGAAGCAAGCCATCATTAGGCTGAAAAAACAAAACAAACTCATCAGAGAGATAGCAAAAACATTAGGTGTGGCCAAATCAACTGTCTGGAACATCCTTAAAAAGAAAGAACGCACCGGTGAGCTCAGCAACACCAAAAGACCCGGAAGACCACGGAAAACAACTGTGGTGGATGACCGAAGAATTCTTTCCCTGGTGAAGGACACACCCTTCACAACAGTTGGCCAGATCAAGAACACTCTCCAGGAGGTAGGTGCATGTGTGTCAAAGTCAACAATCAAGAGGACTTCACCAGAGTGAATACAGAGGGTTCACCACAAGATGTAAACCATCGGTGAGCCTCAAAAACAGGAAGGCCGGATTAGAGTTTGCCAAACAACATTTAAAAAAGCCTTCACAGTTCTGGAACAACATTCTATGGACAGAGGAGACCAAGATCAACTTGTACCAGAGTGATGGGAAGAGAAGCGTATGGAGAAGGAAAGGAACTGATCATGATCCAAAGCAGTTGAAGCATGGTGGTGGTAGTGTCATGGCGTAGGCATGTATGGCTGCCAATGGAACTGGTTCTCTTGTTTTTATTGATGTGACTGCTGACAAAAGCAGCAGGATGAATTCTGAAGTGTTTCGGGCAATATTATCTGCTCATATTCAGCAAAATGCTTCAGAACTCATAGGACGGTGCTTCACAGTGCAGATGGACAATGACCTGAAGCATACTGCGAATGCAACCAAAGAGTTTTCTAAGGGAAAGAAGTCTAATGTTATGCAATGGCCAAGTTAATCACCTGACCTGAATCCGATTGAGCATGCATTTCACTTGCTGAAGACAAAACTGAAGGGAAAATGCCCCAAGAACAAGCAGGAACTGAAGACAGTTGCAATAGAGGCCTGGCAGAGCATCACCAGGGATGAAACACAGCGTCTGGTGATGTCTATGCGTTCCAGACTTCAGTCTGTAATTGACTGCAAAGGATTTGCAACCAAGTATTAAAAAGTGAAAGTTTGATGTAAGATTGTTAATCTGTCCCATTACTTTTGGTCCCTTAAAAAGTGGGAGGCACATATACAAACTGTTGTAATTCCTACACCGTTCACCTGATTTGGATGTAAATACCCTCAAATAAAGCTGAAAGTCTGCAGTTAAAGCACATCTTGTTTGTTTCATTTCAAATCCATTGTGGTGGTGTATAGAGCCAAAAAGATTAGAATTATGTTGATGTCCCAATATTTATGGACCTTACTGTATGTCCACTACATTCCAGTCTAGCCAAGCCTATATCTGACTAAAAATTTTTGCTGTAATATTTTGCAGCAGGGCTCGTTCATGCGCTCAACTAGAGTATCTGTGAGGGGTTGCAGTATTGTGGCACCACCACCACCAAAGGCCCAATTTTTCTGACCCTGTTCAACAGGGGCATGTAATTACAATTCTTGATATAATATTTCACAGCAGGGCACCTTCCTGCACTCAACTAGAGTATCTGTGAGGGGTTGCAGTGTTGTGGCACCAGCACCAGTGCCTAAAGCCCAATTTTTCTGCCCCTGTTTAACAGGGGCGTGTAATTACAATTTTGATCTAATATTTCACAGCAAGGCCTGTTCCTGCACCCACCAAGCGTAAATGTGAGAGCTTACAGTGTTGTGGCAACACCACCACACCACCACCAAAGGCCCAATTTTTCTGCCCCTGTTCAACAGGGGGATGTAATTAAAAAAATTTCTGTAATATTTTGCAGCAGGGCACCTTCCTGCGCTCAACTTGAGTATCTGTGAGGGGTTGCAGCGTTGTGGCACCAGCACCAGTAATTACAATTCTTGATATAATATTTCACAGCAGGGCCCATTCCAGCGCCCACCAAGAGTAACTGTGAGGGCTAACAGTGTTCTGGTACCACCAACACCTAAGGCCCAAATTTCTGAAGAGTATATACGACAGGCCATATAGTGTATACAGACGGTCCCCTACTTTAAAACATCTGACTTACAAACGACTCCTACTTACAAACGGTGGGAGACAACAGGAAGTGAGAGGAAATCTACCCCTAGGTAGGGAGTTAATGTGTCTCCACTGATGCTTTATTATAACCAATCCTGTGCTTCATTGGGACTGAAAGTGAGGTAAAATCTTCTGAACAGGGGCACAGACAGAAAAACAAATGTTACAGGGGTGATGATAACTCTTCCCTATCTTATCCAAAAAGCTTAAAAATAGATTTTTTGGCTGGAGCTACACTTAAAAAATGTACCTGTTCCAAATTACAAGCCGATTCAACTTAAGAACAAACCTATAGTCCTGTGTGGGTGAGAGGCGTTTTCAGGGCCACCTGGGAAGCAGGAACCTCCTCAAGGGATCCCCATATAGGAATTTCACTTCATCAAACATACACGCTTTGGTAAATATCTTGCAACATTATATTATGGTTTATGCCTTCTCCTTGTTAGTTCACATTGAGATAACCGTAAGAGATATATATACGTTTGCAATGTAGTTGTCTTTTTATTTCTCCCTTTTCAGCAGACAAAATCCTCTGAAGAAGACCCATATAGCTACGGGTTGAAACGCGTCAGTCTTACTTTCCTATTATCAAATTTTTTTTGAATAATCATGTTGTTGTGAAAGCTCTGTCTGCTAGTGTATTTTTATATATATTTGCTCTGTTTTATTTTTCCTACTGGGGCTCATGTCTTTTACCCATCATACCACTTTTGTGACACCTTAAATAAACATTTATATTTAGATAATCTTTGCATCAATTATTTAATTTTTTCCAACCCGCTGCCTAAAAACCCCACCTACCCTTTCTGGGGGGACTTTCTCTTTGCTATATCTTCGGGGTGAGCAGCAATCGAGCCATCTCCTGTTGTGTCCTTCCTTTTTGCTAAACCTACAGTCCCTGCCTTTTCTTTTTTTAATTTGGGTGCGGGGTTCCCCTTAATATCCATACAAGACCCAAAGGGCCTGGTAATGGGCTGGGGGGTTACCCATGGGGTTTTTTTTTCTGACTTTTATTCCTTTAGAAATTTCATTTTGTGCAAGGACTGTTCTAAACACGGGAAACATGCGCCACTTTACAGGTATAACCCCCAGGTACGATATTTAAAGGAATATTTCACTTTTATTTTTTCACTTTAAGCATCATTAAAATCATTGCTCCCGGAAAAAATGACGTTTTTAAAACTTTCTTTTGCATTGATACATGTCCCCTGGGGCAGAACCCGGGTCCCCAAACCCTTTTTAGGACAATAACTTGCATATTAGCCTTTAAAATTCACACTTTTGATTTCTCACGCACGAGACCCATATACTTTAACGGTGTTCGAATGTTCGCTCAAACTTTCGGTCCGTCCAGTTAAAAGTTATCCCTGATCAGCAGGCCTAGGATTTAGCCAAGCTGCCAGGGGCTTTATGTTTGCAATTGACGCTATGTGAGATTCTATTCTTCAGGCCTCACGGGCTGGTGCATATGCATAGAATCTTATGGTTGAAAAATTGGTCAGCCAAAGTGCCATGCAAAAAACTCCTGGCCGCTTTTGCCTTTTCGTGGTGAACGGCTGTTTGGGGATGATTTGGTCACCGTCGTGTTCAAAATGTAGACCTCAGGGTCAATCCCAGGGACAGAACAAGTCCTAGGGAAGGGGCGCCCCCGCTCGCTTGAGTGTGGGGAAGACTTCTGCAGTTCTCGAGGGTTTGGCAGGAAGAGTTTTGAGACAGATGGGTGATCTCCACAATAACTCTAGGTTACACTAGAGTTCCGGTGGTTCCTGTCTCCTCTTTTTTTTCTCAGGTGAAATGTCCAAAGATCCAGAGAAAAAGAAGTCTCTCTTTCAAGCATTAGAACAGCTTTTGTCTCAAAAAGTGATCATGAAAGAACAGGGATTGCGGTTGTTGCCAAAACCAAATGGAGAGGTCAAACCCATTCTAGATCTCAAAGATCTAAACCGATTCCTGAAAATCCTGTTTTTTTCACATGGAATCAATCCGAGCAGTTCACTCCATCCTGCAAAGAGAACTTCTGGCATCAATCGACATCAAGAAAGCATACTGGCATGTGCCTATTTTCCCCGCTCACCAGGAATATCTAAATTTCGAGGTAGAAATTCTCTTACGTTTCGGTCTGGCTACTGCACCCCGGGTGTTTACAAAGGTTCTGGCCCCTCCTCTGGCCAGATTAGGGCTCAAGCTATAACAATTATAGCATACCTAGACAACCTGCTCTTGATAGACCGGTCTGGCCCCTCCTCTGGCCAGATTAGGGCTCAAGCTATAACAATTATAGCATACCTAGACAACCTGCTCTTGATAGACCGGTCGGTAGTCCGCTTAGACCAAAGTATGGTCACCACCAGGGCCGCCATCAGGGGGGTACAGCCCATACACTTGTAAGGGGCCCCGTTGTATGGACGGGTCCGGCCGACTGGCAGGGATGTGAGAAGGTGGGTCGGGTTTAGAGGAGCTCTGTGGATGCTCCTGTATGTGTGCGAGTCAGCAGGCTGCTGCTCTGTCATGAGCTCGCTGACATCGGGCTCTTTGCTGCCACCTCTAGCCATTTCCTGCATGTGCACCCCTCTGCATGTGGAAGCAAGAGCTGGAACTAGAATCCCCTTACAAGTAAGGGCTGTTGTGCAGGGGGGGGGGGGCTGTGTGTGTCTGTGTACATGCCTGTGTGTGTACATGTCTTGTTTGTGTACATGCCTGTGAGTGTGTACATGTCTCTGTGTGTACTGTACATGTCTCTGTGTGTACTGTACATGTCTCTGTGTGTACATGTCTGTGTGTACTGTACATGTCTGTGTGTACATGTCTGTGTGTACTGTACATGTCTCTATGTGCACTGTACATGTCTCTGTGTGTACATGTCTGTGTGCACTGTACATGTCTCTGTGTGTACATGTCTGTGTGTACATGTCTCTGTGTGTACTGTACATGTCTGTGTGTACTGTACATGTCTGTGTGTACATGTCTGTGTGTACTGTATGTCTCTGTGTGTACACGTCTTTGTGTGTACTGTACATGTCTCTGTGTGTACATGTCTGTGTGTTCATGTCTCTGTGTACTGTACATGTCTGTGTGTACCTCTGTGTGTACATGTCTCTGTGTGTATTGTAAATGTCTCTGTGTGTACATGTCTGTGTGTGTGTGTGTGTGTGTGTGTGTGTACATGTCTGTGTGTGTGTGTGTGTGTGTGTGTACACGTCTGTGTGTGTGTGTGTGTGTGTACATGTATCTGTGTGTACTGTACATGTCTGTGTATACAGTACATGTCTGTGTGTACATGTCTGTGTACTGTACACAGTGTTGGTCATCTTACTTTAAAAAAGTAATTAGTTAAGTTACAAATTACTTCTCCCAAAAAAGTAATTGAGTTAGTAACTCAGTTACTACATTGGAAAAGTAATTAGTTACTCAGCAAAGTAACTGATTTTTTTTTAATATTCTTAGGTTCGGGTCTAGTATTACTGTAAGCAAGGGGCGCGTTCCCCCCTGCATGTCTATTTCCCCTCTGTACCCCCCTGCACGTCTGTTCCCCCCCAACACATATATCTGTTTCCCCTCTGTACCCCACTACACATCTGCCCCCCCACACACACATATATCTGTTTCCCCTCTGTACCCCACTACACGTCTGTCCCCCCCCACACACACACATATATCTGTTCCCCCTCTGTACATCTGCCCCCCCCCCCCCAAACTCACAGATCGGATCGTTGCTCGGATCAGAGTCATGGATCAGATAATTTTTCGGATCAGCAAATAATAATTGAATTTGCAAAAACCTGTGAAAATTCCACCACCATAAAACCCCCACTGTAATATCCACGTCATCTCCCCCACTGTAATATCCACGTCATCTCCCCAACTGTAATATTGGCTGAGTACGGCTGAGCATGGCTGGGTACGGCTGGGTATCGCGGAGTATGGCTGGGTATTACCGTGTTTTGCAGAGTATGGCTGGGTATTACGAGTATTGCAGAGTATTGTCAGGGTGTTGCAGAGTATTGTCAGGGTGTTGCAGAGTATTGTCAGGGTGTTGCAGAGTATTGTCAGGGTGTTGCAGAGTATTGTCAGGGTGTTGCAGAGTATTGCAGGGTGTTGCAGAGTATTGGCAGGGTATTGCAGAGTATTGGCTGGGTATTGCAGAGTATTGGCTGGGTATTGCAGAGTATTGGCTGGGTATTGCAGAGTATTGGCTGGGTATTGCAGAGTATTGGCTGGGTATTGCAGAGTATTGGCTGGGTATTGCAGAGTATTGGCTGGGTATTGCAGAGTATTGGCTGGGTATTGCAGAGTATTGGCTGGGTATTGCAGAGTATTGGCTGGGTATTGCAGAGTATTGTCAGGGTATTTCAGAGTATTGTCAGGGTATTGCAGGGTGTTGGCAGGATATTGCAGAGTATTGGCAAGGTATTGCAGAGTATTGGCAGGGTATTACAGTGCTGCCATCCGATCTCTCCCCTCTGTGTACAGATCTGTACATAGAGGGGAGAGAGGAACCGGCGTCATCTTGGCGCCAGTTTGTTTACAAGTGATCGCTCCGTCATTTGACGGAGCAATCACATTGTAAACGACCGACTGAAGAAATTGTAGAAGAAATTGTATTTATATACAGTTTACTTCTTTAAGGAAATATCGTCAGAGCACAAATTGTCTACTACCTTTTACGATTTATCCGGCGACCAGTATACAATAAGTATACGAGTATAATAAGTATACAATAACGGGGGAAAAAATAAAGAGAAAAAAAAAAGTAAGCACAGACAAAAATGTCTCTATTCTTTTTTTACTCTTTATCTTTTACAAAAGGAAAAAGTACTACTTATCTTATGTGCTGGGGGGAGCGTATCTCCCGTCTTCTGTTTCCTCCTACCCAAGACCCCACTCACTTCACTCGGCTCTCTTCGGCTCCTTTCGGGACCGCTCGGTATTGCTCGCTCTCTGCCTGTCCCGTCTTTCACTTCCTGGCAGCCGAATACCGAGCAGGGGCGACGAGCCGACAGGGAAACAGACAAGGACACAGGCTGGTAGAGAAGACGCCGCTCAGCTACTCTTCGTCATCCACAGGCCCGCTCTTCATCGTCTCCACTCCAAGCAGGGGGATCCTCAGCCAGGGGGTACAGGTGAGAAGTTGCAGTGGGAGGCCGTAGCTGCGTTACTGAATCTTCATCCTTTAGAGGCAGAGGAGAGATCTTGGACTCCTCACGGCGCGCAGCCTGCTGGCGCCATTACCACCAGACTCCTCCCTCTTACTTCCCTATTCTGATCCAACTAATTTCCAGACCAACCGCAAACCTGAAAAGGGCCCCCTGGAAACTCAATGCCTTTTGGTTGAACTTGATTCCCTCTCACAAAGGCCTACTAGAGGCAATTGGAGAATTTTGGGAGAGAAATGCAGACCACCCTGACCTTAACACTGCATGGGATGCTTTTAAAGCAAATATAGTTACATAGTTACATAGTTAGGTTGAAAAAAGACACAAGTCCATCCAGTTCAACCACAAATAGAAAAAAATATATATATATCATACAATCCCATATACCCCATTCTATACCCACAGTTGATCCAGAGGAAGGCAAAAAAAAAAAACCAGCAGAGCATTCTCCAATTTACTAAAGCAGGGGAAAAAATTCCTTCCTGATCCCCTGAGAGGCAATCAGATTTTCCCCGGATCAACTTTACCTATAAATGTCAGTACCCAGTTATATTATGTACATTTAGGAAAGTATCCAGGCCTTTCTTAAAGCAATCTACTGAGCTGGCCAGAACCACCTCTGCAGGGAGTCTATTCCACATTTTCACAGCTCTTACTGTGAAGAAACCTTTCCGTATTTGGAGATGAAATCTCTTTTCCTCTAGACGTAAAGAGTGCTCTATGAGGGGTTCTTTCATAAAGGAAGTGAACAATAATAAAACCAAGACTAGGGCAGAGGGGAATAGGTGGAACAACTCGTCTGCCGGCTTGAGACTAAGTTTATAGATGACCCTAGTGATTCAAACAGGGAGGCGTGGCTAGCAGCGCAGGAGGCGGTGGTCCAGATCACCAAATCAGCCGCTGATAAAAAGAGGTTCTTTAATAGGCTCGCTTATTATGAGGAGGGGAGCAGACTGGCTGGCTGCTGGCAAAGATTGTGAAGTCTTCCCAGACCTCCCCTTCGATTGACGCTCTTCGCACAAAGCAGAGGAGGATGGTGAACACTCCAGATCTAATCATGCATGAGCTGGTTGAATACTACTCAGACCTCTACAGGTCCAGAGTGGGGTATATGGAGACAGAACTGGAGACATACCTGCAGACTGTAGAACTGCCGTGCCTCTCTGGATACCAAAAAGCTAGAAGTTAGACGACCATATTACTGTAGAGGACCTACAAGAGGCGATAGCCCTCTCCCCCAACTCCAAAGCACCTGGAGATGACGGCCTTCCAACTGAAATATACAAGCAATATTGTGAAACCATCCTGCCCCATCTTCTTATGCCGCGCACACCTGATCGGAATTTCGGCCAGCAAAAGACCGATGAGAGCTTTTCATCAGAAAATGCAACAGTGTGTAGGCTCCATCAGAATTTTGCTGGTCGAATTCCCACCAGCAAAAATTTGACAGCATGTTCTCAATTTTTCAGACGGAAAAGGTTTCTATCGGAAATTTCAATCGTCTGTAGCTATTCCGACATGCAAAATTCCTACGCATGCTCGGAAACAATTCAACGCATGCTCGGAAGCATTAAACTTAATTTTTTCTCGGCTCGTAGTAGTGTTGTACGTCACTGCGTTCTTGACAGTCGGAATTTGGTGTGACCGTGTGTAGGCAAGACAGTTAGAGTGGAATTCTGTTGGGAAAACCATCAGAGCTTTTTCCAATGAGAATTCCGATCGTGTGTACTCGGCTAGGTCCACCCAAAGTTTACCAGAATCCATGACAAGAGCGAATATTGTCCTTATATTGAAACCGGTGAAGGACCCTCAAGACCCGGGCTCATATAGTCCAATGTCTCTCTTACAAAGTGACATCAAACTCCTAGCAAAGGTCTTGACCCTTAGACTCAACAAGATAATCACCTCCATAATACACTCTGACCAATCAGGCTTTATCCCCCAAAAATCCACTGCTATAAATCTCTGCAGACTCTTTCTCAATCTTCAAGCACAACCAGACAACATGGGAGACAGGGCTCTACTGTCGTTGGATCCCCATAAAGCATTCAACCGCATAGAATGGCAATAACTCTGGGCGGTTATGGGCAGGTTTGGATTCGGAGACACGTTTTTGTCCTGAGTCAGGCTGCTCTATAGCTCCCCACAGGCGGTCATCAGAGAAACAGGACACATTTCCCCTCCCTTCAGGCTCCATAGGGGGACACGCCAGGGCTGCCCATTGTCACTGCTCTTGTTTGTGGTGGCAATCGAGCCATTGGCAGCCCCGATTAGGTCTAATCCGCAGGTACAGGGTTTTAAGTTCGGGGAAATACAAAAGAAAATCATGCTATACGCAGACAACACAATGCTGCTACTGGGAGACACTTCTGACTCCCTAAAAGTGGCAATGTCGATCATAGTACAGTTTGGGAAGTACTCTGGGTTGGTGATCAACTGGATTAAATCTTCCCTAATTGCACTGGATGCCCAGGAGGTCGCATCAAATACCTAGGCATTCAGATCACCCCAAAAATACTAGATTACATCCCCCTCAACCTGTCACTATTGGGACGAATACATGCCAGGATTAAAGTATGGTCGAGACAAAAAATGTCACTAGTAGGAAAGGTCAACCTTATTAAAATTATTTTTATGCCCCAGCTCCTTTATCTGCTCCATAACACCCCCATGGTGATTCCCCCTTAAAATATTTTGCATAATAAACTCCATTTTTAGGTCCTTTCTATGGCAGGACAAGCCCCCCAGAGTGAAGTTGGAACAACTTCAGAAACCTAAAGATGATGGCGGCCTAGCTTTGCCTAACCCATGGCTTTACTATATTGCTGCTCAGCTGCAGCATGTGGCCCGAGCCCTTACCCCGCTGGACGAGGAGGGGGAGGGCCTCACCGCGACAGACCCCATCAGAACTCTGATGGGCCATGTCGCGGGGATCACAGATGTAGCAGAGGGCCTAGAGGCTCTGGCATATGCAAAGTCCAATGGAGATTCCCCACATTTGCCCTAGTTCAAAAAGTCTGGAACAAGGCCAGACAGTTACAATCAGTAGAAGGCATCACTAAATTTAGCCCTATATGGAACAACGGGGTACTACCCAGAACTACAGATGCTGACGTGTGGGGCTCGGTGGAGGAGGCACGGAGTCACACACTTACACCACATTTTCACGGCAGGTAAACTGAGCCCCTTCCCAGATCTGAGAGAGCGATTTCGGCTACCCCAGTCAATGCACTTCTACTACCTTCAATTGCAACACGCAATAAGGGCTCAATCCAATGAGACTCCATGGACTCTTTCCCCGACCCCATATTTCACTACATGGAAGAGATGAACAGCCTCAAAGGATTCATCTCTAATTGTAACTCGATGCTACTCGAGGTATTCCGGACAGGGTACCCCCTAAAGACAACGACTAAGAGGGAAAAAGACGTGGGTGCCCTTGAGAGTGAATGGTGGGAAGAGGCGTTACGGGCAGTACGAGTGTCGTCCTTAAATGTAGCACAGCGACTATCACAGTTGTACATTATACTGCGAGTACACTACACGCCAGCCAAGCTGGAGCTGGCCAGAATGGGGGTGGGACCGGTCTCGGACTGCCCGAGATGCGTGAGAGACCATATGCTGTGGCGCTGCCCCAAGCTACACCTATACTGGACAGGGGTCCTAAAAACTATTAACAATGCCTTTTCAGTCTCCATCCCGACTGACCCCAAACCATGCCTGCTAGCAGTGGTGGCCTGTCCATAGGGGGCGCATGGGCGACGCCCCCCCAAAGCCAGTCACTAAAAATAAAAATGTCCCTTTAAAAAAAAAAAAAAAAAAAGTTCCTTTAAGTGCACTGTGTGTGTGTGTGTGTGTGTGTAGGGGGGGGGGGGGGGTGGTTGCCGGACACAATGCACTATGGAAGCGTCATGCCAATGCAATCCCATGATTGCAGGCAAGACGCTTCATTTGTGGTGTTTTTTGAAGCCTTGTGGCGCTGTGCATTCTCCTTCATGTATTCAAGTCTGGGGGGTGCTGTCCTCGGGGCAGAGTGTCACTTCCTGTTTCGGCTCTTTGTGAATGGAGAAGCCAGGTATGTGTTACAAACGGCTTGCAATTGTCTGTCCACCCCAGCCATTTACAGCAGCACCTTGTGCTGTATATATTCTTATCAGTCTGTGATCGGAGGGAGCTGTGCTTCACCTCTGCTCTGCCTGAAATCCACCTCTGCTCCAGCCCTTCACCCCACAATCTGCTAGAGCCTTCATCACACATCTCCTGTATGTGTATGACACAAGGGCTCCCAGCACTGCATCCTCCTAGAGTCATCCTGTACAAGTCAGTGTTCTCTCTCATCTCTCATCTCTAACTGCATATCTATATCTATCTATCTGCGTCTATCTATCTGCATATATATATCTATCTATTTATTTGCATATATATATCTATATATATATATATATATATATATATAGTCTATCTATCTGCATATATCTATCTATCTATCTATCTATCTATCTATCTATCTATCTATCTATCTATCTATCTATCTGCATATATATCTATCTATTTATTTGCATGTATCTATATAGCTATCTGCATACTGTAGTGATCTAATCTATAATCGTCGTTCCTCGTAGATGGTATATGGTTATTAAAAGTATTGTCCGCAGCAAAACCCGATTCTCCCAGAGAGAGATTTTATTGACTTCCAAAACAGAACATTATTACAGATGACAAAATCCAGCAGAGTTCATGACAACGAATATTTCCTCTTGTACCTATGCCTTCTTCTCTCAGACCATCTTTCTCTCTAGACTAGCTGACAACCTGCCTGTCTTCTCATATACTGATCTGACACTGGGGGGGGGGGTCAACCAAATGTTTACCATGAATACCCCCCTCAATTCTAATTACCATCAGTAAATACTAGATTAAAAGGCTATTCCTCACACACACAACTTGCATAAGATTTACACATCAAAGGGTAACAGATAACATTGTCTTTGATGTGTGCGACTACTGATTAGATTAAGAGATGACACCTGGACACCCTTTTGAGGTGTAGAATAGACTTGAATCCCCAATCTATATTCTTGCATAATGAATTTGTCTTAGAATGCCTAAATAGAATGCCTATACGAACTACATAAAAAACACTACATATATATATAAATATGTAGTATATTATATCTAATATATATATATATATATATATATATATATATATTAGATATAATATACTACATATATATATATATATATGTAGTGTTTTTTATGTAGTGATCTAATATATAATCGTTCCTTCCTCGTAGATGGTATATAGTTATTAAAAGTATTGTCTCCGCAGCAAAACCCGATTCTCCCAGAGAGAGATTTTATTGACTTCCAAAACAGAACAGTCTTACAGATGACAAAAATCCAACAGAGTTCATATCACGACAGTGCTAGTAAATATTTAGAGCCCCATGGAGACATGTGACTCTTGGGTGCCTTCGTAAGAACACACACTTCTAAACAGATTGAACGTTCTGTTATATCCCCACACACACACTGAATGTCTGGGCAATTTGATTGGGCGTTTCCATTAAATGCTTTGATCTGCCCCGGTCTTTCAGAGTGACCGGAGACAACCCCACGCTGTGAATAGTTGTAATTATAAAGCTGCCCCAATTTACATTCTTGCATATTCCCCCTTTGACATGTGTGAATACTGATTAGATTAAGATAATCATTATCTGTTCCCTTTCATATGTGGAGTAATTCTGGTCTGGCCATTTGTCCTTTGACCAACAAACCCTCTTTTAATATGCGCAATTAGATAACGGCTACCAAAGCGGCCTGCCTAGAATAAACTTGTCTTTAGAATGCCTAAATAAAAAACACTACATATAATAAATATATATATAACATATATATATATGTATACATATATATATATCAGATATAATATACTACATATACCCCCACTTGGGTCGTTCTAACTACTAGAACTGACCCATAAATCAAGCAACAAACATAGCATTACCGACTTGAGGTATTGGATGCTTCACAATGGCTCATATGAAATATAAAGTTGAAACTGGTTACATCCATGTACCAGCTCTCACTTTCAAGTTCAAAAGGTTTGGATACGGCTGAAAAAAAACTGCTATTGCTGTACTTTGTAATTTGCTGTAGGCCGACTCCTCATTTCCATCCTTAATAGAGCAGTTACTTGAATCATTCAGTCCATAATTCCACCTGAATGGTATACCAATCTATATACCAATCTATAATCCATATATCCATATAATCCATATATAATCCCCCACTTTCAGATAGAATCAGCTTGACATCAGCGTTTATCAGATCTTCTATCCAGACAAAGCAGCAGTGGAAAATCTTGCCAGTAAAGTTAGGTCTTTTTTCATCCATATGGATTATATGGATATATGGATTATAGATTGGTATATAGATTGGTATACCATTCAGGTGGAATTATGGACTGAATGATTCAAGTAACTGCTCTATTAAGGATGGAAATGAGGAGTCGGCCTACAGCAAATTACAAAGTACAGCAATAGCAGTTTTTTTTCAGCCGTATCCAAACCTTTTGAACTTGAAAGTGAGAGCTGGTACATGGATGGTTCTTCTTACTATAAAGATGGAAGTAGAATTTTGGGATTTGCTGGTGTTTGTGCAAAAGCATCTTTAAGAAAATGAAAACCTTGAGCCTGGAGAGGAATCCTGGATTTATGTGGATCGGAGCTCCCAGCACACCAAGCACACCAAGTCTACTTTCAATGAGAGACGTGATGAAGTTGAAGTTGAAAATTGAAGAATGGACTGTGACATCAGCTCGTTTTTGTGCAATATTCAAGATCTTGATGTGATATAATAAGGATGTTTACCGAATCCTTTTCCAGTCATGGTCTAAAGCTATATTATCTAATGACTGTTTCATGGGGATATTTTAGAGGCTGGTGAAGAGAGATGTAACCAGTTTCAACTTTATATTTCATATGAGCCATTGTGAAGCATCCAATACCTCAAGTCGGTAATGCTATGTTTGTTGCTTGATTTATGGGTCAGTTCTAGTAGTTAGAACGACCCAAGTGGGGGTATATGTAGTATATTATATCTGATATATACATATATATATATATCAGATATAATATACTACATATACCCCCACTTGGGTCGTTCTAACTACTAGAACTGACCCATAAATCAAGCAACAAACATAGCATTACCGACTTGAGGTATTGGATGCTTCACAATGGCTCATATGAAATATAAAGTTGAAACTGGTTACATCTCTCTTCACCAGCCTCTAAAATATCCCCATGAAACAGTCATTAGATAATATAGCTTTAGACCATGACTGGAAAAGGATTCGGTAAACATCCTTATTATATCACATCAAGATCTTGAATATTGCACAAAAACGAGCTGATGTCACAGTCCATTCTTCAATTTTCAACTTCAACTTCATCACGTCTCTCATTGAAAGTAGACTTGGTGTGCTTGGTGTGCTGGGAGCTCCGATCCACATAAATCCAGGATTCCTCTCCAGGCTCAAGGTTTTCATTTTCTTAAAGATGCTTTTGCACAAACACCAGCAAATCCCAAAATTCTACTTCCATCTTTATAGTAAGAAGAACCATCCATGTACCAGCTCTCACTTTCAAGTTCAAAAGGTTTGGATACGGCTGAAAAAAAACTGCTATTGCTGTACTTTGTAATTTGCTGTAGGCCGACTCCTCATTTCCATCCTTAATAGAGCAGTTACTTGAATCATTCAGTCCATAATTCCACCTGAATGGTATACCAATCTATATACCAATCTATAATCCATATATCCATATAATCCATATATAATCCCCCACTTTCAGATAGAATCAGCTTGACATCAGCGTTTATCAGATCTTCTATCCAGACAAAGCAGCAGTGGAAAATCTTGCCAGTAAAGTTAGGTCTTTTTTCATCCATATGTCAATAATATTAATGACTGATTCAACAAAGTTTCAAATCATGACTGGAGTGATGAATTTCACTCACCCCTCTTATAAATTTAGGAAAACCACCCAACATACTATAATTTATGCTATGCCAAGCCATTGTGCAGCATCTCACCTTAGATGTCAAATATATTGATCAATATGCAATATGTAATATGCAACATGTAATGTAACATGAAAAATTATTTTCGGTTTAAATGTTTCGCTCTGGTTTTAAGATAAAGTTCAAGAAATAAAACATAATAAAATAAAAAAATTAAATAAAAAAAATAAAAAAATAGGGCTTGAAGAATAAAACTGGGAAAGGGTGAAAAATAAAAAATAGGGAAAAGTCCATTGACAAAAAAAAAAAAAATGTATGTTCCAAAAAAAAGTGTCCATTGCTTGATGAATATTGAGAGAGTCCATGATATTGTTTATTCAGTGTTTCTCCCCCACTAGCCAGAAATTTCAGCTTGCAGTTCACATGCTATTTACATGCAGAATCTCCAATATATCTGAAAGACAAAAAACTCTCCAACAAAACTAATTAGCAAGGTCCTTAAACACTGTTTGAAGTCAAAACAAAGGACTATTTACACATCCACAGGTTGAAACTAAACCACCCCCACTGCTAGAGAAATGTCATTTGTATTCAAAAACAGATCTGGATAATGTAATCTGTTTAGCTGTCCCAGCAATGTGTAATGTTCCATTTTCATTTTATCGTACTCAATCTTCAAGTGGTCATATTTCTGTTTTAACTGAGAAAATGGTATCCAAGCCTTAGATACCTTTTTATTATGATTTTGGTCAGCTCTGCTTTTCATATTAATATCACCTATATTTGACCTGGTGTCTCCTCTTTGATTGTTATCATAAGACATTATCTTTTGATCTTTATGTTCAGTATTTGTCCTAAACAATGTGGCTAAATCAATCTTGACAGCTTGCTCATTTGACTTTCTCCATAAATTGTCTGCTTTCAACAATACGTCTTTTAAATCATGAGGATTTGGGGTAACTAGTAAAATATTTTGTCTAATCTCTTCGTTCAAAGCATGTAGAAATATACTCATATGTAACAAGCCACCATGCTCAAATGCAAGATTATTACTGACCAATATTTCCATAATAGATTTTATCCTTCCTGACAACTCGTAGGGAGATTCATTTTTCATTTGTTTGATCTTCCCATGAACAGTAACATCAGAACGTACACCATACAAAACACATAACAATTCCATCAATATGTCCCTTGTCCTCATTGGTTGAGTACAGATCTGCTTAATTCTCACCCAAAGACTATTTCCTATAGAATGTTGCATAACTCTGTCTAAATCAGATGGGTTGAGATTGTACATATCTCTGACATTCTGCAAGTCACAAAACCATTTTAAAAATCTGTTTAAATCATGGCAGGGAATCATTCCTATTTCTTTAAGAATTGCATCTAATTCTTTTGGTTTCAAAGGCTTCATTACAAGCTGAACTTCACCTGCATTATTATTATTGTTATAAACTGTGGTGGTCACAGTGGGTGCGGCTGGCAATGAATTATCAGATTTAATATGAGGTTCTGTTTCATTTGATAGAATGTTTGTATTTGCATTTTGCTGCAGATTGCTGAATCCACGATTCGATGCATATCTGCATTCCTGAGATCTCTTCTCTAATTCCATAATTCTTAATTTCAATCTCTCATTTTCCTCTGATAATTCATTACAACGTTTAGACTTCTCAAGCAGAGCTTCCCCAATGGTGACTGCATGCAATTTTAAATTTACAGTCTCAGATTCTGATTGGTTTTGTAACCTCTGACAAACCTTGTTGCTATTATCAACTGCACTCTGTAACTGGGTAATTTCCTCAACCTTATCCTTCAACGAACTTTCCATTGTTAAACAGCAAGATAACAAGCCCTGTACAATACAACCTTTTCTTTTACCTTCTGAAATTTTACTATCAAAAACAGTTTTTTCTAAAAATTCATTCATCATAGTCCATGTCTGCTTATATTTTTCTGGCACTTCATAAGGACCGCCATGACGCTTAATACATTTTAACACCCATCTGTTAACTTTATCAGAACTGACACTAGCTTCACACTGAGTAAGCATTTTTACTATATTATTAATAATTTAAAAAGAGAGAAATATTTTACTCACCGCATTAATTACTCCTTCAGCTTCCAGCTCAGGTCTTCTGGTACACGATACAGTCCTTTTCTTCGTTTCCAGTCTCCAGAGAATAATTCTGGGGTTCTAAACTTGTTTGATTTTGTAGATCAGACTCTCTTATGTCACAACCAGACGTTAGAGTCACAGCACAGGTCTTGGGTCTCCATCAGACTTCTGTCCAACTCACGGATTGTTATCACCACGATTTCTAATACAAAGTCCTGAAAATGCTCTTCTGGTCGCTTGAACGGCACCAATGTAGTGATCTAATATATAATCGTTCCTTCCTCGTAGATGGTATATAGTTATTAAAAGTATTGTCTCCGCAGCAAAACCCGATTCTCCCAGAGAGAGATTTTATTGACTTCCAAAACAGAACAGTCTTACAGATGACAAAAATCCAACAGAGTTCATATCACGACAGTGCTAGTAAATATTTAGAGCCCCATGGAGACATGTGACTCTTGGGTGCCTTCGTAAGAACACACACTTCTAAACAGATTGAACGTCCTGTTATATCCCCACACACACACTGAATGTCTGGGCAATTTGATTGGGCGTTTCCATTAAATGCTTTGATCTGCCCCGGTCTTTCAGAGTGACCGGAGACAACCCCACGCTGTGAATAGTTGTAATTATAAAGCTGCCCCAATTTACATTCTTGCATATTCCCCCTTTGACATGTGTGAATACTGATTAGATTAAGATAATCATTATCTGTTCCCTTTCATATGTGGAGTAATTCTGGTCTGGCCATTTGTCCTTTGACCAACAAACCCTCTTTTAATATGCGCAATTAGATAACGGCTACCAAAGCGGCCTGCCTAGAATAAACTTGTCTTTAGAATGCCTAAATAAAAACACTACATATAATAAATATATATATAACATATATATATATGTATACATATATATATATCAGATATAATATACTACACATACATCTATATATCTGCATAAATATATCTATCTATTTGCATATATCTATATCTGTCTATCTGCATATATCTATATCTGTCTATCTGCATATATCTATCTATCTATCTGTATATATATATATATATATATATCTGCATATATCTATTTATCTATCTGCATCTATATCTATCTATCTATCTGCATCTATTTCTTTCTTTCTTTCTTTCTCTATCTGCATATTTCTATCTTTCTGTCTTTCTCTGCATATATATATATATATATATATATATATATATATATATATATATATATATATATATATATATATATATATATATAATCTCCCTCTATCTCTTTCTTTCTTTCTCTATCTATTTGCATATATATATATATATCCCTTTATCTCTTTCTTTCTTTCTCTATCTATCTGCATATATATCTCTCTCTCCCTTTATCTATCTATGTATCAAGCTACCTATCTATCTTTCTTTCTCTATCTGCATTTATATATCTTTATTTCTTTCTTTCTTTCTTTCCATATATCTATCTCTCTCCCTTTATCTATCTCCCTCCCTTTATCTATCTATCTATCTATCTATCTATCTATCTATCTATCTATCTCTCTTTATCTATCTATCTTTATCTATCTATCTCTCTCTCCCTTTATCTTTCTTTCTTTCTTTCTTTCTCTGCATATATATATATCTCTCCCTTTATCTCTTTCTTTCTTTCTTACTTTCTCTATCTGTGTGTGTGTGCGTGTGTAAATATATAATCTCTCTATCTCTCTATCTATCTGCATATACCTATCTGCATATATATCTCTATCTAACTGCATATCTGTCTATCAACCGCCTCCATCATGGGCGAGTGACGTTGGGGTTTTGTGTGCGCCCCCCTAAAAAAATGGAGCACCAGCCGCCACTGCCTGCTAGGTATCCTAGACAACCTCTCACTAGAGGACAACCTTAAACCACCCATTGCAAGGGCCCTGTTTCAGGCATGCCTGCTCATCCTTAGAAGATTGAAGGCGACTGAGCCCCCACGACCAAAGAATGGATCGGACGGATGGGTGACACCTTACGGCTAGAAAAGTTCATATTTCAACATAGGGGACGACAGAGAAAATTTGATGACCAGTGATCACCATGGCTGAGCTCACCGGGCCTTCCCCGGTGGACCTCATACTAGATAGGTTACTGGGTTGCTAAATTGCAAAAGTTAACACAACAGGTCGCACTGATGATCCATGGTTAGAGCAGCAGGTCTTGAGGATCACAAGATACACAAAATAACGAAATGCAAGCTGTAAATGTAATGTCCTAGACAGTGGCGCAGTAATGTATGTATACTGTGAGTTATTGGAACTGGAATTTATTGACATGTTTGTAAACTGAGTTTTTCAATAAAAAAAAAAAAATTCTGAGAAAAAAAAACAAAGAAACAAAAAACAAACCCCATTTTTTGCCAATTATGGCTTTTATCCATCATTTCTGCTAGGGATGAGCTTCGTGTTCGAGTCGAAGCCATGTTTAACTCAAACATCGTCTGTTCGCCCGTTCGGCGAATCCCTAACGTTATGGTCCGTTCGCACCAAATTCGAGTGGAGTTGCAAATACAGTGGGTGTATTGTGCCATCTGCACAGTGTACACCTGAAGCTACCCCAATTGCTGCTGTTCTGCGCATCCTATCCGTAGGCAGCTGTTGCAAATACAGTGGGTGTATTGTGCCATCTGCACAGTTTACACGCCTGAAGCTACCCCAATTGCTTTTGTTCTGCGCATCCTATGCGTAGGCAGCTGTTGCAAATACAGTGGGTGTATTGTGCCATCTGCACAGTGTACACTTGAAGCTACCCCAATTGCTAATGTTCTGATAATAATACTACAGGCAGGCAGTTGATTCTGCTAGCTGCAGTATATCAGTATATACGTCCCAGCTTTGTGCAGCTACATCTCCCTGCAGGCCATTAGTATGTCTGGAAGGCCAACAAGGAGAGGCAGACAGTCAAGAGGCAATAAAAGAGGGCAAGCAGGCTCTGTGTCTAGAGGCAACAGTGCTGGTCGTGGACACGGTGCATCCTCATCAGTTTTTTTTTTTGGCAGCTGGACGTGTTGAGCCACAACATGCTGAAGACTTGGTAGAGTGGACGACCAAACCGTCCTTATCCTCCTCATCCTCTCTCACCCAGGCTCAGGGTACTGGCAAAGCAGCTGCCAATGCAGCCTCTTCCCTAGGCTCAATGGCATCAGTCACTCCTTCCCTAGCCCCACCATGTCCTCCTGAGAAGTCCCCCGAACTGTTTGAGCACAGTGTTGGGTACATGCTCCATGAGGAAGCCCAGCGTTTTGTAAACTCTGATGATGATACCCAGCTAGAGGAAGGCAGTAACGTGATCCCAGAGAGAGGGGATGCCCAAGAAGGACAACAAACTGGCAGTCATGTTCCCCCAGCTGCAGCATACTGCCAGGTTTGCTCCAGTGAGGAGGAGGGAGGGGATGATGAGGTTACTGACTCCACATGGGTGCCTGATAGGAGAGAGGAGGAGGCACATCTCCAATGAGGCAGGATGCCCTCCACGGGCCAGCTTAAGGGCAGCATGCCGACTGCATCACACCGCACAGCTGCACATGTGCAGGGCGCTGCCTCTGTGCGTTATTTCGAAAGTTTTTTGGTGTGGGCCTTTTTTTGAGACGAGTGCATCAGATCGCACCGCTGCTATTTGCAACATATGTCTCAAGCGTATCTCGCGTGGCAAAAACATCAGCCATTTGGGCACCACATGCTTGACCAGACATATGTCAACCTGCCATGCAGTACATTGGCAAGCGTACCTAAAAGACCCACACCAAAGAACAAAGCGGACCTCTCCTTGCTCCTCCTCAACTGGGATCTCCAACCCCTCTGAAACCTGCACTGAGAGGAATGAAAGTATAGAATTAGGTGTGTCACAGCCAAGTACTTGCGGGCAATCTGCTATCAGTACACCGACGTCCGGTTGTACCAGGCAAATTTCACTGCCCCTGCACCATCGAAAGAAGTTCACTCCCAGCCGTCCACATGCCCAGGGTTTGAATGCTAGCTTGGCTAAATTGCTAGCACTTCAACTTCTGCCTTTTCAGTTGGTAGACTCTGCCCCCTTCTGTGAGTTTGTGCAATGTGCGGTTCCTCAGTGGCAGGTTCCCAAATGCCGGAAATTCCGGCTCTCTACCGGCATGTGCAAGGCAATGTCTTGGCCTCGCTGGACAGGGCGGTCAGTGGTAAGGTGCATATTACTGCTGACTCATGGTCCAGCAGGCATGGACAGGGACGTTACCTATCTTTCATGGCGCATTGGGTGACTCTTCTGGCAGCTGGGAAGGATGCAGGACCATGGTGCAGTAGTGTTGGAGGTTGTTCCGCCACCACGCCTCCAAAATGGAGATTCTGGTGATTCTGACACACCTCTCTCCTCCACCCTTTTCTCTTCCTCCATGGCCTCTTCCTGTGCTTTGTCCTCGGAACCAGCGGTGCTCCGTAGGCATTCAAGAGGCTACGCAAGTATTCAGGCAAAAAGATGCCATGCATTGCTTGCGCTGGTTTGCTTGGGGGACAGGAGCCACACTGAGGCAGAGGTTCTGTCAGCTCTGCAGGGGCAGGCTGAGAGGTGGTTGATGCCATGCCAGCTTAAGCCAGGAATGGTGGTTTGCGGTAATGGCACCAACCTCCTCTCTCCGCCCTCCGACAGGGGCAACTGATTCATGTGCCCTGTGTGGCTCACGTCCTTAACTTGGTGGTGCCAGGAAAGTCTGTGTGCATTTCCGCCGGTCATATAATGCCAGTGCTCGGTTGGCTGACCTCCAAAAGGAATATAACCTGCCCAAGAACCGCCTAATCTGTGACATGCCCACCAGGTGGAACTCAACGTTGGCCATGCTGCAGCGGCTGCACATGCAGCAGAGGGCCATCAATGAGTACCTGTGCGACTATGGCATCAGAACAGGGTCAGGGGAGATTGTTTTTTCCCCCACGCCAGTGGGCCATGATCAGGGATGCATGCACTGTCCTGTCACCATTTGAGGAGGCCACGAGGATGGTGAGCAGTGACAGTGCGTGCATCAGTGACACTGTCCCTCTTGTCCACCTGTTGGAGCACACGCTGCGTGAAATAATGGACAGGGCACTTGAGGCAGAACAGAGGCAGGAAGAGGAGGACTTCCTTAACTCTCAAGGCCCCCTTTATCCAGACAGTGTTCCTGCTGGCCCGCCGATCACACAGAAAGAGGAGGAGGAGGATTGTGTCAGTATGGACTTGGAGCCTGGCACTCAGCATCAGCAGCAGTCTTTTAGGGATCATTCACAGTCCCAAGAAACCCGTGGACTTGTACGTGGTTGGATGAGGTGGCTGCGGATCATGTCATCTTTAGTGACCCAGAGGTCTCCGGACCGAATGCCTCAGCTAACCTACGCTGCATGGCCTCCCTGATCCTGCAAAACCTGCGGAAGGATCCTCGTATTCGTCGGATCAAGGGAGGGGGAGGGGGATCATTACTGGCTGGCAACCCTCCTTGATCCATGTTACAAGGATAAGGACCTTATCTTGCCGTCGCAGAGGGATGAAACATCTTCGGGAGGCCTTGCAGAAAGGTCTGTGTAACGCGTTCCCAGAGACTGGGAGGTACCAAATTCCTGGTCCTGGACAACGTGTTGCTGAGGCTTCGTTCAGTCACAGAAGGAGCGGTGGAGAAGGTAGACGTCTGACCGATGCGTTCAGACAATTTTTTAGTCTGCAGCCCCAAGGTGTGATCGGTTCCAGCAACCATCGCCAGTGTCTGATTTATGTGGTCCAGGAATACCTAGGGGCAAGGTCAGACTTGGACATCTTTCCCACCGAAAATCCTCTGGGTTACTGGGTCTTGAGGATGGATTTCTGGCCAGAGCTTGCACAGTATACAATTGAGCTACTGGCCTGTCCTGCATCCAGCGTTCTTTCGGAACGCACATTCAGTGCTGCTGGAGACTTTGTAACCGATCACAGGGTGCGCCTGTCCACCAACTCGGTTGATCGACTGACCTTTATAAAAACTAATCAGTCTTGGATCACCACCAGCTACAGAGCACCGGATGCTGATGCAACAGAATATTTTTTTTTGAAATGTCAGGTACCTTCAAGACTGCCTATGCTGATGCTGAGTGACTATCCTCTTCCTCCTCAATGATCATGCTGATAGCTTGTAAGAACATTTTTGGTTCTGGGCACTGCCACCAGTGGCTAAGGTCCAATTTTTCAGCCCCTGTTTAATAGGGGCGTGTAATTCATTTTGATGCAATATTTTGCAGGAGGGTTTGTTGCTGCACTCAACTACAATATTTGTGAGTGGTTGCAGTGTTGTGGCACCAGCACCTGTGCCTAAGGCCCAATTTTTCTGCCCCTGTTCAACAGGTGCATGTAATTACAATTCTTGATATAATATTACACAGCAGAGCCCGTTCCAGCGCCCACCAAGAGTAACTATGAGGACTTAGTGTTGTGGCACCAGCACCACCAAAGGCCCAATTTTTCTACCACTGTTCAACAATGGCATGTAATTACAATTCTTGATCTAATATTTTACAGCAGGGCCCATTCCTGCGCCCACCAAGAGTAACTGTGAGGGCTTACAGTTATGTGGCAACACCACCACCACCAAAGGCCCAATTATTCTGCCCTTGTTCAACAGGTGCATGCAATTACAATTCTTGATATAATATTTCACAGCAGGGCCCGTTCCAGCGCCTACCAAGAGTAACTGTGAGGACTTAGTGTTGTGGCACCAGCACCACCACCGGCCCAATTTTTCTACCACTGTTCAACAATGGCATGTAATTACAATTCTTGATATAATAGTTCACAGCAGGGCATTCCAGAGCCCACCAAGAGTCACTTTGAGGGCTTACAGTGTTTTGGCAACACCAACACCTTAGGCCCAAATTTCTGCAGAGCATATAGGGCAGGCCCCTACTTTCAAACATCCAACTTACAAATGTCTCCTACTTGCAAACGGAAGGAGACAACAGGAAGTGAGATGAAATCTACCCCTAGGAAGGGAAATTCTCTCCTGTAAGAGTTGATATGGGAAAAACGTGTCTCCTCTCCAGTCTCCCCTGATGCTTTATCCCAATCCATGTTTTACTAAAAACCCCAAATTTTCAAAAAACATTTGTCATTGGGACAGAAAGTCTGGTGAAATCTTCTGAAGAAAATGTTACAGGGGTGATAACCCCTTCCCTATGTTTTCCAAAATGCTTAAAAATAGATTTTTGGACTGGAGCTACACTTTAAAAATGTACCAGTTCAAAATTACAAACAGATTCTATCTTTTGTAATGTCTTGTCTTGTTTGCACTGCCTGTATACTGCTGTTCAGAGTATATAGGGCCTGGGGCCCCACGCCTTTCCTTTTTTTAATTTGGGTACGGGGTTCCCCTTAATATCCATACAAGACCCAAAGGGGCTGGTAATGGGCAGGGGGGGGAGGGTACCCATGCCGTTTGTCTCACTGATTTTCATCCATATTGCTGGGACCAGTCATTACATTAAGGCCGCATGTAGTTTTAGATGACTTTTATTTCTTTAAAAATTTCATTTTGTGCAGGGACTGTTCTAAGCAAAGGAAACACGTGCCACTTTACAGGCATACTATAGACACCCCCCTAGGTAAGACATTTAAAGGAATATTTAACTTTTTTTTCACTTTAAGAATCATTAAAATCAGTGCTCCCTAAAAAACTGCCATTTTTAAAACTTTTTTTTGCATTGATACATGTCCCCTGGGGCAAGACCCGGGTCCCCGAACCCTTTTTAGGACAATAACTTGCATATTAGCCTTTAAAATTAGCACTTTTGATTTCGAGCGTTCGAGTCCAATAGACTTTAATGGGGTTCTAAAGTTTGCGCGAACTTTCGCTCTGTTCGCAGGTTCTGGTGCGAACCGAACCGGCTCATCCCTAATTTCTGCCTAATTCCATCCCAGAATGCCCTGTACCAGCAATCAATGAAACAATAAATTTTTTCTCTTCCAACAATCAGTTGTTACAGGAAACCATGACCAGGACACAGGAACACAACAAGGAAGTCTTCGACAAAAAAGACGAGGGGAACTAATAATACTAGCGAACATATTACAGCGCACACATTCAAGAATGACGTTTCCTGCAGGGCTAGTTAAAAACACCTGAACATATTCAAAAAATACGGGGGTTTGCTCACACTTTATGGTTATATAGTGCTAAGCCCACTTACTGCGACAAAGGACCCCAAATTAGTGGGTCCTACCCTAGTAATAGAATGAAAGATCCTGCATCTCAACCATGGGAGCCAAACTTCTCTATGTGGGAGAACTGAAAGGATTCCTCCTATATATTTGTGGCCACTAAATAAGAGGTAATGAAGAGGGGGAGGGGTGCTCTAACCCAAAAAAACCTGGTCAGGGTTTATTACAACATACAAAAACATATTTGGGAAGCACTCACCAATGCGTTTAAATTCAAGATGGTGCTGCCATAAGACCAACAAGCAATAGCGAACATATTACAGCGCACACATTCAAGAATGACGTTTCCTGCAGGGCTAGTTAAAAACACCTGAACATATTCAAAAAATACGGGGGTTTGGTCACACTATATGGTTATATAGTGCCAAGCCCACTTACTGCGACAAAGTACCCCGAATTAGTGGGTCCTACCCTAGTAATAGAATGAAAGATCCTGCGTCTCAACCATGGGAGCCAAACTCCTCTATGTGGGAGAACTGAAAGGATTCCTCCTATACATTTGTGGCCACTAAATAAGAGGTAATGAAGAGGGGGAGGGGTGCTCTAACCCAAAAAAAAAACCTGGTCAGGGTTTATTACAACATACAAAAACATATTTGGGAAGCACTGACCAATGCGTTTAAATTCAAGATGGTGCTGCCATAAGACCAACAAGCAATAGCGAACATATTACAGCGCACACATTCAAGAATGACGTTTCAGTTCTCCCACATAGAGGAGTTTGGCTCCCATGGTTGAGACGCAGGATCTTTCATTCTATTACTAGGGTAGGACCCACTAATTCGGGGTACTTTGTCGCAGTAAGTGGGCTTAGCACTATATAACCACATAGTGTGACCAAACCCCCGTATTTTTTGAATATGTTCAGAACTAATAATACTGGCACCCGGTAATTTAGTATGGTTGTCCACAGTGAACCTGAAGTTGGCGGGTCCTTCAAAAAAATTGGGTCCTAAGTTCAGAGGCCCATTTCCGGTAAAGAGGAAAATTAACAAATTGGCTTATGAACTAGAACTCCCCGATTCACTTAAAATTCATCCCGTTTTTCATGTGACACTGCTGAAACCCTCTGTTTCCAATCCTTTTCCTGGCCGAAGTTCGGATCCTCCTGACCCTGTAATAGTGGACGAAGAGGAGGAGTTTGAAGTAGAAACAATCAAATCCAATTCCTGATTAAATGGAAGGGTTATGGGCCTGAAGAGAACTCATGGGAACATGAAGGGAATATCCTCGCTAAGAGTCTGATCCAATCCGTTAAAAGGTCACATCCTGAGAAGTTGGCCCGGATGGGCATCTGGAGGCTGCCCCTTGTGGGGGCAATGTCAGGAAGATCATGCCAGCAACAGTCGATTCAGACCTACTGGTGCACGATCCCAGGCGTGAATGCGCATACGGGAACGCGTGCGTCCATTAGTGCCAGGCGGGCTATTTAAAACGGACTGACACAGATGAACTTTGCTGTCTGCTCTACAGCATTCCGCGTGTTCCTTGCCTATCTGAAATCTGTTCCTGTGTTGCCCCGGCTTGCCTGAAGACCATTCTGCTATCAGCCTGCATCTGACCCCTGGCCTGTTTGACTACTCTACCATTCCTGCTATCCGCTTGCATCTGACCCCCAGACTGTTTGACTACTCTTCTGCCTGCTCCTCTGATCCTTTTGCTGCCCGCCTGATAACCGACTCGGCTTGCCTGACCTTCCACAAGTCTTATCCAGCTTGTTCCTGAAACCAGAAACCAGGCAGCCCGAAGGGAGGTGAATCATATTCTGTCTTGGGCAGAGAAACATGTTCCTTGCCTATCCTGCAGTCTACTTTCCAGGAGTGGAAAATTGGCAGGCAGATTTCCTGAGCCCTCAACAGTTGCCAGGAGAAGGGTCTCTACATCCTGATGGCGTTTGGCCATATGCCAAACATGGGGTACGCCAGACATAGATCTGTTGGCGTCCAGGTTCAACAAGAAGTTGGACAACTTTGTGGCGAGAACAAGGGATCCACTTGCACTCTGAATAGATGTATTAGTGACCCTATGGGATAAGTTTTCACTGATCTATGCATTCCCTCCAGTTCAGCTATTACCACGGCTGCTCCACAGGATCAGAGAAGAAGAGAAGCCGGGAATCTTAGTAGGCCCAGCATGGCCCAGAAGACCCTGGTATGCAGGGATCATGAGAATGGCAGTAGGGGAGTCATGGACTCGTCCATCTTGTCCAGGCCTGCTGTCGCAGGGACCGGTATTCCACTCTGCCTTACAGTCGTTACATTTAACAGTGTGGCTATTGAAGCCCACATTCTAAAGAATCAGGGGCTTTTAGGTTCAGTAA
Organism: Lithobates sylvaticus; assembly: GCA_028564925.1. Lineage (NCBI taxonomy): Eukaryota > Metazoa > Chordata > Amphibia > Anura > Ranidae > Lithobates > Lithobates sylvaticus. The sequence goes on along the minus strand of CM053032.1, from coordinate 94,652,097 downwards.
TAACTACCCTGATTAATGCCAGAAAGCTGGCCTCCAGGACCATTTATTACTGGGTCTGGAAGGCCTATGTCGCCTGGTGTGAAACCAAGGGTTGGCATCCTCAAAGGTATGTCATAGGAAGAATTCTGGCATTTCTACAGTTAGGAGTAGAAATTAGGCTGGCATTGAGTACGATCAAGGGTCAGATTTCGGCCGTGGCAGTCATTTTCCAAAGGCCACTTGCTTCACATTCTTACAAGGGGTAAATCGGATAACTCCACCAGTTAGAGCACCCTTGTGCCCATGGGATTTGAATCTGGTTTTGTCAGTGTTGCAAAGACAACCCTTTGAACCTATATGTGATATTCCTTTGCTCCTTTTGACAAGGAAATTGGTATTCTGAGTTGCGGTAACCTCCGCAAGAAGAGTTTCAGAGTTGACTGCTTTCTCCTGTAAAGAGCCATACTTAATCATGCATAAGAATAAGGTGGTGCTGCATCCTCACCCAACCTCAGATACGGAAAACTGATGTTTTGTTTGTGTTGCCAGAAGGCCCTAAAAAGGGCCAGGCAGCATCGAAATCTACTATTGCTAAGTGGATTTGTCAGGTGATTAGTCAGGCTTATGGTCTGAAAATAAAGGTTCCTCCCTTTCAGATTAAAGCGCACTCTACCTGGGCAGTCAGTGCTTCATGGGTAGTGCATCACCAAGCCTTTGTGGCTCAGATTTGCAAGGCTGCTACTTGGTCCTTAGTACATCCATTTGATAGAATCTTGTGAATGTATGTAAGATGGCAGGGGGACACCGCCTTCGGGCACAGTGTGCTGCGGGCAGCAGTATAGGTCCTCACGCCTGGCGGCGGCTGTTTTGCTTTGTGTCTCCGTCCCCTCAGGTGGCATTGCTTTGGGACATCCCACATAGTTATTACTATGGTGCTCTGTGTCCTGTGATGTACGATAAAGAAAATAGGATTTTTATAACAGCTTACCTGTAAAAAAAAATTCTTGGAGTACATCATGGGACACAGTGATCCTGCCCCTCTTATTGTGATAAGTATTTATTGCTTTGCTACAAAAACTGAGGTATTCCCTGTATGGGAGGGGTTATATAGGGAGGGGGACTTCTTGTTTTTTTGAGTGCATCAGTGTCCTTTCACCTATAGGTGGCGTATAACCCACATAGTTATTACTATTGTGCTCTGTGTCCCGTGATGTACTCCAAGAAAAGGATTTTACAGGTAAGCTGTTATAAAAATCCTATTTTTCAACCTCAGAACACCCAATAAGGAGATAGTATGCGACTGGTCTAAACTACGTGGTATGTTCACCAATGCCAGGAGTCTGGCGGACAAGATGGGAGAACTAGAGCTATTGTTGTACGAGGAGGATTTCAATTTTGTAGGAATTTCAGAGACTTGGTTCAACAGCTCTTTATGATTGGCTGGCAACCAATCAAGGGTATTCAGTATATCGCAGGGATAAAGAGGGTAAAAAAAAAGGGGGGTATGCCTATATTTTAAAATGATGTACAAGTAATTGTGAGAGATGACATCACTAAGGGAGCAAGGGAGGAGATGGAATCCTTATGGGTAGAGCTACAAAGGGAGGAAACTAATACTGGGAGTATGCTATAGGCCCCCAGAGGAAGGAGGTGGGCCTCCTATCATAATTTGGATTAGAGGCAAGGATGGGAAATGTCATTATTAGGGATGGGCTTTATGTTCGGGTCGAACATGAGTTTGACTCAAACATTGGCTGTTCGCCCTTTAAAAGTCTATGGGAGAAATCAAAAGTGCTAATTTTAAAGGTTAATATGCAAGTTATTGTCATAAAAAGTGTTTGTGGACATGAGTCCTGCCCCAGGGGACATGTATCAATGCAAAAAAAAAGTTTTAAAAACTGCAGTTTTTTCGGGAGCAGTGATTTTAATAATGCTTAAAGTGAAACAATAAAAGTGTAATATTCCTTTAAATTTTGTACCTGGGGCGTGTCTATAGTAAGCATCTAAAGTGGCGCATGTTTCCCGTGTTTAGAACTGTCCGAGTGCATAATGACATTTCTAAAGGAAAAAAGTAATTTAAAAGTACTAGCGCTAGCTATAGTACTGGCTATAATGAATTGTCGGTCCGGTAATACACATGAAAGTTCATTGATAAAAACGACATGGGATTTCCCCACAGGGGAACCCCGAACCAAAATAAAATAAAAATGCATGGGGGTACCCCTATTTCCATACCAGGCCCTTCAGGTCTGGTATGGATTTTAGGGGAACCCCGCGCTAAAATTAAAGCCCCCCAAAGCACCTTGTCCCCATGTTGATGGGGAGAAGGGCCTCATCCCCACAACCCTTGCCCAGTGGTTGTGGGTGGTCTGCGGGCAGGGGGCTTATCGGAATCTGGAAGCCCCCTTTAACAAGGGGACCTCCAGATCCCGCCCCCCCCTGTGTGAAATGGTAAGGGGGTACAAATATACCCCTACCATTTCACAAAAAATGTGTGAAAATGGTAAAAAGAAAAAAGACAATACACGCCTTGGGACAAGTCTTTTATTACAAAAATAAAACTGTCCCACAAAGTCTTGTCCTTCTTCCTCTCTCGCTCCGACGGACTGAAAAAGCAAAAAAAAAAAGAAGCTGCAAGCCGCCTACGATCTGCCTCCATGGGAGGCACCCGCTGTAATGAAAGGCCTCTCAGGTTCTTTTATAACTGAGGGCGGGGCCACAAGATGACATTGCCTGGTGACCCCGCCCCTCTCTGACGCACAGGGACATCCATCTTTTTATGACAATACCATACATATAAGCCTTTAAAATGAGGACTTTTGATTTCTCCCATATACTTTTAAAGGGTGTTCCGCGGCTTTCTAATTTGCAGCGAACACCCCAAATTGTTCGCTATTCAGCGAACACCCGCTTACGTTCGACTCGAACATTGGGACCATCCCTAGAGGCAATAGAGGAAGAAGAGGAGGAGGGGGTGGAGGAGAGAGCTATGGCAGAATCACCACCAGCATTTTGGAGGCGGGTGGTGGAACAAGCTCCAACATTACTGAACCCTGTCCTGCATCCTTCCCAGCTGCCAGCAGCGTTACCCAGTGCGCCGTGAAAGAAAGGTAACGTCCCTGTCCATGCCTGCTGGACCATGAGTCAGCAGTAATATGCACCTTACTGCTGACCTCCCTGTCCAACGAGGCCAGGACATTGCCTTCCACATGCTGGTAGAGAGCCGGAATGGCTTTCCTTGAAAAGAAATGGCGTTTGGGAACCTGCCACTGAGGTACCGCACATTCCACAAATTCACGAAAGGGGGCGCAGTCTACCAGCTGAAAAGGCAACAGTTGCAGTGCTAGCAATTTGGCCAAGCTAGCATCCAGATGCTGAGCATGTGGATGGCTGGGACAGAATTTCTTTTGACGGATTACCAACTGGGGTAGGGAAATTTGCCTGCTAAAATCCGATGTTGGTGTACAGCTAGCAGATTGGCCACAAGTACTTGGGACACCTATTTCTATACCTTCATTCCTCTCAGTGCAGGTTTCTGGGAGGACTGGAGGTATAGTGGGATTGGAGATCCCAGCTGATAAGGAGCAAGGAGAGGTCCGCCTTGTTCTTATATGTGGGTCATTTAAGTGCTGTTGCCAATGGACTGCATGGGAGGTCGTCATATGTCTGGTCAAGCATGTGGTGCCCAAGGGGCTGCTGTTTTGGCCATGCTTGATACGCTTTAGACATATGTTGCAAACAGCAACAGTGCGATCTGCTGCACACATCTCAAAAAAGGCCCACAATAAAGAACTTTTCAAAATAGGCAGGGAGTCAGCAGCGCCCTGCACATTGGGAGCTCTGCGGTGCGATGCAGTCGGGTGGCTGCCCTTAAGCTGGCCCCTGGAGGGCATCCTGCCTGGTTGGAGATGTGCCTCCTCCTCTCAGGCACCCACGTAGAGTCAGTGACCTCATCATCCCCTCCCTCCTTGTCACTGGAGCAAACCTGGCAGTATGCTGCAGCTGGGGGGGAACGTGACTGCCAGTTTGTTGTCCTTCTTGGGCACCCCCTCTATCTGGGCTCACGGTACTGCCTTCCTCAAGCTGGGTACCATCATCGGAGCCTTTAAAACGCTGTGCATCCTCCTGCAGTAAGTACCCAACACTGTGGTCGAACAGTTGGGGGAACTCCTCTGTGCATGATGGTGGGGCTTGGGAAGTAGTAACTGATGACCTGGAGCCACTGGAATAGGCCGCATTGGCAGCCAAAGTACTCTGAGCCTGGGTGACAGAGGATAAGGAGGGCTTTGTCATGCACTCTACCAACTCATCTGCATGTTGTCTTCGTTGGTGATGAAGCTTTTGGGCTGGGTGACCATCTGATGCGGCCATTGCCTATGAGGACCCTCACCGCAGACCAGAGGGTTTTTAATTACCTGATTTCTTACACCCATACACATAGCAGAATATAAACTGAATCATATTATCCTTTGTTGCTGAGTTCTTTACAATTTTTTAAGGAGAAATTCTTTCAACTATGTTGCCTCAGTTGGGCCTGAGGCCAGACTTATTAAAGTGGATGTAAACCCACTGTCATCAATTTAATAGTATTAGTATAGTTAAAATATATAAGGATTTACATGCCTCCTGCATGTATCCTTATATATAAATAATCGCCCCCTCACCTGTTAAAACCCCCGCAAATTGCTCCATAATGTGGGCGTTCTTACATCTCGGCACTCGGTGGGCGGAGTCGTGACGTCAGAGGACGCCTCCACCCACCGCTACACTGCTACCCAGGACGAGCCTCACTCCTGGTCAGACTCCCGTGCATGTGCAGGAGTGACAGAGCCCCCCCTCGTTATTTTGCAGTATCCATCACGAGTATGCCGTCACATGACGTCGTCATGTGACGGCATACTCGTGATGGATACTGCAAAATAAAGAGATTGTGGGTTCAGTGCCACTGGAGATTGCCCTTGGTACAATCGGTCCCAAGGAGGATTGCTAGCGTTGGTTTCCGTCCCTGGTTAACCCTGTGAAGGAGGCCACATTTGAGGTCCATCTGGCTGGGATTCATCCTGACATCTACTTATGGGCTTATTTGAGCTTGCCCTCTGGTAAGCACATTCAACTTATGGTGGTGGATCACGACAGTCACTGTTTTTTGGAGTTTCACTTTTATCACCTCTGGATTCATGTTTTCATATTGGACTTTTGTTCTGTTTACCCATTAGTCCATACCACTTTAATTGCTTTAGGTCTTCATTCACCCATTCACTGGACTTTCAATGTCATTATTGGGACTACATTACATGATATTGCTTTAGGCTTGTATCATTATTTATTTGCACTATTTAGTTTATTTTTAATTTAGGTATCAGCGCGGCTTTTTGTATCATTCTGTTTATTTATTGTGCATATCTCACAATTTTTCAGCTGCTGCTTTAGGGTTCATGGTTTATTATCATTTCTAATTCTCACTTATATTTATATGTTGATGTCACCTATTTGAATATCATTAGTGATTATTATGCTTTAAGGTAGGGATCAGCGCGGTGTCTCACTTCCTTTTTTTCATCAGTTTTGTCACAGTCCTGTGTGCAATCAGTTGCCGTTTTTTGTAGCATTATGTACATAGTTACATAGTTAGGTTGAAAAAAGACACAAGTCCATCCAGTTCAACCACAAATAAAAAAAAAATATATATATATATATACATATATATCATACAATCCCATATACCCCATTCTATACCCACAGTTGATCCAGAGGAAGGCAAAAAAAAAAAAAACCCCAGCAGAGCATTCTCCAATTTGCTAAAGCAGGGGAAAAAATTCCTTCCTGATCCCCCGAGAGGCAATCGGATTTTCCCCGGATCAACTTTACCTATAAATGTCAGTACCCAGTTATATTATGTACATTTAGGAAAGTATCCAGGCTTTTCTTAAAGCAATCTGCTGAGCTGGCCAGAACCACCTCTGCAGATGTAAGATGGCTTGAACTCTCCCTATTCACAGGAGAGGTCCCAGATGCATTTCACCCCCTTGTTTAGTCATGTTGGCTGATATCCGTGATGGGAGCATTAGAGCTGTACTTTGTCTACATATATTGTTGGTAAGGTTGAATAAAGACATCAATCCATACTGTTCAACCTGTGTGGGGGAATGTATTTCTGTCGCAATCATTTCACATATGCCTGTGTATTACGTTCATTAAGATGCCCATCTAAAAAAATTTTTTTTTTTAATTATTGAAACACCCCGCTGACATCACCAATTGTGGAAGGTTCCACATCCATATCGCCCTAACAGCATAGAACCTATTACGTAGTTTAAGGTTAAACAGCTTCTCATCCAACTTCATTGAGTGGCCATGTGTCCTCAGCGACCTGAGACTGGGTAGTGTTCTCTCTCTGCTAAAATCACCATTTAGACATTTGTATGTTGCCATCATATCTCCTCTTACACATCTCTTCTCCAGGGAGACAATGTTTAATGTTTGCAGTTGTTCCTCATAACTGAGATCCTCCAGTCCCCTTATTAGTTTTGTTGCTCTTCTCTTAAATCTATCTAGTCCCAGCACATCCTTCCTGAAGACTGATGACCAGAACTGGACTGCATACTCAAGATGCGTCTGAGCCAGAGTTTTCTAAAGTGGTAGACTCTCTTGAGCAAATACCCTTTTTGATGCATGTCAATAGCTTGCTGCAGCTTGGCATTGCATGCTATTGCTGAGTCTGCGATTATAAATTTCATACGTTCATTCTGCAAAGAAAAATATCTTCCGATAAACTTTGCACCACCCTATTAGGAAAAACAGTAGTATAACGTGTTTTGTAGTTTGTGGTATGTAGTGCCCTCTGCAACACATCACAACATTTATTGGCCACCCCCGGTCGTTGGGAGTATTTTCCACAGCAACCCAGTGGTTTGCACCTCTGGGGTGTGTTGCACAAGTAGTAATGTCGCAAACAGCCATCCAGCGATTAATGGTCTGCACAGAATATAAATTGGCACCATTAGCATTGTGGAAACATTTTTGACAAAAGGGTACCCCCCCCCCCCCCCCCAACAGTTGTCTGTTATTATTAGAGTATGTAATTTATTAAGTGCATATTTTGTGTTGTTATACTTATGTCATGGTGTCTGTACATGCTTTATTTTTGCCTCACATTTTCAAATAAAAAAAGAATATTGCAGCAGTACAGTACTGTTGTTACTTGTAAATATATAGAGTACAATACTCAGCATCAGTCACTAAAGGAGCCTGGCAACTTTCCCATTGCAGGGAGGACTCCCACTCCTTCCCTGAGGCAAGAGAATCAAGATGGTGTCTAACAGAGGGAAACCAGCTGGTAGTCAGAAGGTACTTCAGCAAGTAGAATGCCTCAGATATGAAGAGAAAAAAACTAGTGGCTAGACATAGGCTAAAACATTACAGAAGGGACTACCTGGCCTGCAGCGACAGGTTCAGAAGCCTGTTGTATATGTACCCAGCGCTGTCTGAACATAGAATATCTGATGTATACTTTTTAAATTGCTGTAATATTTCTCAAACAAAATATTTGCCATAATTCCTCATGCAAAATTCAAAAAAGTTTGATCTGTGTATCAATATACACAAAAAATAAGTCCTTCAAAGTCCTTATTATTAAGTGCCCTGCTTTCCTCCTTATGTGCTCTCACTCACTAAGTTATAGTGGGTTAAATGCCTGTATTAAAAGGGCTTGCAATCCTCCAGTCGTTTATGGATAGCTGTTTTTTCCCCTCTTATGGTTCCAGCAGGTAGGTTAAAACTCCTAATATAAGTGTGGGGAAATAGAACCAGAAGAAATCCATAGCGTAATAATGTTTTTATTAGTGTAAAAGCAAATTGCACATTTACAAAGCTCTCCTCTTTTATATGGGCATGTAAAAACGCTGCACTGGAACTCAAAATCGTGATCTGCATTCCAAAGAGTGGACATGACGTCACCGGAAGTATTTCCCCTTACTTAAAACATTTCGCTCCGCTAAGGCAGCGTCCTCACCAGTACTACTTCGAACCCAAGACCACAACTACAGAAACAGTATCTGAATGGATCCAAGAAAAAAAAAAAGGAAAGGAGAAAAATATTCTGGGGGTAGGGGGCACCAATGACTTAAACTTCCACATCCTCACTGGAGAACAGATGAACTCCTTGCCTGATGACAAGGGAGACAAAAGGTACACAATTTGTGGGCTTTTTCATGGAGGGCTTAAGCTGAACTGCCAAGACTGGAACTCAGCGAAGCTTGATCAGTCTGGATTTTGCAGGCATTAGACCAATGGTTGTAAACTTATGGGTTAAAGGATCAAATGTGGCTCCAGACATCAAAGGGTTGCACATAATGTTCGTTATACAGTTAGGTCCATGTATATTTGGACACAGGCACAATTTTCATACTTTTGGCTCTGTATTCCACCGGAATAAAATTAAACAATCCAAATTCATTTTTGGAGTGAAGACTTTCAGCTTTAATTCAAGGGGTTAAAGCACAAGTATCAAGTACAAATTTTAGGAACTGCAACCCTTTTTATACACAGTCCCCCCATTTTCAGGGGCTCAAATATAATTGGACAAATGAATATCATAAATAAAATGTTCGTTTTTAATATTTTGTTGAGAATCCTTTACTGGTCTGGAACCCATGGGCATTACCAAAGACTGGAATTCCTCCTTTATGATGCTTTGTCAGGCTCTAACTGCAGCTGTCTTCAGTTGTTCTTTGTTGGTGGGTCTTTCTGCTTTTAGTTTTGCCTTCAGCAAGTGAAATGCATGCTTAATTGGGTTGAGATCAGTTGATTGACTCAGCCATTACAGAATATTCCACATCTTTTCCTTCAAAAGCTCCTGGGTTGCTTTTGCAGTGTGCTTTGGATCATTGTCCATCTGTACTGTGAAGCGACGTCCAATCAACTTTGCTGCATTTGGCTGAATCTGGGCCGACAGTATATCTCTAAACACTGCAGAATTTATCCCGCTGCTTCGGTCACATCATCAATAAACACCAATGACCCAGGACCACTGGAAGCCATGCATGCCCATGCCATCACACTACCTTCACCTTGTTTTACAGATGGCATTGTGTGCTTTGTTTAATGAGCTGTTCAAAGCCTTCTCCATACCTTTTTCTTCCAGTCATTCTGGTACAGATTAATCTTAGTTTCATCTGTCTAAAGACTGCTTTTCCAGAACTAGTCTGTTTTTTTTTTTTTGAAGATTTATGGCAAAGTCTAAGCTTTTCTATTCTACAGGCTTATGAATGGTTTGCACCTTGTGGTGAAACCTCTGTATTTGCTCTCATGAAGTCTTCTCTTGATTGTAGACTTTGACAATGATACCACCCCCTCCTGGAGAGTGTCCTTCACTTATCTGGATGTGAATGGGTTTTTCCTTTACCTTACAGAGGATCTTGCGATCATGCACCACTGTTGTCTTCCATGGATGTCCAGGCCTTTTTATGTTGCTGTACTCACCAGTGCATTCTTCTTTCATTTAGAATGTACCAAACTGTTGACTTGGCCACTCCTAATGTTGCAGCTTTCTCTCTAATTTTGGATTTGTTTTGTTTTCGAAGCCTTACAATGGCCGGTTTCACTTGCATGGTCAGCTCCTTTGAACGCATGTAGGTTCAAAGCAATAGATTCCACATGCAAATACCACACTTAAAATCAACTCCAGACCTTTTACCTGCTTAATTGATGAAGAAATAACAAAGAAGTAGCCCACACCTGGCCATGAAACAGCTTTTGATTCAATTGTCCAAATACTTTTGGTCCCTTGGTGGCTATTCTTAGGAGCTGCCTTTCGTAAACCCTTCCTCCGCTTTGGATGTACCCTAAAATTAAACCTGAGCGCGTGCACTTTCAGCCCATATCCATTATATAACTATAGCTTGAATATGTTTTGGTAAATACCTGGAAAAAAATAATAATGCCGTGTCCAAGTATATATGGACCTAACTATATGTAATGCTTGAGAGGACTGCCAGAAACTACAGACCTAATAGAAGAAATGAAGGTCATGGAGTGTGGACAGGCAACATTTTTGACTAGGGATATGCTGCAAAAGACAAAATGAAACTGGGAACATGTTACCTGAGGGTAGTAGAGATTAATGCTATTACCTTAATCAAAATTACCACTACAGACTGCTGAGGTCCAAAGGGCTGCAGGTTGCGCACCAGGTCGAACAGACGCTTCAGGAAGGTGCGGTCTATAAGCCAGGGATCCTCAAACTACGGCCCTCCAGCTGTTGCAGAACTACACATCCCAGGAGGCATTGTAAAACTCTGGACATTCACAGACATGACTAGGCATGATGGGCATTGTAGTTCCCGAACAACTGGAGGGCCGTAGTTTGAAGACCCCTGCTATAAGCGCTATGCAGCTAACTTGCCACTAGTCAGGTCTGGAAAAAAAAAAAAAAAGCCACAACGCAAAAGGAGAATTAGTCTTGCTGAGAGACCACAGCCCAATACCACTTCCAAGCAAACTGAACAAAGGACAGCTATTAACGTATTTAAAAAAAAACAAAGAAAAAACAGAGCTTACCAAACTTCCAGAGCAGTAACTATTCAATAAACCTCTTCACAATTCAATGTACAGTCATGGTACATGGGCGGCACAGTGGTGTAGTGGGACAAGCGCCTGAGTGTGAAATGCATCGTAATTGAGGCTTGAGACATGATACAGGAGCTCTCCACTTCCACCTCCAGCTGAGATGCACGCCGCGCTTCCTGCATCACATACACCTAGTGACGGACCGGCCTCTGCCTCGCCCCCCATCTGCGCTGCTATCTGCTGTATGATATACATGCAAGTGCTTTTAATTAAAGACATTAAAGGGGAGGGCCAGCCGGGAATTTTTTTTTTTTAATAAGCAGACTTACCTGTCCTGGGTGCCAGCGATGTCCCCCCCCCCTCGAGACCGACCGTCCCTCGGTTCCCTGGCGCTGCCATTCCAACTAAGGCAAACAGGCAGTGGAGCCTTGCGGCTTCACTGCCCATTTCCTACTGCGCATGTGCGAGTCGCGCATCGCTTTGTGAATGGGGCACGCTGTGTTGTGGGACACACACAGTTCCCATAACACACCGCGCCCCATTCACTAGAAGACGATGCGAGGAGCAGAAAACTGAAGATCACCGTGGAATAGGAAGAGGCAGATTAGGACGATCTGCCTAGCGACAGCAATTTCTGCTAAGTAAAAAAAAATATATATTTTTTTTTTCCTTCCAAATTTATAGTAACATTTTTATGCAGTTTTTATTTAGGGTGGCCCTCCACTTTAAAGACAGATGTGGTTGAACTGGATGGACTTGTGTCTTTTTTCAACCTATGTAACAATATTACACTATTATTGCCTTTCTGTGGCTCGTTTTTTTGGGGGAGCCTAACTTCACAGATTTAATGAAAAAGAAGCTGTGGATAGACACCTAAGAGTGTAACAGATTGAAGAATTTACCGTTTACCATTCATGATTGGATTGAAGTCAGATTAACTCTGGAAACAGCTGATTGGAGCTGCATGTGGCTTGGAAGATTCCAGCTAAAGGAGGAAGGATCCCCTTTTATTTATATGCCTGGTGGTCACTCTGTGGTCAAAGATATCTGGTGAGCACATTTATATGTCACTTTGGGTGAAGCACTTTTTTTGTCCCTTCAAGAATATAAGCACACTGCACACTGCACTTTAGGAGGCACGGTGTTGGAGAAAATATATATAGAAGATTTGAATCCTAGTGCTATTTATCTATTATTTACTATTTTGTTGGACTGTTTTGACATTAATATCATGGTTCACATATTGGTATAATATATCATATATTCACGTTATATTGGATGTCTATTTGCGCCCTTTTTATTATTTCATGCTTTATTAGTTCTTACAAATTTTTGGTGCTGCTTTAGAACATCAATAATTTTGATCTTTATTGGCGCCGTTTCTCATTGGCACCGTCTGGCCACTCTACCATACCGACCAGATTGGTGGAGTGCTGCAGAGATGTTTGTTCTTCTGGGAGGTTCCCCTTTCTCCACAGAGAAATGTTCTGTCAGTGACCATCTGGTTCTTGTTCACCTCCCTGACTAAGGACCTTCTACCCAATCACTCAGGTTGGCCGTGCAGCCGCTCTAGGAAGAGTCCTGATGGATTTAAACTTTTTCAATTTAAGGATGATGGAGACCACTGTGCTCATTTTGACCTTCAATGATGCAGACTTTTTTCTGTACCCTTCCCCAGATCTGTGCCTCGATACAATTCTGTCTCAGAGGTCTACAGACAATTCCTTGCACTTCATGGCTTGGTGTGTGCTGACATGCACTGTTCGAGTGGGACCTTATATAGACAGGTTTGCCCCTTTCCAAATCATGGCCAATCAACTGAATTTACCACAGGTGGACTCCAATCAGGTTGAAAAAACATCTCAAGGATGATCAGTGGAAACAGGATGCAACTGAGCCCAATTTTGAGTGTCATGGCAAAGGCTGTAAATACTTATGTACATGTGATTTTTTTTTTTTTATAATCTTGATTTAAAATATAGATCTCAAACAAACCTTATTCACATTGTCATTATGGGGTATTGTTTGTAGAATTTGAGGAACATAATGAATTGAATCAATTTTGGAATAAGGCTGTAACATAACAAAATGGGGAAAAAGTGCAGCACTGTGAATATTTTCTGGATGCACTGTATCCAATCCTCCTGTAGACAGCACTAAAACACAAAATGTTAGTACTTCCTGTGTCCCACAAAGAAAACAAGTCGATTTGAAAACACACCTTGCCATGAGAATGTTAATTAACCTTGCAGGGGTGTGACCATGAAGGTGAACAGGACAGACATCTAGGTGGAGAGCTCTGCAGTCACGGAGGGGATAATATCCTGAAAGCCCAGGTAGATGGTGGCAAAGCTTAGAAACCAAGGGATTGAATCTGACAGACATGCCCTGTTTGTATGCTGCACACCTAGGACCTAAATTTTAATACATATGGTATGGTCATGCCCACGCATTTAGGAATTTTGGCAGGCGGTGGTTGCTGACATGGGCTCGATCAGTGGGGTGTCCCTTAAGCTTGATCCCTTGGTTCTCCTGTTGGGCATGACAGATAACCTACCCACTACCACACATACTAAACTGTTTATTTTCTACACTGCTTATTATGCTAGGAAAATTATATTGATTAATTGAAAGGTTCCTGACCCACCTAGGATTTCCACTTGGTCAACACGACTCTCCCACTATATAAACTGACATACATGGGCCATAACTGTCCAAAGAAATGTCATAAAATCTGGTCGGCATGGGTGGAGGCTAGACACCTCACAGTGTAGCCTCATGTCTTGGTTCATGCTCTCCTTTCCCCTCCTATTTCCACTGACCTGATGTAGCACTGTAATTTGTCTATCAAGATACAGTAACTGCTGTGCTATTGACGGTTTCTTCAGCTATATGGTAAGATTAGAAGTTTCTTTTATCTTCAACTAAGTCCTAGATGAACCCTTGTTTAATGACCTTAGAATATTTTGTCCGTACAATGCTTAATTAAATTAAATACTCATAAAATCTGAACAAATCAATTCAAATATTTAAACCAGAAAATGTGCTTAAATTATTGTTTGACAGGAGTTGTAAGTGGTTTCTTTCTTGCACATATGGCAAAGAACAAAAGAAAAAAAAAAAAAAACCTCTACAACGAAGAGATTGAAAAAATTAAGAAGTTATAATCTGCACCCTACAAGATTTAATAAAGCAGTATGAAAACATAGATGCTCAACAAGTTGCACTGCACAACATTTTGAGGACTAAGGGCTTTCCAAAAATGTTATGTACTAGCTTTCATGGGAAGCCTAACAATTCTAGAAATCAGTATCCATCAAAAGGTATCCAAAGACAGGTAATTGATGTTGCACATTTTAAGTCACCTGTTGCTAATGGCACCATTTCAGAATACGATATGCAGGTACTTACAAATATCTCTGAAAGAAAAACATAATACCCACAGCAATCGTGCCTACTTATAAAAAATGTGGCATGTTGCCATGGTAAACACAGCTATTTAGACTCTTTTTACACCCAAATTAGGAGTCAATTCAGTCCCTGTATTAGTGTGTGCTCAGAGAACTCAAAGTACTATTACCTAAATTGTGACAAGTTACTTCTCATTTGCAGCTTTATGTAACTATATAGTGTGGCTTACCTAACAGCAACCCACATGACTTTAGACACATTTCTAATAAAGCAAAAATGCAATAATATGCACATGGAATGAATGAAAAAAAAAATTAAAAAAGGTTTTACACATAGCCCTCTGTATCCCTTGAGTTTAAAGGACACATTCTGCAGAGACTACGTTGACCAACGTGTACCAAACCAAGCATCATATGAGTTTTTCTTATGTACACCTTTAAAACAACCTCAGCAATGACTTCACTGCAGTACAATTAAAGATTTAATGACTAACAACTTTTTATATATTTTAGCAAGTATCTCTCCCCAGCATTCCCAGATAATGCCTTATTAACCTGTAAACACTAGTGATAATGGACACTATATGGCACAGACAGAGGCTTATTCTAATTCTAACCATTACTAATATGCACACCAGCAATGCATATTTTAGCCACATTTCACTGCAAGCTACCAAAGATACTGATTTTTAGCATTAAAAAGTCTTGTAAGACAGGGGAGTTCCTTACAAGTGGTGAAGTAGCACAAATTTTAGACGAGCCTTTGGATGCTTATCCAGTTCTAGTCTTTTTCTTTCCTGAGATCCAAACCAAGGTTTTGTAAGAATCAGGTAATAAATGTAAACAAAACACTGGAAAAAGGGTTGAGGATAAGAGCAGAAGGAGCTTAGCCTCCAGTGGTTTGGAGTCTTCTAGTAACATTGAGTTCATATTCTTCCATAGTCTTTCAGACTTCACATTTAATGGTCTAGCTGGGAAGGTTACAATTTATGAAGGGTTTGTAGCAGAGTGTGTCGAGCAAGAGGCTGAGATTCCAGTGCAACATTGGGTCTGCAAAGATAGAGAAAAAAAAATAAAATAGTAAATCAATTGTATACAGCCTTTCCCTATCCCATGTTTATCTTAAAAATGTTATAGTATTAGATGACATGCACTTTCCCATTTGCAAAGCTAGTGGTGTGCACTTACTTTGAAATAAAAGCCAGCAGGACCGGAGCAAGCGATTTCTGAAAATAGTCTTGTTGCACTACATGATTCAGGGTCAGCAGGGGTCCATACAAGTGCAGAACAGGTTTAATCTTATCTTCACTCTACAAAAATATGAATACCATTAAGCTGTTAAAATAAAATCATATTTGGTAGCATAACTGCATTCTTTCAATGTGAGGAAATACAGGAAATTCCCACTAAAAGCACTAAATTAAAGTATCATTCAATAAATGATAAACAGCTTGGATTTTAGCAGACTGAATCAGCCATGGGTGTCTTCCTATTTGTTTTTTTGGACACAGCAGGTAGATACAGTATTGGCACTGCAGTTCCCTGTATCAACAGACACCATGATGGAGGACAAGCTAAGAAGTCAAGTGGGTAGATGCACTATTGAGGGTTCTAGTGCCATATACAGTATCTCATAAAAGTGAGTACACCCCTCCACATTTTTGTAAATATTTTATTATATCTTTCCATGTGACAACACTGAAGAAATATAAAGTAGTGCGTGTACAGCTTGTATAACAGTATAGATTTCCTGTCTCAAAATAAATCAACACAGTACACCCCTAAGTGAAAATGTCCAAATTGGGCCCAATTAGCCATTGTCCCTCCCCGTGTCACGTGACTCTTTCGTGTTACAAGATCTCAGATATGAATGGAGAGCAGGTGTTTTAACCGCTTCCCGACCGGCGCACACACATATACGTCAGCAGAATGGCACGGACAGGCATAAGGGCGTACAGGTACATCCCTTTGAATATGCTGCCGTGCCATCGCGTGCACGTGACGGTCGGGACCCCCGTTAGTCCGGTCGCGGGTCCCGCGGACTCTATCGCCGCGGGGATACCCGCGATCGCCTCACGGGAGGGAGGACGAACGGGGAGATGCGGTAGTAAACAGCATCTCCTCGTTCTGCCTAGCAACAAGTGACACTGATCTCTACTCCCTGTGATTGGAGCAGAGATCAGTGATCAGTAACACACAACCACACCCCCCACAGATAGTAACATTCCCCTAGGACACACTTAACCCCTACACTGCCACCCCTGGTTAACCCCTTCACTGCCAGTGTAATTTACACAGGAATCAGTTCATTTGTATAGCACTGATTGCTGTATAAATGACAATGGTCCCAAAAATGTGTCAAAAATTTCAGATGTGTCCGCCATAATGTCGCAGTCACAATAAAAATGCTATAAAACTATCCCCTATTTTGTAAACGCTATAACTTTTACCAAAAATATGTAGAAGAATACGTATCAGCCTAAACTGAGGAAAAAAAAAAAATATTTTTTTATATCTTTTTGGGGGATATTTATTATAGCAAAAAGTAAAAAATAATGCGTTTTTTTCAAAATTCTCGCTCTTTTTTTTTGTTTAAAGCGCAAAAAAAAAAAAAAAAAAAAAAACGCAGAGGTGATCAAATACCACCAAAAGAAAGCTCTATTTGTGGGAGAAAAAGGACGTCAATTTTGTTTGGAAGCCACGTCGCACGACCGTGTAATTGTCAGTTAAAGCGACGCAGTGCCGAATCGCAAAAAGTGCTCTGGTCTTAAGCCAGCAAAATGGTCAGGTCTGAAAGTGGTTAAATTTGGTGTTATCGCTCTCACTCTCTCATACTGGTCACTAGAAGTTCAGCATGGCACCACATGGCAAAGAACTCTATGAGGATCTGAAAAAAAGAATTGTTGTTCTACATGAAGATGTCCTAGGATAAAAGAAAATTGCAAAACTGAGGACCGAGCCTCTTTTTGACACTTGTTGTTTACAAGTTAAAATAATTTTTTTTTCCTAGAAAATTACTTAGATCCCCCAAACATTATATATTTTTTTTCCAGACACCCTAGAGACTAAAATGGGGGCTGTTGCAATGCTTTATGTCACATCGTATTTGCGCAGCGGTCTTACAAGCAAAATTTTTTGGGAAAAAATACACTTTGACTTTAATAAAAAAAATTGGGCTAACTTTACTGTTGTCTTATTTTTTGATTGTGAAAGATAATGTTATGCCGAGTAAATTGATACCCAACATGTCATGCTTTAAAATCTGCCCGCTCGTGGAATGGCGACAAACTTTGACCCTTAAAAATTTCTGCAGGTTACCAGTTTTGAGTTAGAGGAGATCTAGCACTATAATTATTGCTCTTGCTCTAACAATCACGGCGATAACTCACATGTGTGGTTTGAACACAGTTTTCCAAAAAAAAATTTATAGTAATGTTACTGATTAAAATTTTCGTGTTCGATTAATCAATTTTTTTTAAATCGACTAATTTCGATTAAGTATAACACACATACAGATCCAACTACTTTTAGCTGATCTCCTTACATTGCAACTCTGCATTAGTCAGTGATAAATGTGATATACACTATATACAATCACCCGACACTAGTTAGTTTCCACAATCCATGACTTAACTTCACAGTTCACACAAATACGTTTTAAATTCAAACTGTAGCACTGACGTAAGTAATTTTTTTCCCACAGCGTAGCGTGACAATCCCTTCACCTCCGGTCTAACTTATCACTCTCACCTTATGGCATGGACCCATGTGCAAACAGGTGGTCAGGCAAGCGGGTTTCAAAAGGGTTAACACGGACCATAAACTTCTTTCACATCTCCTTAGATCTCAGCAAGGACGCCAGGTCATGGGTAGAAAGAAAGGCGCCGCCTTAAGATATGCACTCAGAACAAGCCTTGCCATGATCGACCAAAGAAGTTCAGTGCACATGCTCAGCGTCATATACAAAGGTTGTCTTTGGGAAATAGACATATGAGTGCTGCCAGCATTGCTGCAGGGGTTGAAGGGGTGGGGGGGTCAGCCTGTCAGTGCTCAGACCATACGCCGCACACTCCATCAAATTGGTCTGCATGGCCGTGGTCCCAGAAGGCAGCCTCTTCTATAGATGATGCAGTTGGCTGAAGACAAACAGACTAAGGACATGGATTACTGGAATCATGTCCTGTGGTCTGATGAGACCAAGATAAACTTATTTGGTTCAGATGGTGTCAAGCGCGTTTCACTTAGGGGGTATTCACTTTTGTTGCCAGCGGTTTAGACATAAATGAATGTGTGTTGAGTTATTTTGAGGGGACAGCAAATTTACACTGTTATACAAGCTGTACACTCACTACTTTACCCTGGAGCAAAGTGTCATTTCTTCAGTGTTGTCACATGAAAGGATATAGTAAAATAGTTACAAAAATGTGAGGGGTGTACTCACCTTTGTGGGATACTGTATATAAAATAATATGCAAAGTGGTTGGAGGGAAGCTTCAGATTGGGCAAAGATGTTTCTATTACAAATTATATGAGCAGACTGCAGTTCCTCTTTAAAGGTGAAAAACCTTCTTTGCTGCAGCGCCCCCCCAGACCCCCCCCCCTTTCTTACCAGAGCCCATTCGGTCCAGCGCCGCGCATGAGCCCAGCGACTCCAGCCGCTGGCTCTCATCTCATTGGACAGATTGATAGGAGCAGGAGCCGTTGGCTCCCACTGCTGTCAATCAAATCCAGAGAGATGGGATCGGGGCCGAGTTCCGCCGTCTGTGGCAATAGATGCAGCACCAGGACTTGTGAGCGCGTCCACACGATTGCCCCATAAAAAGTGGATCTCCGTGGGGGCACTCAATGAGGGGGAGGTGCCAGGAGCACCAGCGGGGCACCCCAGAAGAGGAGGATCGGGCTGCTCTGTGCAAAACCCTTGCAGAGAGCAGGTAGATATAACATGTTTGTTATCTATTTCTTTTGAGCTATTCTGTCACACACAGGGTGGAAGGTAGATTTTTTTTACACGGTGGTGTGTTTTTTTTTGTCTTGGAGGACAGGGGATACACACTTTCTGGAAGTGGGTTTTTAAAGCGGTGGATTATAAAGAAAAGCTTTAATTACTTTTTTTTTTTTGTTAATTTTAATTTCCTTTTATTTGAAGATTCTTTATATGGACTTTAGGGAATAAAGCCTAATCTTTACAAATCAATTTTACGTTACAGATTTATACTATTGGCGATTTATATGTGATTAATAGTACTAATGTGTATAGGACCAGAATAAGGGATACCAAATACATACAACTAAAATACTCTGCCTTTGATTGTAATTTCTCAAATAACACAGGATTAAGTTACCTTAAGAAGACCCATGCGCATAAGTAAATTGGTAACAAACATATCCGGCTGAAAAACTGAACTGCCAAAAGCTTTTTTCATTAAACAGTCTAAAAAAAAAAAAGGAAGGGTAAATAAATTAAACAGATCAATACCAAAGGCAAAAGATGGGTGCATAAAAAATAGCTTCTTACCAACAGTTTCTTCCACTGCCGTTTTCACTGCCTGTTCATCTCGGTACACAGATGATATCTGGATGAAGGCCTGTACCACCTTTTCGGTGTCTGTAACATCAGTCTAAAATGCAAATGACAAAGTAAAAATTTATTCAGCCTAAACTTGGCCACACACGCACACATTTCAATTTGATTGTACAATGACCTTTAGCTTTAAAGTGAGGACCAATCTAAACAATTATATCATTCATATTCAAAATAAGTAGGCGTTTGCAATACATTGTTCTTTTTACTTTTCAATATTTTTATTGAAATAACAATGTTATTTAAGGCACCATCGATAAACAGTGACAAAAACAGAAATGAAAATTGAACACCCTCAGAGAGTGTCTGTCTTTCAAGTGATTATAAACATAGGACCTTTGAATAAGAGACAGAGCAATCTCAACATAAAATGTGTTTGGCGGAAGTGCCAATTAACGTTCCATATATCAAGCAAAAAAGAAAAAATTTAAGTTGTTCACTGTAGAATCAAGAATATAGCTCCGATCAATTAGGGACCGGTTGCAAATTGTCCCATCAAGCTACTTTAACTTATAACATTAGGAATGACTTTCACAGGGAGAAAGAAATATGTTGTAAGGAATAGAGGAAAGGGGAGGGTAAGGAAATAGGGAAGGGTCTGGAGGGGGAGGGAAAAGGGGTCAAAGAAAGGGAGCCCCTGTATACATTTCTACTAGTATCATGTCAGCCTAGGGATATATGTTCTGTCAAAGCTTCTTGCAGGTAACAATAATAACCAATCAGCAAAAAAGTAAAATCGAGAAAAGGGAAGAGAGAGAGAGAGAAAATGAGGAAAGAGGAAGGAAGAGGGTTGGCCAGAATCGTTTTAAGGTGTAGATAAATAATGTATCCATGGATCCCATGTTGCATCGAAATTTCTTAGTAGAATTGCGAAGGATACAGGCAAGTCAATCATTAACCATGATCCAGTTAAGTTTATTCTTCACGTAGTCAAGTGGAACCATCGACTGCTTCCAATATTTAGCGATAGTTATTCTAGCTGCCAAGAACATATATGTAATTAGTTTTGTCGATTTCTTTTGGGGACCTCATCAGAAAACTTTTGAAAAAGCGCTGGTTCTGGGGATCTACGTATATTAACCCCCAACAGAGTATGCTAGGTTAACGAATACAAAATCTATTGAATATAGGACACTGCCACCAAACATGAAACATTGTACCCATCTGGCCACAGCGTCTAAAGCAGGTGTGCGACGCAGACGGATGCATCTTTGCAACTCTGGTCGTGACCAAATACCAACGTAGAAGTGTTTTAAAATTTGCTTCAATTAACCGCTTCCCGACCGCCTCATGTAGATATACGTCTACAGAATGGCACGGGCAGGCAAAACCACGTACCTGTACGTGGCCCTTTAAATGCCTGCCCGTGGGTCGCGCCCGCGACCCGGTCGGGAGCTCCGTGACCCCAGCCGCGGGACCAGCGGACCCGATCGCCGCTGGTGTCCCGCGATCGGGTTACGGAGCTGAAGAACGGGGAGAGGTTTGTGTAAACAAACCTCTCCCCGCGCTTCCTACTCTGCCTGTCATTGATTGGCTGTTCCCGGTCATCGGGAAAGCCGATCAATGACGTCAGACGTCAGCCCCGCCCCCTAATGTAAAAAAACACACACACGGCAGAGCCCATAACCCCTCCCCTCCCCCTAGTGGTTAACTCTTTCACTACAACTGTCATTTATACAGGAATCAATGCATTTAAATAGCATTGATTGCTGTATAAATGACAATGGTCCCAAAAATGTGTCAAAATGTCCGATGTTTCCGCCATAATGTCGCAGTCACAATAAAAATCGCTGATCGCAGTCATTACTAGTAAAAAAAAAAAAATATTAATAAAAATTGCGCAAACCAATCAATAATCGCTAATTGCGATTTTTTTTACCAAAAATATGTAGAAGAATACGTATCGGCCTAAACTGAGGAAAAGAAATGTTTTTTTATATATTTTTTGGGGATAGTTATTATAGCAAAAAGCAAAAAATATTGCATTTTTTTCAAAATTGTCGCTCTATTTTTGTTTATAGCGCAAAAAATAAAAACCGCAGGGGCGATCAAATACCACCAAAAGAAAGCTCTATTTGTGGGAAAAAAAGGATGCCAATTTTGTTTTGGAGCCACGTCGCACGACCGCGCAATTGTCAGTTAAAGCGACGCAGTGCCGAATCGCAAAAAGGGGCCTGGTCCTTTGGCTGCCAATTGGTCCGGGGCTGAAGTGGTTAAGGTTGTATTGATAGATATTTTGGATAAAGCAATATCTTGCCAATCCAATAATGCCAACGCAGTATTCAAGTCTCGTTCCCATTGAGTCATGTAAGGGAGCTTAGCATTCGGGTCAGTCAGGGTAGTATATATTGTAGATATCCTTCCCCATAAGAGGCCCTTCGTTTGACAAGATAATTCAAAATTTGTAAGTATAAGGGGTCCATCTAACAGGCTAAGTTTAGATCGTACAAAAGAAATAATCTGATTATATCTAAATAGTTCGCCGGAGGGCATCTGAAACGTGTCTTTAAAATATTGCAACGAGTGTGGTTGATCCCCCATTAAGATAGTCTCCTATCCTAAGAAGCCCTTTGTTGAGCCACCATAGGAATATCAATGGAGTAATTCTGGGAGAGAACTCAGGGCTAAAGAATATGGGAGCAAGTGGAGTATGTGGGGAAGACAGAGGTTGGCGGTGTTGTTCTCTATCCCAGACCGCTAGTGAATGAGACGGAAGAGTGGATAGAGCCCGATAGAGAGTATTGTCAGCTGGATGCCTAAATATGGGAGGGAGCTTTGTGCCCATTGGAAATTATAAGTATTTCGTACGGTCGAGACCATCCAGGGAGGTAAAGAAATATTAAGGGCTGTAGTTTTTTGGGTATTTAAAGAAAGTCCTGAGATCTGGAAAAATTGATGGAACAGAGTCAATAGATTAGGTAAAGTAATTTGGGGATTTGTGACATACATGAGGATGTTGTCGGCGAACAAGGAACATTTACGCTCCTGTTGCCCACAACATATGCCATGTATATTAGTATGAGATTGAATTGCTACAGCTAGGGGTTCAACTGCTAGGGCAAATAGCAATGGGGAAAGTGGGCAACCTTATCTCGTTCCACACTGGATAGGAAATGATGCTGATTTATGACCCCGAATGGAAACCTGGGCCGGCAGGTTACTATAAAGCTGTTTAACCACCTGCTTACTGGGCACTTAAACCCCCCTCGTGACCAGACCAGTTTTCAGCTTTCAGTGCTCTCACACTTTGAATGACAATTACTCAGTCATGCAACACTGTACTCAAATTATTTTTTTGTCCTTTTTTTCATACAAATAGAGCTTTCTTTTGGTGGTATTTGATCACCTCTGGGTTTTTTATTTTTTGCACTATAAATGAAAAAACTTTTTAAAAAATTAAATTTTTCTTTGTTTCTGTAGATAAAATTTTGCAGATTAGCAATTTTTCTTCATAAATTTTGGCCACAATTTATACTGCTACATATCTTTGGTAAAAATAACCCAAATTAGTGGATATTATGTGGCCTGTGTGAAAGTTATAGAGTCTACAAGCTATGGTGCAAATCATAAAAAAATTATCACATCAGATGTACTGAGGCTTATTATTTATTGAGACCCTAAACAAGCCAGGAAAGTA
The DNA here is from genome assembly GCA_028564925.1 of Lithobates sylvaticus. Lineage (NCBI taxonomy): Eukaryota > Metazoa > Chordata > Amphibia > Anura > Ranidae > Lithobates > Lithobates sylvaticus. The sequence continues at coordinate 94,628,924 of CM053032.1, read as the reverse complement.
CAAATGCCCCCCAAATGACCCTTTTTGGAAAGTAGACATTCCAGGGTATTTAGTAAGGGGCATGGTGAGTTATTTGAAGTTGTAGTTTTTTCCCACAATTCTTTGCAAAATTAAGATTTATTTTATTTTTAATTTTTTTATTTTTACAAAATATTCATTGTAATAGCTTATTTCTCTCACATGGAATGTGCTTACCACAAATCACACCCCAAAATACATTCTGCTACTCCTCCTGAGTATTACGATACCACATGTGTGAGACTTTTTTACTACCTGGCCCAACATGCAGGAAGAACCATCAGGTGTTCAAGGAGCATAAATTACCCATCTAACTTGACTACCTATTACACTTTTGAAGGCCCACCAGGACAATGGAAATGCCCACAAAATGACCCCATTTTGGAAAGCCAACACCCCAACGTATAAGCTATGAGGCATAATGAGTCTTTTGAACGGTTCATTTTTTTCCAGAAGTTTTTGGAAAATGTGTAAAAAAAATGAAAAAGCATTTTTTTTTTTTTTTTTTACACAAAGTTGTCGGTTTATAAGATATTTCCAACACATAGCATTTACATAGCAAAAATAACACCACAAAATACATTCTGCTACTTCTCCTGAGTATAATGATACCACATGTGTGAGACTTTTACACAGCCTGACCACATACAGAGGCTTAACTTTGAAGTAGCACCTTCAGGCATTCTAGGAGCATAAATTACACATTTCATTTCTCAACCACCTATTAGTGTGAGACCTTTACACAGCCTGGCCACATACAGAGGCCCAACATGCAAGGAACACCGTCAGGTGTTCAAGGGACACATAGCATGCACATACCAAGAATTACACCCCAAAATACATTATGCTGAGAAAAGAGTAAACAAACGATTACCTGTGGTTTTAGTAGCGCAGTTGTCCGCAGGAGGATATCACTGGTCCTGGCAGCAGGCAGGGACTTGGTCAGCAACAGCAAACAAAATTTTTCAGGCAGCAGGCAGGGATACTGTCCATATACAGTCCAGGGTCAGTGCAGAGATATTGTCAGCAGTGCCAAAAATATTGGTCCTGGTAGTAGGCAGGTCCATTTGGCGTGGTCAGTGCGATAGACAGAGGCATGACAGCAGTAAGTCCTACAGGCAGCAGGCAGAAGTAGAGCCTCGTTCAGGACAGAATGGGGACAGGGGTAGAGGCTTCTCCCACCCAAATCTCTTTGAAGCCTCCGAGTCTCCAAACCCTAATCTAGGAATGAGAAAACAAAGAAAAAATGTTCTTCATCCAGAAAAACTATTCTGGAGCCCCTCACATATGTGAGACCCCTGTGTTGAATCCCACTAGTCCAGTTGTAGGGTACAAGATCAGTCCAAGAGGCAGGCAAATATCATGGTGAAACAGTCCAAGGTCAGTTCCAGATCAGGCAGAGGTATGTACAGGATGGTTAGGAAGAAGCATGGTCGAATAACAGTCCAGGGTCAGTTCCAGATCAGGCAGCGGTATGTACAGAAACGGCAGGCAGAAGCGTGGTCAAATAACAAGCCAGGGTCAATTACAGAGCAGGCAGTGGCATAAGGGGTGTGAAGGCAGGAACTGAGGATTAACTTTACCATACTTCACTAATAATTTATTGAAGTATGGTAACGGCGAAAATGGTCACCTATGCAGAGGCCTGGTTGGGAAGGACATTGTGCACAATAATAAGATGTGTCTCTTCTGACTCCTGCTTTGGTACACACCTTACATCTTTTTTGACGTCTTTGTCCTGTTGGTTTGGGAGGGAGCTTATCGGGAAAGTGGCGCTCGGAGAGTCAACTAAACATCTGATCGGATATGTTCTGGTGGGCTGTTCCGGAATAGAAGGGCAGTGAAAACTTCCTCCTGGTAGCCATAGAAGTGTTTGGGGTTTTGGGTGGAGTTGCAGTAAATTACATATGAATTGTATATGGCCAATTGAAAAAAATAAATTGCGACTTTTTTATACCAATAGCATGTCCGTCTTATGGCAAGGTATGGTTCCATTATTTGGTCACTATACTCGACTCCCCCCATGAACAAATTACAATCGTAGATGCATTTTGGTTTATGGGGCCACTCCTTCTGGGGATTTCCACCAACGTATCATTGTGGATAGAAGACATGTATACATCCTTTCTGTCCCTCCACTTCACTGCCAGAATCTCCTTATTTTGCAAACTTGCCGTTTCTCCTTTTCTCAATTTCTTGTTCACAAGACTTTGAGGAAAGCCCTTACGATTCTTTTTTAGAGTGCCACATGCTGGCGTCTTCATCCGGTGAAGGTTGTGGAATAGGGGCAGAGATGTGTAGAAGTTGTCTACATACAGGTGGTAGCCTTTATCCAGTAGGGGGTATGCAAGGTCCCAAACAACTTTCCCGCTGGATCCCAAGTAGTCTGGGCAATTAGGGGGCTGCAGCTGGCTGTCCTTCCCTTCGTACACTATAAATGAATATGTGTACCCTGTGGCTCGGTCACAAAATTTGTACAACTTCACCCCATAGCGAGCCCTTTTGGTGGTGATATATTGCTTAATTTTAAGCCTGCCGCTAAATTTAATAAGGGACTCATCCACACATATGTGTTGGGCCGGGGTAAACAATTGGGGGAATATTTCTAACAAGTAATTACCGTATATACTCGAGTATAGGCCGTCCCGAATATAAGCCGAGGCCCCTAATTCACCACAAAAAAATGGGAAAAATGTATTGACCCGAGTATAAGCCGAGGGTGAAAAATGAGCAGCTACTGTAAGTGGAAAAGAGGGTCATCAATGCCCATCTGCAGCTGCATGTCCCCTGTACAGACCCCCCTGTGTCCCCATTGCAGCCTACCTGTGCCGATCTGCATCGATCTGCATGTCCTGGGTCCTGTGTCCCTCCCTGTGCGATCTGTCTTCCACCATTGCAGCCGATGCAGTCTCGATCTGTCCCCCCACAGCGTGTAAGGCGCCATTCCAAGATTACAAAAGCCACGCCTCCTCCTCCTCCTCGTCCGTGATAGGAGGAACACTGTTTTCCCAGCAGTCAGTGTGCAGTGTTCCTCCTATCACGGACGTCCTCTCATCCTCGTCCATGAGATGAGAATGACAGGACGTCCGTGATAGGCGGAACACTGCACACTGACTTACTGCTGGGAAACTTAGTGTTCCTCCTATCACGGACGAGGAGGAGGAGGAGGAGGGGCGGCTTTTGAACACTGCCGTCTGTCTGCATGACGCGCTGTTCATGTAGGCAGACTGCGGTGACTCGAGTATAAACCGAGGGGGTGACTTTCAGCCCTAAAAAAAGGGCTGAAAATCTCGGCTTATACTCGAGTATATACGGTAAGTATTGGCCGAATTTTGTAAAGCCTGTCATATTTTGGGTCATTTCAGGGAGGGCACTGGGTATTGTCACTGAAATGTAAGAACCTCATGATTATCAGATACCTGGTTCTGGGCATTACCGCGGAGTAGAGCGGCATGTGGTGGAGGGGGTGGGTTGACCAATAGGTACGCAATTGATTTTTTTTTGTCGAGTCCCATATTAACTGTGCACTGCACTGATGGGGCGGCACAGTGGTGTAGTGGTTAGCACTCTCACCTAGCAGTAAGAAGGGTCGCTGGTTCAAATCCCAACCACGACACTTCCTGCCTGGAGTTTGCATGTTCTCCCTGTGCCTGCGTGGGTTTCCTCCGGGTACTCCGGTTTCCTCCCACAATCCAAAGACATGCAGGTAGGTTAATTGGCTTCTGTCCAAAAATTGGCCCTAGTATATGAATGGGGACCTTGGATTGTGGGCTCCTTGAGGGTAGGGACTGATGTGAGTGTGCTATGTACAGGGATGGGGACAATTGTAGACACTCGCTCAGGTTGAACTGGATGGACTGATGTCTTTATTCAACCTTACTAACTATGAAACTATGAAACTATGAAACTGTGAGGCCTAAAAAAACCTTGAACTCCTCCACCGTTAGGTCTCTCCATTCATAGGGACGGCATAATAGGATGTTGGGTTTTGCAAAATAAATTGCTGTGCATACAGGTTGCACTGGGCCACAATTGACGCTAACATGTCCTCCGGAAAAATTTCATGAAAAAAATGTATTGGGGTAAAATTCTCTGTGTCCACCTGGACTCCTGGCTGGGCAGTGAAAGGGGGAACGTTGGCTTCTCCTGAATTAGGAGGAAGCCACAAGGGGTTCTGAAGGGCATAGGGAAGGCTGGAATGTGTCCTAACCCTTTGGGGCTGAGGTGACACCCCACTGATACTTGGACTTTCTGGCCGAGGCACTGTGGTGCTGGTGTATGCCACTGCCTCCTTACTAGAACGCCTTCGTTTGGCGGCCCGAACAACTTCCTCCTCTGAGTCACTCAGTGTTTCACTACTGAGAACTGGCTCATAATTCATGTCCGATTCGGAATCCGAATTTGAAAGGGAATTTGACAAAGAGAGCTCCCCGTTGCTCTCGTCGGCCGTGGAAAGAAATTGGTATGCCTCCTCGGCCGAAAAACATCTTTTAGACATGGTTGGTTGCTGGTGGTTATGAGACTGCACATGTGTGTGCTAAGCCTGCACTGATGGGCACTGATTGATGGCACAGATGTGCACTGATGAGGTGGCACAGATCGCACAGATGTGCACTGATGAGGCGGCACAGATGTGCACTGATGAGGCGGCACAGATGTGCACTGATGAGGCGGCACAGATGTGCACTGATGAGGCGGCACAGATGTGCACTGATGAGGCGGTACAGTTGAGCACAGATATGCACTGATGCAGTGGCACAGATGGGCACTGATTGCACAGATGTGCACTGTTGAGGTGGCACAGATGGGCACTGATGGGTCGGCACAGATGGGCACTGATCGATTGCACAGATGTGCACTGATGAGGCGGCACTGATGAGGTGGCACAGATGAGCACTGATTGGGCAGACAGGCACAGGTGGCACAAGTGGGCAATGATGCACACAGCTGGGCACAGATGACACTAGCTATGTGTGCTAATAGTCACTGTGGGCACTGATTGGGCACACTTTGTTTTTATATATATATATATATATAAATATAAACTGACTGACTCACAGATCGCTCTCTGTGAGTCAGTCACATGCTATCTCTGTGTGAGGAGAGAGAAAGCCAGCCATAAGAGATGATCTCATATGTTTACATTTGAGATCATCTCTCATTGGAGGCGGTGATCACACTGTAAACGGCCGCTGTGGCCGTTTACAGCGATCTGTGATTGGCTGTGTCCAGGGGACACGGCCAACACAGATATTCCCCGATGCGCGCTCACGAGAGCGCGCGGGGAGCCAGGAAAGGGGACGATGTCAATAGATGTCGTCCCGGCATCTTAGATCCGCGCTGTAGCCGTCATTCGGCTATAGCGCGGATCTCAGGTGGTTAAGCCATAGGATAAAAGCAGGGCCAAATCCAAAAGCTTCCAGAATAGTAAATAAGTAATCCCAATTTAAGCCATCAAAGGCCTTATGAAGGTCCAATGAGAGTATTAGTGGTTCCCTCGATACAGGGGCATCCCATTTGGAGTGTACCGCAGAGATCAATGCTATGGACCGACAAATTTGATTGATCGAACCAGATTGATCTTTGTGAATGTATTGCACCAAAAAAGTACCGAGACGTAAAGCTAAAAGTTTTGTTAAGATCACAATTAATCAATGAGATAGGACAGTAGTTAAGAATGTCTGTGGAGTCTTTGTGTGGTTTGGGAATGACACTGATGTATGCCCTATTTTCATCTATAGGGACTTTTCCGCCATCTCGCAAGAAATTAAAGTAGAGAGCCATATGAGGAGCTAACTTTTCAAAAAATTTATTATAATAATTATTAGGGAGGCCATCAGGTCCCGGTGATTTATGTAATCACAATATCTTAATAGTATTATGTATTTCCTCACATGTAAGGGGTTGGTCCAAAAGTTCTCTATGGGATTCCGTGAGAGATGGCAGAGATAAGGTGTGCAAGAAATTATTAATGGAAACAGGAATGTGGCCCTGGGATGGGTTGTATAGTTTAGTGTAAAAATCTTGAAATTCCTAAAGAACCTTATGGGGATGTTGGGAAAGATTGCCGCTTGAGAGTCAAATTTTTGGAAGAGCTACGTGTGAATGTTTAGCTTACGTACTAACAACCCGGTCGATCCCGCCAAGTGAAGAACTTATAATTGGTCCAGCGTAAATGTTTCTCTGCCTTTGTAGTGAGGCAGATATTAAGTTCTGTACGTGCCTGCTCAAGTTTAATCAACCGGTCAGGGTGTGGGAAACGTTTGTGTTGGGTACCTAGGGCTTCGTATTCCCTAGTCTTGGCACTGATCATCTCGTTACGAGCTGTTTTAACATTGTTCTTTTTAAATCAAAGCGATATTAAACATTAAGATTGTTAAAAAGTAGCCAACTTAGAATTGAATGTTTACTTCACAAAACAGAATTGAAAGACTTTATTTAGTCTATTTTATATTTCAACTGTGCCCAGACTATCGACATTAACATTTATTTATTAACAGTCAGAGAGGAAACAGACTTTTGCAGTCATTTCCATAGGCTTCCTGGATAGCTGCAATGTAGAGAAGTCTCCACTGGAGAAAAATTGAAGAATAAAAAAAGCGCTAGGAAGAAAAATAATTTTCCTAGCACAAACTGAGGCATGCTCGTAGTAAGAGAGGTTATCTTGGACTGGCCTATAGTTGTTTTGTTTTACCAGTATCTAACTGTCCTATAGGTGGCAGTATAACTCAAAGGTTAACCACTTGCCAACCAGGCCATAGCCGAATGACGGCTACAGCGCGGTTGGCTAATTCTGGGAGGGCATACAATGACATCCTCCCAGACTTGCACTTCCTGCACGCCCCCTGGGGTGCGCAGACGAAAGTGTCCATGCTCACCAGGTTCCCCGGATCCGACACATCACAGATCGCGGTAAAAGGCCAATGACAGCTGTTCACTCCGTCCAATGACGGAGCAATTGCTTGTCAACAAACCGTTGCATGTCCTGTTCAGCTCTCTCCTCTCACGCTGTACATACCAATTGGTACAGTGTGCAAGGAAAAGAGGGAGACTGCAGCAGAACTCACCTCTGCCTCATTCTAGCCTAATCCGTGCCTCATCCAAGCCTCATCCGTGCCTCATTCATTCGTGCCTCATTCATTCGTGCCCACCTGTGCCTCATTCATGCCCACCTGTGCCTCATTCATGCCTCATCCATGCCACAGTAATGCCTCATCCATGGTCATTCATGCCACATCAGTGCTCATCTGTGCCTCATCAGTGCCTCACAACAGTGTAATAGGTAGTCAGGAAATGCAATTTGTAATTTGCTGTCCCTAGAGCCCCTGGCGGTGACCCCTGAATGTTGGGCCTCTGTATGTGGCCAGGCTGTGTAAAAGTCTCACACATGTGGTATCGCCATACTCAAGAGTAGCAGAATTTATTTTGGGGTGCCGTTGCAAGTATGCCTATACAGTGTGTGAGAAATAACTTAAATATGACAATCTTGTTAAAAAAAAATAAAAAATAAAAATACCTTGGAATGTCTACTTTCCAAAAAGGGGTCATTTGTACTTTCCTGGCTTATTAGTGTCTCAAGAAATGAGCTGTCAGTACATCAGGGGTGATTAATTTTCAATGATTGCCACCATAGCTTGTAGACTCTATAACTTTCACAAAGACCAAATATTATATATTTTTTGTGGTTATTTTTTTTACCAAAGATATGTAGCAGTATAACTTCTGGTAAAAATTAATAAAGAAATTACAAAATTTTATAACCAAAAAGAAGAAAAAGGCATTTTCGGTCTATTTTCATTTATAGCGCAAAAAAACCCCAGTGGTAATTAAATACCATCAAAAGAAAGCTCTATTTGTGTGATAAAAAAAAGACAAGAATTAAATATGGGTACAGTGTTGCATGACTGAGTAAATGTGAGAGTGCTGAAAGCTGAAAATTGGCCTGATTAGGAAGGGGGTTTAAGTACCCAGTGGGCAAGTGGTTAAAAACTTCCTGTGTCCCTGTTCTGTGAGCTGGTTTTTAAATGCAGTAGAATAAAATGGACAACTATATTTGATTTTGAATAACTGTATAATATTCATATCTTAGCAGTGTGCAATGCACAAAACATGAATACCTGAGCTCCTATTGTTGAACGCTTAGGACCCATCCGCAAGAGTTTTTCTGGGGACGGAAAGCTGAGAAAAATTGATGCATCAACAGGTGGAAGAGGGGCTGCAGTAGGTGGCGATTCCTTAAACAAAAACATATATCAAATATATGGTTACACTTTCCCTTTATAAACTCCAAACATGAAATGGTTACACTAAGGCCCCTTTCACACTGGGGCGGTTTTCAGGCGGTACAGCGCTAAAAATAGCGCCTGCATACCGCCTGAAAAAACCGGCCCCATTTACTCCAGTGTGAAAGCCGGCGGGCTTTCACACTGGAGCGGTGCGCTAGCAGGACCGCAACAAAAGTCCTGCTAGCAGCATCTTTGGAGCGGTGAAGGAGCGGTGTATTAACCGCTCCTATACCGCTCCTTCCCATTGAAATCAATGGGAAACCGCGGGGATACCGCCCGCAAACCGCCGCTGCAGCGGCGCTTTGCGGAGGTTTTTAACCCTTTTGCGGCCGCTAGCGGGGGTTAAAACCACCCGCTAGCGGCCGCATACCGCGGGTAAAACGATGGTAAAGCAGCGCTAAATATAGCGCTGCTTTACCGTCGCCGCCCCGCACCGCCCCAGTGTGAAGCCAGCCTTAAGCTAGGAACAGCAGCTGTCTGCACATATTTGAGTAGCCCGAAAAACCCAAAACCAATTGGGAGCCTGTTTTAGTGTAATGTTATCGACTTATGAAACTCAACATTTATTTGAAAGCACTAGAACATTCAGGTCAGCATCAAATTATTGCGCTGTAGTGCTGTGTATGCATTTGTTAGTGTTTCTGTTGTCTTAATTTGAATATCACAATGATGCACTAAGGCAATGTATCTGTGCTGCAATATGCCCCAAACACACAGCAACGCACTACCATGCATTGCTTCCTTAACCGCTTGCCGATTGCCTCACGCAGATATACTGCAGCAGAAGGGCACGTACAGGAAGACTCGCGTACCTGTACGTTGCCCTTTAAGAGGCGGCCTGGGGGCCGGCAAGCTCTGCGAGTCGGGTCGCAGGTCCCAGGGACTCAATCGCCGCGGGGATACCCACGATCGTCTCACATAGAGGAAGAACAGGGAGATTCTAATGTAAACAAGCATCTCCCCATTTTGCCTAGTGACAGTGTCGCTGATCTCTGCTCCCTGTAATCAGAGCAGAGATCAGTGACGTGACACACACAGCCACGCCCCCCCCCCCCACAGTTAGAAACACGTTTCAGGGCACACTTAACCCCTACACTGCCACCTAGTGGTTAACCCCTTCACTGCCAGTGTCATTTACACCGTAATCCTTGCATTTGTATAGCACTGATTGCTGTATAAATGACAATGGTCCCAAAAATGTGTCAAAAATGTCTGATGTGTCTTCCATAATGTCGCAGTCACGATAAAAATAAATAAATAAATAAATAAATAAATCGCTGTCATTACTAGTAAGAAAAAATTATTAATAAAAATGCCATAAAACTATCCCCTATTTTGTAAACGCTATAACTTTTGCGCAAAGCAATTAATAATCGCTTATTGCATTTTTTTTTTTACCAAAAATATGTAGAAGAATACGTATTGGCTTAAACTGAGGGAAAAAATTTTTTTTATATATTTTTGGGGGGGTATTTATTATAGCAAAATGTAAAAATGAATGCGTTTTTTAAAAAATTGTCGCTCTTTTTTTGTTTATAGCGCAAAAAATAAAAACCGCAGGGGTGATCAAATACCACCAAAAGAAAGCTCTATTTGTGGGGAAAAAAAAAGGACGTCAATTTTGTTTGGAATCCACGTCGCATGACCACGCAATTTTCAGTTAAAGCGACGCAGTGCCAAATCTCAATAATTGCTCTGGTCAGGAAGGGGGTAAATTCTTCCGGGGGCTGAGTTGTTAAAGCGGAGGTCCAGCTGAAATTTCAATTTTTTTTTTAAAGTCAGCAGCTACAAACACTGTAGCTGCTGACTTTTAATAAGCACACTTACCTGTCCAGGGTGCCCGCGATGTCGGCCGCCGAGGCCGATCCATTCTTCAGATCGGGTTCCCGGTGCCGCCATTCGAACTAAGGGAAACAGGCAGTGGATCCTTGCGGCTTCACTGCCCGTTTCCTACTGCACATGCGTGAGTTGCACGGCGCTGTGTGAATGGCCGGCTGTGTTCTGGGACACACACAGTTCCCAGAACACAGCGCACCCCATTCCCCAGAAGACAACGTGAGGAGGAGAAGAATAAAGATCACTGCGGAGTAGGAAGTGGCAGATTAGGACGATTTGCCTAGCAACAGCAATTTCTGGTAAGTAAAAAAATGTATTTATTTTTTCCGATTTTTAGGAGCATTTTTTTGTAATTTTTATTTTTTAGGGTGGACCTCCGCTTCAACTACTTCCCTTGTCATGTAAAAATCATCATAGGTTTTGTTAGAAAACTACTTAGAACCCCTAAACATTATACATTTTTATAAAACAGAGGCCCTTGAAAATAAAATGGTGGGTTTTGCAATTTTTATTTTATTTGCGCAGTGGTATTTTAAACACAATTTTTTTTATAGAAAGAATACACACTAAATTATTTTAGTGCACACAAACACAATATAATACCAATTTTCTTTGTAAAATGTAAAAGATGCTGTTACACTAAGTAAATAGATACCCAACATTTAAAACTGCGCACGCTCGTGGAAAGGTGCCAAACTAAGATATTAAAAAAACTTTACAGGTTATCAGTTTAGAGGTCCGGTGCTAGAATTTTTGCTCCTGCTATAACATTTGCATCGATACCTCACATGTGTGGGGCAAATACCATTTACATATGCATGCATGACCTACGTATGCGTTCACCTTTGCATGTGAGCACAGGGTGCTTTAAAATGTATTTTTACACTCTTTTCCATTTTTTTTATCAACTTTATTGCTATCACAAGAGATGAACAACATCCCTTGTGATGGCATGGCAGTGACAGGTACTCTTTACCTAGACATCTGGCATCTACTAGAGCCTAGAAGCCCAGATATATCCTCTGCCCTTAAAAGCATCTAATCAAACCAAGATCAATCCAGTAATGGCTTGTTTACACCCTGGCAAAACACTCAACGCTTCCAGCTTTTAGACATTAAAGATGTCCGGGACGTTTCAGTCCCAAGTCATCTCTATGGAAAGCTGCTGGGAACCACCGGCTTCCCGGGTTGGGACAAGAGAGCCCTTCCAGCTGCATGATAAAGCAATCCTGCGGCTATTGAGTTGCTAGGACTGCTTTTGCATTACAGAGCATCGCTGGCCAAAAAAAAACATGTAGCTGCAGGCATCATCCCAGTATTATATGCTGTCCTAAGCGCAGGAAATGGTTAAAGAGCAAGAGACCCTGCTGGGCGTGTGCAATTTTAAAGCGTGACATGTTAGGTATCTATTTTAGCACACCATCATCTTTTATATTTTACTAAAAATGTGGGTATTATATTGGACTTTTGTGCACTAAGATTCATCAAACTGTATTTTTTCCTGAAAATGTGCGTTTTAAATATGGCTGTGCCTCTGGGGTCTCTCGCTTTAAGTATTTGTGAATTTATGTTCAATGATTGGACAAGCTATCTGGCTGATAATCTCTACCAGATTTTTCATCAGTTTGTACAAAAATGCACAGTATGGAAATCCCTGCCCTTGACTCCTGTGGGTAGAGTGAACCTCATACCTACCCAAATTCCTATACTCCTATTCCTATACCCACCTCCTTTTTTTTCTGAACTAGACCAGCCCATTACCTTCTTTATTTGAGCTGGTTTCACTGCCAGAGTGGCAAGGTCGACTGCTCTACAACCTCTGTCTAAAGGGGACTTGGCTCTCCCCAGTTTTAAAAAATACTACTGGGCAGCTGTACTTGTATTGGTCCACTGGTGGTTTGCTGTTGGAAGGCAACATGGTTTAACCTCAGATTTCTGGAGTTTTACTGCCTGGTTGATACAGCCATGTGGCCTAAGTTGGAATTTGTCTCAGAATGCCAGTACAGCAGGAATACCCAGCATGGATATGTAACTGAAGAATGCATATCAGAACCTTCATCTGGAAAAAAGGAATCACGCATAGCGCTTGGCTTCAAACCAATGGTGTAATGAAGGTTGAAGTGCCTGATTACCATGACTGCAAACAAAGCTTCAGTGATCAGCTGCTGGTTACTGATTTCCTGAGTTACAGTACATCAAAAGCCAACTGTTACTGAAAGATGACCCAAGTCAGAATCAGTGATTCATGGACTATTTGCTGCCCCTAGTGGAGATTACAACATGCTTCCAGGAAGATGGCAAGAGAAGAAGAGAGAAGAAGAGAAGAGGACAGCCTCTGATAGATTTTCATTTGTCAGAATGCTAAATAAGCTGGCAATGGGTGTTTGTGTGAGTGGTGTCTGAATGGGCTTTAAAAGTACTGGCCAGCTGGAGTGACTTCCTCTTGCCCCTTTGAGCCCATGTGAAAGCTACCTGGATACAGAGGATGACCTTACATAAAGTATAATTTATGTTCTTTTGTTTTATATGCTCTGTAATATTTTGTTTAGTGATTTATGTTAGCATTCCTACTTTCTTGGGAAATGAATAACATCCTTGCTTATTTAAGCAGTGTGTTTATTTATAGCTAACCTTGTTATTGTACCATTAATTTGATCAGAGCTTTGATAGACAAGCTAATTATAGGAATAGACAAGTTAATATATATTTATAATAAATAAGGGGAATCCAAAACCACCCCCCCCCCCCAATATTCATTTCATTTGGCACCCCAGAAGCAGGAGTGTGGAAAGAAATTCTGCACAGAATCCAAACGCTAATATATTTTTGTCTTGAGTTCCTATACGCCAAGAAGTCCTCTATGAGACCTAGAACTAAAAGCATTCCTCTACTGTGGACAAGATTTGCGCTGGTTCGTGAATTCTGAAGCTCTGCTTGAGTGGTCCTGAAAGTCCTGTGAAACTACATCAGTGAGCAGATGCGCATATCTGGTTATTATAATGCTTGATAATTTTTGGCTGGTGTATGTGTATAAGTTTGTTGTATTGTTAATGCTAATTTTTTTAGGTGTAGCTGTTCCAAGTGTGGCGGAAAGTGAAGGGCGGATCACTCTTGGTTAACTTATGTACCCTGCAGATTTATAGGATAAACCAGATATCTTTGAGGAGAAAGTGGGAGAAATATAGACGATATTTTATATTTTTTGTTTCCACTTGAAAGTGAAATAGCTTCCTGCTCTGACAGAAGATCCATGTGGCCTGCGATCTGAGATAAGAGGGCTAAAGTCAGTGGTGGAGAGAGTAGGACACTGATTTAATAGTGTGCTTCTCCTTCTGGCACTACAAGTCCATATTAGCTTTTAAACAGCTGTGTGTCTTGTGTCTGCAGCTGTTAGCAGGCTGGTTAAGAAAGCTTCAGTGTGAACTTAATTAACATATCAATGGAGGTCATTGGAATTTTCCTTAAAAGTATGCCACTGCTAATTTTAACACTTCCGCAGAGAACGCTTTGACCCACCAATTTAATGAATTAACCACTTAATAACCGGCCCATAGCCGAAAAACGGCTACAGGGCGGTTTCTTATCTCTGGGAGGCTGTTAATTAACGGCCTTCCAGAGAATCGTACCCGCGCACCCCCCTGGGGCGCGCACACGGAAACATCCGTGCTCGCCGGGTCCACGGGACCTGGCGCAACACGGATCGCGGTAAAGGGCCAATGACAGCGGCCCTTTACCACGTGATCGCTCCGTCCAATGACGGAGCGATCACAAATGTCAACAGAGAAAGGTCACTGAAAGTTCATCTCTCTCCTCACACCGATGCAGCGTGAGAGGAGAGGAGAGCGATCTTGTGCCACACAGTGAGATATTTCATCTTAGCAGTGCCCAATATTGCCCAACAGTGCCTAACATCAGTGTCACAACAGTGCCATCTGTCATCAGTGCCACCTGTGCCACCTCTGCCACACCAGTGCCACCTCTGTGCCACACCAGTGCTACCAGAGCCACACCAGTGCCACCTGTGCCCATCAGTTCTCATCTGCGCCACTTCAGTGCCAAACCGGTGCCGCCTGTGCCCACCAGTGCCCCATCAGTGCCGCCTGTGCCTACCAGTGCTGCCTGTGCCTACCAGTGCCTCCTGTGCCTACCAGTGCCACCTGTATCCACTAATTTGGGTTATTTTTACCAAAGATATGTAGCAATATAAATTGTGGCCAAAATTTATGTAGAAAAATTAATAATTTGCAAAATTTTCCGCCTTTTTTCATGTATAGCGCAAAAAATAAAAAACCCAGAGGTGATCAAATACCACCAAAAGAAAGCTCTATTTGTGTGAAAAAAAGGACGAAAATTTCATATGGGTACAGTGTTGCATGACTGAGTAACTGTCATTCAAAATGTGAGAGCATTGGTCTGGTTATTAAGGGTGTTTAAGTGCCCAGTGGTCAAGTGGTTAATAAAACAATGTGATGTTCAAAATGAAAATATGAAAAATAAACCGTCATCTAAGAAAGGCAAGAAAGTGAGAATGGCGAATGTGGTATGTATTCTGTTGAGAATGAAGGAAATTGCTGAACAAAATGCAGTTTCGTCATTGGTTCAGGTTGGCATGTGTTGTTGGACCCAACATTTATATTAGGAAGGTCTCCCATTTATCTATGCAAGTTGAGGGCCAAATTGACGGTAAGGTCTCTTCGTACAAGTTAGAGGCTTTTCAGCCAATTAAGAGTCCTGAAATACCGCTGACATGCCGAAATTGCGGTAGAAAAGGCCATATTGAGCAAGCCTGCCTGATCCCGACCCCTATATAAAATGAAGGGTTATAGGAGGTTGGGAGTGGGATGCTTAATTTGGTGGGTCACATACAGTTGATGTGTGTGCCATTATAGTTTGACGTACGTGTATTAGGTTAGTACTATGGATGAGCAAAGCCCTCCTTTAAGGTGTATTTAAAAGCTTGTTAATATGTGGCTCTGAGTGCGTGCTGGTGAATGGTGAGTGAATGGACACCCCTTGCCTGTAGTGCACTCCATCATGAAGATACCAAAAACGAGAAGACACAAAATGGTGCCATAGAAGCAGTCGCTGAAGAATGGTGGTGGTGTGTCACTCAGGGGCAAAGCGGCGGATGTTGGAAAGCACAACATATCCCAAGGTCAGACATTTATGGACTGTTACATAGAGGATATCTCTGAAGAAGGGTGGTGTGTGCTCTTCAGGCACAAAGTGGCATATGTTGGAAGGCAACGTGGTTAAATATATGATATAAGGAGTTTTACTGCCTGGTTGACACAGCCATTTGGCCTAAGTTGGAATTTGTCATCTTGGAATGCCAGTACAGCAAGTTTACCCAGCAGGCATATGCAACGGAAGAATTCATATCAGAACCTTCATCTGGAAGAAAGGAATCACGTATACCCCCTGGCGGGGAGTAGAGCTTGGCTTCAAACCACCTGGTGTAATGAAGTTTGAAGTGCCTGATTACCATGACTGCAAACAAAGCTTCAGAGATCAGCTGCTGTTACTGATTTCCTGAATTACATTACATCAAAAGTCAGCTGTTACTGAAAGATGACCTGGGTCTGAATCAGTGATTCATGGACTATTTGCTGCCCCTAGTGGAGATTACATCATGCTTCCTCGAGGATGGCAAGAGAAGAAGAGGATGGCAAGAGAAGAAGAGGATGGCCTCTGATTGATTTTAATTTGTCAGAATGCTAAATAGGCTGGCAATGGGTGTTTTATGTGGGTGGTGTCTGAGTGGGCTTTAAAAGTACTGGCCAGCTGGAGTGACTTCCTCTTGCCCACGATCACTCGTGACAGATCGAGAACTGGATCTGTGTGTGTAAACACACAAATCTAGGTTCTCTCAGGGGAGAGGAGACAGATTGTGTGTTCATACAAAGTATGAACACCGATCTCTCTCCTCCCCTAGTCAGTCCCACCCCCCTACAGTTAGAACACACCCAGGGAACACAGTTAACCCCTTGATTGCCCCCCTAGTGTTAACCCCTCCCTGCCAATGACATTTATACAGTAATCAATGGCTATTTTTAGCTATGATCGCTGTATAAATGCCAATGGTCCCTATAATATTGTCAAAAGTGTCCGATCTGATCGCCGCAATATCACAGTCCCGATAAAAATCACATATTGCCGCCATTACTAGCAAAATAAAATAATAAAAATGTCAAATCTATCCCCTATTTTGTAGACGCTATAACTTATGCGCAAACCAATCAATATACGCTTATTGCGATTTTTTTTATACCAAAAATATGTAGAATATATAATCGGCCTAAACTGAGGAAAGATATATTTTTTTTAAATTTGGGATATTTATTATAGCAAAAACTACAAAATATTATGTTTGTTTTTCCAATTTTTCACTCTTTTTTTTTTGTTTATAGCGCAAAAAATAAAAACCGCAGAGATAAACAAATACCACCAAAAGAAAGCTCTATTTGTGGGGGAAAAAAAAGACATACATTTTGTTTGGGTACAACGTCACACGACCGCGCAATTGTCAGTTAAATCGCAAAAAAGGAAGGTGGCAAATCCTTCGGGGGCTGAAGTGGTTAATGAGTTGAGATGTAAATTTCAGCTTCCTTACTGGGTGTTATTCAGGTTTTTAATGCTTAGACACACGGTACAATTGCAATTTTATGATTCCATCACTTGAGATTCCCATTCAGTAGAGACTTTAAGCCTCCTGCAATATATGTAGAATTTGGTCTTCCTTGTTCCTAAAGGATTACCTGCAAAGATACTACCAAGGTCACTCAATTATATCTCATGCATATTGCAGGGATATTCCAAAATAAAGATATAAGGACTGGGATGAAAGGAATCAGAGGAACCCTCCCCTCAAGATTTGTTAGAGATCGCTTTATTCAGCTAAGATTTTTTCATAGATTATTTTACACCCTTCAGCAATCATAGCCATCTTTCGTACTGCTTATGAGATGTGCCCAAAATCTTGCCAGGAAGTGGGAAATTTTTTTCATATGGTTTGGTCCTGTACGCATATACAAAGCTTATGGTTGGCAGTAGCTGCTGATAATAGAATGGAACTTCACTCTCATTTATAATACTAGAATTAGTAAATAGATAAAGCATATCATATTTACTGGTTTTAAACTTTTTTTATTTCTTCAGTTACTTCCTGGTTATGTCATACATCCCCAGGAGTCTTCAGGAGGGTCAACAACTGGGTTACGTTAAGTAGCCCAAGAGTCTTCAGGAGGGGTCTTCTCAGCCCAGCACACTCTCCTGCATGCATGCTTGAGTTAAGGGCAGGTGGATTCCAGGAAGTAAACACTACATGAATCATTTGCCCTTACTCAAGATGGCCATGCAAAGGAATGCTAGGGTTTTTTTTTTTTTCAAAGTGATTTCTCAACAAAATAAAACAGAGACATGGATGAATTAGGAAGTTTACTTTGAATATTGAAAATGTATTAGTGTTCTTGGTTTTGTGGTGCTTAAATACAGTGAAGATCTGCTTTAATGTTTAACCCTTTCCCGCCGAGCGTACGCAGATATGCGTACTCGGCTTTCTGGGGTTATACCGGGATGATGCCCGCAGCTGCAGGCATTATCCCAGTACCGTTGTTTAGAGCGGGCGATTGGCTATCCAGGATAAATCAACTGATGCGGCTAAAAGCAGCTTGGCTGTTATACCGGAGGAGCGGGAGGGGACACCCCCCCTTCCCGCCGCTCTTACCAGGCCTCCCGTTCCATCGGAAGGCCCGATCGAACATCCGTCACTTCCTGTTTACTCGGCTGCCAATGGCGCCGGTTTACATTCCTTGTGACAGCAATAAAAGTAATCACATTTTTTTTTTTTTTAAAACACAATTTAATTATCTAAAATTAAATAAAATAAATAAGAAAAAATAAATATTTTTTTTTTTAAAGTGCCCCCTTCCCGGCGAGCTTGTGCAGCAAAGAAAACGCATACGGAAGTCGCACCCGCATATGTAAACGACGTTCAAATCACACATGTAAGGTATCGCCACGATCATCAGAGAGAGAGCAATAATTCTAGCACTAGACCTCCTCCGTAACTCTAACCTGGTAACCGTAAAACATTTTTAAAGCGTCGCCTATGGAGATTTTTAGGTACCGTAGTTTGTCATCATTCCACAAGTGCGTGCAATTATAAAGCGTGACATGTATATGTGTATGTATATGCAATTATAAAGCGTGACATATGTTTGGGGGTTCTAAGTAATTTTCTAGCAAAAAATACGGATTTTAACTTGTAAACACAAAATGTCAGAAATAGGCGTAGTCATGAAAGGGTTAAACTATGTAGCTGTTTGCCATGGACCCAATAATTCTGCTGATTGGCATTACCGATAATCTAGCTATAAACTCCCATAAAAATGCAAAAAGGGGGTACCGGCGCCAACTCTTATATTAGTATACGTTTATAAAGGCTGCACTCTAAAAAGTACTGTATGTTCAATTACTTTGTTATGATTATGGTAATTAGGAGAGTTGCGCCAATCAAAAAAAGGGTTATGTATCCTTAGACACTTGCTGAACTGTGTTTATAGAGCTTGTTATATAACACTGCTGTCAACTATAGATCCCTTTGGGGATTAGGCCAATCCTGTGGTGGACGGAATAAAATAAAATAAAATAAAATAAATATAACTATAAAGTGGCAATTAACCACTTTCAGACCGGACCAATTTGCAGCCAAAGGACCAGGCCCCTTTTTGCGATTCGGCACTGCGTCGCTTTAACTGACAATTGCGCGGTCGTGCGACGTGGCTCCCAAACAAAATTGACGTCCTTTTTTTTCCCACAAATAGAGCTTTCTTTTGGTGGTATTTGATCGCCCCTGCGGTTTTTATTTTTTGCGCTATAAACAAAAATAGAGCGACAATTTTGAAAAAAATGCATTATTTTTTGCTATAATAAATATCCCCAAAAAATATATAAAAAAAAACATTTTTTTTCCTCAGTTTAGGCCGATACGTATTCTTCTACATATTTTTGGTAAAAAAAAAAATCGCAATAAGCGATTATTGATCGGTTTGCGCAGAAGTTATAGCGTTTACAAGATAGGGGATAGTTTTATAGCATTTTTATTAATAAATTTTTTTTTTTATTAGTAATGGCGGAGATCTGCAATTTTTTTTGTGACTTCGACATTATGGCGGACACATCAGACATTTTTGACACATTTTTGGGACCATTGTCATTTTTACAGCAATTAATGCATTTAAATGCATTGATTTCTGTATAAATGACACTGGCAGTGAAGAGGTTAACCACAAGGGGGCAGTGTAAGAGTTAAGTATGCCTAGGGGCGTGTTTTTTACTGTGGGGGGGGGGGGGCGTGGCTGTCAGCTAGTGAATGCTGATCTCTGCTCCAATCACAGGGAGCAGAGATCGGCGTCACTAGTTGCTAGGCAGAACGGGGAGATGCTGTTTATCTCGGCATCTCCCCGTGAGACGATCGCGGGGGTCCCCGCGGCGATCGAGTCCGCGGGACCCGCGACCGGACTCACGGGGGTCCCGACCGGCGCGGGAGCGCGCCGGGAGCTCCCGATGGCACGGACAGGCTAAAGGAGGGACTTGTATATATGCCCTCCTGCCTGTACGTGCCATTCTGTCGACGTATATCGTCGTGCGCCGGTCGGCAAGTGGTTAATATTGTGCCTCTAATTACTGTGCAATACTAGACACTCCTATGTGAAAGGGTGAGTAATTATATACGATCCTGTAAGAAAAATTCTACAGCAGGGTACCAATTCTGTGGGAAGAAAAAAAAAAAAACTCCCAATCATGCAAACCCAATCCTGCAAAAAGAAAATTCAAAAAATATACGCGTGTATCTATAATCCTGTAAAAGAAATTTCTGTATAGCAGGACCACAATTCTGTAAGGAAAAGCAAGACCACAAGTCTGTGAAGAAAACCCCCCCCCCCCCCCCCCCCACTTCTGCAATCCAAATCCTGCAAAGTAAATTCAAAAATAGATGTATTCTCAAATTCTATGTGCCACAAAAATCATAAAAAACATATAAAACCTATAAAAAAGTCCATGTGTCCAGATTTTACTTGGAGGTCCAGGGTCAATGCGGTCCTGCCTCTCAAAAGACTTATGTACATGGGACACAATTATCCTAAAAAAATAAAAATAAAAATGTGGTCAGCTTGGGTGGGAGCTAGGAACTTTACCTTCTAATCTACTTTGTGAACGCAATGTCCCCTTGGGGCATTATGGTAACTTCCTCCCCTTCCCGTCTCCTTGTTCTCTTCTGTTCCTCCCCCTCTTTCCCCTACACCCCCCCCCCCATACCTATTATGGTTAGGATACCGCAGAATATAACGAGATTACTACATGTTGTTTTATCACTGCCCTTTGCTGGATACTGCTTATCTGTGAGCTCCTTATAGGATTACGTGCAAACTGTAATTGGATCATTTGATTGAGCTCATGTTAACCTGTAGGATTGTAATGTCATCGTTCATGTACATTATTGCATATGTTCTAATACATTTTATCTGAGTAAAAAAATGCTGATTTTTACATGCATGTGAAAAATGTCCCCTTTTGAAGCGTTTAATGTGTGCATGCCTTAAAGTGGTTGTATACCCGTTTCTTTTTTTTCTTTTTTTTTTAAACAACCTGCAAGGCAAAGCCATAATGAGCTAGTATGACTAGCATACTAGCTCATTATGCATCACTTACCTTATATCGGGGCCCCCGACGCCATCCTCGTCTCCCCCTCTAGCCGCAGTCATCTCTCCACCCAGTTACTTCCGGGTATCGCCGCTCCGGCCAATCACAGCGCCGTTGTGATTGACCAGAGCAGCGAAGACGTCGCTCCACGCATGCGTGCGGGAGATTTCAACTACGGCGAGCTGAAGTTGTGAATGGGGACCAACCCCGTGAATGCACCGTTGTCTACGGCGCGCATGCGCCGTAGACAACGCTGTAAATCCTTTTGGCAAATATCTCCAAAACCGTATAGGTTTAGGAGATATTTCTTGTACCTACAGGTAAGCCTTAATCTAGGCTTACCTGTAGGTCTTAGTGCTTCTGTGGATGGAAAAATACAGCATGTTTCCAGCTTGCATTAGAGGTACTTGTAAGCTGCCTTTGCATACCCACCAACTTATATGCAGAAAAAAAAAGCAATTTTTCTTGAAAGAAATGCCTACATACACAAGTCTTTACATATTCTAATTTACATTATGTTTACAGTATATTGCTTAAACCCCGGCAAACAAAGAACATTAAAAACTCTAAAGAAGAACTGCTGTATTTTTAAATTTTAGAGGTTATCTATCCTCTTCGAGTTTAAGCAAAAATGTTAGTCCAGAGTAGTCTGGCAATATTGATTTTGTATACAAGGGCAAAAACTAAAATTGTCTCAAGCAGTCTAAGGCTGGCCATACATTATTCAATTTCCTTAAGATTTACCTTCAATTATGTAATGCAAGGGCCTTCCTAATTGCATACAAATTGAAAGTGTTTAGGTTTGACCTCACATTATACGGTTTTGATAAATCTAAAGGAAAATTGGACAAAATTTGTATAATGTATGGCCAGCCTTACACAAGAATAAAAAAAAAACTGACAATGAAGCAATATCTATAGCTTGGACAGCAGAAGATTATAATGTGGAGTTTCAATAAAATTTGATTCATATATTTACTGGCTCAGGAATTTTCTTTGCTATCGCTACTTTCTGTTCATTTTCCTCCTCGTCATCCCCTCTTTCCTCATCATCGTCATCATCCTCCTCATCATCATCATCATCTTCCTCTTCTTCATCCTCCTCATCCTCCTCTTCCTCATCATCATCAGCTTCATCCTCTTCATCCCCTTCATCATCACTAAAAAAAAGACAAAACATACAAAAAAAAAAAAAAAAACGTAAGAAATTTAAAAGGGTAGGCCTAAAAAAGGCATCCTGTAAAGACAGCACTGTAAAGACAGCACTGTAAAAGCATTCACTGATGGCTTGATTTTACAGGTGCAAGCTTTTGAGCTTAAAGTGGTTCTAAAAGCAGAAATTGCATTCTATGCATTAGGGTAAAAGACCTTCATGCAGACCCTAAGACTTAACTGAGCCAAATCTCGATCCAGCAAGCGATGTGCACGGAAGCAGCACCTCTCTTGGTTCGCTCTACCCTCATTGGACAGAGACGCAGAAGCTGTCAATCACAGCCAGTGAGGAGAGAGCAGGAGTGGGGCTCAAAAGCAAGCATGCACAAGTGCCCACATAGCAATCTGCTTGCTATGTGGGCACTCAGCAGGACTGGGGGACCAGGAGCACTGACAGGGGATCCCAGAAGAAGAGGATCAGGACTGCTCTGTGCAAAACCATTGCACAGAGCAGTTAAGTATGACATAATCGCTGTACCGACCTGCTGCCGGTACCACATGATCGCTGTGGCCAATCACAGAAGATCACATGACAGTTGTACACAATGAAATGCTTTGTTACATGCCTTTCATTGTGTACTATTGTGGTGAGCTCTGTGATTGGTCAGTGTCATCAAATGGTACAGACAGGGCCAATCACAGCCCATCTGTACCATGCGATTAGCTGTGGCCACACTAAATATGTAGTTTTCATTAAGAAAAAATGGTTGCGTATTAACTGTAAAATTTATTGCTCTCTACCATACTGCCAGCACAAGTAGGGAAAGGTGCAGAAAATCAATCTCATGTCCAAGACCAGGACAGGGAAATGTATGTGTATCTAAAACTAACCCAGGTAGCCCTGTAAGGAATAAATCAGTATAGATACCTTTTTAAAGCAGATCCGACCGATTCCACGCTGTGCTGCGGCTTCACATTGGAGGCAGGTGCTGAGGACACATGAGACAACGGACGCGGCATAGTAAGTCTATGGGTCACTTCACTCCCCATTCATTTCACAGCCATTGTCAGCTGTGTCCTCTGCAGAGCTTCAGCCGCTGGAGACCAGATTGGATTGGCTTAAAAAAAGGCATGTATACTGATTTCTTCTTTACAGGGATAGATAGGTTAGGGTTAGATCGTGGTATATCGTGGAGGGTCTGTAGATGCAGGGATTTTAGTGTTAGGCTGGACTTACACTTTAATAATTAACAAATATTCAACTATTTTCAGGGGGTTAGAACACAGAAACTAAAAAGGACTAAATTCTCCCTACCTCAGTGATCCCAAAACAGAAGCCATGTTAAAGCCATCAAGAATTTCCTGAATATGTTCACAACCTTCCTCTCCAAAATTGTTTCCTGCGACACAAATATACAATGGAGTTACAATAACATAAAAACATTTAAGCATATCTTTTTAAAAAGGACAACAAAATGTACCATTTAAATCCAATCTTTCCAACTCAGATTTGTCTTCGACAGATTCTGCCAATGTGAGTGCTGCATCACGCTTAATCTCACAGAAGGAGAGGTTAAGTTCCTAACAAAGAGAAAAAATCAAATCAAAATGTAAACAGACTATAAAAAGGATTCAGAGAAAGCATTCATGTTCTTGTCCTTCCTTTAACTTGTTGCCGATCGCTGATTGTTAATTGACAGGCAGGCGGCGCAGCTCTCGTGGCAGGAGGGCGTCATATGACGCCCTCGCCCGCCGTGTCACTGGGGACTCGATGCGCGTGCCCGGTGGCTGCGATGTCCGCTGGGCACCCGCGATTGCCCGGTAACACAGCAGGACCGTGGATCTGTGTATGTAAACACACAGATCCACGGTCCTGTCAGAGGAGAGGAGACCGATGGTGTGTTCCGAGTACAGAGAAACATCGATCGGTCTCCTCCCCTTGTCAATCCCCTCCCCCTACAGTTAGAATCACTCCCAGGGAACATATTAACCCCTTGATCACCCGCTAGTGGATAACCCCTTCCCTGCCAGTCACATTTATATAGTAACCAATGCTTTTTCATAGCATGGATCGCTGTATAAATGTGAATGGTCCCAAAAATGTGTCAAAAGTGTCCGATCCAAAAATTTGATATTTATTATAGCAAAAAGTAAAAATATTGTTTTTTTTTTTTTTTTTTCAAACATGTCACTCTTCTTCTGTTTATAGCGCAAAAAATAAAAACCACAGAGGTGATAAAATACCACCAAAAGAAAGCTCTGTTTGTGGGTACAAAATGATAACAATTTCATTTGGGTACAGTGTAGCATGACCGCGCAATTGTCATTCAAAATGTGACAGCACTGAAAGCTGAAAAATGGCTTGGGCAGGAAGGGGGTGAAAATGCCCGGTATTGAGATGGTTAAAGTGATTGTAAACCTTCACATATACCCAGTAAAGTGAACAGTCTCAGAAGATACAGAGATTAAACAAAGCATCCAACATAGGTTTTACTTGTTTATCTGCGGTCCCCTTCACACAGCAGGAGAACTGTGTTGTGAATAGACAAGCTTGTTCTGAGCCCACCCACCCAACACAAATTTATCTCATGTGTTGGGAAAAGTTTTTAGAAGTGACTCATGCCGATAAGAAGCACCAGATAGAAAGGACACTTAGAGCTTTGGAGAGAGATAAGTAAACACTACAGACATATGTGCTTTGCACAGATTCTATGACTCAGGTTTAGGCCCCTTTCACACTTATGCTGTGACTTTGGACTGCAAAGTCACATGACAAGTCGCACCCCATTATTTACAATGAGTACCATTCATATCTGTGCGACTTTAAGTCGCAGAGATTTCAAAGTAGTCCCTGCACTACTTTGGTCTGACTTTGATGTGACTTGAGGTCCATAGACCTCAAGATTACACAGGCATTGCTTCAAGTCAAATTAAAATTGCGTCAAAGTTGCATAACTTTAGGTCGCATAAGTGTGAAAAAAGGGGCCTTACAACCACTTTAAGCAATGAGAAACACATCTTATTTCTGAAGCGACAAACTTGTTTCCCAAAGGAATTAATCAACAATACAGATAGACATGTTTCATAAGCTGCTTAACAGCAATCATAAGTGAATGTATAAGATATGCATTAAAAACAAAGACTACATTTTTATATTAACCCGAGAAGTCAGAAACAGCTTTTTTTTATCTTTTATCAAATATGGGATACTAGAAGTTTTATGAGCAGGGGCGGACTGGGGGGATGCAATTGCCCCCTGGGCCTAGGGTTGCCACCTTATCCCTTTAAAAACTGAAACACATATTAATTACACAGGTTCTGTGGCTGATTAAGGTGGTAATTAAACTCAGTGCCTTACCTGCCTTCAATTAGCCTCAGAACCTGTGTAATTAATGTGTTCGGGTTTAAAGAGATGAGGTAGCAACTCTACCTGGGCTGCTCTGATGCCCCAAGGGTGACAGCTCTATTCTGTACTGTGAGTGTTTTTACATAGGGCTGACAGTCCGTTACAGAGCAGAGTCCAGCCCCTCCCTATGGCTAGCAGAGCCTGCATATGCTCTCCATTTCCCCTTGTGCTGTCTGTGAAGAGGATGTGTGGGCGGCAATGCTACAATTGAGCAGTCGGCTTAAATCCATTGAGCCTTATGGGACCATACAAGTAAGTGAGCTTCTCCTCCCTTCCTGCTAGCTCTCCCAATTTTCTCTCCCTCCCTCTCTCTGCAGCTAATACCATACGGTCCCAGGTACCTTATTCATCTTGTCTAAGGGCCAGTTCACACCATAGAAACGCAGCTTCCCCTCTTTTTTCTTAGCCTTAAGGCTAATTACTAGTAAAAAATGCCATAAAACTATCCCATATTCTGTAGACCCTATAACTTTTGTGCAAACCAATCAATATACGCTTATTGCGATTTGTTTTTTTACCAAAAATATGTAAAAGAATACATATCAGCCTAAACTGAGGAAAAAATTTGTTTTTGTTTTTTTTTTAAATTGGGATATTTATTATAGCAAAAAGTAAAAAAGTTTTTTTTTTTTTTTTTCAAACTTGTGGTTCTTCTTTTGTTTAAAGCGCAAAAAATTAAAACCGCAGAGGCGATCAAATACCACCAAAAGAATGCTCTATTTGTGGGGAAAAAAAAATGTATTTGGGTACAGTGTTGCATGACCGCGCAATTGTCATTCAAATTGCGACAGCTTTGAAAACTGAAAATGGGCAGGAAGGGTTTATTGGTGCTTTTTGCAGAAACACACTACAGTTCATTTACATGGTTTCCTATGGGACACGTTCACATCTATGCTTTTTTCAGCCGCTGCGTATTTGGAAAGTGTCAGGGACTTTTTTTTTTTTTTTAATGCAAAACTTTTTTTGCTTTTTTGGTTCAATATACTTCAATAAAAAAGCTGCATAAAAGCACGTAATGTGTTTTTGCAGCAATTTGTGTTTTTTAATATGCCCAACAACAAACTGGCCAAAAATCGCAGCAAAATCACGTGCTCAAAAATCAAAAACGCACAGCAAAAGGCACTGCAGAAACAGATCAAAAGCAAACTGCATAGGTGTGTACCAAGCCTTATGCTGGCCACACGGATCAATTTTCAAATCACATTATTCAGATGAAAAATCTTTGTACATTCGCTGAATGAAAGAAGGTTGTTTGAAATTTTCACTTGTTTTTAACATTCTGTTTTTAAACTAATGTAATTTCTGAACGAAAACCACATACACTGTCTGCAAATTCCTTTGACCAATAAGTTTTCTATTATTTCCAAATTTTCCCATCACTGTGGTTGAAAATGAACGTCGATTTGACCCCACTAACGATTAGAAAATCGAACGAACACTCTTAAAATTACATTTTTTTTTTTTTTTTTTTTGAAGGAAGACATTGTTTGTGTTTGTTTTTTAATAGAAAAATTTGATCTCCGAGTCTGATGATATTTACCAGATTCACCCTTTAATAGTATATACAGTATATATCCTCTAATAGTATATACAGTATATCTCTTCTGTCTGATATTCTCAGGGTGGTTTAGATATTTTGCTCTCTAACCATATTGTATAGTTATTTATATGTACCACTGCATATAGATATTTAAGACTAAATTTCCTTTTTTAAACTTTACATATTAACTAAATTATACACCACATTTTTAATGTTATTAACCGATTTAATCGAAACAATAAATCGGCCAATTAATCGATTATGAAAATAATCGTTAGTTGCAGCCCTAATTATAAGACGATATACGTCGGCACAATGGCACGGCTGCGCAAATGGTACGTCCCCTTTATGAAGTGCCATTATGGGTGCGCGCGCCCTCTGGACTCAATGTCTGCAGGTGTCCCGCGATCATTTCACAGAGCGGCAGAACAGGGAGATGCAAACAAGGCATTTCCCCATTCTACCTAGTGACAAGACAGAGATCTACTGTTCCCTGTCATCGGGAGCAGTGATAGCTGCCATGTCCTAGGTAGCCCATCCCCCCCACAGTTAGAATCACTCTCTAGGACACACTTAACCCCGTGATCGCCCCCTAGTGTTTAACCCCTTCCCTACCAGTGTCATTTACACAGTAATCAGTGCATTTTTTATAGCACTGATCACTGTATAAATGACAATGGTCCCAAAATAGTGTCAAAAATGTCCGATATAATGTCGCAGTCAAGATAAAAATCGCAGATAGCTGCCATTAACAATAACATAAAAAAAAGAATAAAAATGCCATAAATCTATCCTCTATATTGTAGACGCAATAACTTTTGTGCAAACCAATCAATATACGCTTATTGCGATTTTATTTTTTTACCAAAAATATGTAGAACAATAAATATCGGCCTAAACTGAGGAAAACATTTTTTTTATATATATATATTTTTTGGGGATATTTATTATAGCAAAAAGTAAATAAATATAGCTTTTTTTTTCCAAAATTGTAATTTTTTTGTTTATAGCGCAAAAAATAAAAACCGCAGCGGTGATCAAATGCCACCAAAAGAAAGCTCTATTTGTGGGGAAAAAAAGGACATCAATTTTGTTTGGGTGCAACATTGCACGACCACGCAATTGTCAGTTAAAGCGATGCAGTGCCCTATCGCAAAAAGTGCTCTGGTCAGGAATTGGGTAAACCCACTACACCACTGTGCTGCCCGATGGGGCTTAACATGCAACCCCTCTGTATCTGCACCAGCAAATTATTGTGTATGCACCATCAGCGTCACTATTTTGCTACTAGAAAAAACGAAGGTCAACCGTTGTGAAAAACATACCTTCAATTTATGTAGTCCCCCTTTCAGTGCAGATGCAATGGCTAATGCTCCCTTAGATCGCACCAAACAGTCACCAAAATTGATATGCTCCACTTGTCTTAGTGTCTTCAAAGCCTATGAAAACCAAACATACATTACTGCAAAGTTAACAATTACAAAAGAAGAAAAAAAAAAAAAAAGGAGAGAGAGTTATCTACCTCAGCCATAGCAATGCCTCCTTTGTCTGTAAATGTATTATCATTAAGGTTGATAACTTTCATTAATGGGTTGGACTTAAAAGCTTCAGCCAATGCAGTGATTCCAGGATGAGTGATGCCATTTTGAGGCATATGTACTTCTTCCAGGGTGCCAATTAGCTGCAAACATAACCAAATGAAGGTGAATATAGAAAAAAAATATTGGAATGTATTCAGGTCATGTGTCGACAGGCTTTGGACTTGTGTTGATGGGCAAATGCAGCCTGCTGTAAAGAGTATTCTGCCTGCATTTGAAATTAGTTTGAAAAGCATTTGAGATCACAGAGTTCAATAGCATATGCAGCATTTGACCTACAGTTGGCCTCTGACATGCTTTTCAAGCTACGTCAACCTACCTCTGCATGCAATTATGTGTAAAATACTGTATGTGTTGATGCTAAATCACTGTCACGTGTTCTCACATCAGCAAAATAATATATATATATATATATATATATATATATATATATATATATATATATATATATATATATATATATATATGTGAAGAAATGCAGTGCAACCAAATAATAAAATGTTTTCTCCTTTGAAGAAGTCATAGGTCACGTGATGAAACACGTCACCGACAGGGCCATGTGACATCATCAACCACCCAAAGCCAGAAGTGGTTTCATACAGGCTTATGAGTAATCGCATTCTGCGTGAAACGAGGTAACCATCATTGTTGTCATCCTGTATCTCAGATCTGTGATGTGTTTGTATACATTTGGATTGTCTGGGTCACGGACCAGGCACCTGGTTGCTGAGAGAAGAAGTTAAACAGGAATATCTCACCCGGAGCGGTATTTGCCTCTCTGATCATTTGGTTTCATACATGCACAGATACCGATGGTTTACCTTTAAGGAGGCAATACCTATGTATTGACCGCTTCCAGACCCACAGCGGCAGTACATTTACTGTGACGTAGTGGCCCGTGTGCAGGCACAATCGCATACCTATGCGCCAGAAGTGGT
This sequence comes from Lithobates sylvaticus, assembly GCA_028564925.1. Classification (NCBI taxonomy): domain Eukaryota; kingdom Metazoa; phylum Chordata; class Amphibia; order Anura; family Ranidae; genus Lithobates; species Lithobates sylvaticus. Next base: position 94,599,447 of record CM053032.1, on the reverse strand, counting down.
TTTCGGGTTGGGGCGGGCGCCCCCGCGGGCCTACTCCTCTGTAATTTGACACAGTGGGAGTTTGTCAGCAGATACCAGCCAATGATTCATGGCCGGGACTTGCTGATGGCCCGTTTCCAATCACAGCCTAGAGCCCTGGGTTGACAAACGACACAGGGCTCTGAAAAGAGTGAACCTTTTTTTTTTCTTTTCCCTGAAAAGAAACAAATCGATCTGTAGTAAAAAGCACTACATATGTTAACCCCTTGATTACCCCAAGATGTTACCCCTTCCCAGCCAGCCTCATTATACAGTGACAGTGTATATTATTAGCACTGCTCACTGTATTAGTGTAACTGGTGATGTCAATGTCAGTAAGTCAGTTCCCATAAAGTGTCAGTTAGTGTCAAGATTGCCCCACCGCACTAGAAGTCACTGACCGCCGCCATTACTAGTTTAAAAAATTAAACAAAAATTCCACTATATATACCAAAGTTTGTAGACGTTAGAACTTTTACGCAAACCAATTAATATACACTTACTGGGATTTTTGTTTACCAAAGACACGTAGCAAAATACATTTTGGCCTAAATTTATGAAGAAATTCAATATTTTTTTTTTTATTGGGTATGTTTTATAGCAGAAAGTAAGAAACATTGGTGTTTTTTTTTTTTTTTTTTTTAATTTACATTTTTTGGCGGAAATGGACTTTGGTATAATATAAACTTGTGGTTAACACGCACAAGGAAAAGATGGTACATCAGGTGGCATATGGACATGCATATAATGTAAAGACATCTACAGGTATGTACTGATTTTCTATCGAAATATGTATATTAATTGATCACTTTGTATTGTGTATTATTTGGCTGCACTGCACTTCTTCACGTATATATTACCTTTGCATTTCCTATGGCTTGCAAGAAAAGCTGTTCCAACGTAAAAAAAAGCCAGTCGACACAGGCCCATAAGCTAGTAAACAAATGTAATCTTTACTATGCAAATGGAGCATACCCGAAATGCATCTGCTAAAGCAGTAGCCCCATCATTTTCTAAACGATTTCTTCCAGCAACAAACACTTTTAAAGCCAATGGTTTGCCAAGTGAACTTGATTTTCTGTGGCATTCTATGAGGGCAGTAGCGAGAATCTGAAAGAAACATGGCAAACAAAACACATTTAAAAGAATTTATAAATATAATTCACAGAATCAAAGACCCTAGTTTCTGAACTATCCACACAGAAAACCCTAGTGTCAAAATTCTATACATTAGCCATGCCTTTAAAGTAGAATTAAATCTTTAAAAGAGAAGTAAGGGTTTTTTTTTTTTCGATTTATACTTATGTAAGTGGATGCAGCATCAGACCGATGCTGCATATGTCCCCCGGCACCTCTGCACTGAAAACCGAGCGATCGAACATCACTGATCGCTCGGTTTTCCCAGCTCAGTGAGCAGAGAGCTGTAAACTGTTAGTCACAGCTCTCTGCTCATTTCCTCCATGTTCATTGGAGCGCTGAGCTGTGGAGGGGGCAGAGCACCCGTCTCAGTGGCTCGCTGAAAGGCTGAGACGGGTGTCAGTCCAGGCACCTGGCGGATCTAGACTTCCATTGTTGGGATGACGCGGTGCCTGGACTGATATCCGTGACATCAGCAGAGAGCAGACTTCAGTCCGCTCTCTGCTGAAAACGGGGTCACAGGAGTGCAAAATTAATTGCACTCCTGTAATCCATAGCTGTGGCTGGACTTCTCCTTTAATGTAATTTTAGGTCGTTTGGGCCAAGCTGGCCCAAATTATTTCCTTTATAGCACACTGTGGTTGCAGTAAAGGGTACTGTGTTCTGGCAGCAGTTAGTGGACTTCCTGTCTGCTGCAGAATATAAAATGAGTCAGACTAAATGCTTCCCTGCAATTCAGGAGAGGCCTTGTATATAAATAGCGGCAGAGTATAAAAACTAAAATATATATAGCGGGTAAAATAAGTATTGAACACGTTACCATTTTTCTAGGTAAATATATTTCTAAAGGTGCTATTGACATTTTTACCACGTCAGTAAAAACCCATACATACAAAGAATCCAAAACAAATAAGTTCAGAAATTAAGTTATGTGTAATAAAATGGACTGACACAGGGAAAAAGTATTGAACACAAACAAAGGGAGGCACAAATGGCATGCCAAGCCAAGACACCAGCTGAAATCTACCAATTGAAAAGCAATCCTGCCCAATACAAATTAATATCAGCTGGTTCAGTCTCAACTGATGGCCTACAAAAAGGTGTCTCAATACCAAAGTGTCACACACAAAACATCTCATGATGGGTAAAAGCAAAGAGCCCTCTCAAGACCTTTGCCACCTTATTGTTGCAAAACATACTGATGGCATTGGTTACAGAAGGGTTTCTAAACTTCTGAATGTTCCAGTGAGCACTGTTGGAGCCACAATCCGGAAGTGGAAAGAACATAATTTCACTATAAACTGGCCACAACCAGGTGGCAAGATTTCTAACAACTTTTGATCGGTAAATAACTGTTTCAATCCATATTCTTAAAGTGTGTTTTGGTGATGTATTTGTTGTTTTTCAGGGATATTTCCAAATCAAGGAAAAATAGTGTCCTCTTCAATTTGCCACGATAATCTGATGTTCCTGTTATTACTGTTAAGTAGGTAAAAAGACATTTTGTAGATGGTCATAGTCACCCTTCCATAAGACGAATACATCGTCGATATATCTTCTGTAGAGGATAAGTTCCTCAGGTGGATTATTAAAAATCGCTTCTTCCTTCCATTAGGCTATAAAGAGTCCTGCCACACTGGGTGCAAATCTAGCTCCCATGACCACTCTTGTTTTTTGTTGATAGTATTGATGATGGTACCAAAAATTAGCTATCAACATATTAGCTATTTCCTGATGAAGTCACGTGATGTGGTGATATGCGTCGGGATTGGAGCAGTGGGCGAAACCGGAAGCGAAGCAAACATACGAGCTCGGCGCTGTTACCTGAGTGTTTTTTTTCCCCGTAAACAACTTTTTTTTAAATTTAGTATAAAGAAGATAAACAAATAAAACAGTACAATTGGTACATAAAGTCACATTAGTAGCTTTTACACATAGTTTACAGTAATCGGATACAACATGTGAGAGCAGCCTAGAATGAGTAGGCCTGGAACAAAACAGAAGAACAAGACATAGCATCTTAAGGTGGAGGATCTCTTTTCTATTGTCACTTCCCCCTCTCCCCCCCCCCCCTGTAGAACCAAGGGTAGTAGGTTGCGTAGTTTGTTCCGGAACAAAACTATGAGGATAACGTATCCTGATGTGGCGTAGTTAGTGAAAGAGAGAGAGAGAGAAACAGCAAAGAAAGAAGTGTATAAAAGGGCAAGAGGGGAAGGGGGTTCAGAAGGAGGAAATGAGGTGGGGGGAGCAAGGGGTATAAAGGGGTGTGTGCAAATCAACCGCACATGGATCCGCTCTCAGGTCCCCCCAAACCCTATGATCCAGTAAGTGGTCAGGACAGTTTGTTCGGGTCCACTCTATGGAGTGTACTGACGGTAAAGGTCGGTGGACGTAAAATGGGTCCAACACGCCCAGGTGAGGGGGAATTTGTGCATTCGTTCTTGAGCGATATGCATCAATTCTTCCATATCTTTTATTTTTGAGATTCTCGCAAACAACTCCCTGATCGTCGGACCGTTCTTAGATTGCCAAAGTTTAGGTATGCAGAGTTTAGCCGCATTTACCAAGTGCATGGCCGATTTGTAGTAATTCTTTTTTGTTAATGATGTGTGGTGAAAGAGAAACTGGGCAGGGGTATAATCTAGGAGTAAATGTAGGCTATGAACCTCTTTCCAGAAGGGTTGTATCTTTTCATAATCCACCAAATGTGGAGCATTGTGCCCTCTCTCTTTTCGCATCTCCAGCACATGTTAGGGATGGTAGGGGATAATTTGTGAAGGTGAGATGGGGTTCCATACCATCTAGTTATCACTTTTTAGCAATTCTCTTGGATGGCATCATTTAGTGAGCATTTGTGGCTGTATTTGTATACTGTGTTCCTCATTTGTTAGAGGTGTTTGTAAGTCCCTATTCCAAGATGCTTGTGAAGGGTGTAGGACATGGGTGATCTCTTCCAAGAGTAGGGTGTATAAGAGGGATATAAGGTGCCTTTGAGGAGTTTTGAGATGGCAGAGGGATTCGAATGGTGTGAGTGGTCTTGTCCAGTTGGCTTGGTGGGTATGTGTCGTGAGGAAGTTACGGATTTGCCTATAGGTCCAGAAGGGAAAAGAGGCGGTCCTAGATATGGTGTTTATTTTCTCCAGTGGGATAAGGGTCCCACCAGAGAAAAACTGGGGGGCTAGTAATTCCTCAGAGGGCCATTCCTGGTGTAAGAAGTGATGTGAGTCGCCCAGAGGAAAGGCAGGGTTTCCCCTCAATGTGGTTAAGGGAACCGGTATAGGCGCAAATGTCCCAGATTGCGAAGATTTGGAGGGGGTAAATGAGCGGATTGGAAGAGAGGATAGATGGCCAGTGTTTGTGAGGTAGCCAGGGGAGTAGGTGTAGGGGTGTAGGCGTGAAGGAGTTTTCAAGGTGAACCCATTTCTTTTTTAGAGTATGTATGTTCCAGTCTGCGATTCTGGTAAGGTGACATGGTGTGTAGTACCTGTGTAGGTCTGTTAGCCCAATGCCCCCTTTGATTTTATGCAGTGTGAGGCGGGAATATTTAATTTGCGGTGGAGAAGTCTTCCATATAAAAGCAGAGCATGCTTTCTGGTAAGTCACAAAAAAGCTTGGTGGAAGATGTATCGGGACAGATTGAATTAAGTAGAGTATACGTGGAAGGATGATCATTTTGTTTAGGGCTGATCTCCCAAACCACGAGACATTCAGGCACATCCAGTCCTTTAGATGCTTTTGGGCCTTGGTAAAGGCAGTGTGAAAATTTTTCCTATAGACGTCCAACAGGCTGGTAGGAATTTGGATGCCAAGGTAAGTGATTGCCACCCTTGCCCAATGAAATGGAAAGGATTCCTGGCAGTGGGATACTTCTTGTGGAGGGAGGCTGATGTTTAAGGCGTGCGATTTTGTGTGGTCTCAATATCTTTGAGAAGGTTGGGCAAGGAAATTCGGAGGGAAGTTAGGGAGAGTAAGATATCGTCAGCGAAAGCTGCAACCTTAAATTCCCTATCTTTCACGTTCACTCCATGTATATCAGGGTTGTTTCTCAATCTGTTGAGGAAAGGTTCAAGAGTTAGAATGTATATTAGGGGAGAGAGGGGGCAGCCTTGACGTGTGCCGTTGCTGCTGGTGAAGGGATTCGACAGGTGGCCATTAACCCTTACGGCCGCAGTTGGACAGGAGAGCATACGAGACTCCAGGCCTAAGGCCATGAGTACTTTGTGCATGTAGTCCCAGGCCACTCTGTCAAACGCCTTCTCCGCATCAAGGGAAAGAAAGAAACCTTGCGATTTCAAAGATGTCAGTCAATGGTGAAAGTTTAGAGTGTGGATAGTATTGTCCCTGGCTTCTCTGCCAGGGACAAAGCCCACTTGATCCAGGGATATGAGGCCAGGCAAGAGGGGGAGGAGCCTATTAGCAAGAATCTTTGCGTATAGTTTGACGTCTACGTTGAGAAGGGATATTGGCCTATAGCTAGCTACTTGGGTGAGGTCTTTACCTTCCTTTGAAATGACGGTTATGTGTGCTGCCAACATTCAACCTGGCACTGTGTGGGGGTCTGATAGTGCATTAAAAGTGGAGAGGAGTTTATGGAGAGAGGACATCAATTAGCAATTTATAATATTGAAGGGTAAAGCCGTCCGGACCTGGGCTTTTACCCGTTTTCGTTTGTTTGATGGCAATCTTCAGTTCCTCTCCCAAGAGAGGGCCCTCCATCTCTTGAACCTGTTGAGGAGTAAGTGGTTTAGGGCTGTACTGGGATAAAAATTCTCTAATATTCTTAGTGCGTGTTTCGGCGGGTGACTGATTCGAGTGACTAAGATGTAAATGGTAAAGCTTTGAATATAACCTTTCAAATTCTTTTGCAATGTCCTCACTCTTGGCAAAAAGGGTTCCCCGAGCATTGTGTATCTGATGAATTGTAAAGGAGAGTTTGGAGGCTTGGATTGAGCGAGCCAGGAGTCTGCATTTGTTACCATGCTCGCAGAAAATCCTCTGGCCAAGGATGCAACGTCGCTTAGTGCTTTTACCTAGTTCCTCCATGAGAAGGGAAAAGGTGTGCATTAATTCCTGGAGGGTAGCTTGTGCGTGTGTCCTTTTTGGACTGTTTCCAGCATTACAATTGTCTTGGTTGAAGCCCTTATATTCACCTGGGATTCCTTTTTGGCTTTTGCAGCCATGGCTATTAACTCGCCTTGGATCACACACTTGTGTGCTTCCCAGAGGGAGATTGGAGACACTTTCGGGCTGGTGTTTTCCGCGAAGTACAGGTGGATGCGTGTACGTAGGTGTTCTATTGTTGCAGGGTCATTGAGACGGGAGGGGTTCAAACACCAGGATTTTGTTTTAGCGCAAGTTTCAGGGAAGGAGAGGGTGACCGTGATTGAGTGATGGTCGGAGAGGAACATGGGTTCTATGGTGGACGACTGTTGTAAAAGGGTGAGATCTGTTTGGGAAAGGAAGAAATAATCAATCCTGGAATATTTCTGATGTGGGGCCGAGTAGAAAGTATAGTCCTTGCAGAATGGAAACAAGGTATGCAAGGTGTCATGTAGGGAAAGATTCTGGAGTTGTAATTTAATTTGGCGGAGGGCCTTATAAAGGTAGGGTAGAGGAGCCTGAGGAAGAGTCTAATACAGGGTTCAAAGGGACATTGAAGTCTCCTCCCAGGAGTACTATTCCTTTCTGAAATGAAGATAGCAGATCACATGTTTTACTAAAGAAGGTTACATGATGTTCATTGGGGTAATATATATAAGTCAGTGTTATTGGTTTTGAGGCGTAAGTGCCTTTAAGGAAGATAAACCTGCCTTCGGGGTCATTGAAAGAGTCAGTTCAGTGAAAGTTTGCATGTTTAGAAATTAGTATAGAAACCCCTTTGGTCTTGGAATCAGGATTAGTGGCGTGAAAAGCTGAGTGGTATATGTGGTTGGAGAGTTTAGGTATGGAATCGGAGCGAAGGTGTGTTTCTTGTAGATAGATGAAGTGAGCTTTATGGTTAGCGAGGGAGGACAATATTTGGGATTTTTTTCTGGTAAGTTGAGGCCTTTTACATTGAGCGATACGCACTTCAGCGTCAAAGATGGCAAGGCAAGTGGCTTACTCTGCATGATGATATGGAGTTGTTGTACCCATAGGACAGGTGTTGGGTATAGGGGGAGGAAGGGAGGGGGAAGAAGGAAGGGGGGAAAAAAGTACCCAAGATAACATCTAGCATTCACAAGCCCCAAATTTTGCCATTTTCAGGTAAACAAATGTGTCTAGGTGATATTGTCTTGGGGCCTTGGTTAGGCTATGGGTGCTATCAGTGTTAAAAGGTAGTCCCTAGAGCCAGAGGTGCCACAGTTGCGCCGGTGATAATGATTAAGAGTGGAAAAAAATAGTAGCGAGGACCACAGGCTATTGGGTGGTCGGGTTTGTGCATGAATTGACAAGTGCTTGGGTAGGCTACTACGTTCGTGAGACCTGGTATGTAGTCAAGGTCAGTCTTTCAGCCCCTGGGCTCCCGAGATGCTCCATGCCCCCATTGTATGCTTAAGGCACATTTACCTGTGATAAACATTATATATTGTCCTGGTGGAGGTTGTCTATAAGGGCAGAAGGGGTGTTACAAGACAAATACAAATATTTCAAACCCCCATGCGTGGCGTAGTTGTGCCAAAATATCCAAATCTCCTGAGCATGGTTTGGTATCAGTTGAACAATCCACTAAAGCATGCAAGCAGCATCATGCAGGAAAAACAAGGTTAAAGTCACTACAGGCTGGGGTTTACTTCTGCATATGCCTATTGTTGTTCCCATAGTAACTTACGTGTTTTGGATAAAGTATCACATGGGACATGTCCCTCATGAGGGTATAGATCTAGCCATCAAATTGTGTCTTGGAGGTATGAAATTGACCAGGTTCAACTGTGAACTCATCAGGTATGAGTATTTACAGATCATCTGGTTGGGTATGAGAGCACATGCAACAAGTCTCATTGCGCCCTGAGCGCAGAGCAAGGCACAGGAGTGCCCTTGAAATGTGTGGATGATAACTCAGGTACGTTTACATTTCAAAGGCAGGTTCAGCTTCAGCAGGAATGCTCCTTGATGATGATCGAGGCTACTAGAGGCAACTGGATGATTGTTGGAGAAATGTCCAGTGACATATTCTAGTTGCATGTGTTCCAGAGGATGATTGCCATCATCATAACCTTGCTGGCAGGTGACTACTGGATCCGTTGTCCATGATGATTAAAGAGGGTAAGGGTAAAAGTCTGGGGAGAAAATCAGCGGGAGCACACGGAGCTCCCTACAGCACATATAACAAAAAGAAAATAAAAAAGATAAAAAGGCAAAAAAAAAAAAAAAAATTGAAAAAGCAGTGCAAACAGAAATAGGGGGGGGGGTTAACTGGTGAAGAAGGTGCTTACGTGCATGCATCAACCCATGGCTGAATAGTACTTTAGACTGCCATGGGGTCTCTCCTCATGGATGGAGAAGAGGGAGATCCCGAGCTGCGTTGGTACAGGTCACGGCGAGATGAGCGGGCGGTCGGTGAGGGCGGATCCGCCCTGTGCTTGTAGGATCTTTGGCGTTGAACTTTAGGCAATGGATTAAGTGAAATCGGGAGCCATTTTTCCAAAGGAAAGTAGAAAGGATACCAGTCCGGAAGTTCGATGCGTGGGAGATCGAGCTGGTTGCAGAACATCTGCAGGTCTTCCGGTGTACGAAGCAGGGCGGAGCGCCCTCTGGTGGACGCTGATAAGCCAAAGGGGAATTAAGTCATTAAAAATTGTGCAGACTGTCTGCTGAAGGGTTCCCGGGTCGCCATTCTCAGGGATCCCCCACACAATATTGTGCCTTCGACCTCGATTGTCCAGGTCCTCGACATGTCTGTGGAGGTCAAGGAGGTGGGATAGCTGGGAATCATAGGTGGTTTGCACCTGTCGAATGGCAGCTGCGTGGGTCTTGGTCATCTGCTCGACATCTCCAATCCGGTGGACTGCTGCTTGTATGTTGGCCCCGAGATCCGCAATAGCAGCTGTAACTGTAGTTTTAATGTCGGAAGCCACCTTCTCCAGATCAAGTAGGCTGGGAAGATGAGAGCGGTCAGCGATGGGTGTAGTTTCGCCCGTCATCAGCGCCCCAGGTTCAGAGCTAGGCGAGCACGGTGTCTGTGCCTGTTCATGGTGGTTTAGTGGAGGTTCAGTAGCATAGGCTCTTTACTAGGTTAAATTCGGTCCCCGGGTTGCAGGAGCTAGCAAGTTAAGCTGCCATCTTGGTCTCCGTCCAGGCCACGCCCCCACCTGAGTGTTTTTTTTTATACAAGTTAGTGCATCTACTTTGTGCACCTTTATTAAATTTACTTTTTTAAAGTGGTATCACGCTATTGGGATTTTTCTTCCATCTTTTATCATCTCAATTGAGCTAACTGGAGGCGAAAGCTGTATTCATATCCATGATCCATTGCTGCATTCAAAGAAAGACCCTCTGATGACCCCTGTGTGAAGCATCTGATTTATTCATGCTGTAACCTTACAGCAATAAGGTGAGTAGCTTGTGCACATTAAAAGGTGTCACCACAGCGGATTGGCCTGGCATCGGCCGCTTTTATTTCACAGTCACGGTGTGACTGTGAAACACGGTTTTATTTTGTCACGGTGAAGAGAAAATACCACATATTACACATTTTGGATTGTCACTGTTTTATATCTTTATACTTTTCATTAGAGCCCAGGGTGGCTCACTGGACGTTTATTTGTATAGTGTTTACCCACACCATCATGTGTTAACATATTTTTTCATTCAAGATTATACTTAGCGATTTTTTCTCTTTCAATGTTTATTTTATGCAATTGGATATGTGTTACTGTCCAGTGGTTACTGGTTTCACTATGTGTTTATTATGATTGCTGGACCTAGCAACTGTTTCACTTTGCACCATAGCACCTACCATTATGGGTTACAGTTCATGATTTATTCCATGGACATTTTAAATGGCACTTTATCTGTTTTAATTTATTTATTACACTGTCATTTTTATCACTATTTCTTATTACTCATCTGAGAGTTCATAGCGCAGCATCACAATTTACCCATTCACTTGTTTTTTTCTGCCAAGGATCAGCTAACCAGGTGTCTGCTGCAGTGAACCCTTAGTTTTCAAATTAATTGACAGCGGGAGTATCATTTACATTTGGGGCTGGAGGAAACTTTATGGACATAAAACTTGCCCACCACAATAACATTCAAGCCAGAAATACATCTGCTTCTATTAGGATGGAGACGGTTGATGGTTCACCCTTATCTTCAGGACCTGTTACCCATAAAATGGTTCCTCTGGTAATCCAGTTTGCGGCTGACCATCGTGAGACCATCAGCTTTCAGTTGATCACATCACCCAAATTTCCCATTATTTTGGGCATTCCTTGTTTCTCCAATCACAATCCCTCTATCAACTGGGAAACAATAACTATAGATTTCACATCCTCCCACTGCAAGGAACACTGTAGGGAACCTTACCAAACAAGTTCTCTGCTGGTCAAGGAATTGCAAGTTGGTGTGGTAACTACCCAGTCATATGATAACTTGCCTCCACAATTCCATGCGTTCCGGGATGTCTGTGATAAGAAAAATGCAGATCAATTACCTCCTCACCGCCCATATGATTGCCCCATGGAGCTGCTCCCGGGGCAGAAATACCTTTCGGACGCCTTTTCAATCTGTCAGAACCTGAATTAAAAGTGCTCAGGTAGTGGCTTGATGAGAATTTAGAGAAGGGCTTTATTAGACACTCAACATCTCCTGCAGGAGCAGCCCTGTTCGTTGTTGAAAAGAAAGACTCCACCTTGCATCCATGCATTAATTACATGCACATGAATAAGGTCACGATTAAAAAAACTTTATCCACTCCTCTTGATCTCAGAAATGTTGGAAAGACTTTGTTCTGCCAAAGTGTTTACAAAACCTTGAACTTGGCATATAACCTGGTCCGTATTCGTCCAGGAGACGAATGGAAAACCGTCTTTGGACATTTTGAGTCATTGGTCATGCCTTTTGGTCTTTGCAATGCCCCTGCGACTCTTCAACACTTCATAAACAATGTTTTTTGAAATCTGTTTGACCAATTTGTCATTGTTTATCTGGATAACATCCTTATCTTTTCTGATAACCTGGAAGAGCACCGCAAGCATGTTTTCACTGTCTTTGAAAGATTAAGGCAGAATCGACTTTACATCAAACTGGAGAAATGCGAGTTTAAACAAGCCCAGATCCAGTTCTTGGGGTATATTATGGATGGAGTGAGCATGGTTCCTGAGTAGATTAAAGCAGTGGTAGATTGGCCTGCCCCCGGAAACATTAAGGAAATCCAACGATTTGCCGGGTTTGCCAACTTCTACAGAAAATTCATAAGGAACTTCTCTAAGGTGATAGCTCCAATTACACAGCTAACAAAGAAAGGGGTGCCCTTTGTGTCTGAGGCACAGGCTGCTTTTGGAAAGTTAAAAACTCTTTTCACTTCTGCACCAGTATTGGTACATCCCAATCCTAAATTTTATAGCGGAAGTGGATGCTTCGGACTCTGCCGTGAGAGCTATCCTCTCTCAATGATGTGGTGAAAAGATGCAGCTTCATCCTTGCGCTTACTTCTCTCGTTTAATGTCTTCAGCAGAAAGAAATTATGACATTGGGAATAAGGAGTTACTGGCAATTAAGGAAGCATTTTCTGAATGGAGGCATTTGCTGGAAGGTGCCAAGCATCCTGTGACCGCTCTCACCGATCATAAAAATCTGGAATTCATTTGTTCTGCCAAGAGATTGACTTCTAGACAAGCACGTTGGTCATTGTTCTTTTCCAGGTTCAATTTTATTATCTCTTATTAACCTGGGTCAAGGAATGGTAAAGGCCGATGCCTTATCACAAATGTTGTCTGGGCCTCTCCAGGAAGACAACTCTGAATACACAGTCCTGCCTCAAAAGAACTTTCTAGGGGCCACAAGTTCTAAAGCACTCAAGTCTCCTGTCAGGCTATGAGCAGATAACAGGTAACAGTTCAGGTATGCTAATTATGCAAAGAGTTCAAAGAACAAGAGCACATACCATGAGCAGGTCTAAGCAAAGCAGGCCAGCTGGGACTTGTAGTTCACCTCTACAGATGAAGGTAGATGTTTGCTGGACCTTGTAGTTCACCGCTGCAGATGAGGGTAGATGTTAGCTGGTGCTTGTAGTTCACCGCTGCAGGTGAGGGTAGATGTTAGCTGGTGCTTGTGGTTCACTACTGCAGATAAAGTTACTACAGTAGAATCAGGCAAAGCGTAGTCTAGGCAAGCTGGGTCATACACAGGTAGATCAGAGTCCAAACGGTACCGAATCAGAAGCGAGCAAGCAGGGTCAAACGAGCCACGTCATACACAAAATACACAGAGCAGTTATCAGCTGGTTTAAACAGTGGCACACAAAGGTAAACTCTATCACGAGCTCTAAATGAATGCTGATACAGGTGATTTAAAAGGTGAGCTGGCCAATCACTGTTGTTTCCCAGGCAAAGGTTGTATCAGGTGAATTGTGCTGGGTCCTAAAGGGATCCTAGTACTGACATCTCCTCAAGGAAGGGTATGAGAATGACCCACTCCTCAATCCTCCTATGGACATCATCCTTGAAAACAAAAATGGCTTCTGGACTCAAGCACATCGCCTCTATGTACCTGAAGTTGCTCAGGTGGAAGTCCTCAAGTTGGTTCACGACTCCAAACTTGCTGGACATTTTGGAGTTTGGGGTTGTTCCAGCCACTCCCAGTCCCATCAAGACCATGGGGAGCAATTTCTATGGACTTTGTGGTCGATCCCCCCCCCCCCCTCTAAAGAAATGATCACTATCTTGGTTGTTAAGGGGGTACCTTCTGCAGAACAAACTGCAGAGTTGATGGTTCGAGAAGTCTTTAGACTACATGGAATTCCAGAAGATATAGTTTCTGACAGAGGAGTATAGTTCACTTCAAAATTTTGAATAAAACTGAACTGCATAGTCCAGATGAGGTCTTACTAATGATTTGTACAGGGGCAAAATTATCTCTCTCTCTGGAGTCCATACCTCTCCTAATACCGCAGCTTGGCATTGCATGCCATTATTGAGATTATGATCTACCAAAACCCCCAGATCCTTCTCCACTATTGATTCCCCCAGTTGCACCCCCCCTAGTATGTATGATGCATGCATTTTCTTAGCCCCCAAGTGCATAACTTTACATTTATCAACATTAAACCTCATCTGCCACTTAGTTGGCCACTTAGTTGGCCAGTTAGACAGAGCATTGAGGTTGGGACATTGGAGACATCCTGTAAGGACGTTATTCCACTGCATAGCTTAGTGTCATCTATAAAGACAGAAATTTTACTTTTAATCCCAGACCCTGTAACATTTATAAAGATATTAAAAAAGTAAGGGTCCCAGCACTGAACCTTGGGGTACACCATTGATAACCTTAGACCATTCAGAGTACAAATCATTAACCATTACTCTCTGAATTCTTTCTTTTAGCCAGTTTTCTATCCATTTCCAAATTGATCTTTCCAAGCCTGTAGACGTTACCCCACATTTTAAAATGAAATCATGTTATGGTCACTGCTACCCAGATATTCTTTTATATGAATATTGGTAATAGGCTCTGCATGGTTTGAGATTACCAGGTACAGCAGAAAAGTTACCACTTTGAGGTAATGCCACATATATTTACGGTACGGCCTTAATAACCCCAGCATTTCCATAGGCATCTTTGGTTTTCTTTATCCCATGTATTCATTGGCAAGTGTCTGTTTAGCAGGTATACTATTGCGGCAATGTTAGTTCTCCTTAGGCCCTAGGTCTATTAATGGTGAAATATTTATGGTTACCTTAATGAGGATGATTGCCTTTGATGTCCCATTTTATATAGGTCATCCGTTTTGTGTCTAGGCCCTTTTTCTTATACGCATGGGTGGGGGGACGAGGATGGGTTTTTTGGACATGGCTGATTGAATGTCTTATATCCATGCCTTATGTCCAAACTCAACCTGCCATTTGCCGCATATCCTATTTTGACATATATTGCCATGGCCAAGGATATACAAGAGGTTTTTTATATATAGGTTTATATATATTTTTTTTTCTGAACAATTTTTTGGGCATTCCCAGACGATCGTTGGCCTATTTTTTGTACTGAGCTTTCTACATGGTCCAACGTCCATCAGACCAGGCTGGTGAATCTGGCGTCACTGCCCCAGTATTGTAGGGTGTATCATCCCCACTCTCTTTTGGTGCCGCGATCGATGCAATATAAATACCACAAGTTTGTACAATTTTTATATAAATGTGAAAAAAAAAAAATTGTTAAGTGTATTTTCTTATAATCTACACAATTTTATAGATGCTGAGCTGCCTTGAAGAAGCACATAAGAAGTCTGCGAAATGTGTCAGTTTTCTGCATATACAAGCATCTGTCTTATCCTGTTTATTGAGTATCAGTTACTGTTGTATTGATCTATATTGTCTACCTTTATGACCAAATGTCATTATTGTAACTTTTAAATTTGTCAATCTTTGTAATAAATCTTCAACATTTTATTAATACTACTTTGATGTTGTGACAGTTTCAAACACATCCTTTAACCACTTGCCTACCAGGTACGAACACCCCCTTCCTGACCAAGCCATTTTTCAGCTTTCAGCGCTGTCGCATTTTGAATGACAATTGCGCGGTCATGCAAGGATGTACCCAAATAAAATGTTTATCATTTTTTCCCCACAAATTGAGCTTTATTTTGGTGGTATTTGATCACCTCTGCGGTTTTTATTTCTTGCACTATAAACAAATTAAGAGGGACAAGTTTGGAAAAAATGCAATATTTTTTACTTTTTATTATAATAAATATCCATTTTTTTTTTTTTGTAAACAAATTTGTTTTTATTCTTCTACATATTTTTGGTAAAAAAAAAAATCGCAATAAGTGTCTATTGATTGGTTTGCGCAAAAGTTATAGCGTCTACAAAATAGGGGATAGATTTATAGCATTTTTATTATTATTTTTTTTTTTACTAGTAATGGCGGCGATTTGCGATTTTTATCGTGACTGCGACATTGCGGCGGACATATCGGACACTTTTGACACTGCAGGGGTTAATATGTTCCCTATATGAGTGATTCTAACTGTGGGGGGAGGGGACCGATCGGTGTCCCTATGTACAAGGGACACACCATCGGTCTCCTCTCCTCTGACAGGACGTGGATCTGTCTGTTTACACACACAGATCCACGTCCTGCTCAATTACCGGGTGATCGTGGGTGCCTGGCGGACATCGCGGCCGCCAGGCACGCGCATCGGGTCCCCAGCTACGCGGGCCCTAGTGGCCAAAAAGCGAGCGCCGTCATATGACGGCGGCCCGCCACAAGAGCTGCACCGTTCCGCCGTCATTTGACAGTGGGCGGTCAGCTACTAGTTAAAAACCCAGCACGTTATGACAGAGTGATGTGCTCTCCAATTTTTTCTATATTTACTAGGGATGTGGATGTGTTAGACCTAGTCTCTAGAAACTGTCCAACATATTGTGTGTTATACATATAAATATACAGTTGTGCTCATAAGAATTTATGATTTCTTGGCCATTTTTCAGAGAATATGAATGATAACACAAACTTTTCTTTCACTCATGGTTAGTGTTTGGCTGAAGCCATTTATTATCAATCAACTGTGTTTACTCTTTTTAAATCATAATGGCAACAGAAAATACCAAAATAACTCTGATCAAAAGTTTACATACCCCAGTTCTTAATACCGTGTATTGCCCCCTTTGACATCAATGACAGTTTGAAGTCTTTTGTGGTATTTGTGGATGAGGCGCTTTATCTTCTCAGATGGTAAAGCTGCCCATTCCTCTTGGCAAAAAGCCTCCAGTTGCACCTGTCTTGCATGAACTGTACGTTTGAGATCTCCCCAGAGTGGCTCAATGATATTGAGGTCAGGAGACTGACATGGCTACTCCAGAACCTTCACTTTATTCTGCTCTAGCCAATGACTGGTCGACTTGGCCTTGTGTTTTGGATCATTGTCATGTAGGAATGTCCAAGTACGTCCCATGCGCAGCTTCCTGGCTGATGAATGCAAATGTTCCTCCAGTATTTTTTGATAACATACTGCATTCACCTTGCAACAATTTTGACCAAATTTCCTGTGCCTTTGTAGCTCACACATCCCCAAAAAATCATCAATCCACCTCTGTACCTTTCATCATAGGCCTTGTTGAGTCCTCTCCAAATGTAGCGTTTATGGTTGTGGCCAAAAAGCTACATTTTGGTCTCATCACTCCAAATGACTTTGTGGCAGAAGGTTTGAGGCTTGTCTCTGTGGCGTTTGGCGTATTGTAAGCGGGATAATTTGTGGCATTTGCATAGTAATTGCTTTCTTCTTGCGACTCGACCATGCAGCCCATCTTTCTTCAAGTGCCTTCTTATTGTGCATCTTGAACAGCCACACCACATGTTTTCAGAGAGTCCTGTATTTCACCTGAAGTTATTTGTGGGTTTTTCTTTGCACCCAAACAATTTTCCTGGCACTTGTGGCTTAAATTTTAGTTGGTCGACCTGACCGTGGTTTGGTTTCAACACAACCCCTCATTTTCCACTTCTTGATTAGAGTTTGAACACTGCAAACTGGCATTCTCAATTCCTTGGATATCTTTTTATATCCCTTTCCTGTTTTATACAGTTCAACTACATTTTCCCGCAGATCCTTTGACAATTCTTTTGCTTTTCCCATGATTCAGAATCCAAAAACGTCAGTGCAGTACTGGACGAAAGATGCAAGGATCTGTCAGGAGACCAGAAACTCATTGACCTTTTATACACACACTAATTACAAGCAAACAGATCACAAGTGAGGATGGTTACCTTTAATAGCCATTCAAACCCTTTTGTGTCAACTTGTGTGCATGTTATCAGGCCAAAATCACCAAGGTATGTAAACTTTTGATCAGGGTCATTTGGCTAGTTTCTGTTGTCATTATGATTTAAAAAGAGTAAACAAAGTTGATTGATAATAAATGGCATCAGCCAAACACTAACCATGGAGTGAAAGAAAAGTTTTTGTGTAATTCATATTCTCTGAAAAATGGCCAAGAATTCATAAAATTCTGCCAGGGTATGTATATATATTTATAATTTATATTCTTTGTAACATGATGATATTATGACATCATTTTTAAAGCTTTTTTTTATTATTTATAGCCATTTTAACTTTGGCCGTGAGCCACATAGGTTTTATTTTTAGTCTTTTAAACTTACTGCCCATGGGAATATACTTTGCAGTGAATTAACATATAGTCACTTTGAAGAATTCCCATTTCTGTTCTGTATCTATTGATGCCAATATTCCCTCCCAGTCTAAGTTCTGGAGAGCAGCCCTCATCCTTAGAAAATTTGCTTTCTTAACCACTTCAGCCCCTGAAGGATTTACCCCCTTCCTGACCAGAGTGTTTTTTGCGATTCGGCACTGCGCCGCTTTAACTGACAATTGCGCGGTCGTGCGACGTGGCTCCCAAACAAAATTGACGTCCTTTTTTTCCCCACAAATAAAGCTTTCTTTTGGTGGTATTTGATCACCTCTGCGTTTTTTTTTTTTTTTTTTGCTATATAAACAAAAAATAGCGACAATTTTGAAAAAAAAACGCATTATTTTTTACTTTTTGCTTAAATATCCCCCAGAATTATATAAAAAAAGTTTTTTCCTCAGTTTAGGCCGATACCTATTCTTCTACATATTTTTGGTAAAAAAAAAAAAAAAAAAAAGAAAACACAATAAACGTTTATTGATTGGTTTGCGCAAAAGTTATAGCATCTACAAAATAGGGGATAGTTTCATGGCATTTTTATTAATAATTTTTTTTTTTACTAGTAATGTCGGTGATCAGCGATTTTCATCATGACTCTGACATTATGGCGGACACATCGGCCAATTTTGACACATTTTTCGGACCATTGGCATTAATACAGCGATCGATGTTATAAAATTGCATTGATTACTGTAAAAATGTCACCGGCAGTGAAGGGGTTAACCACTAGGGCAGGGATATGCAATTAGCAGACCTCCAGCTGTTGCAGAACTACATGAATTCCCATGAGGCATAGCAAGACTCCGACAGCCACAAGCATGACACCCAGAAGCAGAGGCATGATGGGACTTGTAGTTTTGCAACAGCTGGAGGTCCGCTGATTGCATGTCCCTGCACTAGGGGGTGGGGAGGGGTTAAGTGTGTCCTAGGGGCGTGTTTCTGTCTGGGGGCATGGCTGTGTGTGCCACCACACTGATCGCTGCTCCCGATGACAGGGAGCAGACGATCAGTGTGCTGTCACTAGGCAGGATGCTGTTTACAGCGGCATCTCCCCGTTCTTCAGCTCTGTGACACGATCGCGGGGACCCGTGGGCACAGAGCTCGCAGAAGGCGTGCGCGTGCACGGCGGGAAATTCAACATAACGTACAGGTACGTTACTTTGCCCAGCCGTGCCATTCTGTTGACAGCGGTCGGCAAGTGTTAAGTGCATTTATCTTACCCGCATGCGTTTGTTGCTTACAGCTAACATTAAATAAAATCATGTTGGAGCCGGTTCACACAGGAGCAACACGACTTCCAGCGCGACTTTGGGAGGCAACTTGGACACGACTCGAGTATGAATCACAGCATAACTTGGGACTTTAAGTCGCCCCCAAACCAGGCGACTTTGGCCATGGCCAATCACAGAATAATCAGCTCTCGAGGGGGAACTCCATGCCAAATTTTAAATAAAAAACCGGCATGGGTTTCCCTCCAAGAGCATACCAGGCCCTTAGGTCTGGTATGGATTTTGAGGGGAACCCCCTACACCGAAAAAACGGCATGGGGTCCCCCCAAAATCAATACCAGACCCTTATCCGAGCACACAGCCCGGCCGGTCAGGAAAGAGGTCGGGACGTGCGAGCACGCCCCCCCTCCTGAACCGTACCAGGCTGCATGCCCTCAACATGGGGGGTGGGTGCTTTGGGGAAGAGCGGGCGCCCTGCGGCCCCCCCACCCCAAAGCACCTGGTTCCCATGTTTATGAGGACAAGGGCCTCTTCCCGACAACCCTGGCCGTTGGTTGTCGGGGTCTGCGGCGGGGGGCTTATCGGAATCCGGGAGCCCCCTTTAATAAGGGGGCCCCCAGATCCCGGCCCCCCACCTTATGTGAATGAGTATGGGGTACATCGTACCCCTACCCATTCACCTGAGGGAAAAAAATTGTCAATAAAAAAAAAAAACACTAGGTTTTAAAGTAATTTATTTGGCAGCTCCAGGGGGTCTTCTTCCCACTCTTCTTCCGGTCTCTGGTTCTTCTCTTGCTCTCCAGCCTTCTCCATCCTTCTTCCCTCTTCTCTCTTCTTCCGATGTTGACACGATGCTCTCTCCCGCTGTAATGCCACGTGCGACGTGCGCAACGACTCATATAGGCATGAGGCATGGTCACCGGGTGATGTCACATGGTGACCCTGCCCCTTATGACATCACAGTCCCAGCATGCCCCGGGACTTGGCTCAGGTGAATGGGTAGGGGTACG
Organism: Lithobates sylvaticus; assembly: GCA_028564925.1. NCBI lineage: Eukaryota > Metazoa > Chordata > Amphibia > Anura > Ranidae > Lithobates > Lithobates sylvaticus. The sequence goes on along the minus strand of CM053032.1, from coordinate 94,579,707 downwards.
ATGTACCCCATACTCATTCACATAGAGTGGGGGGGGGCGGAATCTGGGGTCACCCTTATTAAAGGGGGCTCCCGGATTCCTATAAGCCCCCCGCCCGCAGACCCCGACAACCAACGGCCAGGGTTTTCGGGAAGAGGCCCTTGTCCTCATCAACATGGGGACAAGGTGCTTTGGGGTGGGGGGGGGCCCCCATGTTGAAGGCATGCGGCCTGGTACGGTTCAGGAGGGGGGGGCACTCATCCCCACCCCTTTCCTGATCGGCCAGGCTGCGTGCTCAGATAGGGGTCTGGTATGGATTTTGGGGGGACCCCACGCCGTTTTTTCTGGCGTAGGGGTTCCCCTTAAAATCCATACCAGATCTAAGGGCCTGGTTTGCCCTTGGAGGGGAACCCATGCCGGTTTTTATTATTAGAGAGGCGACATTGTCGTTTCAATATAGATGGAGATCTGACTTGGTGGCAACTACCATTGAACTCAATGGATACAAGTTGCCTAGAAGTTGGATTGAAGTCGTACAGGAACCTTTTCTGAAGTCAGAGCAACTGTAGTAGTGTACATTAAGGACGGCTCCATTCACTTCCACTGATTTTCTCAACCGCGCGACTTGGGGTGAGTTGAAGTCGGATCCCAGGTTGCCCCTGTATGAACAGGCTCTTATGGTCACTGCTACCCAGATGCTCTTTTTTATGAATAGTGGGTCATGTTTTTTTTCTTTACTACCCTAGATCAGGCCCACGAGTGATTTAAAACATTTGATAGTAATGAAAGAATAGAGAACTTAAAGTTTGCAAATTAATATGAAGATGTTTTGCCATTCCTTAATTTAGAATTAAGAGAAAGGGCAAGGGGTGGGACTTTAGAACTTTACACTGTACTACAAACCTGGAAGATACTCCAGTGCAAACTTGATTTAAGTGCTGTGGGGTGCGAGGTGTCTTTCTAAAAAATCATTTTTTCTTCTTTTTTCTCACCTCTTCTTTCTTTTTTCAACCTGGAATGGGGAATGCGGGAGCACAATGTATTGCCTGCGTGTAGGAATGAGATATGCTGGCAATGCCCCAATTTTAGTATGGTTTACGTTAAACTAAAATAGAATGAAAGATGTGTATACAGTTTGCTGTCACGACTTTGAATAAAGGGAATTTAGGGTTAATGGGTGGAGCACCCCTCAGATGAGAAAGGCATATAAATATATCAAGAATGAGTAATCGGTGTACATTATTGTCATGAAACGTTAGAGGCCCGAGAACAGCAGTAAAACACGCACAAGTATTCTCCGCGATAAATAAGACACAGGCCAAAAGAATATGCTTGCAAGAAACCCATTTGAACAAGGACCATCTTGGATAAAAAAAAAAAATGGGTTTAATGGGATATTCACTTATGTCAAACTTCATATTCAAGGGGCGTTTCATTATTAATACACCGCTCCATCCAGTGGGAATGTGTCCACGTTAACAGTGATCCAGAAGGCAGATATGCATTTGTATACGCTAGGCTATATTCTCTCCCATTTGTAATTATGGGTATATATATATAATATATATATAATATATATATATATATATATATACATACATGCGCACACACACACAGTATACAGTGTATAATATATTTTTCCAACTGCCAATCTACAAATACTGAAATACATAGTATTGTTTATGATTCAATATCCAGAAGTATGTCTTGTGCATGGGAGATTTTAATATGTGGTTGGACCTGACCCTGGATAGACATGGAATGTCTGACCAGACCAGGATTTTGGGAACAGGTACTCTAATGCCGCGTACACACGATCGGAAATTTCCGACAACAAAACCGTGGATTCCGAAGGATGTTGGCTCAAACTTGTCTTGCATACACAAATGTCGGAAATTCTGAACGCAAGAGCGCGGTGACATACAAGACGTACGATGAGCCGATAAAAAAGAAGTTCAATAGCCAGTGCGGCTCCTTCTGCTTGGTTCCGAGCATGCGTGAGCGTTTGTGCGATGGACTTGTCTACACACACACACACACACACACACACACACACACACACACACACAAGACTTTCCGACAACAAGTAAAGTTGTCGGAAAATTTGAGAACCTGCTCTCAAAAATTTGTGTGGGCTTACGCATGGTGCTGATCGGACATGGGTAAAGAAAGCTCCGTCCAGCCATCGGCCTTATAGCTCCTAGGTATGCCTGCCAAGACACCTAAACCTCGCTCCACGATCAGCAAAAGATCCGGGAAGGGATCAGCAACTCACCCGTCCGCCACCAGCTCCATTAAGTGGTATCTAGCCGTGGAAAGATCCAGCCCAGGCACACGAGGCGGCCAGGCCAGAGCCTTTGAGATTGAGTGTCTCCCCCTCCTCACACACCGCCTCCGTCAGAGAGAGCTCTTCTGCCTCCTCCTACTGCTCGGACCTCATGGACGATCTTGGATCCCCTGCCCTACCCTGACAACTTTGGTGAGTGGGCTGAAAAAAGAGCTTGCAGGGATGTTTGACAGCTTAGACAAATCCCAGAAATAAATCTCTGCAGTGAGAACCGAAATGTCACACATTCTGGTCAGAATAGAGAAGACAGAGCAGTGGCAGGATTCACATGCAGCAGCCATAAAGGAGTTGCAGGAGACTGTTACTCAGCTAGCCTTTGCTCACCGTGCCTCACTGTATAAACTCGAGGATCTCGAAAATCGAAATCGCAGAAATAATCTGCGTGTCAGGGGGTTACCAGAAGCAACCAGGGATAACTATCTTGAACCATCGATCCGCAGTATCTTTAATACGATACTGGGTAACCCTGTCACTGACCCACTGCAATTTGATCAAGTGCACCGCACTCTGCGACTCCGCAATGTCACATCAGACCAGCCGAGAGATGTTATCTCCCGCTTGCACTATTTTGAAGACAAAAACGGCATCATGACTAAAATGCGGAAAAACCCCTAACATTGACTTTGATGGGGCGGTCATTAACATCTTCCCAGATCTCTCCAAGGAGATCGCTGCAGAGCCCTAAAATAGCTCCTTGAACATTTGCGCACGGATGGGATCACATACAGATGGGGCTTCCCTGCATGTTTCATCGCCACTAAAAACGTCTGCTATCATACCCTCCGGTTACCTGAGGAGCTCTCAACCTTCCTGCAGGACCTTAACCTGCCACCAATGAAACTCCCGGGCTGGCAGGACCCCATTCCTAAATTCTCTGACCCCCTGGATCCCCAATGGCAGAATACTCCATCAAAGAAAAGGCAAACTTAGATTCCGGGCACCTCACAAAAACACGGATGAGACACGCATTTCATCACCCAAACTTCCTTCTCAAATATGGATGTCTATCATCTCTGTGTTTAATACGCCACAATCAGGCCTCTGAGACACTTATTCAACCTTACCTGAATTTGATCAGATGACACAGGCCTGTCACCATATTGGGTACCTTTACTTTCGTTATCATCATGTTTGTTTGGTTCAACTGCAGGTTATTTCATTTACTTATGTTACCAGGTTTAACGTGTTCTCTTAACCCTTATTTTGCTGGAGCTAATCTCCTATGGTTTTAAGTTTTTCTTACAGGCCGAGTGCTGACGGGGCACACTGCTCCTATGCACTTCTCTCACAGTATGTCCCCGGCCCCCCTCCTCCTGGGGTTGGTGAGTGCAGGCTACCTACAAGGTGCTCTATTCGATCTCTTTCTAGGGATCTGGATGGCTGCTTGCTCTCTCTCTCCCCACTGGGACCACTGCAGATTTCTGCGCATTTTACTTTAATATATGTTAATACATGAATATATTCACTGTATATGTTCATTTTCTTCTCTCTCCTCTCCGAACTATCTATTCATTACTCTCCCTCCCTTCCCCTCCTTGTTGGCAAGCATGGAAGAATAAGCCAAATGGTCACGCTCCACTGTCATAATGGCTACATTAACAATTACCTCATATAATGTCAGGAGTTTGAATGTCGCCGCAAAACGGCACCAAGTATTCTATGAACTGAAGAAACCTGCATGTTCTATTGCCTTTCTTCAGGAAACGCATCTAACCCACACAACTCCTGTCAAATTGACCACACTTAAATGTCCACAGTGGTACTATAGTCTCTCTGACACCAACAAAGCCAAAGGCGTGGCCATTGGGTTCAGCGGGAGCATATCCTTTCGCCTCTCAGACATGTTAACGGATGACCATGGCCACTTCCTCTTCCTTAAGGGCTTTCTAGGTAACACCCAGTGCACCCTAGCAAATGTTTACTGTCCGAATCATAACCAACCTACCTTCTTTTCCCAAACTCTCACTAAATTGTCACAATTTGCCAAAGGACTAGTTATCCTCGCAGGCGACATAAACATGCCACTTGACCCCACACTAGACACATCACAGGGCAACTCCAACATCTCATTTAAACGTCTGGCATTTGTTAAAAAGAGGCCCCTAGACCTTCAACTCCTAGAGGTTTGGCGCCTACTCCACCCCAAAGATAAGGATTTCGCCCACTTTTCCAAAACACATCAATCCTACTCTAGAATAGATAATATATTCGTAGATCACTTCCACCTCCCTCTCCTGCAATCAACTTATATAGGCACTGTGACCATATCAGACCATGCACCTGTTTCGATACGCTTGACCATGCCCGCCTTAGCACATTGCACTAATAACTGGAAACTTATTGACTCTCTTCTCTCCAACCAAACTGAGGTTTCCATGTTATCCTCCCACCTGACACAATATTTTAAGGAGAATAAACCCTCCCAGACTTCTCCCTAAATTGTATGGGAAGCTCATAAAGCTACTATGAGAAGTCGTCTTATTGAAATTGGAGCAAGGAAAAAAAGGGAGCATGGTCAGCAGATTGAACAGGTTCTGCAACAAATAACCAACCTAGACAAGGAACCAGTGTTGGTAATCTTACTTTAAAAAAGTAATTAGTTAAGTTACAAATTACTTCTCCCAAAAAGTAATTGCGTTAGTAACTCAGTTACTACATTGGAAAAGTAATGTTACGCAGCAAAGTAACTGACTTTTTTTAAAAATATTCTATACGTTTAACTAAGGGGCGGGTCTAGTATTACTGTAACCAAGGGGCGCATTTATTATTATTGTTAGATATCGTGTAACCAAGGGGCTGCTCTATTATTACTCTAACCAAGGGGCAGATCTGTTATAGCGTGTAAGCAAGTGGCGGGTCTATTATTATTATATCGTGCAAGGGGCGGATGGCTACAGAAGAGGGCGAATGTTAAATTAATGGGCAGAGCTCGATATATAACAATAATAATAAATGCGCCCCTTGGTTACAGCAATACTAGACCCGCCCCTTACTTACAAGATAGACGCCCCTTGCAGAGTAGCACGAGCATCAGGAGCGTGCAGCATCGCCTCTTACAATTACATGTTAACTGCACCTGCGCAGTGTAGAGTTCACTCAGAGCTGTTTAGGTTCGGCAATTTTCGGAAGCTCCATAGTCCTTCGTACTGCGCAAGCACTGCGCCTGCGCAGTACAGGGGGGTCCTTATCCGGCGGGGGGAACTTTTTTGGCAGGACACCGGAATTACACTACTGCCATCTAGTGGCGGTAGATGTAATTGGGGTAACTAAGCCAAAGTAATGGGAACTGAGTTACCATGAGGGGAAAAGTAATCAGTTAGATTACTCGTTACCCTCTAAAGTAACTGCGTTTATTTTAACTCAGTTACTTACATCACTGCAAGGAACACAAACGGTCTGTCCTCTCTTTCTCAAAAAGAGGGACGCAGTCGCATGCTCTCCTACCTGAAAGAGGCTAACCTACCCAAATTATCTAGTTCGGTTCTTAAAGAAATGGAAGCTGATTTTTCTATCAAAGAATTTTAGACTGCCTTGAAATCCTTTCCCTCAGGTAAAGCCCCTAGACCTGACGGGTTCACCATTTTGTATTACAAAAAGTTTAGTGACATTCTAATCCCCCATCTCACAGCCTACGCTAACTCAATCTCCCAAACCTCTGCTTTACATCCAGAATCCCTCTCAGCCCATATTACCGTTATCCCCAAACCTGAAAGTGCACTTGGAAGTAAAGTCACTGTAGATCCTAGGGGTTATGCAAGGAAAATAAAAAACAGCATTTTAGCTTGCACAAGATTGGATTCATAAAATCAGCAGAGCTTCCACTCATTTCAGATCTACCCCTTAGATTTAGGGCGACTGCACTTCCAAGTGCACTTGAAGTGCAAAGTGGATTAACCTTTCGTAAATAACCCCCTATATCCCTAATCCAATATATACGGAGGTGCGCCCAACCCACCCTACTCCTTTCCACCGTTGCTGAAAAAGCTTTTGATAGGGTGTATTGGGACCATCTCAAGATGACCCTACGGCACTTTGGATTAGGCCTTAGGATGTATCATCGTATTTCCTCCCTCTACTCCAACCCCACTGCACAAATTCTCATAAATGGTACACTGAGTGACCCCTTTACCCTACACAATGGCACTAGGCAGGGCTGCCCCCATCCACTCTCCTCTTTGCCACCTACCTTAGAACCCTTCTTGGCCACAATTAGACATAATGTCAACATAAATGGAATCCACAATAGGCAATAGAATTCACAAATACGTAGCTTATGCTGATGACATCTTATTCTTTATCCAACAACCACGCATCTCTCTCCCAAACTTAATGTCAGCATTTTCTACCTTCCAAACGATATCCAACTTCAAAATAAGCCTCTCCAAATCAGAAACCCTGAACATCAATCTCCATAGATCAGAGGCTGATTCACTGAAACCACTCTTTCCCCTTTATATGGGAACAGAAAAACATGACTATATGCTCCTTGTAAACAGTTTTTTTTTTTTTTTCAAATTCTTTATTTATTTATATCATCCCATTATACATAGCATTTAGTTCATTTAATTCAATACATAGATAGATTGTCAGAGACTCTTCATTACGTATCAATAAGTCAATTTAACCGTCAGAGTCATTAATATTTAGAGATCCATACTTAGTACTTTTAAATCTTATTCTATGCATTGAAATTTCTACGTTCTAAATTGATTTGTTCAGTTCTCCATGAATATAGGGATAATATTATTTTCCAAGTACCCTAAGCGAAACCCCCCCCCCCCCCCACCCTGTGACCTTATACAGTGACAAAAGCAACAAACCCGAAAAAATAAAAATAAATAAATAAGTAAATAATAATAAAAAAAAAAGAAAAATCTCATTTTAATCCAAGTATAAATCCAAATATAAATAAACCTTCTAACTATAACCGACAGAAGGGGATTATAGACTCATAATTAGGTTGTCTTAAAGGTAGCTAAGGCCTTTCCTTCCTCTGAGAGTTTAAATATATTCCACTTAGCCCATGTTCTGGAGTACATCTCATGTCGGTTTTGCGTCGAGAGTATTAAGTCCTCCATCCTATTTACCTCTTCCACTCTTGTAAACCAAGACGAAATACAAGGGGGTCTTGTATCTCTCCACTGCCGGGCTATACATGATCGGGCGGCATTAAAGAAATGGCGCAGTATTAAGTTATTGTATATCTTTTCTGGTATGTTTGAGTCGTGCAGTAAATATAGTGCTGGGTCCTCAGGTAGAATGTAATCTGTAAACTTCTGAGATATACGCTGTATCTCCCTCCAGAAATGGACTAACTTTGGGCAGGACCAAAAAATATGGAGTAGCGTCCCTCTCTCTTCTAGGCATCTCCAACATTTGTCTGAGATCGAGGGGTAATATTTATGAAGTACTGAGGGTGTGCGATACCATCTCGTTAGAAGTTTAAAGTTGGTTTCCTGGGCCCTAGTGCAAATTGATGATTTCATGGCCATTCGTATAATCCGTCTCTGTTGTGTTGGTTGCAAAGTCCTATCTAATTCTCCCTCCCATTTCTGTATGTACTGCGGGATATACCTTTCAGGTGGTTCAATCAGTAATGCGTACATTTGTGAGAGTACATGAGGATAGGGGCCCTTGTCCTCACATATTTGCTCTAGTGGGGTCAGTGGTCTTTGAAACCTTTCCGGGGGTGGTAGTGTATTAAGGAAGTGTTTAAGTTGTGCCCCGCTCCAAAAATCGAGGTCATACCGGTCCCTTGATGATGTCAACTCCGGGACTGATGGCCATATTCTAGATCGTGCAAAGTGTGATGCCTGGTAGCATTGTGATTCTAATAGTTTTCTAAATGGGCCATCTTGTAGTCCTGGGGGGAAACAGGGGTTCCCTATAATAGGGTAAAGGGGGGAATGGGGGGGTAACAGTGAGGTGCTCAGGCACAATCGGGAGCATATTCGTAGTGTAGGTCCTATGGTCGGGTGTTTTTTGAGGGTAGGTGTAAGATCTGTATAACACCAGATCGCACGCCTTAATGGTATCATACTTTGTGATTGCTCAATCCTTGGCCACCGCTTAAGATCTGTGTGTCTGCACCAATCTATTAGTCTCCCCATGTGTGTTGCCTGATAATATTTCTTCATATCAGGTACTGCCATCCCTTCATACTGTTTAGGCAAATTCATAAGTCGGCGTTGTATTCTAGGTTTTTTATAGGCCCAGATAAAGTTGTTTACTAACGCGTTTATCTGTTTAAAGAATTCAGGGGGTATGTGAATTGGTAAGGTTTGGAAAAGGTATAAAAATGTAGGTAAGATTGTCATCTTGACTATATTACATCTACCAAACCAGGAAAAACAGCCCTGATGCCATTTGGTCAGCAATACCTGTATTCTGTTAAGTAAGGGAGGGAAGTTCAGTTCATAAGTTTGCTTTAGTTTAGGTGGTATGAACGTTCCCAGATATTTAAGGGCCGTTCCCGTCCATCTAAAGTTGAAATTATCTTTTAAGGTTTTAATCTGGGATGGCGTCATTGAGACTCCCATTGCTTCCGATTTGGACATATTTATTTTTAAATTTGACAGAGAACCATATTCATCCAATTCTCTTAGAAGATTCGGTAGCGATATACCTGGTTTAGTAAGTGAGAATATAAGATCATCTGCATAAGCGGATACTTTATAATGTGATTTCCCTTTTTGTATCCCTGAGATGTCAGGGTTTTGCCTTATCTTACAGAGGAATGGTTCCAATGAAAGAGAGAAAAGGAGGGGAGACAAAGGACACCCTTGGCGGGTTCCATTTGAGATAGGGAAGGGTTCTGATAGACAACCATTGGCTTTAATTTGTGCTTTGGGCTTCGAGTATACACTCGAAAACCATCCAGCCATCTTCTCTCCCATTCCTACATACCTTAAAAACGAGAACATAAACGTCCAATTAACCCGATCGAACGCCTTTTCGGCATCCGTGCTCAGGAACACTGAAGGGGTATTTGAAGTGTCTGCTAGGTGGATGAGATTTAAAACTTTAATAGTATTGTCTCTCGCCTCTCGATTTGGTATAAAACCCACCTGGTCTAGATGGACCAGGTCGGTTAAATGTAGTTGAATACGTGTGGCGAGGATTTTTGTAAATAATTTAACATCCACATTCAATAAGGAGATGGGGCGGTAGCTACCACATGCTGATGGATCTTTATCTTCTTTAGGTATCACCGTAATGTGTGCTTTCAAAGTATCTGGTGATAGTGCCGTCTCATATCCCAATGTATTGAATGTTTGTATCACCTGCCTCCCTAATTGAGGTAGGAGTAACTGGTAGTATTTTAAGGAAAACCCATCTGGGCCCGGGGATTTCCCTGGTTTAGTAGATTTTATGGCTTCTTGCAGTTCCTCTATTCTGATAGGCGCTCCTAGTTCCTCTCGGACTTGTTCTGATAACTGGGGGATACCTGATGAGGATATATATTCTTCGATCTTATATTGCTCCGGTCTCTCTCTAGGTAAGTTATATAGTAATTTATAAAATTCCTGAAATGTTGACGCAATCTCATTAGGTTTATAAACCTTCCGTCCTTTTCTATCTACCAAATATGGTATATAGGATTTTACCCGTTGTTCTTGTAGAGCTCTAGCTAGTGAGCGTCCACATTTGTCTCCTGTTTCATAATAATATTTCCGACTTAACTGCATTGCTGCCTTAGCCCTGTAATGAAGGAGGGCAGTTACTTGTCTCCGTAGATTGAGAAGCTCAGTCTCCACCTTTATTGTCTGTCTCGGTTTGTGTTGTATTTCTAGGTCCTGTATATTACCCATTAGTTTAGTTAATTCTGCTTCCCTGGCCTTTTTAATTCTGGAACCATGTTTTATGAGAATCCCCCTTATTACTGTTTTGTGTGCTTCCCATATTATCCTTTCCTCAACTTCTGGTGTGGTGTTATATTGGAAGTAGTACTGTAGTTCTTTAATCACCTCGTCCATTACTAGCTTATCCTCTAATAAGCTCTCGTTAAGTCGCCACTGTCTATTTTTGGGGGAGGGGTATTTAGTCATAGTCCATATCAGTGTGACCGGAGCGTGATCAGTCCATGTGATGTTACCTATATCTACTTTTTTAATCTCCGGTAACATTTGATGTGGGATGATAAACAGATCAATACGCGAGTACACCTTATGTGGGTTGGAATAGAAGGTATAGTCCTTCTCGTCTGGATGAAACAGTCTCCATATATCTGTGAGTTGATATTTATGAAGCGTTTGTGAGACCCTTTTACGTCTACCCTTTGTAATCGATGTTTTACCTTCCGATGTGTCTAGTTTAGGGTCTAATGAGAGATTGAAGTCTCCCCCCAAGAGAAGCCTGCCTTCAGTAAATTCCATTAATTTATTAATGGTAGAACATATAAATTGGTCTTGATTACAGTTCGGAACATATATCGTAGCCATAGTTACTTTAATACTGCCGATCATACCTTTAAGAAACAGGAATCTACCCTCTCTATCCGATCTTATATCATTTAATTTCCATGGAACATTCCTAGATATGAGAATTGATACCCCCTTAGTTTTGGATATTTTATTGTATGCATGATATACTAAGGGGAAAAGATTATTTTTCATGGGTGGTATCTTTCCTTCTTTAAAGTGGGTTTCCTGGATATATGCCACATCGGAATGTGATCGTTTCAAGTCTTGGAGGAGCATCCTCCGTTTCTCAGGGGTGTTAAGCCCTTTAGCATTTATAGATATAATCTTCAGCTCCTCCATTTCTCAAAAAGAGGGACGCAGTCGCATGCTCTCCTACCTGAAAGAGGCTAACCTACCCAAATTATCTAGTTCGGTTCTTAAAGAAATGGAAGCTGATTTTTCTATCAAAGAATTTTAGACTGCCTTGAAATCCTTTCCCTCAGGTAAAGCCCCTAGACCTGACGGGTTCACCATTTTGTATTACAAAAAGTTTAGTGACATTCTAATCCCCCATCTCACAGCCTACGCTAACTCAATCTCCCAAACCTCTGCTTTACATCCAGAATCCCTCTCAGCCCATATTACCGTTATCCCCAAACCTGAAAGTGCACTTGGAAGTAAAGTCACTGTAGATCCTAGGGGTTATGCAAGGAAAATAAAAAACAGCATTTTAGCTTGCACAAGATTGGATTCATAAAATCAGCAGAGCTTCCACTCATTTCAGATCTACCCCTTAGATTTAGGGCGACTGCACTTCCAAGTGCACTTGAAGTGCAAAGTGGATTAACCTTTCGTAAATAACCCCCTATATCCCTAATCCAATATATACGGAGGTGCGCCCAACCCACCCTACTCCTTTCCACCGTTGCTGAAAAAGCTTTTGATAGGGTGTATTGGGACCATCTCAAGATGACCCTACGGCACTTTGGATTAGGCCTTAGGATGTATCATCGTATTTCCTCCCTCTACTCCAACCCCACTGCACAAATTCTCATAAATGGTACACTGAGTGACCCCTTTACCCTACACAATGGCACTAGGCAGGGCTGCCCCCATCCACTCTCCTCTTTGCCACCTACCTTAGAACCCTTCTTGGCCACAATTAGACATAATGTCAACATAAATGGAATCCACAATAGGCAATAGAATTCACAAATACGTAGCTTATGCTGATGACATCTTATTCTTTATCCAACAACCACGCATCTCTCTCCCAAACTTAATGTCAGCATTTTCTACCTTCCAAACGATATCCAACTTCAAAATAAGCCTCTCCAAATCAGAAACCCTGAACATCAATCTCCATAGATCAGAGGCTGATTCACTGAAACCACTCTTTCCCCTTTATATGGGAACAGAAAAACATGACTATATGCTCCTTGTAAACAGTTTTAAAGAAGATCTAAGGAAATGGTCTAGCCTATCACATTCCTGGTTAGGCAAAGTAAATATAATTAAAATTAACATACTGCCCGTATTCTCTTTATTTTTCAAATGATTCCACTGGGAGTTCCTATAGGGTTCTTTACCACCCTGCAATCCATGATCTCCCGCTTTATTGGGAAGAACAGCCCCCCCCCAGAGTATCCAGGGAGGCATTATTCCGCTCCAAGTGCTCCGGGGGACTGCCCCCCCCCAAACTTTAAGACCTATTACCACGGTGGTATACTGTCAAGATTGGCAGATTGGTATGCCCATGGCTCCAAATTATGGGTACAACTAGAACACTTCTTAAGTGGCGCAGACCTATCGGTAGCCTAGCCCCCTGGATACCCCACTCCTCCATGAACCTTGCCCAAATGGCATCATCACTCACCACATCCTCCCTGATATATGGGATGCTCTACACAAAAAATTCTCCTGGGCATATGACTCCCCCGATGCCTCTTCTCAACCATGATCACTTTATACCAGGCTTAATGGATTCGGATTTAAATCCTGGGCATCAGAAGAACCCCTTTTGTGCATCACGTCCTCCGCGCCAATACCCTTAAGCCACTATCTGAGATTCTACGATCTAAACCAATCACATTCTTGGACAAATGGAGATTCAACCAATTGCAACGCTTCCTCCGGACTCTCCGGCAACCTCCTAAGAGGACTACAAGACCTAATAGCATCGAAGAAATGTTCAACCAAAAATACCCACCTTTGCACTGCATTTCGTTATTTTACAAAGCTCTTATCGAACTTCAAAACCCCTCACATCCGACCTTCCTGGCTAAATGGGAAGCCAATCTGGGTTCTTCTCTCACAAGCAACCAAAAAGACAAAGTCTTACAATTAGCTCATGTCTCCTGTCTGGCTTCGAAAATGGCTGAAGTCAATTACAAGTTACTTACCAGATGGCATTACACACCATCCAAACTGCATCAAATGTTCACTCATCCGCCCTTTCTGGACCAGTATCCTCAATCTAATACTACAGATCACAGACATTAATCTCCCCAACGACCCATGGATCATCCTCTTCCACGCCACTAAAGAACCCATCAGCACTTATAAACGCTCACTTATCCCTCACTTACTGAATACGGTCAAGGCTCTAATAGACGCTCTTTGGGGCCAATCAACTACCCTGTCTATGAAGAATTGGCTGCAAAAGAAAAGATCCATCTCATGGAAGACATTACCCACAACATCAGAGACACATCTAAAACGTCATATGTTAACCTGGGCCCCCTGGAAAAAAATGACGTCCACTTCCTGCTACAAGGAAATCATATCTCAAACCCCATAGGTCCGCCAGTTAACCACCTTCAATTGACTCTTTTCTAATAGATGAATATTTTACCGTCTATGATTTATTTTTATTTTCTTGTATGACCTTAAAGGTCTACTTTTAGTTATTCAAAAATGTGATGACATGCATGCCAACAACCCTTTCCACTCCACCACATTCCCCCCTCCTAATCCCCCCCCCTCTTCTTTCACACTTAATCCCACCTTATCCCCTATCCCCCCCTTCTGTTCCTTATCCCTCGAACTTTATTATTGAATCCTTTTCCTAGTTGGACAAGCTTCTTTATCATAAATGGTTCAATGATACCGGATCTTGGACAAGACTGCGTGTACATAAGAACCAGTATACTTTGCCTTCAAGCCTAACTAATGGACTCCATCTTGAACCGCCGTACTTTCACAAAGCAATTTCAGCGCCTTAAGGTCCAGGGTTAGATGGACACCTTCCTTCTTCAGAACTGTAAACAGGTTACAGTAGAACCCTCAAAACATTTCAGAAGCTGGCACTGGGGTTATCACACCCTGAAGAAGTCATGCACTGCCCCATACAGAGCCTACAGATGAGACGGGGAGAGATGAAGTTTGGATGGACAGAACTTGTCTGGCGGACAGGAAAGAAACTATTTTGTAGCTAGGCAAAATCAGTTTGCGAACCCAGTTGTCAGAAAGTAGGGAGGTCCACCGGTCAGTGAACCGACAAAGGCAACCCCCCCCACCAGGAAGGCAGGCGGGGGCAAAACTTTATGTGGAGGAGGGCTTGTCTGCAGGCTTGTTGGGCTTGCGAAACCAGGAGCGTTTCGTTCCACATGCGGGAGCCTTGGCGGACTGGGATCCCTTGTCCTCCGAACATGGCAATCGAAAAAGCCGTTTGTGAACTAAAAACGAGTGGCCCGGTTTGCGGCGAGGCTCTTTGCTTTCTTTGGACTGTGGGAGAAAAGTACTCTTTCCTCCTGCAAGATCCTTAATAATGTCGTCCAGAGTGGCTCCAAATAGCTGCTCACCCTGGAAGGGTAAATCAGCCTGGGCTTTCTTGGACGGTTGGTCCGCCGACAAGCACTTAAGCCAAAGTACCCACCAAAGAACTACAGCCGTCACGGACAACATAGAAATCAGAGGGGCCGCATCACAAACGTACTTGAGGTCCTGTACAAGCTGGTCCACCAGTTCCACAGACTGGGGGTACCTGCTCATTACTCAAATCATGGTGTAATAGCTTAGCCCACCAGAGCTGTAACCAGCACTGGATGAAGGGCCGAGCCCGCAATCATAACTATAGAATGGTCAATAGATTCTGCCTTCCTGTCTGCGGGTTCCTTGAAAGAAGGAGCCCCCTCCAACGGATTCATGGTTGCCTTGTTCAACCTAGAGACGACAGGAGGACCACTTCTTCAGCGGGGTCTCTTCAAAGGGTTAACGCACTGAAAAACATCTTGGCACTGAAAAAGGCTGCTGTGGGCGTTCCCAGTGCTTGTAGATAAACCTATCAAATTGGCCAGGTAAGGGAAAAACCTTAGCAGCGCGGGTCGGCTTGTGAGACTTGAAGGAGAGTCAACTCCTTGGTGGCCCCAGAAGAATCCTCAATTTTTCCTTTCAATTGTTTTTATTGAATTTTTAACAGTAAGACAAATATTTATACAACATAGACGCAATAGACATCTGAATAGTCACTAGAAGATACATTAGTACCATACATGTAGGTAAATAACATACGGAAATCCTGCATTCTAATAGTCGAGTGACACCTTGAGTCTTATGCCCAATTTCAGTGTTGGTGTTGCACTCCTGTCACCCCTTAATGGGAGCCAACTGTGCCTTGGAGTGCATGGTCGCACCTTTTATAGTGTTTTACTCTTGACTATATGATTATTTTGAACTGTGTAATCAAAAAAAACTAATAAAATCAAGAAGAAATAATATGTACCATACAAATGCATAAGCACCTTGGAATATGCCATTAAACGTCAATTGGGTAGCTCGCAATCCAAGTGTCCCATTGGTATTTAAATTTAGGTAGATTTTGAGTCCAAATTACAAGTATAGCAATGTATTGTTCATATGAATATTGCAATTTAACTCTATAAATGACTTCAGATAAATTAGGAGCTTCTAAAGACTTCCATTTAGAGGTAATAGTTAGTTTTGCCGCTATTAAAACATGCGTTACTATAGGTCTAAACTGCATAGGTATCGTATGTATCCCTATGTTAAGTATAGCAATTTGAGGTGACGGTGAAATAATTAGGCATGTGATCTTAGGAATTACCTCCTCTGCATTTCCATAGAATGTGCAAAATGCCGCCACTTTCTCCAAGAATCCTCAATTTTTAAGGTATCTCACACCGTGGTAATGAGTGTGGCCGCCAGTGCTTTTTAATTCACGACAAACGGCCACTGGGGATTCCTCCTCACTGTTATACGAATTTGAAACTGTGTCATCCGAGCACACAGAAGGTCAGACCTGCTTCGGCAGAGCCTGACTCCAGCTTTTAAGATGTCCTCCCCTGAGGAAGAAGAAGGTAAGGGGGCGTTTTTTACCCGCCATACCCCCACACGCCACCTCAACCTGAGAGATGAAGGATTCCAGGACTGCCGACAGAGTGTCCAAAGAAATAGCAGACCCAGATGGGCTAGCAGCCACTACGAGGGGGACTAGGGGAGGGGCACTAGCTTCAGACGCCATAGAAAGATCCCACGGTCGACCAGGCACCGCCAGGAACAGAACACCCACGAGGGAGGGAACAAAATTCCCCTAACTGCTGCCACAAACAGAGCAGCAGTGTTGTGCGCTGTCCGGCCATCCGCGAGCTAAGGGGAGAGCTCCACAAGGGTAAACGCGCCAGGCCGTCCAGACATGGAAGATTCCGCCCTGCCCATTTAGAGTACCTGCACAAGGGGACCGTCAAGAGATTACCTATATTAGTAGCGGGAAGAACTAGTTTAATTAAGATGGTCTTACTGCTGAAATGCCTAAATGTGTTCTTGCATTCTCCAGTTATCCCCAAGTCATTATTTCAAAAGCATTCCTAATTTACAAGATTTTGGCTAAAGGTAGATGTAAACTGAAATTAATATTACAAAGGCCAAAAACAGATGCTGGTTTAGCACTCCCATATATCTATTTAAATTACCTAGCGGGCCAGCTGCAGCATCCAAGGACATGGGTGACAACAAAGATGGGATGGAAAGACATTTATTAGAAATATTACAGGTTGAGGACCTAATGATAAGACTAGAAGTTAAAACTACTTGCTTACCTAGAGTATACCTATGGTGACACTGGCTAGGACAGTGTGGAAAGGGGTCAAAAAATGTACAGGATTTAGAGATACTCCCTTAGCGAGCCCCATGTGGAACAATCCCTCTTTAGAACATCTGTGGGCATTCCCTGATAGTTATTTTTTGGAGACAGAGAAGAATATTCACATTAAAACAGACATATGATCACAGAACATTGCAGACATTTGAATACTTAAAGCAGGAGTTCCGCCAAAATATATATTTTTTTAAAGTCAGCAGCTACAAATACTGCAGCTGCTGACTTTAAAAATATAGACACTTACCTGTCCAGCGCGCCTGTGATGTCGGCACCCGAAGCTGATCTGTCGCTCGGCTCTCGGGTGCTGCCGCCGCCATCTTCAGTAAGGGTATCAGGAAAAAAATACGGATGGTCCCTGCTGTCTCTGGGACCTGTGTGTTTCCCAGCAGACAGGGGGGGACAGGAAGTGGCGTAGAAACCAGCAGATTCTGCAGATATCTATGCCCAGAAGTCTGTGCAAATACCTGTATTATACAGGTATCTGCACCCCCTCCACCTGAAAGGTGCCAAATGTGACACCGGAGGGGTGGAGGGTTCTGAAAAGGGGAGGTTCCTTTTTTGTGTGAACCTCCGCTTTAAGCAAACGATATGATATACCCCATATGTTTTTACATAAATATTTACAAGACTTATGGTTGAGGCCCAATTTGGGCGTCAAGATCCTAAATATCCATTAACAGTAAGGTTGCACAGATACCACTTTTTTTAAGACAAGTACCGATAATTTTTTCAAGTACTCTCCGATACAGATTTTTTTTTGTCATGTGACAGTGGCACTATTATGCAGCACTGATAGGCACGGATGAGGCAGCACTGATAGGTGGTACTGATGAGGAGGCACTAATATGCAATGCTGATGGGTAAAACTGATGGGGCGGCACTGAAGGGCACTGATGAGTTACTAATATGCAGCACTGATGGGCATTGATAGGTGGTACTAATGAGAAGTGGACCGTGTCAGTAGTTTTTTACTTTTATTTTTTTTACATAGTTAGACAGGTTGAAAAAAGACAAGTCCATCTAGTGCAGGGGTGCCCAACCCGTGGCCTGCGGGCCACATGTGGCCCGCCACGTCTTGCTCTGAGATGGCGGGGCGGGAAGCCCTGATCGCGGGTTCCTGACCCGCCATCTCCGAGCATCAGCGAGAACGGAGTCGATGCTTCCTGTATAGCGCCGGCTCCTTCACAGGCGGAGTGATATCAAATGTACTCCGCCTGTGACAGGAATGTGTACTGCAGCTGCATGCTTCCTGAGATCTCACAGCAGCCAGCAGTGCCAGTACCCATCAGCAATACCAGCCTGAAGTACCAGTACCCACCAGCAGTACCAGTACCAGCCAGAAGTACCAGTACCAGCCAGAAGTACCAGTACCAGCCAGAAGTACCAGTACCAGCCAGCAGTATCAGTACCCACCAGCAGTACCAGCCAGAAGTACCAGTACCCACCAGCAGTACTGCCAGCAGTACCAGTACCCGCCAGCAGTACCAGTACCCGCCAGCAGTACCAGTGCCCACCACCACCAGTACTAGCCACCAGTACCCGCCAGCAGTACCAGTACCTGCCAGCAGTATCAGTACCCACCAGCAGTACCCACCACCAGTACCAGCCAGCAGTACCCGCCAGCAGTACCAGTACCTGCCAGCAGTATCAGTACCCACCAGCAGTACCCACCACCAGTATCAGTACCCGCCAGCAGTACCAGCCAGCTGTACCGGTACCCACCAGCAGTACTAGCCACCAGTACCAGTCACCAGTACCCGCCGGCA
This sequence comes from Lithobates sylvaticus, assembly GCA_028564925.1. Classification (NCBI taxonomy): domain Eukaryota; kingdom Metazoa; phylum Chordata; class Amphibia; order Anura; family Ranidae; genus Lithobates; species Lithobates sylvaticus. The sequence goes on along the minus strand of CM053032.1, from coordinate 94,561,095 downwards.
GTACCAGTACCCGCCAGCAGTACCAGTACCCGCCAGCAGTATCAGTACCCGCCAGCAGTACCCACCACCAGTACCAGCCAGCAGTACCAGTGCCCACCACCAGTACTAGCCACCAGTACCGGCCACCAGTACCAGTACCTGCCAGCAGTATCAGTACCCACCAGCAGTACCCACCACCAGTACCAGTGCCCACCACCAGTACTAGCCACCAGTACCCGCCAGCAGTATCAGTACCCGCCAGCAGTACCAGCCAGCTGTACCGGTACCCACCAGCAGTACTAGCCACCAGTACCCACCGGCAGTACCAGTACCCGCCAGCAGTACCAGTACCCACCAGCAGTACCAGTACCAGCCAGCAGTACCAGCCAGCAGTACCCACCACCAGTACCAGCCAGCAGTACCAGTACCCACCAGCAGTACCAGCCACCAGTACCCGCCAGCAGTACCAGTACCCGCCAGCAGTACCAGTACCCACCAGCAGTACCAGTACCCACCAGCAGTACCAGCCAGCAGTATCAGTACCCACCAACAGTACAAGTACCAGCCAGCAGTACCAACCACCAGTACTAGCCACCAGTTCCAGTCACCAGTACCAGCACCAGCCACCAGTATCAGTACCAGTACCAGCCACTAGTACCAGCCAGCAGTACCAGTACCCACCAGCAGTACCAACCACCAGTACTAGCCACCAGTTCCAGTCACCAGTACCAGCACCAGCCAGCAGTACCAGTACCAGCCACCAGTACCAGCCAGCAGTACCAGTACCCGCCAGCAGTACCAGCCAGCAGTACCAGTACCCACCAGCAGCACCAGTACCCACCAGCAGCACCAGTACCCACCAGCAGCACCAGTACCCACCAGCAGTACCAGTAGCTGCAAGCAGTTTCAGCCAGCAGTACCAGTACCGGCCAGCAGTACCAGTACCTGCCAGCAGTACCAGTACCAGCCAGCAGTACCAGCAGGCAGTACCCAACAGCAGTACCAGCCAGCAGTACCAGCCCTGGAGGACAGCCAGCAGCAGCCACCAGTTATAACCACCTGGGGGACAGCAGCAACCAGCTGCAGGAATCCTGAGGAAGAAGTGATGATCAAGGTCAGTTGAGGAGCAGGTAAACCGCTGTGCATCAGTGTGAAAGCAGCCTTAGTCCCCTTTCACACGATCGGTCCGATCGGTTCTGCCTGTCTGTTTTTCAGGCGGAACCAATCAGACCCTCCATTCACCTCTATAGAGCGGCAGATGTAAACAGACTCATGTCTGCTTACACCCGCCTATCTGCAATCCGATCTGCTTAAAAAACAGAAGGGGATCTGTCCCCTTCTGTCTGGGCAGATCGGAGGGCCCTTAGGGTAGAGCGGGCTGCATCTGTGTCTGCTCTACATATGCAGAATGGACACAGACCTGCCATCCGCCCGCTACGCTCATTGTGGCCCGCGACCGGTTACCAAGTCGCTAAAGTGGCCCTCGCTCCTCAAAAGGTTGGGCACCCCTGATCTAGTGCAACCAAAAAAATAAATACAATCCCACATACACAATCCTTCACCCACAGTTGATCCAGAGGAAGGCGAAAAACCCCAACAGACCATGATCCAATTTTCTACGGCAGAGGAAAAAATTACTTCCTGATCCCCAGAGAGGCAATCCGATTTTCTCTGGATCAACTTTACCTATAAATGTTAGTACCCAAATATATTATGTACATTTAGGAAATAATCCAGGCCTTTTTAAAAAGCAATCGACTAAGCTTGCCAGACCCACCTCTGAAAGGAGTCCATTCCATATTTTCACAGCTCTTACGGTGAAGAAACCTTTCTGTATTTGGAGATGAAATCTTTTTTTCTCTAGACGTAAAGAGTGCTTCTTGTCCTCTGTGATGACCTTAAACCGAATAACTCAAAACCAAGTTCACTATATGGACCACTAGGGATGCAACGGATCATCACCGATCCGTGATCCGAACAGTTCAACCTGTTCGGATCGGCACACCACGTGATCCGCGGAGCACTCTGATGCCTTGGCCTTATTAAAGGCCGCGGCTTCGGCCTAGCTCCGGAGCGGCAGCCATCTTGGTACACCCGATGGTCGCTTACCTTGTGATCGCTCCGTCAAATGACGGAGCGATCACTTGTAAACAAACCGGCGGTTCCTCTCTCCCCTGTGTACTAATCTGTAGAGTGGAGGGGAGAGATTGGATGGCAGCAGCGCTGTGGGCTGAATCTGTAGTGCCCACAGCGCTGCTCTGTGACAATTGCAGTCACATAAATGGATCCATCCATCCATGCTCAGCCATCCTCCATACTCTGCCAAAACTCTGCCATACCCTGTCCACTTATGCATTTGTACATGTTGATCATATCCCCTCTTAATCTCCTCTTCTCAAGATGGAAAAGATTCAATTCCTCTAATCTTTCCTCATAGCTGTGGTCCCCCCATGCCTCTTATCAGTTTGGTTGCCCTTCTCTGCACTCTCTCCAGTTTGGTGCCCAAAACTGGACTGCATATTGTGGATCATTCGGGGCTGTCCCACTACCACCCCCATTATGGACATGAGCTACCCCATGCTCCTTTGTATACACAGAGCTGAAGAAAGTATTTCATAAATTTGCCTTCTCTTTGTCCCCAGTCACCGACGGTTATTTTGTAAAGGGCATACATGCTCTGAACTGACCTTTTTACGATGAATATATTTAACAAAAAAAATTGGTGTTTGGCCTACTATCTTTTGTAATACGTCTTTCGTTTTGAATTTTTGCGTCCTTTATTTCCTTTTTACATATTCTGTTATAATCTTTGTAACATTTAAACGATGATAGCATTCCTTCATTTGTATATTTTTTAAAAGCCTTTTTTTATTATTTATAGCCATTTTAACTTTGGCCGTGAGCCATACAGGTGTTATTTTTTAGCCTTTTAAACGTATTGCCCATGGGAATATACTTTGCAGTGAGTTCACATACCGTCTTTATGAAGAATTCCCATTTCTGTTCTGTGTTAATCGATGCCAATATTCCCTCCAGGTCCAAGTCCTGGAGAGAAGCCCTCATCCTTGGAAAATGTGCTTTCTTAGAAGTGTTTTTATTTTACCCGTATGTGTTTGTTGCTTACAGCTAACACTAAATGAAATCATGTTATGGTCACTGCTACCCAGATGTTCCTTTATATAAATATTAGTAATAAGCTCTGCATGGTTTGAGATTACCAGGTCCAGCAGAGCGTCATTCCTAGTCGGGGGCCTCAAACTGGACCATAAAATTGTCTTGTAATAGGTTTATAAATCTTTGCCCTTTAACTTTCCCAGCAGTCCCATTACTCCAGTCAATTTCTGGGTAGTTAAAATCCCCCATTATTATCACTGTCCCAGCCCTTTCCATCTGTGCAAGGAGCTGAGTCTCCACCTTCTCACTAACCCTGGGAGGTCTATAACAAACTCCAATGACAACCTTTGTAGTAAGCACACCCATGTACAGTTCCACCCATATTGCTTCAGACTCATCACTCTCCATCAACTAGGTCCTCTTTCACACTCGCTTCACATAGACACACCACAACCCCTGCGTTTTACTCTGTCTCTCCAAAAGAGCATAGCCAGTAACATTAATAGCCCTGTCATGAGAAGAATGAAGCCAAGATTGAGCAATACCAATTAGATCATAGTTCTCCTCGTGCACCAGAGCTTCCAACTCCCCTATTTTGCTTGACAGGCTTCTGGCATTGGTGAACACTTTATTTCATTATCACATTTTGAAAATGCATGTTGCATATTTTTTATTTTAGTAGAAATAGTACCATTTCCAATGGTTGATTGTAACATGAGAACCTTCATATCATCTGCCGTAGCCCTCCCCCATCTTTCCCCATTCCACCCACCAATAGGGGCTGACCCCTGTCTGACCTGTCTGCCCCATTATAATCTAAATTCACCCTCCCCACAATCCTAGTTTAAATACTCCTCCAGCCTTCCCGTAAACCTCTCCCCAGCACAGTAGACCCCCTTCCATTTAGGTGCAAACCATCTTTAGCATATAGGTTGCACCCCAATGAAAAGTCAGTCCAGTGCTCTAAAAACCCAAATCCCTCCTCCTTACATTAATATTTTGTGGACGAAGTGTTTTTTTTTTTTTATTAGCTTTACAATTTAACCCATAAATACTATATTTATTAATTACTATTTTTTTTCATCAGCCCTGTTGGGTGAGGTATCAGGGGTCTAAACAGACCAATGACATTGCCCTTTTGCGACAGGGAAAGGGACTGAGGACAGATTCCCCAGTCCCTTTCTCTGCAGCCTTAGATGCACTGAAGATGAATGGACAGGAGACTTAGGCTCCTCTTCATTCATAAACTGAAACACAGTTTACAATGCTCAGTTATAAATAGACAGAGGCGTTGATAACCAACTCTGTGCACTCGGAAAAGGAAGGAGCCAGTAAATGACAGCTCCTTCTGCCACTCTCCATCCTGACAGATCTTGGACGAGGGGGACCAGAGGAGGACCCAGAAAGAGCAAGGAGTACACGTGGGAGCCAGAGGAGGACCCAGAGAGAGCGAGGAGGATCCAGAGAGCGAGGAGCACACGGGGAAGCCGGAGGAGGACACAGGAAGCCGAGGGATGACCTGGAAGAGGACACCGGGAGCCGAAGGACACAATATGATTGGTGTGGCAGGGGGGGGGGGCTAACAAGCACCGATCTCCCTGTGTGGCTTTCAATAAAGCCAGGGGAGGGAGAGGAGAAGCAGCTGTCAGGTGCTTTATTAAAAAGCCACATAGGGAGAACAGTGCTTGTATACCTCCCCCACCGCCGCACTGATCCCCTGTGAGGCTGCAAGGCCACCCTTCTATGCTGAGGATGCCTAGCCCAATACAACAGGTATCGGGTCAAGCATTGGAGCATTTGCACAAGTACCAATACTCGTTCAAATGCTCTGTATCAGCTTGGATACTAGTATGGGAGCAACCCTAATCAATAGGAATAGTTTGATCACAGGGATCAAAAGGTCTAATATCTGTACTGTACTCTCAACTGTTGAGGGCTAAGTTATGTGATGCTCACCTTAAAATAAGAGATATGTGGCAGTGGCGCATAGGTGGTGGGATCTGCTCCTTACATTTTTGAGTCTCTTCTGCTATTAATAAATTATTCCAATTATATCTCTCTCATCAAACAGATCTTACCCCTCAAATACTGTATAGAATGGGACGAATGACCTCATCGGATTGTGTAAGATGTCATCAACCAGAGGCATATTTTATACATTTGATATGGGATTGCTATCAAACCGCTGATTATTGGAAACAAGTAACAGATACAACTATTATCACTCGTAGACAAGTTCCATATACATTAGGAGTGTGTTTATTAGGATTATTGTGTGTGGAAGAATGGTCGGATTATGTTATCCGAAACCTTATTTATAGTATGTAAACAAATAGCATTGAGATGGATGCAATCATTAGCCCCATCTATAAACCAATGGATTAGAGCAGTTACAAAGAATTATACACACCCTAAAGAGTTAAATTACAAAAAAGTATTGCTTAAAAAAGTGATGTAAAACAAGTTATTATCACAATACTCCAAATCCCCCTTATTTACCAAGTAGGAGCTCCTTGTGTGAAAAGGGGGTTCCTAAGTGGTCATAACCTCCCCAAACATATTCCTCTAAAACCAAACACAGTGTATACACCCGGAACTTCGTCAGAACACCTGTTCTGACGAAGTTCCGGGCGCATAGGAACGAAACATGTAAACATCTAAACGCTGGAACTACCTGCACGCTGCGGGAATTCCCTCATGCTGTCATGCTTTTTTACATTCGAGTCTGTGGCAATTTCCCTAGTATGGTGAATGAATATCTGATGGTATCAGTACAGTGCATTTTTCATGCCCTTTATATCAGTTTTCTTACATCTCCTTGTCCTTAATAACAACCTGCCTAGATAAAGGCAGTCGGGACTGATCACATTCTTGGCTACATTCACCGGTTTGTCAGAGTGGGTTTGGTTTTAGAGGAATAGGTTTGGGGAGGGTATGACCACTAAGGAACCTCCTCATCACACAGGGAGCTCCTAACTTGGTATATAGGGGGATTTGGAGTATTGTGCTAATAACTTGTACATCGCTTTTTTAAGCAATACATTTTTTTTGTAGTTTAACTCTTTAGGGTGTGTAGAAATCAGTTTTTTTATTTTTAGTTTGTTGGTCCAGTACATTATTGATCACACCCCCCAATATTTATTCGGCGAGTACAACATATTTATAATCAGTGGGATTCCCATTTCTTCTATATTCTTTTGCATGATTAGAACAGTTAACCAGCTATTACTATATGAGAAGATACTGAAAATAGAGGAGTACTATAAAATATGTGGTGCAATTCCCCTATGACTAGACAAAAAAGAAACGTAAAAGTGAATTATTAGAAGTAAATGGAAGACAAATGTAAAATAAATTGTAGGAGCGTGATGACAACTTGTGGCTTAACTAAAGGGTAATAATGTTAAAACCGTAAAGTCTGAAATTCAACCTAAAAATAAATATAAATAGGATAATGTTAAAACTGTATTAAGCTTGCAGTGAATGGTGTATGTAGGAGGAATTGGTATGGGATTACTGTACAGAAATAATATGTACATGTTTTGTTGCAAACTTAAGTAATAAAAAGTAAAAAAAATAAAAAAGCCTATATATATATATATATATATATATATATATATATATATATATATATATATATATATATATATATATATATATATATATATATATATATATATATAAATATATAAAATGGCAATAATTTATGTAGCTGATGTGTAAAGATTGCGATACCTACACATTGCCTGACTATACATAATGGAAACAGCTGTACAAAAGTTTCTTCAAAAAGAACCTGTTTTAGATGTACACATTTGATCATTTTAATTAATGTGATATCAAAGCAATCATCAGATCAGCCATTCAGAAACTCCCTCCAGTTTTACTGACTGGCATTAACCTGCTTATTAACCCATTCCTGACCAGCCGCCACAGTTGTACTGCAGCAGGTTGGCTCCCCTGGGTGAATCGACATAACTAAGTCAGTTCGCCTTTTTGACCACTAGGGGGCGCATGCCCAGCCGGCCACCTGCGATCGACTACACAGAGACAGAATGGAGATCTGCCAATGTAAACAGAGATCTCCGTGCTGTCAGGGGTGAGGAGAGCGATCTGTTATCCATACCTCCCCCTACACGCGATCGGACTTTTAGGCCGGATCCTGCCGGACAATCCACCGGACTTTCCAGCGGAGGTCCGCCGGACTTTCCGAACGTGTGGACTTGCCCACACACGCCCGGACTTTTCCAGAGTTTTGGCGAAAGTCTGCGGGACTTTTGAAATGAACGGACTTGCCTACACGCGGAGGAAAGTTCGTTCATTTAGAACATGACTCCAGGTAGACAGGACTAGCGAAGGAAGTCAATGCCGCCGCTAGCCCCGTCACCTGGTATGGATTTAAAGGGGAATCCCTAGGCCGAAAAAACGGTGTGGGGGTCCCCCCCGAATCCATATCAGACCCTTATCCGAGCACGCAGCTCGGCCGGTCAGGAAAGGGGGTGGGGACGAGCTAGTCCAGGGGAAAATCCCACCGGAAAATCCGATCGTGTGTATGCAGCATTAGAATCAACCCTAGTGTTAACCCCTTCCCTGTCAGTGACATTTACAGAGTAATCAGTGCATTTTTATAGCACTGATCGCTGTATAAATGCCAAAAAATGCCCAAAAATGTGTCAAAAGTGTCTGATCTGTCCGTCCCGATAAAAATCACTGATCGCCGCCATTACTAGTATAAAAAAAATAAATAAAAATTATAATAAAAAATATATAAATCTTTCCCCTATTTTGTAGATGCTATAACTTTTGCCCAAACCAATCAATATATGCTAATTGTGATTTTTATGACCAAAAATATGTAGAAGAATACATATCTGTCTAAACTGAGGGAAAGAAAATGCTTTTTTTTTTTTAAAAAAAAATTGGGGATATTTATTATAGCAAAAAGTACAAAATAGTGTTTTTTTTTCAAAATTGTCGCTCCTTTTTTTTTTAAAGCGCAAAAAATTAAAACCGCAGAGATGATCAAATACCACCAAAAGAAAGCTCTATTTGTGGTAAAAGAAGGATGTCAATTTTGTTTGGGTACAACGTCGCACGACCGCACAATTGTCAGTTAAAGCGACGCAGTGCCGTATCGCAAAAAAAAGGCCGGGTCATTGAGATGCCAAATCTTCCGGGGCTAGAATGGAGGATGATAGAAGGAATGCCCTAGGGGTATAGAGGCTACACAGATGCATGTATATTCGTGAAATACACATAGGTGCAAATATAGACACAAATGCTGGATATTTGTAATGTATATATCTTTGCTAATCTTCTATGAACATAAGAATGTCATATTGTGAAGGGACTCATAGGTCTACTGATAATTTTATTATTTTGTAGATACTTTGTTGGATGGGGTTCATCTGTTGCTGGGATCCATTAAAAGCCACAACCTCTGGAAAAGAACCAAGGTTGCCTGGATTTGCTTGAAGAGGTTGCGTTCTACACCCACTTCCTGTTTTCACTATAGTTCCATATATTTTATACATGCCCAATACTGGCTCTTGGACCTGTAGAGCGCTCTGCTGCCAACTACACTGTGCTATACTGCTGTACCAAAGGTGAGTGTTAAACGCAAAGTCCAGTACGGGCCAGCCTTGCACCGGAGTCTGGTTACAGTTCTCCGGGTAGAGACTGATCCTGAAGCTGCAATCCTATTGCTGTGGTGGTGTTCGACGCAGCCGGGGAGAAGGGATTCTACACCTGACGAACCAAAAACAGTCGTCAATCTTCCAAAATAATCAGCATATAAAGCGATGTCCAAGGGATTTGTGAACCTGTATAGCTAGTCCTATGACTGCTAAACTTCATAGCCTAGCAGTACATCCATTCTTCCAAGTCCAGTTTTACTGATTCATTAGTCACCTCTCTGCTCTCTTAATAAAGGGGTGATGTTACTTCATTGTATAACTAGTGAGTGTAGGGGAAAAACACAAGAATATGAAAAGCTGAACCAGGAAATAAGGGCACCACATGCAAAGCTATGTGATGTGATAGACATGCAAACAAAAGTGTGGATGAACATTATTAAATTGAATTACCTTTCCTCCACCAATACCCATGCCACAGTTGTTGAGCTTGAGTTCCTGCAGGGTAAAGCATGCAAGACTTTTGAGCAGCGCCTCAAACCCTCGTACCCCATCTGGGCCAAAAGCATTGTCACTCAGATCAAGCTCTGTCAGCTGAGCACCTGCTGTCATCAAAGCTTCACCCAGTGAAATCTAAAAGAAACAGACAGACAAACACTTAGACTAACAATATAAAATCTATGATGCAGATGGAGTTTATGAAAGAAAAATTAGGACAGTGATTTTTAGTACAAAGTCAAAGATTAAAGAATGTTACCCTAACATTTCATATTCCTGATGCACTGGAGATCAAAATTAGAGAACAATTTATGAACAATACATTTTTTCTGAAATAATGTAATCTTCATTGATCAACATTTGATGGTATTTCTGTTGTGGTTATACCATGCTAATAAGAACAATGTTTTTCAAAATAACCAAGGCACTTCAACAAAAAAAACAAAAACGTTATTTTCTAGAAAAGACAACGATCAAAACTTGAGAACAAGGACTGTAGCACGGAGAAAGATTACAACTAAAATTTCTAAAGGTTGTTCTACAAAAAGTCAGTAGTAAGACATCTTTTAGATGCGGCCAAGGCCTGTATTCCACTTAACTGGAAATCACCACACCCGCCGACCGTTGACTTATGGCTTCAAAAAATGTTCAGAAGAGGGACAAGCTCTCAGAGGAGACCCATTAATTTAAAAATTAAAAATCCCAAACTCAACTATACAGCTCCCTATTACCAGGCAAAGACCATAATGCAAAATACCTTACACAGACAAAGGCATTCAATATATGGATACCTAGGTCCATGTTCATGCCCCCCCTCCCCCTCTATACAACCCCCCCCCCCCCCTTTTCTATCGACTACTTATCTTCTCCTCTTCACACACTAGGGCAATGCCCACGTTTCAACTAATTTCATTCTTCTTTACCTTCACTTCTACTATTTTGGAAAAAGAAAGGAGATGGGCTCACGGAGTTACAGTTAACTGACTTAGTCAGAAACACGAGAAAAACCCTATGTACATAGGGGAATACGTCAGGAACTTAGAAGTCTATAGATAGAATCAACCAAGAATATTCATATTGAAGATATCTCCCAACACACAGCAGCATGGGACAATGTTGCCATTTCATCAAGAACACCCTAATGATGTTTTCCTTGTCCATGTTTTTTATATCTACACTAATGATATCTTGACTGTTTTGTTGTTGCTGTGGACCTTTTTCCTGAAATAAATAAAAAATAAAAACATTTCTGAAGGTTGCAACAATCAACAATTAGTAGGATGTGTACAGGTTACTTTGAATGACTTCAGCACATCTGCGGCCACAGGACATCACTAGTCTCTCACACTGCTCTGGTGTAATTTTGTTCCACTCTTCTTACAGTCTCTTCCACAGTTTGGTGACTGTAGTGGGTTTCTTAGCCATAACTTTGTCGGCAAAGATTTTCCAGAGGTTTTCTATTTGGTTTAGATCAGGACTCTGGGCTGGCCATTTCATTATTTCAATGTTTTCAGCTTTAACCGATTGCCGACCGCCTCACGCAGATATACTGCGGCAGAAGGGCGCGTACAGACAGAATTACGTACCTGTACATTGCCCTTTAAGAGGCGGCGCAAGCGCGCGCCCGCGGCAAGCTCCGTGAGTCGGGTTGCAGGTCCCGCGGACTCGATCACCACGGGGATACCCGCGATCGTCTCACGGAGAGGAAGAATGGGGAGATGCTAATGTAAACAAGCATCTCCCCGTTCTGCCTAGTGACAGTGTCACTGATCTCTGCTCCCTGTGATCAGAGCAGAGATGAGATGAGATCAGTGACGTGTCACACACAGCCACTCCCCCCCAGTTAGAAACACGCCCCAAGGTTAACCACTTCACTGCCAGTGTAATTTACACAGGAATCAGTCCATTTGTATAGCACTGATTGCTGTATAAATGACAATGGTCACAAAAATGTGTCAAAAATGTCCGCTGTGTCCGTCATAATGTCGCGGTCACGATAAAAATCGATGTTCGCCGCCATTACTAGTAAAAAAAAAAAAAAAAATATATATATATATATATATTTATATTAATTAAAATGGCATAAAACTATCCCCTATTTTGTAAACGCTATAACTTTTGCGCAAACCAATTATTAATCGCTTATTGCGATTTTTTTTTTTTACCAAAAATATGTAGAAGAATACGTATCGGCCTAAACTGAGGAAAAAAAATGCTGAATGAAGGGGGTAAATTCTTCCAGGGCTGAAGTGGTTAAGGAACTGCTTTACCCGTTTTGTTGTGTGACAAGAGGCATTGTGTGCAAATTGCTGGCTGATTTGGTGATGAATGCAGGGAAGGAACCACATGTTGTCATAGAAGGTTCTGATAAACATTTGCATTTACTCTGCCATGTAGGTGTATAAGAGGCCCAAGTCCTGCAAAAAACACCCCCCCAAACCATGACGTTTCCACCCCTCCACCTTTCACTGACTTCTTTACACACTTTGGGTTCAGTCTTTCTCCGGTTTGATGACGAACATGTTTTTCATCAGACCCAAATAAATTAATTAAACTCGCTTTCATCGCTAAAGTGAACTTGGAACCAGTTCTCCTCTGTCCACACAACATGCTCCTCAGCAAAGGTTAGTGTAGTCTTTTGATTATTTCTGCTAAAGAGAGGTTTGGTCAGGACAGAGTGGGCTTTCGGTCAAAATTCTCTTAAAATTGGCAAGACACTGTATAATGAGACAGAGCCTCACTTTGTTCAGCACTGAACTGGCGAGCAGTTGCAGCTGCAGTGTTGAACTGATTGACCATTGAGATTCTCTGCATTATCCTGTCCTCTCTTGAATTTGTCTTTCGTGCATGACCGGCCTTTTTGGGGGACTTAAATGAGTTTGTGATGTTGTAAAGATGCAATATTCTAGAAATCACAGATTTGGAACTACAAACTTCTCTTGCTATGGCTGAAAGGGTCATCCAGTTGGCCTTCATCTGGACAATCTACTGCCAGAGGGTTTCAGTCACGGCTCACCATCAAGTGAGCTTTCCATCAAACTGGAAAATTAGGCTGTCAGATAGTTAAAGAAATTAGCACAAGGTACCAGATTAACACATAACTGGGAGGTATCCGAAAGTGTTCTCTAATTTTGATCAATGTTCTTTTTCAAATCTTATTGAAGTTTTTTATTCTGTGCTTCAAAATATATGTAACTCATGAAATATGCTTAAAGGATAAGTCCACCTTAACCTCCCTGGTGGTATTCCAGAGTGTGACTCGGGGTGGATTTTCAGTACCAAAAGCAGTAACCCCGAGCCACACTCAGGATTGCATCACAGGATTCAGGTACAGTTACTTACCTTGTCCCCAGGATCCTGCGATGTCCTCCCCGATGTGTGTGCGAGCCGTCCTTCGCTCGATTCATCACAGCGCCAAGCTCTGTTCCCTGCGAGCGTTGCAACGCACGGGGACAGAGCATGGCGCCAAATTCAAAAAGTGAAACACACACTATACATACAGTACACAGTTTCACATCCCGTTTGTCCCTAGTAGTTTGTCCAGTGCCCTGCATGTAGTTTTATATTATAAATACTGTTCTTTCTGCCTGGAAACTGGAGATTGTACATAGCAACCAAAACCGTCCCTTTACATCAAAGGCGGTTTTAGACCAGCTGAAAAACAGCGATATTAAATAAGAATCACTTGCAGAATTGAGCGATAGTGATTTGTGGGGAAATTCGTCATCAGACACTGAAAGTAAAGACAGCGACAATTCTGCAACTGAGCAAATTTCAGTGTTTTTGATTTGATTACATTATTGAATAATTGTTCTTATATTATTATTTGTTATAGTTATTTATTATATTATAATTTATGATTTTGTGTTTCAAACTTTATCATACCCGGGCTGTCTACTAGACTCTTGTTTGGACAGATGACAGTGTGTTATTCCTAAGAATTACAGGCCTACAATATAAAACACCAAATTTCCATGCAAAACATTGTACCGCTTTGAGCATCAAAAATCTGAAATAATCATACCGCCAGGGAGGTTAAAGTGGTTGTTAAGCCACTTGTTTATGTTTATACAAGCCTCTCTGTTTAATAACAATATGTACCCTAGTGTCTGTTCTATATAAAAAGAAATGCAGATTTCGACTTTTATTTACAGAGCCTCCCAGCGCTCACGTAACTGCTCAGCTCTCCTCTGACTGCTACAGTGGGAGGGCCCGAGAACTCCCGCTGACATCAGCCGGAAAGGAGGAGAAGAGGAGAGAGCGGAGATGTCAGCCCGGGAGAAGGGGAGGAGAGGGCTGAGGAGCCACGTGAGCGCCGGGAGGCAATGTAAAATAAGGTACAAACCTGCATTTTTTTCATATAGCACAGACACTGGGGTGCATATTGTTATTAATGTGGGGGTTGTATAAACATTTAATTATTATAGCAGCAGGAGGGGAAGGGGCAGGCACTGTCACAAGCAAACAGGCAGGGGGGGGAGAAGGACAGAGCAGGGCTGCGGATGATGGAGGCACGTAAACTGACCACAGTGTCAGGGCTCAGCAGCCATGATAAACCGTGGTCAGTTTACAGGGGGAAGGGCAGAACAAGGCAGGATCAGCCAGGTATTTTATATGATACAGGGGGCCAAATTGCACAGCACAAGCACTGTGCTGTTATTCATGCTTTAAGAAAACAGGATCTTTTTCTTTTAAGGGTAATAAATGCTTTAACACTAAAATATCTACTTCTACAGACATCCACGATCTAACACTAACCTATGTAACCCTGTAAAGAAAAACCCTGTAGATAGGTTAGTGGTATATCGTGGATGTCTGTAGATGTAATTTGAAATTGAAATTTAGGAAATTGTATGTTGTACTTTAATTTTGATCTCCTTGTACTTGCATTAAAAAGTATCCTGTTCTCTTTGTATTGTTTCCTTTGTGTGAAATAGCTGGTGTTCCCACCAGCCCCCCTGCTTTCCTATTTCAAACTAACCATGCAATTGAAGAAAAATCTCAGCCACAGCACATCATACAAGCCCAGCCTGTAGTAGGTGATAGCAGCCTCAACCTAACTCCACCCAGGCCACACCCCTGACATGAGCATGAAAGCTCATCCATCCCAGTGTGGTCAGTTTTCTGACTGTGCTGGACAACAGCCTGCTTGTGCTTTAATTGAAGACTGGCATTGATATGCCCCCCTGCACAGCCATTCCCTAAAAAGTTTAGTGTAATTCCTTTTCTCCAACCCCACCTCTCTAAGCCTCTTTTGTAGCTGAGAACAGATTATGTAATTACTTAACAAGAAAAAAAAATGAAAAATAATAAAAAGTATCTTAAATTAAGCAATTTGCTCAATCAATTAACCACTTATCTACCTTCAAATATTTAGGAATTGCAAAGAGGTGGATGCTAATCTCTGCGGTGATGTTTATAAACAGTTAGTTGCTGTGAACCCAAGCATTCCTCAGATGGCTTGGTTCACAGAGACTGTGTACATAGCTGATCTAAGCGGCTCCATAGCATGACATTGCTGTTATGACTAATCGCAGAGTTTACAGTTTAGAGTTTACACTGGTGAACCCAACCCTTCATCTTACAACAGAGAAAAGAGGAATTATTGAATGAGTGACTCATTAATGAATTAGTTTCAGATGAGCAGCATTTGCCACAGATATTCAAGGTTGTGAACAGTTTTTAGCCATCCCCTTGCCGTATTTTGAGATACGGGTCTCTACAGATGTATTTTAACTCCCTCCCCTTTCTCCTCCTGGATATCTGAACACTAACCACTTCAGCCCCGGAAGATTTTACCCCCTTCCTGACCAGAGCCCTTTTTGCGATTTGGCACTGCGTCGCTTTAACTGACAATTGCACGGTCGTGGAAAGTTGTACCCAAACAAAATTTGCGTCCTTTTTTTTACCACAAATAGAGCTTTCTTTTGGTGGTATTTGATCATCTCTGCGGTTTTAAATTTTTTGCGCTATAAACAAAAAATGAGAGGAAATTTTGAAAAAACACAATATTTTGTACTTTTTGCTATAATAAATATCCCCATTTTTTTTTTAAAAAAAAAAAGCTAATTTATTCTCAGTTTAGGCCAATATATATTCTACATATTTTTGGTACTAAAAATCGCAATAAGCGTATATTGATTGGTTTGCGCAAAAGTTAGTGTCTACAAAATAGGGGATAGATTTATAGCATTTTTATTATTATTTTTTTTTTTTTACTAGTAATGGCGGCAATCTGGGATTTTTAAATTTCTGGACAGCCGCACTCCGGAATATAGCCTTTATTGTAAAAAATCCAAAAATACAAGCCACAGCAGAAAATGGGACAAATGAGATGACGCGTTTCACACTTAACAGTGCTTAATCATATCTACCCTACCACCAAAAACGATGTGATATATATATATATATATATATATATATATATATATATATATATATATATATATATATATATATATACACACACTAAAATTAGACATGTGACTCCATGTGTGGTTGATTGAATCCAATTACCGGATTAGATAATCAATTGAATCAACTCAATTAGTAAACCTGATAAACGTGCGTGAAAAAAGTCAGATGAGTGCACATAAATGTGTATAAAATAAGACAAATACATAAAAGTGAAATTGAACCAACTTAAGTAAAGTGTTCAAATAAATTATTTGAATTAATTATAAACTGTGAATGTGTCTAATTAATAAATGAACACATAAATACTAAATTATTGATAGACAAAATACAATAAGATAATTGTAGTATGATGAAAATGTATTAAATAAAGTGAATAAAAATTAGATTAAATATAAAACTATAATAATGTTAGTAAAAAATAAGTTTATGGCGGACACATCAGACAATTTTGACACATTTTTGGGACCATTGGCATTAATACAGCGATCAGTGCTATAAAAATGCATTGATTACTGTAAAAACATCACTGGCAGTGAAGAGGTTAACACTAGGGGGCAATCAAGGGGATAAATGTGTTCCCTAATGTGTGTTCTAACTGAAGGGGGGAGGGGACTGACTAGGGGAGATGACAGATCGCTGTTAATACTTTGTATGAACAGACGATCTGTCACTTCTCCCCTCAGAGAACCGGAATCTCTGGGTTTACACACAGAGATCCCGGTTCTCGCAGTGTTGCACATCGGCTTGGGGGCCTAGTGGCCGCCTTAAGGAGCGATGTAACATGACAGCGATTTGCCTGCCCATGCCATTCTGCCACAGTATAACTGCGGCGGCTGGTCGGCAAGCCGTTAAAGACCACCCATTGCATAGATACTGTGACAGGGCGGCTCTATTGTGCTAAACTACGTACCTGTACATCGTTTCATGCAATAGATAGTGTGGGTGCACAGAGGAGGAGCCGATGCGTGTGCCTGGTGGACCTGATGTCCGCTGGCCACCAGCGATCGATTCACTGAGGCAGAACGGGGATCTGCCTATGCAAACAAGGCAGATCCCTGTTCTGACAGGGGACACATGTAGATCTCCTGTTCCTAGTGATTAGGAACAGCGATCTCTGTGTTGTTCCTGTCAGCACTCCCCCACACAGTAAGAAAGCACCAACAGGGAACACATTTAACCCTTTGATCGCCCCTGATGTTAACTTCCCTGCCAGTGTCATTTATACAGAAATCAGTCATTTTTTGTAGCACTGGTCACTGTATTGGTTGTCACTGGTCCCCAAAAAGTGTCACTTAGGGTCAAATTTGTCCACGCAATGTGGCAGTCCCGCAAAAAAAAAAAAAAAATAAAAAAATAAAAAAAAAATAAAGGATTGCTGATCGCTGCCAAAAAAATAAATAAAAAAAAATAAAATTAAAAAGTCCATAAATCTATCCCGTAGTTTGTAGATGCTATAACTTTTTCGCAAACAAATCAATAGAAGCTTATTGGGATTTGTTTTACCAAAAATATCTGGAAGAATACATATTTGCCTAAATTGATGAAGAAATTTGTTTTTTTTAACATTTTTTTTTAGGTGTATGTTATAGCAGAAAGTGGAAAAAAAAAAAATATATATTTTTTTCAAAATTGTCAGTCTTTTTGTTTATAGCGCAAAAAATTTAAACCGCAGGGGTGATCAAAAGAAAGCTCTATTTGTGGAAAAAAAAAGGACATCAATTTTATTTGGGTACAGCGTCACACGTCCGCGCAATAGTTTAAGTAACGCAATGCCATATCGCAAAAAATGGCCTGATCATTAAGGGGGTAAATCCTTCCGGGCTGAAGTGGTTAAAGAAGAACTCTCGGATGGTGATTAAATCTGTACAATAGCCCTCTATAGTCTCTTAACCACTTGCTGACCAACTTATAGTACTTTTACTGCTACAGGGCGGCAGCTGTGGGCAGAATCACCTATACATTGCGATAATTCACAGCAGGAGCTAATCGGCAAGTCCCAAATACTCCTCCGGCTCTCCTCGATCATTAGTAAAACACAAGCAACTGAGATATGCCTATGTGAACAAGGCATATGTCAGTTGTGACAGGGGGAGTTAAGGGACAATCTTGGGGAGATAATGATAGCTCTCCCCCCCCCCCCCCCAAGTTAAAGCAGCAAATTGTAAACACAAAACACTATCTAGGAACACAGTTAACGATTTTAACGCCCTAGATGTTTAACCCCTTCCCATCAATGTCATTAGTACAGTGATAGTGCATATTTTTAGCACTGATCACTGTATAAGGGTCACTGATTCCTAAAGTGTCAATTAGTGTGACAGTTCACCGCAATATCGCAGTCCCGCTATAAGTCGCTGATCGCCACCATTACAAGTAAAAAAAAAAAATAAATGTCATACATATATCCCATGTATACACTAACTTTTGCGCAAACCAATCGCTTATTGCGATTTTTTTTTTTTACCAAAAATATATAGCAGAATACATTTTGGCCTAAATTGATGTAGAAATTTGATTTTTTATATTTTTTTATTGGACGTGTTTTATAGCAGAAAGTAAAAAATATTTTTTGTTTATAGTGCAAAAAATAGAAGCCGCAGAGGTGATCAAATACCACCAAAAGAAATCTCTATTTGTGGGAAAAAAAGAACATACATTTTCAACCGCGCTATTGTCAGTTAAAGTAATGCAGTGAAATATAGAAAAAAATGGCCTGGTCATGAAGGGGTGTAAACCTTCTGGAGCTGAAGTGGTTAAGAAAAAACTGCTGACATGATTTTGAATAACACTTCACACTTTGTATAATACTCACTGTTTAAAAATCTGTGATGTCATCATTTCAGCTTCATCAATCCCCATGCTCCAGGAGGAGGCATCACTTCCTGTTAATGTTCCTTGCAGCTCACTGAGACTACATATCCCTTCATGCTCTCGGGATTAAGAGTCTGAGTGGGCAGGACTGTGGGTGAGGTAGATTAACTTTCGTCGATCCGGATGGGCGTCATATGATGTCCTCCCGTCAGAGCTCGGGTCGCGCTGCGGTGCAATCTGTCTAATGTCTGGACTGTCTATATTCCAAAAAGGGGTCATATTTGTACTGTTCTCAATCATTGAGATAGGCCATCAGTACATCATGGATTGATTGATTTTCAGATATAAACCCTAATTAATGGAGTGGAGTTTATAACTTTCCTACAGACTACATAATATGCACTGATTTGGGTTATTTTCACCCCAAAATTTTTAGCAGAATACCTTTTAGCTTACATTTATGAAGAAAGATTTATTTATAAAAATTTAATAAAAGAAAATGTTTTTTTTCCCAACATTTTCAGTCTTCTTTTGTTTATTTAGCAAAAAGATAAAAAACCCAGTGGCGAATAAATCCCATCAGAAGATGTGAAAAAAAAAATTATAAAAATGTCACATGGGTACAGTGTTGCATGTCAGCGCAATTGTCATTCAAAGTGCGACAATTACGAAAGCTGAAAATTGGCCTGGGAAGGAGGGGGTAAAAGTGCCCAGTATCGAAGCGGTTTAGTGTGCTACTCTGCAGTCATTTTTTAGGTTAGCACATTGTACTTTGTCTCCTCACAGTGGATGTGGATGTGATGAAGGGCACTTTCTATGAGCTGTGCATATCTTCGACTGTTAGTAAAAGATGAAGTCACAGGAGGCGACATAGATCAGCTACTTACACAGCACAATGGGTGCCACCCACTGTAGCATGCAGCAACATGATCACATCTCCCCTGCCTTTACAAGGAACTATAGTGGGGGATTGTACAAGACCAGTGGCTGAGGGGATAGAGGTCTTGTGAACAGGAGATGAAGGGCACATAGGGCTCTTCACTAAACAAAAAAGGCTGGATAGCTTACGGGCAAGTGAACTGTGCACTGTAACAAAAACAAATTATTTGAAGGTACAGAAGCACCTATATACATATGTAATACATTTTTTTCTGCTTTAATCTCTTTAGCTCCATCCTCAGACTTATCCTTGGGAAGAATCAGTAAGGGCTCTTTACAAGCCATGTTACTAGCTCAGAAATGTGTGATAGATTTGATAACCACCAAGACCACTTTGCAGGAGAGATCGCAGCTCAGGGGTTCAAGTTCCCTATGAGCTTAAAAGGTGACTTCTACAGGACAGAGAGAACCAAATTGTGATCACACTGGTATTCAGCATGCTGTAATAAAGAGACTGATCCATGAGACACCTTCAATAAAAGGTTCTAACAAGGGAAAGCAAAGCCATAGGATTCTGCAATAGAATGGACAAAGCATTGATTTTCCTTTTTTTATTACACTTTAAAGAGAAAGTTACCTCTCCCACTCTGATGCTTCTTTTCATTTAGTCCATTATAATAAGTCATTATCAAACTATAGCCACTGTAATCCAGCCCAAATCACATATTACTTACTGTTTAAAGAAACTTTAAAAAAACTTGTTTCCAGGGGTAAGGCATCTTAAGTATTGTTTTCTGAGTCCACAGTGGAGTGTATTTCCGCCTTTACATTGAGCACTTCCTGTACTGTTAACCAAGCCTCCTTCTCAATCCAACGTTTCTATGGCAACCCTGCTTCCCTGCTCATAGCTGACATTTTATTTCATAGTATTTACTTGTGCCAATTATCAGCTTCAGCTGATAAGACTACAGTAATGCTGTCTGATGCCCAAGTTTCCCTATGCCTAAGTTTACACTCCATGTGATGTCACATGGTCACATGAGGTGTAGTAGGAAGCTCTGAGTGATTATGCAGTCTCGTGGGATTTCAGTGTTGACAGACAGGCACACAGAATGTGCCGTAAATCAGGGGAGATATGGGCATGCTCCAGTGACGTCATTCTAAAGAACAAAAAGGATTACAACAATACTAAGCAAGTAAAGAGATATCTACAAGCAGTGTTCATTAGGGTTTTTTATGCTGATTTACATGGGATAAAGTTGTGGGGGAGAGTTTACAACCACTTTAACTATAACCACAAACCAAAAATGCTATTTATTTTTAATACACAAAGCAAACTCAACCATCCATCTATGTCTTCATGTTGTATTTTGTTGAGAAACCATCTTGAACCTCCTTCCCACGCATTTCTACCTGCGGTCATCTTAAGGCTTAATTCACACTAGAAAGCTAAAAACTGCTTTAACCTCCCTGGCGGTATTCCCGAGTCTGGCTCGGGGTGGAATTCCAGTACCATTAGCGGTAACCCCGAGCCAGACTCTGGATCACATTGCAGGATACAGAGAAAGTCATTTACCTTGTCCCCTGGATCCTGCGATGTCTCCTCGCTCGATTCACACAGTGCCAAGTGCCGCCGAGCTCCGTTCTCTGCGACGTTGCGACTCACGAAAGCGGAGATCGGCGCCAAATTCAAAGAAGTAAAAACACACAATACATATACAGTACTGTAATCTTACAGATTACAATACTTTATAAAAAAATTACACATCCCCTTTGTCCCTAGTGGTCTGTCCAGTGCCCTGCATGCACTTTTATATTATAAATATATTTTTTTTCTGCCTGGAACTGGGAGATTGTCCATAGCAGCCAAAAAGTGTCCCAATCACTTGCAGAATTGAGCGATAGCGATTTGTGGGGAAATTCTTCATCAAAACAATAAATCTAATGACAGCGACAATTCTGCAACTGAGCAAATTTCTGTGTTTTTGATTTGATTACATTATTGAATAATTTTTATTATTATTTGTTATAATTATTTATAGTTAATTAGATTATAATTTATGATTTTGTGTTTCAAACTTTATCATACCCGGGATGTCTACTAGACTCTGGTTTGGACAGATTTAAGTGAGTTATTCCTAAGAATTACAGGCCTACAATATAAAAACGCCAAATTTCCATGCAAAATAATTGTACCGCCTTTAGCACCTAAAGTCAGAAATAATCATACTGCCAGGGAGGTTAATAACGCTGGACAAAAACACAAAATGTTTTAGCATTCTTTGCCGGCATTTAGCAGTGTTTAGCACAGTGTGTAAGCTACGTTTAGTAGCTTAAAGCAGAGCTCCACCCTAAAGTGGAACTTCCGCTTATCGGATTCCTCCCCCCTCCGGTGCCACAATTGGCACCTTTCAGGGGGGAAGGGGGTGCAGATACCTGTATAATACAGGTATCTGCACCCACTTCTGGGACTAGCTGCCACGCCCCTATCCGAGGATGCCCGCCCATATCCGAGGGTTCCCTTTGTGTCTTGGGAAACACACAGTTCCCAGGACACAACGGGGACCAATAAAGACGTGCAGCGCGACTCGCGAATGCGCAGTAGGGAACCAGGCAGTGAAGCCGCAAGCTTCGCTTCCTGATTCCCTGACAGAGGATGGCGGCGAAGCAGCCGAGAGACGAGCGATCTTCTGCCGACATCGCTGGAACCTGGAACAGGTAAGGCCCCTTTCACACATGCGGACCGTATGTCCGTTTTTCATCCATCCGTTTTTGGATGAAAAACGGACATACATGCATGTCTATGGGGCAGCGGGTGTCAGCGGATGAGCATCCGCTGACACCCGCTATCGTCCGCCTCCGCAATTGTCCGGTTCTGCAGACGGAGGAAAATCCTATTTTTTCATCCGTCTGCAGAGCGGATTGGATGAACACGGACAGACTGTCCGTGTTCATCCGATCCTCCATAGAGGAGAGCGGAGAACTGACAGGGCGGTCCCTGCACAGTGTGCAGGGACCGCCCTGTCATCAGTCGGCTCAGCTGTGCGATGTGTGATCCCCGCTGAGCAGCGGATCTTCACGGGGCGGATCAATACGGATCCGCCCAGTGTGAAAGGACCCTAAGTGTCCATTTATTAAAAGTCAGCAGCTGCAGTATTTGTAGCTGCTGACTTAAAAAAAAAAAAAAATCGGATGGACCACCTCTTTAAGTGTTAAAGTGTTTGTTAACCCAAAAGAAAAGAAATTTAGATTCTGATCCCTTAAAGCAGATTAACCCTTTCACGACTAATCCTATTTCTATGAAAAACAGAACACAAAAGAGGCGCCACCAGGTTAAGATTGTTAGCATTTAATTCACAGAGAAATGGTGCATATATCCACTTACATACAGTAAAAGGTAGTTCAGCACAAGAAAATCCTCTGGAGCGTCATTGTTGCACTACGTTCGCCTGTTGTATTCCAGTATGGTATCCTGTCCAGCAGGATATCCTGATAGTTGGTGATGCAAACTGGTCAGACCGAGAGCGAGGCTTGGCTCCGGTCAGCAGATTTAAACAGGCGACGGGCGTAATGACGCCATGGCTACGGCGGCGGCGTTTCGGAGCACGCGCACTGTAGATGGAGAGAACAGGCGCGCTCCTTCATCAGAGCTAGAGGAAGTTGAGGCTGCTTACAGCCTTATATTGGTGCTGAAACTATGGGGCCATCTAGAGGTTATTAAAAAGAAGACCTGTGCTGATAACCTAACAGTCCTCTAACACAATTCTAAAACAACAAATGTTGGTGACAAATACATATGGAGCGCTGGGGCAATATCAAAATAAATGGATAATTAAAACACTAATAATACTAAATAAATCTAAATGAAAAGATACAATAAAGACTTGCTATAAATGTATAGAGAATGGGATAAACATGATGAATAGAATAATAATAATGAAAAATAAATAAATTATAATGAAAAATAGATAAAAAAATAATAATAAAAAAAATAAAAAATAATAATAAATAATAATAATAATAAATAAAAATAAAAATTAAAATAAAAATGAATCCTATTTCTATTTGGTGTTTAAAAGTTAAAATCTGTATTTTTTGATAGAAAATTACTTGGAACTCCGAAAAATGATGTATATTTTTTCAGCAGAGAATCTAGAGAATAAAATGGTGATTGTTGCAATATTTTATGTCACACTGTATTTGTGCAGCAGTCTTTTAAACGCAACTTTTGGGGAAAAAGACACTTTCATGAATTTAATGCTAGAATTATTGCTCTCACTCCGACGATCGATACCTCACATGCGTGATATGATGTAAACATCCCTTGTGACAGTAATAGGTGGTGACATGTACTCTTTATGGAGGGATCAGGGTTCTAAAAGACCTCAAATCCCTCCTTTGTACTTAGATCGCCGAAAACGTTGATTCTGAATACTGTATATTTTTTAAAAACAGGCGCCATTGGCAGCCAAGTAAACCGGAAGCGACGTTGTGACGTCACTTCCGTGTTTACAGACAGAAGACTGGAACGAAGTCGCTTCCGGCTTCGTGCCAGTCTGTCTCTAGCAGCTGGAAGTGGCGAATCGAGGATCAAGTCCGGTGGGACGGGAGGCCCGTTAAGAGTGGCGGAAGAGGGGGGATGTCCCCTCCCGCTCCTTTGGGATAACAACTGAGCGGCTTTTAGCTGCATCGGTTGTAATCCCTGGAAAGCCGACCGCCCTCTCTAAAAAACGGTATCGGGATAATGCCTGCATCTGCGGGCATCATCCTGGTATAACTTCCTAAAGCCTAGGCCGCATATATGTGCACGCTCGGCGGGAAGGAGTTAAACAGCACAGTGCTTGTGCTGTGTAATCTGCCCCTCTCTAGAAGTTAAAAAACGTGGCTGAAACTGCAACTTCCTGTATCCCCCTCTCTACGCTGACCACGAAAACAGTGGTCAGCGTACATCCCTCCGTCATCTGCAGCCCTGCTCTGCTCTCCTCTCTCCCCCTCACCCCCTCCTCCCTGACTGTCAGCTCTGTCTGCGCACCCCTCCACCGCCGATATTATAAAAAAAAAAAAAAATTTGAAATAGTCACTGCCAGCCCCTCTATTACAGATAGGCATAGCACAATGTATAAGTCTTTTACAAAAACGAGGCATACATATATATCTTTTTAGAGCGATCTTCAGGCCGGTCACATGACTCTCGGCCAATTTCTAGGGCTACTACAGGAGGGGCTTAGCGGCCATGTGATCTCCCTGTTTAGCAGAGTTTAGAAACTGTCAGCATTTTTTTCTGCCAAAACGGTACTGCTCCAGAACTCACTGGCACAGGCTTTTTTTTCTGCCACTAAACTCTCCTGCCGCTAAAAGACTATGTGTGCATTAACACATAGGATAACATGCAGGGGTGTTTAGAGGCAGTTTAACAAAAAATAAAAAATAAAATAAAAAACAGCTGACGCCAAAAACAGCAGCTGTAAAAACATCCAGTGTGCATGAGGCCTAAGTAAGAGCTATTCATGTAGCATTTACTTCCTGGATTCCATCTGCCCCTCCTCCAGAAAAATTCTCACAAAGACTCCTGTGGTATGTATGAAATTATTTTGGCTTGAGCCAGTAACCTGATTTTAGTAAGGTCAAAATGCAAGGTACAGTGTAATCTCTGGGGTTTATTGCTCCAAGTGGCGTTTCTGGCGCTGAGTAAAGTTGGCCATACATGGATCGAAATTCGGTCGGTTCAGCAGAGACTGGCCAAAGTTTGATCCTTGTATGGGCATGCTGGTTGTACAGACGTTGATCTACCACCCTGTACAACCACCCACTCAATGCGGACGGGGCGACGTCTCCCGCCGGCGCTGACATCCTGACTGGGACGTGTACTTAAACACAGCATTACTGCTGTGAGAGGAGGTAGATGCCTTTGAGGGCAGCCGCTATCCGGTTGGTGGATTGTGTGATTGGACCCTGTAGTGGTATGTACTTCTGAGTCTTTTTTTGTCTTTTTGCCCCCCCTCTAAAGAATACCTTAAGATTAACTGAGCATTATTTGATATGTTCTAGATCTAAATATCATGGTCCCCTCCTCTGCTATACTCGAAGAATGCCTATAATGCTGATATATAAGATATGAGATTGGACTGGCTGCTTAAGTAGGCAGGACTGACTAGCAGGATATCATCAACAGATGAGTCACTGTGGAGAGAAAGGAGCTTGCAATTAGCCAACATCTGAGCGGCCAGCTTTGAGAAGGAAGGGCTGAGCCCAGCCCTGACAGGAGACTCCTGCAGCTCTGCTCCTGACATCCACAGATCCCTGCTGCATACTGGGACTCTCCGGGTAGATGCAGATCTCCGGGCACTCATCCTGGCTCTCCCCACTAAAACCAAGATCAAAGCTCTCATACTCTGGCTGGAGGACGTACACTGCCAGGAGCTCCTCACAGTAAAGATTGAAGTGCAGTCCCTATCAGAGTATGTGACCTCAGGAGAATCATCTATTACAGCGCTGGAGCAACAGGTGACACCCTGGAGCACCCTGGAGCAGGGGTAGGCAACCTTAAAGAGGTAGAGATCTACCTGAACAACTTTGGAGAAGTCAAAGATCACTGTGCACAGTGCCGCCTCCTCACACCTGATTTAAACCTCTAATTGCCATACTACCGTGTCAGAATCACGTGCATTGCACGGCAATCATGGGTTTAAATCAGGCGGCAACATATCGCCTCCTCACCACCTGTCAAACACACTTTTCAGAGGAGCAGAGCCTGCTGCACTTAGTTGCATTCGGCAGCGGAACCCTTACGACTCGTTCACACAAAGTTGGGGGATGGTAAAACCCTGCACTTGATTCTTGGATTTACCTCCTCCAATCCCTACCACTAGCTCCTGAGGCACCAGACAAAGGTGTACACGTTAAACCCCCTGTTGCTTTCGGGTGGGTGCTACCACCTGCCGATCATGGCTCATTCAAGTAAATGGGGCCACTCTGGCACCCCCCCGCAACTGCATGCTTCTGCAAGGTTCAAGGGGTTAAAGCAGGTTGTGAGAAATTACCACAATGCTGCCCGCTTTAAACCCTTGTTTGCTGTATTGCACAAGGGCATTCACTTGAATGGCTCATGCTTGGCAGGTGCTACACCCACCAACCATGACAGTGCATATAACTGCTGCGACATGTGAACACCTCAGGCCACTGCAGCTAAAGGGGGTGTGGTTGGGGCAGGGGTGGTAAAAACACATCTTAACTATGGGGTTTTTACCACCCCTGCCCCTATAAGGCTGCTTTCACACCGATGTACTGCAGTTCACCTGCACCGCAGGTGCAATACAGTGCATCTGCGACAGTCCTGGGTTAGCTGCGCTTTGCCATAGACTGCTATAATATCCTGCATGTGTGGTGCACTTTCTGAAAGCGCACCAAAACGCCTGCATTCAGAAAGTGCACCAAACCCACAGGATATAATTGAAGTCTATAGCTAAGCGAAGCAAACCCGCAGGAAAGTTGCAGGTACACTGCACTGTCCCTGCGCTGTGGGTAAAGCGCAGCACATCAGTGTGAAAGCAGCCTTATATTATTATGCCCAGTGTATTGCTTCACACTGACCTGAAGATTTCTTCTTTCCTGCTGCTGGGACCACTCTGGAGACCACTAGCCTGGATAAAAGATGAGTGCAGTTGGTATCACTCTGCATGGGACAGGAGCCAGCACTACAAAGGAGGCATCAGTTTATGCGGTTCTTGCTTCCTACTACAGCTCCAACTTTAGTGTTGAAAATATATTTATTGACATTTTTCAATAAGAAAATTGTAACAGTGAACAGCATGAGAAAAATACAGTCAGAAAACGGTATCAGGAATACATATACTAGAAGTCAGCCCAATGAGAGAGAGAGAGAGAGAGAGAGAGAGAGAGAGAGAGAGAGAGAGAGAGAGAGAGAGAGAGAGAGAGAGAGAGAGAGAGAGAGAGAGAGAGAGAGAGAGAGAGAGAAGGAGGAGGGGGGGTATTACAGGGATGACAGATGGGAGTAAGGTAGAGGTACAGCTCCAAATTTACAAGTAGCCAATCTATCTACATTGCATTCTGTTTGATGCTTTGGGATGGGATCTGCCAGTCACCTGACAGCGATCTACTGGTTGCTCCATGTTAATGCAGGGAACCTCTGCCCCACGGGAACTGTGATTAGAATTAGCAGCCTTCCTCCCCGTTTGGGATGTTTGTCCTAATTATGTTTAGGAAAACCCACCACCTCTGCAATCATACATGCAGGGCCGTTTTTAAGGCAGGGCAAAAGGGGCAGCTGTCCTGGGCCCTGTCATTGTTGTGGGGCCCAAAGCAGCTGCCTCATACTTGCCAACTATCCTGGTTTAAATTCCCTTGAAGTTTTAGTCCTGTGCTGTGTCCCAATATCTCAGTGTGAAGTACTGCTACTAATTCAATGGGCTGCTCTATGTGCTAGAAATGCGGAAGAAGGTCCCCAACCCTTTTTCAAAATCACACGGTGCCAGGGCACATGTCAGCAGTTATGTGAGGGTGTCATTAACAATTGATGGCATTGCTGTGTATCTGCCAAAGGAAAGCATGCAGATTTTGCATGCGTTCCTGAACACACAAATGTGAACGCAGGCTAAATGTCTCAGTTACATTGGTGGTCAGTGTAAATCTTCTCATTACATTGGTGCTTGGTGTAGAATTCTTTAATTCACACTAGTGGCCAGTGTGAACGTTCTCCTTATATTGGTGGGCAGTGTTAGTCCCTTCTTACATTGGTGGTTACTGTGAATGCTTCTATTACATATTATATTGATGGGTCCGCTCACCTCCCCAGTCCATAGTGTGCAGACAATGAGGAGATGATGTGCTGTAACCTCTAGCAACCAGTGAGCAGTATTACTGTACAAAAATCTCTAGAAAGCAATCAACAAGCAGAAATCATGTGCATGTAACATCTAGCAATTAATCAATGAGCCGTAATGTGTGTTGTAACCTCCAGCAACAAGTCAGTAAGAGGTAATCATATGCTGTAACCTCTGGCAACCAATCGAAATCGCTGCCTGATCCGATACAGTAAACTGATTTTGAGTCTAGCTGATATTTATTGTATGTCCCAGAGCAGGTGGAGAGCAAAATTGCAGGGGGGGGGGGGGGGGGGGGGGCAGTTGGGGGCCCCAAGAAATTGTTTTCCCAGGGCCCAATCAATATTAAAGATGGCCCTGCATACATGGATGCTATGCTATGTAGATTGACATCATTGCTGCAGAAGGGCTTTGCGCCTTAATTTTTATTTTTTACAGGTCAACTGCTGGACTACCTTCTTCCATTCCTATGAATCTGTTCCCCCTGCCATTATAGCTTTTTTTTTTATTTTTTTTTTGTTTTATATAGTGCACTTTCCCATATATGCACTTGCACCATTCCCATTTCCAGAAGGACATAGTGCCTTAATGTTTTGTATTATATATGCTTTAGATCAGTGGTTCTTAACTCCTGTCCCCAGGACCCACTAACAGGCCAGGTTTGCAAGATAACTGAAATGCATCACACGTGATATAATTTGCTACTCAGTGATTGCAGTATTCTAGTCTGCATCTCCCCAAGGTAGTACTTAAAATCTGGCCTGAGGACTGGAGTTTAGAACCACTTCTTTAGATGAAGCATATATCTCCAGTGACGATTGCTGCTCTCTTTCTGGAGATTTCTACCCCCCAGTTTCTGATTAGTTATGTCAGGTAAAGCAACCCCCCCCCCCTTGGCTTCTTAGTTGGGAGGAGACTCCACACCATGTAATGGACTCCTTTTGTGATGGTTTTCTTCGATATTCTGTTGCCATTTTATTACTATACTTACATTGCAAGTTTATTGCATAGAATTAATCACCCCCATCTAGGAGAGGATCTTGGGGTGCTTTCATCTCCTCAGAGGCTTTAGTCATATGACTCCCAACCCCATAGACTGTTACCTTCTTCCATATTGTCCGGTCTGTCTGCTGAGAGAGGCCCAATGATCCAAAACTGCTCAGGGGCATCGTTGACTGCACATGTCACTTTGCTCTATGGAAATGGGTGATCGCCGAGGAGATGTCTTGAAGAGACAGCTGTTATACCCTGTAAGGCTATGTTACAGTGGACATGGCCTCCCTCAGGATGTACCCAACTTGATCTATTTTATTTACATGTGTATCTTTGACATAAGAACATTATAGTCCTCTTTACAATTTACTGGTACCACCCCCCTCCAAGACTCAACTAGATGACTAGCTTGTCTTGTCTCATTCACCTAAACTGCCTTACAGTAAGTGAGGAATTGTAAAATCCCATCGTGCTGGAGGAACTCCAGCGGGGTGTCAATGTGACCAAGGTGGGTAAATCCCCAAGACCTGACGGCTTTACGTTACAATATTATTAACAATATTATTATTATATTCATTGGATGAAGGAAGCAACGTCAAACCTCACTTCCACCCAATGGTCTTCCAGGGGAATTTTTTTATTGCATTTAAGTGTAAATGTGAGATCTGAGGTCTTTTTGACCCCCGATCTACCATTTAGGAGATCCTGTCGTGCTTTTTTTTATATTACAAGGGATGTTTACATCCCTTGTAATAGGAATAAAAGTAACCCCAAATTTTGTTTTTAAAAGGACAGTGTAAAAATAAACTAAAAATAATAAATAAAAATACTAATTTATTAAAGCGCTGAGTCCTGCCGAGCTCACACGCAGAAGTGCAACTCAAAACTGGTAACCTGTAGAAATTTTTAAACAACGCTTATGGAGATTTTTTAGGGGTCAAAGTTTGTCACCATTCCACGAGTGGGCGCAATTTTGAAGCATGACATTTTAAAAAAAGCCCAAAAATTGGGCTAACTTTACTGTTGTCTAATTTTTAAGTTAAAAAAGTGTATTTTTTCATAAATAATTGCGCTTGTAAGACCGTTGTGCAAATACGGTGACAAAGTATTGAAACGACCACCATTTTATTATCTAGGGTGTCTGGAAAACATATATAATGTTTGGGGTTCCAAGTAATTTTCTAGCAAAAGAACAAAACAGATTTTAAGAGGCTCGGTCCTTAAGTGGCGTTTTTCGGCCGCTAGCGCTGCACATTCATTCCAATGGGCAGGGGCAGTATAGGAGCGCTGTATACAGCGCTCCTACACTGCAAGATGCTGCTTGCAGGACTTTTTTTTTTCCCGTCCTGCAAGCGTACCGCCCCAGTGTGAAAGCACTCAGGCTTTCACACTGCGGAGGTATGAGAGGCAGTTTTTAGGCGCTTTACAGGCTCTATTTTTAGCGCTAAAATGCCTGAAAGCTGCCTCAGTATGAAAGGGATCTAAAAGCTCACATCTCAGTCATTCCCAAAAAAAACAAAGAGTCAACGTCTTGTGGCAGCTCTAGACCAAAATCTAAAAATAGATCTTAAGTGGTTTACCAAAATATTGGCCTTCCGACTTGAGCATCACCTACCACAACTAATCCATTTAGAGTAGGTTATGTTTATCCAGATCCATGAGGCCTGGGATAATACAGTTAAGGTTCTCAACTTGCTTCATGTGGCCAAAAGGCCCATATACAGTGCGTGTATGAAAGCATTTGACCAGGTGAACTGGAGGTTTATGTTTTTGGTCTTATGGCACATTAGACTTGGGGATACCATGTTTAACTGGATCGCCACAATATACTCTAACCCGACCAAGCAGGTCATGGCCGAATCTTTCTCTATTACCAATGGGGTGAGACAGGGAAGCCCCTTATCTCTGTGTAGGAGTTCAAAAGAAGGTGTCAGCGTATGCTAACAATATGCTTATCTCCTTGACCAATCCATCAGTGTCTCCTCCTAACCTCCTCCGTCAATTTGACTTGTATGGAGAACTATCCAACTAAAGTGATGGGGGTGGAGATTCCACAAACCCTTCTTCAGAATTTGCAATTAAGCTTCAAGTGGACGGATTCCGTCCTGAAATATTTGGATTTCATCCATCCAGACTGACCCATACATTTGATCTAAACTTTGTTCCACTTTTGAGTAAAACACGTACCTTACAAGACGCATGGCATTGTGGATTACACTCATGGTCTGGACGCTGCAACATCATAAAAATTAGCATTTTACCTAAATTCTTATACCTTTTCCAAGCCTTATCTATAGCGATTCCCCCCCCCCCACTATTTCAGACAAGTTCACTCTTTATTTGGGCCCATAAACATCCCTGACTCCACCCACGCCAGTTATCATTCCATAAGCAATATGAAGGATTAGCAGTCCTGGATGTTCATAAATATTACCAAGTGACTCATTTAGATAGACTTATTGACTGGTGTCGCCATTGAGACGCCAAGCTCTGTCCTCAGTAGTGTTCCACTCCCTAGAGCACCATGGTGCTTACGAGACATTGCCACATTCTTTGAAAACACATCCTTTAATAGGACCCACAACACGAACATGCTCGCAACTATTTGTACATGCATTTCTCTCTTCCCGAGAATCTCCATTATTCCCAGGGCTGGGAAACCCACAATTCTCCCTCGGTCGCCATTACATGACTTTTTAAACCTTACATGACCCCAGGCTCTACCAGGCTTCTCATTTTTTGGCAGCTACATAATTATTTGCATTCTTTACCATCTCCTCCTGACATTAGTTGCCGCCTCACTACCTTCGAGGAATACTGTTCTGACAAAAGGGGTACTGCCCCATGTACTTTCCAAAGCTTATAATCTATTGACCACCCCCCGAGGACCACCGACTACCCTGTATGATGGAATTGGAGACTCTTAACCACACATTTACTGCAGACCAACAGAATATTATCAAGTTCACTCTTAAATCCTCAATTTGCTCGAGGATCCAGAAAACCCAGCGCTCGACAATCCCCAGGCGCCAGGGCGCCATGGCGACTAGAATTAGTGACCTGGCGCCCGGGGCAGCCCATCTGGGGTATCCTGTCTCCGCGCGGACCCCCTCCCCGACACGCAATTGCGTCGGGCCGCACCGGCCGGTAATCGAGGCCGCGGCTTTGCGGCCTTCTGCAAGCCTATACTTCCTTCTAATATTTTGGCGCCATCTAGTGGTGGCCGTTGGTATGACATCCAGCAATGCTAATGGAGCCCTGCCTGCTGTAAAAAATTAACCAATCTTAAATTTACACAGGCAAATAGAACCAAAATACACACATATTTATATATTATATATATATATATATATATATATATATATATATATATATATATATATATATATGTATATGTGTGTGTGTGTGTGTGTGTGTGTATATATATATATATGTATGTGTGTGTGTGTATGCTTTGGTTCTAGTCGTCTGTGTAAATTTTAAGATAGCTTTTTTTCAATATGAAAATTTACCATTGTCAGTCGTTATTAATCGTCTTTTTTCTTCTCCTCGTGCTGTCAGGGCGAGGAAAAAAAAAAAGCAGATTACCAGCTGTGTTGACATCAGGATCGACCCCTTACTCGGATCGGTGATCCAGCGAGTCTCACAGACTCGCTGATCACAGAGCAGGGGGCGCGCAGGCCGCTCGTACAGGGGACAACGTCATAGGACGTGGTCCCGGCAAAGCAGAACGATGGCTACAGCGCGGATCGCAAGAAGTTAAAAAAAAAAAACTGGCTCCTAACTTTTTTAGCTGGCTCCTAGATTCCAAGCAAATTTGTCAAGCCCTGAGAAAACCAATTTTAAAATTCTAGCACATTGGTATCATAAGCGGTCTCTCATAGTTTTCATAGTTAGTAAGGTTGAATAAAGACATCAGTCCATCCAGTTCAACCTGAGTGAGTGTCTACAATTGTCCCTATCCCTGTACATCACACACTCACATCAGTCCCAACCCTCAAGGAGCCCACAATACAAGGTCCCCATTCATATACTAGGGCCAATTTCTGGACAGAAGCCAATTAACCTACCTGCATGTCTTTGGATTGTGGGAGGAAACCGGAGTACCCAGAGGAAACCCATGCAGGCACAGGGAGAACATGCAAACTCCAGGCAGGTAGTGTCGTGGATTGGGATTTGAACCAGTGACCCTTATTTTTTTTTATCAAAACTTTTTATTTATTTTTTGCTCAAACAGTACAATCATATCAAGTATTCGTACAGGGTGATATATTGCAAGAGAGATGACAGATGACATACCATATCCATTCACCATGAAGAACCGAGCAATAACAGGGTATCACGTCATATAACATTACTTTACATTTTTCCCCGTAAATTCCCCCCAAACCTTGTAACTTAGCGACCCTTCTTACTGCTAGGTGAGAGTGCTAACCACTACACCACTGTGCCGCCGAATTAGTGCCGTCTCTGCTGCATATATTTTTCCCAAATACTACTGATTGTAGTTGAAGATGCCAGGAGGAGCGGGGAACATTGCTACACATCTTTTGGTCCTGCTCCAAACTTAAACATTACTGGAGCATCTCCAACACACCAGGATCTCCTCCCGTGCGGTGCCCACAGCTGGACCTGGCAGTCCAGAACAACTCCACCTTCACCAGATGAGTATATATACCCCCCACCCAAGCTCCCATGGCTAAAATTCTATCCTTAAACGTCCACGGATTAAACTCCAATCGTAAAAGGCAGCTGGCATTGGGGGAATTTAGGCGGTCAGGAGCGAGTGTCACAATGGTGCAGAAAACCCACTTAGACAAGGAGGGCACTTTTGCCTTCGCCACCAAATACTACCCTCAGATCTACCTATCATCGGGAACACACAAGCGGGCGGGAGTAGCCATTCTGATAAAACAAGGGTCCCCCTTTACATACTCATCCCACTACAGCGATCCCCAAGGCCATTTCCTGATCCTGCAAGGCCTATGGCAGGGCAAGGAAATTACATTCTGTACAGTCTACGTCCCGAACGTCATGCCGGATTCTTGAGCAGAGTACTAGCCCGCCTCTTTAGATCAGAACATGGGGTATTAGTGTTGGGGGGGGGACTTTAACCTAACCCACTCATCGCTGTTGGACCGTCAGGGGGTGGATCCCAGGGCACCCACATCCCGAGCGCTTAGAGACTCAAAGCAATTCCGTCAGCTCACCAGGAGGTATGCCCTTTTTGACACCTGGCGGGCCCATCACCCTGGCAACCGACAGTACACTTTTTATTCAGCCCCCCACCGCACGCACTCCCGCATAGATTACATGTTTGTCAACAACACCACCCTACGTATGACCCAAAAAAAATCCTGCCGATCTCGTGGTCAGACCACGCCCCAGTAGTGATAACCCTAGACTTGGGCTCCCCAATAAGCAGACCCTGTAATTGGCATCTAAACACGTTCCTACTTCAACACCTCCCCTCAAAAACAGAACTTACCATTACCCTAAAAAATTATCTGGAGGACAATAACACTGGTGAGGTATCCACGTCCACATTATGGGAGGCCCACAAGGCGGTGATGAGGGGCAGGTGCCTGGCCCTCACCTCAGCCATGAAAAAGAACGCACAGGCCATGCAAACTCAAACAGAGAGGGAACTTAGAACCCTTGAAAAACAACTACAGACCACCCCCACCCTAACTCTCTTAAAGAAAATTACATCCCTCAGAGCAACGCTCTGTGATCTGGCCCTGGGCCGGGTCGAGAAGGCCTTAATTAAATTAAAACAGATGTTTTATGATAAGGGTAATAAGGCCCACACACTCTTGGCCAGAAAGCTGTGGGACCACACACAAATGTCGACCCCCCACCAGATTCAGAACAGTTCAGGCTGCCTGGTCTCCCACCCTAAAGATATTGCCCAATCTTTTGCAGAATTCTACAAGACCCTATACAACAGCCATGATATCCCGACCAACCCCCCCTCGCCGAACTCACTAAACGACTCCAGCAATATCTAGACCACAGTGGTGTATCGCAACTCCAACCCGGGGACCTAGACTCTTTAAACGCCCCTATCACACATGAGGAAATAGAACAGACCATCAAATCCCTACCCAACCGCAAAGCCCCAGGTCCCGATGGCTTCCCTTACGAGTATTACAAGGAATTCCTTCCATATCTGCTTCCCTCCATGAGCAAACTATTCAATGCCTTCCTACACAATACCCCGATCCCCAGAGACATGCAAAGCTCCTTTATCACGGTAATTCCCAAACCAGGGAAGGACCCGGCTCTATGTGCCAACTACAGACCGATTGCCCTGTTGAACTCAGACTTTAAAATATTCACTAAACTCCTATCTATCCGCTTGAATATGGTCCTCCCGTCCCTGATCCATAAAGATCAGGTAGGATTTGTCCCCCTCCGTCAAGCGGGGGACAACACCAGTAAGATAATAGACCTGGTGGAGGTGGCGAACAGGGAGGGCAAACAAGCCATGCTGCTAAGTTTAGATGCGGAAAAGGCGTTCGATCGCCTGGGTTGGCCCTTCCTGTTCGCCACACTCCGACATATAGGAATTAGGGGCTCCTTCCTTAGGGCCATTCAACATTTATACTCAGATCCCTCCTCACAGGTCAAGACCCCCTTCGCTTTGTCGGCCCCGCTGCCAGTACAGAATGGCACCAGGCAGGGATGTCCGCTGTGTTGAACCCCTAGCAGCCACAATCCGAAAGAATCCAGACATTAAAGGCATAAGGGTTAGGGACAGGGAGTTTAAAATCTCTTTGTTTGCAGATGACATCATCCTCTCACTGACCCAACCTAGAACCTCCCTTCCAATTCTCCACTCGGAACTGGAACGCTACGGGGCCATATCGGGCTATAAGATCAATACCTCCAAGTCGGAGGCCCTCCCACTTAACACATCAACGGAGGAGGTAGCACACCTAAAAGCCAACTTTCCCTATAGTTGGAAAGCCACAGCAATAAAATACCTGGGAATTAATATAACACCGCAGTATTCTACCCTTTACCAGGAAAACTTCCCCCCCCCCCCTCTTTCACTCCATTAGAACCCTTCTCCAACAGTGGAAAAAGCACCACATCTCATTATTCGGGAGAATCGCATCAGTAAAGATGACGATCCTCCCGAAACTGTTATATCTCTTCCAGACCCTACCCATCCCTGTCCCGCATGGTCAACTAAAACAATTGCAAGCAGATTTACTACAATACACCTGGAACTACAGGAGACACAGAATTCCGCGTTCCGTATTTCAAGCAGCCCGCTCAGACGGCGGCATGGCCTTCCCCAACCTCATCAAATACTACCAGGCAGCGCAACTGAGGGCGATAACCTCTTGGTTCACGCTCCACTCGTATAATAAATGGACTGAGATAGAGAAATTATGGCTAGCCCCAATACACCCAAACAGTCTACTCTGGAGCGCGAATGCAGAAGTAGTCCCTGCACGACTGCTGGGCCCGATGGCGCAGCTCCGGAGGATATGGCGCAAAGTGGCACAACAATACAAACTGTCCTCAGACAGCTCGCTCCTGACCTCATTTGCTCGCAACCCTAAAATCCCAGATAGCCTCACCCACCATATGTCCTCCCCCTGGACCACAAGAAACCTGTTCCACTACGGGAATCTGGTGGATCCCCGTACACGCAAATTGCACTCCTTTGCAGAACTGCAGTCCAAATTTGACCTCTCGAAGCAGGCTTTCTACGGGTATCTCCAAATCGGCCACTATGCCCTAACATTTGCATCAAACCTGCAATTCTCCCCACCTACACCTTTTGAAAATCTCATTCTGGCAGGTTCTGCTCAGAGAGGTCTGATATCAGACATATACAAAATACTGAACGAAAGACCCATTGACTCAATGGGTAAACACAAATATATGCTTAAGTGGGAAAAGGCACTGGGTGAGGAGATACGCGTGGATCACTGGAGGGTCATATGGACCCAGGCACCCAAAACCTCGATCTGTACACTTTATAAAGAAAATATATATAAGATACTACATTTCTGGTACATGACCTCGGATGTATTACACGCCATCCACCCGACCAGTACGGACCGTTGTTGGCGATGCCTGGGGGCCAAGGGAACGCTGTATCATATCTACTGGGAATGTCCGCTGATAACCCCCTTCTGGAACTCAGTCTATCGACTCCTAAGTCGCCTTCTGGAGAAAGAGGTCCCTATCACGCCTAAATTTTACCTGCTCGAGCTCTCACCACTAAAAGTTCCAGCCCCACATAAAAAGCTAACTAGGCACGTCCTCACAGCAGCTCGCTGCCTACTAGCACTGAACTGGAAGAGCAGTACGCCTCCTCCAGAGGGAGCACTCCATGCCAGAATTAGAGATGTAGAGCTAATGGAGAGGATGACAGCGAGGATCCAGGAGCACCTGGACGAACATAACATGACTTGGGAGCTGTGGCACCGCCGGGAGGAGCAAAACGATCCGGAGACCGACACAGGATGATACCAACCTATCCCCCCCCCCTTTTTTTCCCCCTTTTTATTCCCTTTTTTTTTTCTTTCCCTCTCTCTTCTTTACCCCTCCCCCTCCCTCCCTCCCTCTCTCCTTATTTTTCTCTCTTTTTTCAGGAGTCGTCTAGAGACCCGTGAGCACAGTTACTAAATCAGTTGGAAGGTTTGGTAGATAGCACTTTAGGTAACTGTTATAATAACCCGACCAGCAGAGAAATAACATACATATTTACGAAATACCAAAGTCTTGTGACTCGCATAAGAAAGTATTTATTATGTTTGCTGTAAGACTACTGCACTTTAACTGTATTTGTTATAATTTCAAATAAAAACGTTATTGAAAAAAAAACATTACTGGAGAGAGGTCCGGAGGATTGTCCAAAAATGTACAGATCATGAGGTTCCAGATGACCCAGCCTTTTTTTTTTCTCTTCCATGTCTCCGTCATCCCAGCTAAAATCTACAAACGATCTATAATTCATCACCTCATTAATGCCGCTAAGTCTTGCATTCCGCTTACTTGGAAACATTTGCAGCCACCGACCACTGGTCTCTGGCTTAACAAGGTGGAAGAAATAAAGAAGTACAGCACAGCATACTGTAAAAGTGAACGGTATTCCAAAACCTGGATGTTGTGGAATATTTTTGTCTATAGAATCGTGGAAAGCTCTCGTTGATGGATAGACTACTGATCTTGGTACTCACACTGGGATACAACAACAGTTTATTTAGTTATTTATGACCTACCCAGTTTCCCTTCCGCACCATCCTAACCCCACCTCTTTTATCCCTTCATGTCTTGTCTTTCTTTTTCTACTTTCCTTTTTCTTATTTACCCCAGAAGGACAGTACCGATAACTTCCTGGGACAAAAGATGATTCAGGGAGGTCTGAAAATCTGACTTTCTTTGGGCAGTAGAGTTCGAAACCACCAACTGAACCCTTAGGTAAGAGACATCTGTGACCCAAAAAAATGCAAACTACAACAAACAGAGTGAGGGGACCCCTTAATTTTGAAGAAGGCTTTGGGGTAGCCTTAGGGGACATATATGAGTGAAGTGCCTTTTTTACAGGCAGTTCTCGGCACTTGATTGGATGGTTTCTACACTGTGGATCTCTTATAATTTGCAAATCATTAACATTTGGTAAGTGAACTGGCACACTTGATTTCAAGGTGCTTTGGGACTTTTATTTATTTTCAAGATCATAAAAGTAGACTTGAATATATATATTTTTAAAGCTTACTCTGATCTTGCACAAGTTTCAATTACCGTATATACTCGAGTATAAGCCGACCCGAATATAAGCCGAGGCACCTAATTTTACCACAAAAAACTGGGAAAACGTATTGACTCGAGTATAAGCCTAGGGTGAGAAATGCGCAGCGCTATTGTAAGTGGAAAAGAGGGTCAACAATGCCCATTTGCAGCCTCACTGTGCTATTTGCATGCCTCACTGTGCCCATTTGCAGCCATGTGGGGAAATTTTTTCTACTGTCCCCCGCTATGGGCTCTCATCGTCTATTTTAGCTGCTCTAACTGCGGTGTGGTGACTGAACTTGCATGTTTCCCCTGCCCAGGCTTTACCATGGCTGTGCTGCTGGTGCAATGCTTAAAATTAAAAAAAAAAAATTTTAAATAAAAAACGCCATACTTACCTCCACTGTGCAGGTAGCTCCTCCCTGCATTGTATAACCCCCTAGGAGAAGCGCTCTTCCAGGGAGTCACCTTGCGGGCACGCTCCCGAGTCCAGCATTTGTGTCCATAGACACAGAATGCCGGACTCAGCCCCGCCCCCCCCCCCCCCCCCGGCGCCCGCGTCATTTGATTTGATTGACAGCAGCGGGAGCCAGTGGCTGCACTGCTATCAATCTACCCAATCAAGAGCTAAGACAACTGGCAGAGGGGAAGAGCACCTCTCCGGTGTGGGAATTACGGGGCTCAGGTGAGTAAAAAATGGGGGGGGCTGGGGGGGCCAGTCAGTGACAGAAGTTTTTTCACCTTTTTCAACACAAGAGTTTACAACCCCTTTAAGCATACATACATACATACAGCTACATTGGGAATGGAAGAGAACCCGACCCCCCCCTTAAAATAATCACATTTTGTTGCTTTGCAGCAATAATTAAATTTTAGTCTCATCTGACCACCTTGACCACTGGGCACTTAAACCCCCTTCCTAACCAGACCAATTTTCAGCTTTCGGTGCTCTCACACTTTGAATGACAATTACTCAGTCATGCAACACTTTACCCATATGAAATGTTTTCACACAAATAGAGCTTTCTTTTGGTGGTATTTAATCATTGCTGTTTTTTTTTATTTTTTGCGTTCTAAATCAAAAAAGACAGAAAATTCAGTAAAAAAAAATAATAAAATAAAAAACATTTGTTTCTGTTAAAATTTATTGCAGAGTACTGGCAGAGTACTGGCACTGAGCAGCACTGTGGGCTGGAGCTGTAGTGCCCACAGCGCTGCAAACGATCTCTCCCTCTCTCCTCTGACACTGTATCGATCGGAACAGAGAGGGGAGAGAGGAACTGGCGTCATGACATGATCATGACGTGATCCGTAATGCGCCGGTTCCCCTGGACTCGGTGGTCACGGATTTTCCCAGGTGCGTGCCCCAGGGGGTGCGCGGCAGCGCGATTCTGTGAGGACGTCCACCCAGAATAAGCCGACCGCACTGTAGCCGTCTTTTGGCTATGGCCCGGTTGGCATGTGGTTAAACACACCTTCCGCAGTCTGAGGCCACGTGGAAAAAAGCGTTATGGTCAGATGAGACTAAAATGTAATTATTTGGCCTCAACACGCCTCTAAATAATGTTTTACCACTTCCAGCAGCTCATTCCCCACAGTTACAATCTTGTGTACCCCCTGCCCCTCCCTATTAGATTGTAAGCTCTTCTGAGCAGGGCCCTTTTAACCCTTGTATTTGATTGTATTGTAACTGTATGGTCTCCTTTTTATATTGTAAAGCGCTGCGTAAACTGTTAGTGCTATATACTGTAAATCCTGTATAATAATAATAAAACACCAAACAATATATCTGGTGGACATACAATACAGCTCACCATCCAAATAACACCATTCCTACAGTAAAGCATGGAGGTGGTAATATGTTATGGGGGTGTTTCTCTGCAGCAGGGACTTGAGCACCAGTTAGGATAGAAGAAAAATGGATGGGGCAAAATACCACCAAATTCTTGAGGAAAATCTGCTGCCCTCTGCCAGAAAGTTGTCAATGGGAAGAAGGTTTACCTTCCAACCTGACAATGACCCAAAGCACACAGCTAAAATTAACACACAGTGGTTGAAGGAGAAAAAGGTGAATTTCCATTCATGGCTTAGTCAGAACCCAGACTTAAACTCCATTAAAAATCTGTAGAGAGGGCATGACCGGAAGCTGCCTGGGATGGACGCTTAGGCTCCTTGCTCTCCTCATGCCCACAGCTTAAACAGCCAAAAAAGGGGACAATACCTACAAATATATGGGTGGGAGAAAGAACACCCGATCCTCCAAAGCACTGGGCACATCGCAACCCCCTCCCGGACCATCCACCTACCTCTGGAGCTTTTTTACAGCGCCGACGGCATCCGGGACCGGAGGGGACAAGATGGCGCCGGCCTCCTCTGCATCCACCGCAGACACGCAGCCCGCACGGACCACACAGCGCTCCTCCACCCCAGACCCCTCGAGCCCACCGGACCCTGCATGGAACGGAAGCGCCCAGGGACGTTCGCCCACGGAGGCGGTGAGTCTCCCCTCGCCCCACACATCATGGGACAGACCGGAGCACGAGGCACAAGGCGCCTCACTAGGCCCAAACACCGCCGCCATAACCCAGTGTTCAGAGGCCTTTCCACGCCTCCTCCGCATGCAATCAGACCCAGGCCTCATGGCAGAGACCCCGGAGGCATCCCCCTACCTGCAACCAGAGCTGGTACTTCTCCCAGGCCCACTCCAGCTGGGACCACATGAGGCTAACAGGCCCCAACAGAAGCAGCACTACTCCAGCCCAGCTCCCCCCCAGCCCCAGAGACGATCCCGATCCAGCACCCCCAGACAACAAGGCAGGGAAATTGAAGGACAGGCTACCTCCTACGCTCAAGCTGCAAGCCCCCCAGCAATAACCCCCCTGAATGGCCCGGAGGATGGGGACGTACACCCCCCACACGCAGTACAGACAGCGCACCACAACCCCCAGAAGTCCCCCGGGATAACACCCCCCGCAGCAACCTGTTCTTGGGCACAGGAGGACTTTGCCTTATCACACCCGCTGCAACAGACGTGGGAAACGGAACACCACTACAACCAAGGCCCCCCCTGGCAAGCATATCTCCAGGCCATGCCAACCAAGGAGGACTTTAAATTGTTGATTGAAGAGGTTAAAACAGCCTGCCGTAGTGAAATACAAGTTCTGCACGCTAACCTCAAGCACCTGTCAGACAGGGTAGAAATGGCGGAGGAGGAGATACAGGAGACCAAGATAGGACTGCATCGCACCCAACTACAGGGAGCCGACCATCGGAGGATGCTCAGAGACATGCAGCGCCACGTTGAGGATTTGGACAATAGGGGGCGCAGGAACAATATCCGCGTGAGAGGCCTGCCCGAGCCCGATGGCCCAGAAGATTTGCAAATAGTACTACAAAACCTTTTCAATGACCTGCTAGGAGACCCGCCTGACAGACCCATCGAGATGGACCGTGCACACCGGGCACTCCGTCCCAAAGGACCAGCTTCTAAACCCCGAGACGTCATCTGCCGGGTCAACTCCTATCCCCTGAAGGAAGACATCATGCGGGCAGCACGCACTGCTCGCAAAGTAGTGTTCCGCAACACTCAAGTCCAGCTCTATCCCGACTTATCATGGATTACCCTTCAGAAACGAAGACTCCTTCAACCTCTGCTGCACACACTACAAGAGAAAGATATCAACTACCGATGGGGATTTCCCTTCAGCCTGACAGCCCGCCAACAAGGGAGATCGGCAGTAATGCGCTATCCTGAGGACTTGGACAATTTTTGCGATGCTATGGAAATTCCAGTCTCCAGGAATGGGACCTCATAACTCCACCACCACCACCACCTCCCACGGTTTGGCAGAAAATTCCACCGGCAAGACGCCCGAGAGGCCAGGACTCTCCCCGCGGACAAGCTAAGCCCAGGAACGGCTGACAGATGCCCGACACTACTTTTTTTTTTTTTTTTTCTACAACACCTACCACATAGGAGACACTAAAAGCCCTCTCTATGTGCTAATCCCACCCTTAACCAAAAACTGCAACCCCCTAGGCCCCTAGCCTAACAGTTAACAGGTTGTAAAATGGGCCCTCTGATGGAGACCCCGGACAGCTACCTATCTGGTTACTAGTCCCCCCTGTGGAAACACATTTACAAGAGTTCCGTT
This sequence comes from Lithobates sylvaticus, assembly GCA_028564925.1. Taxonomy (NCBI): domain Eukaryota; kingdom Metazoa; phylum Chordata; class Amphibia; order Anura; family Ranidae; genus Lithobates; species Lithobates sylvaticus. Next base: position 94,518,018 of record CM053032.1, on the reverse strand, counting down.
GATACCCTGTTATGAAGATACCTTGCAAATTTTTGACGTTCACTATGCCCTCCTGGCCTGAGTCCCCCTTCTGGGACCTGACCGGGAGGACCTACTGGAACTCACTGAGCCCTGGGCAAATTTTGACGCCCAGGACTCTACAGTTATGTTTAATCTTAGATCACTCATGTGAAAATGTATGCCTAACAATTGTTTTCTCTCCTCCTCTCTCTACCTTTCCACCTTTCTCTTTCTCCCCCACCCCCACGGCTCGCCATGGGCTCCTGGCGGACAACCAACCCGGCACGCGGAGCGACCATCCACCGTCCAGGGACACTAGAATAACCTTCCGGCAGGACCAGATAAGTATCACCTTGCACGCACACATACATGACAATGGCTAAAGTCCTGACCTTAAATGTCCATGGGCTGAACTCAAAGAAAAGACACCTTGACACTAAGGGAACTTAGACAATCCGGAGCAGATGTAGTCATGCTCCAAGAAACGCATTTTAATAAAGGAGACTACTTCACGTTTGCATCCAGACAGTATACCCAGATTTACCAGGCGGCGTTCAGCCCACGCAAACGGGCAGGGGTAGCCATTCTATTTAAGAACGGCTCCCCCTTTGTATGCTCCGAAACGTACATAGACCCAAGGGGACATTACATAATCCTCCGGGGCCAGTGGCAGGTGCAGGCAGTAACCTTTTGCACTGTTTACGCTCCCAACACCAGTCAAATCAACTTCCTATCCAGAGTACTGACCAAACTATTCAGGACCCCGAACGAGTTCTTAATAATGGGAGGGGACTTTAACCTATCCTACTCCACTGGGATGGATCGCCATGGGCTAAACCCAACGGCCCCACAAACGCGAGCCAATAGAGAGTCGAAGCTGTTCCGCAACATCCTTAGACGATATGCCCTCTTCGACACATGGCGCACCCTACACCCTGGCGACAGACAATATACATTTTTTTCAGCACCCCACAAGATGCACTCCCGCATCGATTACTTTTTTACCAACAATGCCACCCTCCGGGCCACAAAGTCAGCTCAGATCCTACCAATCTCCTGGTCCGACCATGCCCCAGTAGTCATAACATTGGAGTTAGGCGCGCCCCTACACAAACCATACCACTGGCAGCTAAACAATTTCCTTCTCCAGCACCTCCCATCTAAGACAGAACTGGAAACCTCCCTCCAACAATGCTTTCGGGAAAATAATACCCCAGAGATCCCCCCCCACTCTATGGGAGGCGCACAAAGCGGTACTCAGAGGACGCTGCATAGCGATCTCGTCTGCCCTCAAAAAAAATGCAGCAGCTACCAAGAAACAGGCTGAGAAGGATCTTAGGATCCTGGAACACAAACTCACAACATCGCCAACCCTGGCCCTTCTCAAAAAAATTGTTTCCCTACGATCAACGCTCCGTGACATAGCCATGGGCCAGGTGGAGAAAGCGCTTCTTAGAATGAGGCAAGTCTATTATGATGAAGGGAACAAAGCCCACTCCTTACTAGCCCGTAAACTATCCGAACGCTCCCACACGTCCACACCCCAACAAATTAAAGATAGAACAGGCAACCTCCTCTCCCACCCCCAAGACATAGCCAAGACCTTCGAAGAATTCTACACAGCCCTCTACGGTGATCCAGAGATCCCGCACGCACCGCTCCCCTCTGACATAAGCGACCGACTACATAACTATCTGGAGCAGAGCGGCATACCGAAGCTCCAGCCCTCGGATCTACTATCCCTTAACATGCCCATCACAGAAGAAGAACTTATGGCCACTATTAAAACCTTACCCTCGCGTAAATCTCCTGGCCCCGACGGTCTCCCTTATGAATATTATAAATCATTCCTACCCATCCTTCTCCCACACATGTGCAAACTGTATAACACCTTTCTCCAACAGATGGCTATCCCAACAGACATGCAGAGGTCATTCCTTACCCTGATCCCCAAACCCGAAAAAGATCCCTCCCTATGCGCTAGCTACAGACCAATAGCGCTGCTGAACGCAGACTTAACATTTTTTACCAAACTACTCTCAATGCGTCTGAACCAGATACTACCCTCATTAGTACACAAGGATCAAGTGGGGTTTGTCCCCATGCGCCAAGCAGGGGACAATACAAGACAGATTATCGACCTCATTGATGTGGCGAACAGGGAAGGCCTACAATCCCTGGTTTTGGGACTAGACGCTGAAAAAGCATTCGACCGCCTCAGTTGGCCCTTCCTGTTCGCCACATTAAAACATATGGGATTCAGGGGACCCTTTCTACGGGCCATCCAACAATTATACACTAACCCAACATCCCAGGTTAAGACCCCGTTTGCGCTGTCCCCCACTCTCTCAATAACGAATGGGACCCGACAGGGGTGCCCGCTCTCACCGCTTCTCTTCGCACTGTGTGTCGAGCCCCTGGCGGCATCCATCCGCAGAAACCCTGACATCCATGGCATACCAGTGCGTGACCGGGAATTTAAAATCGCACTCTTCGCGGACGACGTCAAACTCACACTAACACAACCCCGAATCTCACTCCCCAACCTACATGCTGAATTAGACCTGTATAAGTCCCTGTCCGGATATAAGATTAACGCAACCAAATCAGAAGCCCTCCCCATTAACATCCCGAGCGCAGAAGTACAACACTTGCAGAGCTGCTTCCCATACCACTGGAGAACAACCGCAATTAAGTACCTGGGGGTCCAGATAACCCAGTCCTATGCCACCCTATACCGAGCTAACTTCCCGCCTCTATACCGATCTATAAGAGACCTTTTACAGAAATGGAGGGTCCACCATATCTCCCTTTTGGGGAGGATGGTGTCCATTAAGAGGACCATCCTTCCCAAACTTCTATATCTCTTCCAAACTATACCTATACCGATCCCCCACGCAGACCTGAGGGGGCTACAAGCTGACCTTCTCAGGTTCGTATGGAACTATAAGAGACACAGAGTCCCACGATCGGTCCTGATAGCAGCCCGAACAGCTGGAGGACTGGCATTCCCAGACCTAACCAGATACTACCAAGCTGCCCAACTGCGCGCGCTGACCTCCTGGTTCCCCCAAAAAACCTATAACAGATGGGCCGAAATTGAAAAACTGTGGCTTGCCCCCACACACCCGAATAGTCTGCTATGGAATGCAAACGTGGAGGTAGAACCATATAGGCTCTTAGGCCCCATGCTACACCTGAAAAAACTCTGGCGCAAGCTGGCCAAAACACATAACTTAAGCTCCGAGAGGTCACTTTTGACCTCCTTCCTGTTTAACCCCCAAATGCCTGCAGGTCTTATGCACCAGATGTCCTCACCATGGGCATCGCGTAATCTGTTCCACTTCGGCCATCTAGTACACCCCTGCACGCGGAGGCTCCACTCGTTCACCGACCTCCAAAAGAAATTTGATCTGCCCCGCCAGGTGTTCTATGGATACTTACAGATCAGGCACTACGCCCAGTTCATTGCCCCGACCCTTCAGTTCTCAGCGCCAACGACGTTCGAGACCATAATACTGGAGGGATCTGCGAGACGAGGTCTCATATCGGATATATATAAGGTGCTAAATGAATACTCCTTCTCTGACCGAGGGAAACATGCATACATGCTTCGCTCGGACAGATGTTGGCGCTGCCTGTCGGAAAAAGGCACATTATATCACATCTACTGGACATGCCCCAAGATAACAGCTTTCTGGGGGGAAACACAACAGCTACTCTCAGAATTAGCGGGAACACAGATCCCTAATTCCCCGAAGTCTTTCCTACTGGGACTAATGCCCCCACACATTCCTAAACACACCAAAAAGCTGCTCAGCCATGTCCTAACAGCCGCGCAGTGCCTGGTCGCTCTTTGCTGGAAACGGCAAAACCCACCCTCCCAATCAGAACTGTACGCTAGAATAAAGGATGTAGAACTGATGGAAAAGATGACAGCCAGGATGCAAGATAGACTTGAAATACACGATAAGTTCTGGGAGGACTGGCGTAAATTTGAGGGTCCGCCCGGAGCCGATGGTCGAGCCACACCACCGTGATCGTGTAAAAGTCACCTATGTGACCATATGTGCTACTAAGCCTCAAGAAACTAGTTTATTCCCATAATTAAGACAACAAAGATATATGTTGTAAAAAAGAAAAAAAAAATGGTACAGCGGGGAAATGGTACAAAGTACTTACTAATGCAGGAGGAATTTCACATCTTAGTCTTCCAGTGAACATATCACTCCAGTGGCAACGCTAGAACAAAGACAAATCGTAAACAATGCATTAAAGAAACAGTCATTGCCATTTTGTAAAGTGATGTTTATCTAGTATTTAGCAATAACACACATTTCAATTTATCTCTATGAATATAGTGCCCAACATGATGTGCTCGACTTAAAGCTTGCTCCCCCTTGCACATCCTTTTACCAATGCAAATGCTATTTTTTTTTTCTAAATGTAAAAACCTTTGATATTTTTTTTTTTCTTAACCACTTCAATACAGGGCACTTAAACACCTTCCTGCCCAGACCAATTTTGAGCTTTCAGCGCTGTCACACTTTGAATGACAATTGCGCGATCATATAACACTGTACCAAAATGAAATTTTTATAATTTTTTTCCTACAAATAGCTTTCTTTTGGTGGTATTTGATCACCTCTGCGGTTTTAATTTTTTGCTAAACAAATAAAAAAAGACCGAAAATTTTGAAAAAAAATATGTTTTTTTTGTTTCAGTTTCAAAACTTTGTAAATAAGTACGTTTTCTCCTTCACTGATGGGCACTAATAGGTCCGCACTGATGGGCACTGATAGGTCTGCACTGATAAGGCAGCACTGATGGGCACCGATGAGGTGGCACCAATGAAGTGGCATTGATGCGCACTGATAGGCGGCACTGATGGGCGGCACAAATTGGCAGGCACAGATTGGCATGGATAGGCGGCACGGATGGGCACGGATAGGCGGCACGGATGGGCACGGATAGGCGGCACGGATGGGCACGGATAGGCGGCACGGATGGGCACGGATAGGCGGCACGGATGGGCACTGATAGGCGGCATGGATGGGCACTGATAGGTGGCATGGATGGGCACTGATAGGCGGCACGGATGGGCACTGATAGGTGGCACGGATGGGCACTGATAGGTGGCACGGATAGGTACTGATAGGCGGCATTGTTTTTTACTGATGGATGCCAATCAGTGCCAAACAATAATGCATGCCAATCAGTGATGCCCATTGTGGGCACTGATTGGCATCCATTGTGGGCACTGTGTGTCATCCCTGGTGGTCTAGGTTGGCATACCTTTTGATGGGCATCCCTGGTGGTCTGGTGGCGTCCCTGGTGGTCCAGTGTGGGCATCCTCGGGGGGGCTGCGCTGATAATCGATCAGCACAGACCCCCGCTGTCAGAGGAGCAGCCGATCGGCTCTCCTCTACTCGCGTCTGACAGACGCGAGTGAGGAAAAGCCGATTACCGGCTTCTCCTATTTACACTGTGATCAGCCGTGATTGGACACGGCTGATCACGTGGTAAAGAGTCTCCGTCGGAGACTCTTTACCAAGATCGTAGTTGCGGGGTGTCAGACTGACACCCCGCAACAACGGTCGCCGCGATGCGCGCCCCCGGGGGCGCGCAGCGGCTCAAAATCCCGAGGACGTCATATGACGCCCTGTCAGGATTTTACAACCACTTTGCCGCCGTCATTTGACAATGGGCGGGCGGCAAGTGGTTAACTTCCTCCAGTCCACGCCTAGGCGATTACGTCACTAGTTGATTTGCAAGGGTTCCTGGGATGGGGGCGTCATGTATCCCAGGAGTCCATGCAAATCACCACTGCCGAAATCTCGCGTTGGCAACCTGTCATAAAGGAGGAGAGATGCGCAGAGGCATTACTGCGCATGTGCGAGGTGCATGCTGTGCAGACAGCTGCACGGCAATCCCGGAACTGAAGACAGGAGGGCTTCAGATGCCCACAGCTAAAATGGAACCTGACTGCTTCCGAGATCTGCAAGTGAAATTTATTTTTTAAAGAAAGTACATGTGCAACACATATGACATTTTATAAATGGTAATGTACATGTTTGTACAAACACAGAACTGGCGGTTTTGGATGGAGGGTAAAGCCTGGTGCACACAATTTTTTTTCCATTTCAACCCAATGGGTTGAACGAAAATAAAAAAAACTGTTGGCTCCGGTCGGTGCAACTGTACTAACGATTTGACATTAGTACACCGATCTCCCCCGCTGAGCTAGTGTGTTCTGACAGGGGGACGGCCAATGGCGCTGTTCGTGAGCCGGTCGGCTGCTGGTTTTCCAGCATTCTCGGCCAGCTTCTATCGGTTCAAGTGCCTTACATACGGGCAGAATGTCGGCCAGTTTGTATTGAACCGGCCGATGTCGGATAGAATTTGGCCACGTGCATGGGGCTTAAAATTTTTGTACTTACTGTAAAATAAAATTCTCTATTTTAATTCATTTTTTTAATTTTTAATTTATTCTTAAATACCCATATGCAGTGGTAATTTCTCAGAACAACAGAAGCTATACATATTTATTTATTTATTACACACACACACACACACACTCACAGAGTTAGGCCCATATATATTTGGACACAGGCACAATTTTAGTTTTTTTCCCAGGTATTTACCAGAACATATTCAAGCTATAGCCATCTAATGAATATGGGCTGAAAGTGAATGCTCTCAGGTTTAATTTGTGGGTATGTACATCCAAATCGGAGGAACAATTTACGAATTGCAGCTCTTAAGAATAGCCACCCCCATTTTTTAAGGGACCAAAAGTAACTGGACAATTGAATCAAAGGCGGTTTTTCATGGTCAGGTTTGGGCCAATCCTTCGTTATTTATTCATCATTTAACCACTTAAGGACTGGGAGGATTTACCTCCTTAACCACTTGCCGACCGCCTCCTGTACATATACAATCGGCAGAATGGCACGTACAGGCAAAACCCCGTACCTGTACGTGCCTGCCTTCAAGCGGGTGGGGGGTCCTATCGGACCCCCCCCCCCCCGCCGGCGGAAACGGTCGGCTTCGCTTCAGGAGCGATCCGAGATGAGGGGGCGGCCAGTGGTTTCTGGCCACCCCCTCGTGATCGCTCCTGGCGAATGAGAAGCTTCCCCTGCCTGTGAATTGTAAACACAGGCAGGGGGAAGTGATGTCACACTCCTCGTGTCGGTCTTTCTGACCGGGACGCAGAGGAATGAAGACATCCAAGTGCGTGCACAAACAGTACACTGACACCGGGACACGTAGGCACATATTTCACCCCCCAGTCACCCCCCAGATCACCCCCTGCCCCCCCAGTCACAGTGTCACTGATTACAGTGATCATTTATTTACTGATCACTGCATTTAGTGTCAGTTGTGACTGGAAAAACTGTCAGGGCAGTTAGCTTTAGGCCCCTTTAGGTCCAAGGTAGCCCCCTACCCCCCCTAATAAAGGTTTAACCTCTTGATTGCCCCCCAGGTAACCCTTTCACCCCCTTTTGCCAGTGTCACTAAGCAATCGTTTTTCTGATCGCTGCATTAGTGTCACTGGTGCCGCTAGGTAGCCAGTTATTTTTTTAGGTTAACCGCCAGGTTTATAAATAGGTTTATAGGTTAGGTACCCCTATATTACAACCTAAATAAAGGTTTTAACCCCCTGATTGCCCCTAGAGTTAACTCTTTCACCATATAAGTGTTACTGGTGACGCTGGTTAGCCAGTTAGTTATTTAGGTTCCCCGTCAGGTTTTTATATAGCGTCAGGTACCGCCATATATATTACCCAATAAAGGTTTTAACCCCCTGATTGCCCCTAATTAACCCTTTCACCAGTGATCACCGTATAACTGTTATGGGTGACGCTGGTTAGTTTGTTTTTTATAGTGTCAGGGCACCCGCCATTTATTACCCAATAACGGTTTAACCCCCTGATCGCCCGGCGGGTGATATCAATTAGGTTTTAGGGTCAAATGAGGTCTGCGTCGCCCCAGGTTAGTGCCAGTACCGCAAACACCCACGCGCAAAGCATACACCTCCCTTAGTGGTATAGTATCTAAACAGATCAATATCTGATCTGATCAGATCTATACTAGCGTCCCAGCAGTTTAGGGTTCCAAAAAATACATTGTTAGCGGGATCAGCCCAGATACCTGCTAGCACCTGTGTTTTCCCCCTCTGCCCAGCCCAGCCCAGCCCACCCAAGTGCAGTATCGATCGATCACTGTCACTTACAAAACACTAAACACACAACTGCAGCGTTCGCAGAGTCAGGCCTGATCCCTGCGATCGCTAACAGTTTTTTGGTAGCGTTTTGATACAGTCGCTAACAGTCAGGAGCTTTACCTGTGAATCTCACTAGTGTACTACTAAATTTAGAGCCCAAAATGGCAAATCGAAAGTACACTAGTGAACAGGCCTACACGTTTCTGAGCATGACAGATAGTGAAGAGGAAGTCACTCATCTGTCAGAATCAGGCTCAGAATACGATCCAGTAGACGACAGCGGCTCCATGACAGATAGCTCTGGCGACGGAGGTGAGGTCCCTGCTAAGGTCAGGCGTACCCGATCCCGATCTTCTGCTGTTGTTGAGGTGCAGGAACCGCAGGTCTCTCGTATGGAGCAGAGAAGTACTAGCGCCGCTATTCCTTCTGGTGAACTGGCAAGCACCAGCGGCCTAGTACACCCTGGACGTACATCCAGCACTGCAGTATAACGTGGTGACGTGGCGAGTCCCATAAGTGCAGTTCAAGCTGGCGAGGTAGCAAGCACAAGTAGTGTCCCGCTTCCACCAAGAAGAAGACAAAGGCAGGCCCGTCGATCACACAATGTCCCCTGCAGAATTTGCCAATCCTGATTGGGTGCCCACCACTTCTGCAGAACCCGTACTTCCCCCATTCACTGGCCAACCCTAGAAACAGCTGATTTTAAGCCATCCGATTTTTATTCGCTGTTTTTCACGGAAGATCTCTATAGATCTATTGTGGACAAAAGTAATATATATGCTGGTCAATACATCGCCGCTAATCCCCAGTCGCCTTCCCTTGCCAGAGATTGGAAACCAATTACGGTTTCCGAATTTAAGTCCTTTCTGGGCCTTTCCCTCAACATGGACATGCATAAATTTCCGACTCTGAGGACTTATTGGTCCACCTCACCAGTCCACCATATGCCCGTGTTCTCTGCCTCCATGTCCAGGGCATGATACGAACAGATCTTGCGATTTATGCACTTCAGTGACAATGAACTCTGTCGTCCTCATGAAGACCCTGAATTTGATCGGCTCTACAAAATTCGGCCCCTCATAAACCATTTCAACCAACGTTTTGCAGCCTTGTTTACTCCCAATCAAGTTGTCTGCGTTGACGAGTCCCTGATTAAGTTTTCTGGCCGCTTGTCTTTCAAACAGTACCTTCCCAGCAAGCGTGCCAGATACGGGGTCAAGCTCTATATGCTCTGTGACAGGGCAACAGGCTATACATGGAGCTTTACGGTTTATGAGGGAAAAGATAGTTACGTAGAGCCGGAGAACTGTCCAGATTACATAGGAAGCACTGGCAAGATAGTGTGGAACTTGGTGTCACCCTTATTCGGAAAGGGGTACCACTTGTACGTGGACAATTATTACACGAGCGTGCCACTGTTTAGTCACTTGTTTAGTCATCAGATTGGAGCATGTGGCACCGTGCGACCTAATCGCCGGGGCTTTCCCCAGCGGCTTGTAGATTCCCCTCTTAGGCTGGGGGAGAGAGCCTGCTTTCAGTGTAATAATTTGCTCGCTGTGAAGTGGAGGGATAATAAGAATGTTTTCGTTCTTACCTCCCTTCATGACGGCGGCTGGTGTTGTGGAGAAACCCCTCTGTGTCCACGAATATAACCAAAATATGGGAGGGGTGGATCTCAACGACCAGTTGTTGGCGCCGTATCTAGTTGCCAGTAAGGCTAGACGCTGGTACAAAAAAGCGTCTATTTATTTATTCCAATTGGCTTTGCTGAATGCTCATGTGCTATACGGAGCTTCAGGCGGGACTTTACCCTTCCTTGAATTCCAGGAAGAGGTCGTCACAGACCTTCTGTATCCAGACGGTTCTGCACCTCACCATTTCCAACCAAATGCAGTAAGCCGGCTGCATGAGAGGCATTATTCTTATGTCCTCCCGAGTACCCCTACCAAACGAGCCCCCTCAAAAAAGATGTCGTGTCTGTAGCAAGCACAGATTTAGGCATGACACCCGTTATTATTGTCCACGCTGTCCTGACAATCCTGGTCTTTGCATTGGTGAATGTTTTGAATGCTACCACTCACTAGTGAGGTATTAGCATAGGGTACAGCATTTCACAGGCTAGGATACACTTTCACAGGGTCTCAAGAATGCCATCGCATTTTGAGAACCAACCGTTACAGTCAAAATTATAGCTACAAAAAAAAAAAAAAATAGTTGTTGTTTTATTGTTCCCTCTCTATTGTTGCTCTTTTTTACTGTATTATATTCTGCAATGTTTTATTATGTTTTATCATGCTTGCTTTTCAGGTATGTCATTTAGTTATACTTTACTGTGTTTTATTATTAACCATTTTTTTGTTTTCAGGTGCGCCATTCAGCTGCAGCGCGGATTTATTTATCTTGACAGCAACAGCGTTTGCTCCCACGATACATAAAGCCGTGACTCCAGTGCTGTCGGAGTTGATTTCACCACCAAAAAAAAGAGCATATATGCCGAAGCATGGGGGCAGCAGGGGCGGAGGAGCGATTTGCTCCTAATGCCACGTACATACGGTCGAAATTCCGACGGAGGCTTGCCCGTGGAAAAGTCCGACCATGTGTACGTGGCATAACTTTTTTGCGGGAGGATGCCCCCATGCTTCGGCATATAATATATATTTTAGGCACCGGTTGCGTTAAAAAAAGTTTTATTTTTTTACTATGTTTTTTTTTGGTATTTGCTTTGCAGGTATGGTATGGTAAGGTCTTACCTGTTATACTGTAATGTTACTTTGTTTTAATGTTAACCATAATTTGCTTAGCAGGTACGCCATTCAGTTGCAGCGCGGATTTATTTATATCTTGACAGCAACAGCGTTTGCTCCCACGATACATAAAGCCGCGACTCCAACGCTGTAGGATGTGAATTCACCACCACAGTTAAAAAAAAAAAAAAGAGCATATATGCCGAAGCATGGGGGCAGCAGGGGCGGAGGAGCGATTGGCTCCTAATGCCGTGTACATACGGTCGAAATTCCGACGGAGGCTTGCCCGTGGAAAAGTCCGACCGTGTGTACACGGCATAACTTTTGCGGGAGGATTCCCCAATGCTTCGGCATATATAAATGGTGCATGTATGCCCATCATTAGAAGTGGGTGGATGAAGGGAGGTATTCTAATGGTGGGCATACCCACCGATCAATCTCTTTTTTTCTTTTAGCCAAGAGGCTGCAAAAAAAAAAAAGAAGATTACAATATATGTCCAGTATGTTGCTAGACTTTGAATGGTTATACCAGAATGATGCCTGCCGGTTTAGGTATCATCTTGGTATCTTTTCAGCCAGTGATCGGCTTTCATGTAAAAGCAATTCTAGAGGGAAATTATCCTCTAGACTGCTTTTACAAGCAGTGCGAGGGAATGTCCCCCCTCACGGATATAAACAGCGCCATTGGGAAATTGGGAAAGCATTTTATCACACCGATCTTGTTGTGGTCAGATGCTTTCAGGGCAGAGGAAAGATCTAGGGTCTTTTTTTTCAAAAAAAAGAGTACCCGTCACTGCCTATTGCTATCATAGGGGATATTTACATTCCCTGAAATAACAATAAAAATGATAACCAAAAAAAATGGAAGGAACAGTTTAAAAAAAAAAAAAAAGCACCCCTGCTTCTCTTGCGCAAAGGCGAACACAAGTGTCGGTCTGGCGTCATATGTAAACAGCAATTGCACCATGCATGTGAGGTATCACCGCAAAGGTCAGATCGAGGGCAGTAATTTTAGCAGTAGACCTCCTCTGTGAATGTGGTAACCTGTAAAGGCATTTAAAAATGTATGTAGTTTGTCGCCACTGCGTGTTTGTGCGCAATTTTAAAGCATGTCGTGTTTGGTATCCATTAGTCGGCCTAAGATCATCTTTTTTATTTCATCAAAAATGTTAGCAATATAGTGTGTTTTAGTGCATTAAAATAAAAGTGTATTTTTTCCACAAAAAATGCGTTTGAAAAATCGCTGCGCAAATACTGTGTGGAAAAAAAAAATGCAACACCCACCATTTAATCTGTAGGGCCTTTGCTTTAACAATATATATAGTGTTTGGGGGTTCAACCTAATTTTCTTGCAAAAAAAAAATATATGTTTTCATGTAAACAAAAAGTGTCAGAAAGGGCTTTGTCTTCAAGTGGTTAGAAGAGTGGGTGATGTGTGACATAAGCTTCTAAATGTTGTGCATAAAATGCCAGGACAGTTCAACCCCCCCCCCCCCCCCCCCCCCCAAATGACCCCATTTTGGAAAGAAGACATCCCAAGCTATTTGCTGAGAGGCATGTTGAGCCCATTGAATATTTTTTTTTTTGTCCCAAGAGATTGAATAATGAAAAAAAATGTAAAAATAAAAAAATATTTTTTTTTACAAAAAGTTGTCACTAAATGATATATTGCTCAAACATGTCATGGGCATATGTGGAATTACACCCCAAAATACATTCTGTTGCTTCTCCTGAGTACGAGGATAGCACATGTGTGAGACTTTTTGGGAGCCTAGCTGCGTACGGGACCCCAAAAACCAAGCACCGCCTTCAGGCTTTCTAAGGGTGTAATTTTTTTATTTCACTCCTTACTGCCAATCACAGTTTCGGAGGCCATGGAATGCCCAGATGGCACAAACTCCACCCAAATGACCCCATTTTGGAAAGTAGACACCCCAAGCTATTTGCTGAGAGGTATGTTGAGTATTTTGCAGATCTTGCTTTTTGTCACAAAGTTTTGAAAATTGAAAAAGAAAAAAAAAATGTTTTTTCTTTACTTTCTTCATTTTCAAAAACAAATGAGCTGTAAAATACTGACCATGCCTCTCAGCAAATAGCTTGGGGTGTCTACTTTCCAAAATGGGGTCATTTGAGGGGGTTTTGTGCTATTTTGGCATTTTATGGCCGTCAAAACTGTGATAGGTAGTGAGGAGTGAAATCAAAAATTTATGCCCTTAGAAATCTTGAAGGCAGTGATTGGTTTTTGGGGTCCCGTATGCAGATAGGCTCCCAAGAAGTCCCACACATGTGGTATCCCTGTACTCAGGAGAAGCAGCAGAATGTATTTTGGGGTGTAATTCCACATATGCCCATTGCATGTGTGAGCAATATATCATTTAGTGACAACTTTTTGAAAAAATTATTATTATTATTTATTTTTTTTGTCTTTATTCAATCACTTGGGACAAAAAAAAAAAAAAAAAAATATTCAATGGACTCAACATGCCTCTCATCAAATAGCTTGGGGTGTCTACTTTCCAAAATGGGGTCATTTGGGGGGGGGGGGTTGTGCTATTTTGGCATTTTATGGTCTTCGAAACTGTGATAGGTAGTGAGGAGTGAAATCAAAAATTTGCACCCTTAGAAATCCTGAAGGCGGTGATTGGTTTTCGGGGCCCCGTACGCGGCTAGGCTCCCAAAAAGTCCCATGCATGTGGTATCCCCATACTCAGGAGAAGCAGAAAAATGTATTTTGGGGTGCAATTGCACATATAACCATGGCATGTCTGAGCAATATATCATTTAGTGACAACTTTTTGAAAAAATTATTATTATTATTATTTTTTTGTCTTTATTCAATCACTTGGGACAAAAAAAAAAAAATATTCAACGGGCTCAACATGCCTCTCAGCAAATAGCTTGGGGTGTCTACTTTCCAAAATGGGGTCATTTGGGGTTTTTTTTTTTTTACTGCTCTGCCATTTTAGCACCTCAAGAAATGAGATAGGCAGTCATAAATTAAAAGCTGTGTAAATTCCAGAAAATGTACTCTAGTTTGTAGACGCTATAACTTTTGCGCAAACCAATATACGCTTATTGACATTTTTTTTACTAAGGACATGTGGCTGAATACATTTTGGCCCAAATGTTTGACTAAAATTGAGTTTCTTAGATTTTTCTTATAACAAAAAGTAGAAAATATCTTTTTTTTTCAAAATTTTCGGTTTTTTTGTTTATATCGCAAAAAATAAAAATCACAGAGGCAATCAAATACCATCAAAAGAAAGCTCTATTTGTGGGAAGAAAAGGACGCAAATTTTGCTTGGTTACAACATTGAATGACGGCGCAATTACCAGTTAAAGCAGTGCAGTGCAAAATTGAAAAAAGACCTCTGGTCCTTAAGCTGACAATTGGTCCGGGGCTGAAGTGGTTAATGACCATGCCATCAGTTCCGATATCGCCCTTTTACTAACCTGACAGCTTATTATTCTAAATAGGAAACCTTCCTTTTGTTAGCAAATATTAAAGATTCTAACTACCAGCAAGAATGAGTCCTTACATTTAAAGGGCACCTGTCAATTCAGATCCATCATGGCAGCGCCTATTCGCATGCATTCACTCACCTGCTACCGCCACGTCCCTCATCTTGTTGTGTCACTGCCGCATCACCAGCCATCCCAATAAAGTCAATGGGACTGTCTGTGAGTCAACAAAAGGTCAGAGGAGGAGCCAATGCAGGACAGAGATGACAGTTGCTCTTTAACCACTTCACGCAATGCACGTACCTGTACGTCATTTGGTTGAAGTGCCCGGGACCATTCTTTTAGAGCTAGCGGTCAGCTCTCTCATGATAACAACCAATGCAGCTAATGAGCCACTTGGCCATTATAAGGAGCGGGAGGGGACATCACTCCTTCCACTGCGTTTTCCATCCCACCGGGAGACCAGAGCGAACTTCCGCCACGGCTTCATTCAGGTCTCCGATGCAACAACCCAGAAGCAGAGTGGCTTCCTGTTTACTCTGAGGCCATCAGCGCTGATTAAAAAAAGACAGTATTCAAAAACGCAGATTTTTGCTTTTTGAATACTTTGCTTTGCAAAGGAGGGGTTTTGGGGACTTTTAGACCTTTTTTTCTGTCACAAGGGATATTTAAATTTTTTTTTTTTAAAGGGACAGTGTTAAAAGAAAAAAAAGAAAAAGAAAAAAAATGGAAAGCGTACCTGTCCCCGCGAGATCTCGTGCCAAAGAAACCGCATATGCAAGTCGTGCCCGCAAATGTAAACTGTGTTTAAATAACACATGTGAGGTATCGTCGCGATCGTTAGCGTGAGAGCAATAATAAAAAAGTGTAAACGTCGCCTATGGAGATTTTTAAGTACCGTAGTTTGTGACCATTCCACAAGTGCGTGCAATTTCCCAATATGCAAAAAAAATTGGCCTAACTTTACTGTTTTCGTATATTTTTATTTTAAAAAGTGTATTTAAAAAACTGCGTTTGAAAGACCGCTGCGCAAATACGGTGTGACATAAAATATTACAATGACCACCATATTATTTTCTAGGGTCTTTGCTAAAAAAATATATATAATGTTTGGGGGTACTAAGTCATTTTCTAGCAAAAAATACTGAATTTAACTTGTAAGCAACAAGTGTAAAAAATAAAAAAAAAAGCTTAGTCCAGAAGTGGTTAAAAATTATGATTTAAATCGAGTTGATTTAAATCAAGCCTTTTTACTAGTGATTTAACCACTTGACCACCGGGAACTTAAACACCCCTAATAACCAGACCAATTTTCAGCTTTCGGTGCTCTCACATTTTGAATAACAATTACTCAGTCATACAACACTGTACCCATATGACATTTTTGTCCTTTTTTTCACACAAATAGAGCTTTCTTTTGGTGGTATTAAATCACGTTGGGTTTTTTATTTTTTGTGCTATAAAAAGAAAAAAAAAGACTGAAAATTCTGAAAAAAAAATGAATTTTTGTTTGTTTCTGTTATAACATTTAGCAAATTTGTATTTTTTTTTTATACATTTTGGCCAAAATTTATACTGCTACATATCCTTGGTAGAAATAAGTACAAATTGGGGTATATTATTTGGTCTTTGTAAAAGTTATAGAGTCCACAAGCTATGGTGCCAATATCTGAAAATTGATCACACCTGAAGTACTGACGGCCTATCTAATTTCTTGAGACCTTAAAATGCCAGAAAAGTACAAATACCCCCCAAATGACCCCTTTTTGGAAAGAAGACATTCTAAGGTATTTAGAAAGATGCATGGTGAGTTTTTTGAAGTTGTCATTTTTTCCCACAATTCTTTGCAAAATCAAGATTTTTTTTTTCTTTTTCACAAAATTGTCATATTAGCAGGTTATTTCTCACACACAGCATATGCATAGCACAAATTACACCTCAAAACACATTCTGCTATTACTCCTGAGTACGGTGATATCACGTGTGAGACTTTTACACAGCATGGCCACATACAGAGGCCCAACATGCAGGGAGTGCCATCAGGTATTCTGGAGAACCCAGGCCAATTCTGACATTTCTCTTAAACATGTAAAAATCATAATTTATTCGCTAGAAAATTACATAGAACCCCAAAACATTATATATGTTTTTTTAGCAAAGACCCTAGAGAATACAATGGCAGCCGTTGCACGGTACTTGCGCAGCAATTTTGCGAAGGCTTTTGTGCTTTACAAAAAACAAAACAGTAAAGTTAGCCCAATGTTTTTCCTAACATGTCACCCTTCAAAATTGCACACACTCGTGGAATGGCGCCAAACTTTGCTACTTAAAAATCCCCATAGGCGACACTTTTAAAAATTCTACTGGTTACATGTTTTGAGTTACAGAGGAGGTCTAGGGCCAAAATTATTGTTCTCACTGTAACGTTCCCAGCGATACCTCACATGTATGGTATGAACACCGTTTTCATATGTGGGTGGGACTTACGTATGCATTCGCTTCTGCATGCGAGCACACGGGGACAGGGGTGCTTAAAAAAAAAAAAAAAATGTATTGTTCATTTTACTTTATTTTAGTTTGACACTTTTTTCCCCCCAAAAATTTTTTGGATCACTTTTATTCCTATTACAAGGAATGTAAACATCCCTTGTAATAGGAATATGGCATGACAGGTCCTCTTTACAGTGAGCTATGGGGTCAATAAGACCCCACATCTCACCTCTAGGCTGGAAAGCCTGAAATAAAAAAATAAAACGATCCTGGATTTGATTGTAGCGGTGAGTCGTTAGAAGCAGCGGAGGGCGGCGGGAGGGGGTGGACGTCCCCTCCTGCCTCCTGTAAGAACAATCAAGCAGTGGAACAGCCGTTATGATCCTACTTATGGTGTAGGGAATCGCCGGCTGAAAAAGCTGATATCTGAATGATGCCTGCAGCTATAGGCACAAATTCAAGGATGTCATATATAGCTCGAATATAGTTGACTATTTTTATAATCAATTATGTTGATTAGTGGTTTCAGCCCTATAAAAAAGCAGTCTAAGCAGCTGGCAACACTAAGTGGCAAAACACTTCCTCTGCTAGAGAGCTTAGATAGTAGCAAGCATTACAAGAAGTAAAAAATGAAAAACCCAGTGGTGATTTAATACCACCAAAAGAAAGCGCTATTTATGTGAATAAAATGATAAAAATATATGGGTACAGTGTTGCATGACTGAGTAATTATCAAAGTGCGACAGCACTGAAAGCTGAAAATTGGCCTGGGCAGGAAGGGGGTGAAAGAGCCCTGTATTGAAGTAAAGACATTATAAACCTTCTAATCTGCACCTTAAGTTTTTCACCTGCCTAAAATGTGCACTGATCATGTAATTTCATGGTGTCATTTGATGGCCTGTACACACAGCCTATAGTAGAAACGTCACATTCCTGTCAGCAATTTTAATTTGTGGTCATACATGAGGCATGGCAGTGCACACGTTAATGCAGGATCTCTGTCTGTAAGAAATGACACTTCCTGTGACGAAACCATATATTCCACAATCCATGGGTGTCTCAGTCTAGCTCCTTTGGCCATACTTTTCCTGAGGGTCAGAGCTGTCGGGTGACATCATAGAGCCGGTCCAGGCTCTGCAGAGATCTTGACGATAATGTCAGGATTCAGCCAGATTCCTGACCGTCAGCTAGCTCAGCCTCTCAATATGTTGCAGAGAGCCTGAGCCAGCTGCTCCCGACCCTCCACAGCCCGGTGCTCCAGCGAACACCGGAGGGGATGAGCGCAGAGCCGGTGACTGTGCTCTGAGTGGAACTGAGCAATCAAAAATCACTGATCTCTCAGTTTCCTGGTCCACTCTGAGCACAGATCAGCGGTCTTTGATTGCTCAGTTCTTGGTGTAGAGCTGGGGGGGGGGGGGGGGGCAGGTGCAGCATCAGATCAATGCTGCAGCCATCTAGGCGAGTAAGAATGTTTTCTTCTTTTCCCACTATGAAGAACAGCAAAAAGAAAATCCAGAAAAAGATCACAATACCCTAAAAAGGCCTCCTTCCTCCTAGGATAAAACTGAAGTTCAGCCACCAGATGTTCCTGGCCTCTTGAGTTGCTTTATTGTTGCACTTACCAGCATTATCCTGCAGGGGGCCACCCACACATATAATGAATGAAGCTGTGTTCATCAATGAAAGATATAAAAATGGATTTAAGACCCATTACCTTATAGTCACAATGTTTCACTCAAAAAAAGTCAACATGGTTACCTTGAGATCAGACTTATTTTCCAAAGCCTTAGCAATAGCTTTAGCTGCTTCCACACCTACTGTGTTTCCCTCCAGACGTAATGCCTGCAGCCCCTCATACTCCTTAATTTCCTGAATCACATCTTCAGCTGTAAATAAAAAAATAAAAAAGGAAGAAGTTTAAATACCAGCACAAAAAGACTATACCGAATTTAAAAGAAGCAAGAATTGTAAATGGAACTTCCAGTTAAGGCAAAACTAAACTGTATCTAAGCACCACACTGAAAATGCTCTTTAATTTACTTATAATAACATTTTAAAAGCAAAAATCACCACCCAGCATGTCTAGTCAGACCTCTTAAAGATTTATATCGAATTTAGAGGGGGGAGTCCTCTATGGGAATAATGGCTTTATCATGTCTACAGAATCCATCTGCCCTAAGCTCAAACATGTAGGCAGGAGGCAGTGCTTAGTCGAGAAAGTACCTACACCCCTCCTTGGAGACTCAGGGGATACATGATATTATTTTGGCCTAGGCCAGAAACCAGGAAGCAATTGAAGAAATGTAAAATAAAACCCAAAAGTTTAAAACAAGTAAATAAACCTTCCGATCAATTTACTAATGCCAGCAGCATAAGGATTAAAGTGGTTGTAAGGCAGAAGTTTTTTTTATCTTAAAGTGGATGTAAACCCTCACATATACCCAGTAAAGTGAAGCCTCGCATGATACACAGATATGAAACAAATCTCCCTACATAAATATATATCCGCTGTCTTTCCCTTTCTATATTCTTTAGAAATTGAACATTGTGTTAGGATGTTTACTTCCTCATTCTGCCCGGTCAATGTAGTGTTGGATTACACTGGGAGACAGCCGATTGGAGAAAAGGCATACACCCCTCTCCACATAGGCGGAGACTTTCAGAGCTGTGCTCTGAATAGAGCAGCGCTGTGCTAATCTATTTAGAGCAACCTCCCACAACACAAACTTCAGTCTGCTTTTATCTCCTGTATCAGGGAACTTCTCAGAAGTTATCATGCTGATAACAGAGCTACGGAACAGAAGAAATACACGGGACTCAGTGCTTTGGAGAGAGATGAGAAAAAACACTACAAATCTATGTGCCCATGAATCTGGTTTACATCCACTTTAATGCATTCTATGCATTAAGATAAAAGGCCTTCTGGGACTCTCCCTCATTGGCTAAGACCGCAGCACAGCGCCATTGGCTCTCGCTGCTGTCAAAGTCAGTGAGCCAATGAGGACAGAAAGGGGGTGGGGACAGGCAGCGGCTCCGTGTCTTAATGGACACGGAGTAGCAGCTCGGGTGCCCCATAGCATCGGCTTGGGTGCCCCATAGAAAGCTGCTTGCTGTGGGGGCACTCAACAGGAGGGAGGAGCCAGAAGCACTGAAGAGGGACCAAAGAAGAGAAGGATCTGGGCTGCTCTGTGCAAAACCACTGCACAGAGCAAGTATAAAGTTTGTTATTTTTAATGAAAAAAAAAAAAAACAAGGACTTTAGTATCACTTCAGCCCCGGAAGATTTGGCTGCTCAAGGATCAGAGCATTTTTACAATTTGGCACTGCGCTGCTTTAACCACTTAAGGACCGCCTCCTGTACATACACGTCGGCACAATGGCAGGTACAGGCACATCAACGTCCCTGTACGTGCCTGTCTTCCAGCGGACCCCCCCCCCCCTGCTGGCAGAGACAGTCCGTTTCGCTTCAGGAGCGATCCGAGATGAGGGGGCGGCCACTCCCTCGCGATCGCTCCTGGCGAATGAGAGGCTACCCCTGTCTGTGAACTGTAAACGCAGGCAGGAGGAAGTGATGTCACACTCCTTGTGTCGGTCTTTCTGACCGGGACGCAAAGGAGTGAAGACATACAAGTAAGTGCACCACAACACTACACTGACAACAGGTACACATAGGCACACTTTTCACCCCCCAGTCACCCCCCCTGCCCCCCCCCCCCCCCCCCCCCCCAGTAACAGTGTCACTGATTGCAGTGGTCATTTATTTACTGATCACTGCATTTAGTGTCATTTGTGACTGTAAAAGTGTCAGGGTAGTTAGCTTAAGGCCCCTTTAGGTCCAAGGTAGCCCCCTACCCCCCCTAATAAAGATTTAACCCCTTGATTGCCCCCCAGGTAACCCTTTCACCCCCTTTGCCAGTGTCACTAAGCGATTGTTTTTCTGATCGCTGCATTAGTGTCGCTAGGTAGCCAATTAATTTTTTAGGTCCATCGCCAGGTTTATATAGGTTTATAAATAGGTTTTTATAGGTCAGGTACCCCCATATACAACCTAAATAAAGGTTTTAATCCCCTGATTGCCCCTAAAGTTAACTCTTTCACCAGCGATCACTGTATAAGTGTCACTGGTGACGCTGGTTAGCCAGTTAGTTATTTAGGTTCCCCGTCAGGTTTTTATATAGTGTCAGGTACCCCCATATATTACCTAATAAAGGTTTTAACCCCCTAATTGCCCCTAGTTAACCCTTTCACCAGCGATCACTGTATAAGTGTCACTGGTGACGCTGGTTAGCCAGTTAGTTATTTAGGTTCCCCGTCAGGTTTTTATATAGTGTCAGGTACCCCCATATATTACCTAATAAAGGTTTTAACCCCCTAATAGCCCATAGTTAACCCTTTCACCAGTGATCACCGTATAACTGTTACGGGTGATGCTGGTTAGTTAATTTGCTTTTTATAGTGTCAGGGCACCCGCCATTTATTACCCAATAAAGGTTTAATCCCCTGATCGCCCGGCGGGTGATATCAATTAGGTTTTAGGGTCAGATAGGGTCTGTGTCGCCCCAAGCAGTGTCAGGTTAGTGCCAGTACCGCTAACACCCACGTGCAAAGCATACACCTCCCTTAGTGGTATAGTATCTGAACAGATCAATATCTGATCTGATCAAATCTATACTAGCGTCCCCAGCAGTTTAGGGTTCCAAAAAACGCATTGTTAGCGGGATTAGCCTAGATACCTGCTAGCAACTGCATTTTCCCCCTCCACCCAGCCCAGCCCAGCCCACCCAAGTGCAGTATCGATCGATTACTGTCACTTACAAAACACTAAACACATAAATGCAGCATTCGCAGAGTCAGGCCTGATCCCTGCGATCGCAAACAGTTTTTTTGGTAGCGTTTTGATACAGTAGCTGACAGCCTAGGAGCTTATTTACCTGTGAGTCTCACTAGCGTACCACTAAATTTAGAGCCCAAAATGGCAAATCGAAGGTACACTAGTGAAGAGGCCTACACGTTTCTGAGCATGACAGATAGTGAAGAGGAGGTCACTCATCTGTCAGATTCAGGCTCAGAATACGATCCTGTAGACGACAGCGGCTCCATGACAGATAGCTCTGACGACGAAGGTGAGGTCCCTGCTAAGGTCAGGCGTACCCGATCCCGATCTTCTGCTGTTGTTGAGGTGCAAGAACTGCAGGTCTCTCGTATGGTGCAGAGAAGTACTAGCGCCGCTATTCCTTCTGGTGAACTGGCAAGCACCAGCGGCCTAGTACACCCTGGACGTACATCCATCACTGCAGTAACACTTGGTGACATGGTGAGTCCCATAAGTGCAGTTTAAGCTGGCGAGGTGGCAAGCACAAGTAGTGTCCCGCTGCCACCAACAAGAAGACAAAAGCAGGCCCGTCGTGCCCATAGTGTCCTTCCTGCAGAATTTGCCAATCCTGATTGGGTGCCCACCACTTCTTCAGAACCCGTGCTTCCCCCATTCACTGGCCAACCCAGTATTCAGGTGGAAACAGCTGATTTTAAGCCACTTTATTTTTATTCGCTGTTTTTCCATGAAAGATCTCTATAGATCTATTGTGGACCAAAGTAATTTATATGCGGGTCAACACATCGCCGCTAATCCCCAGTTGCCTTACCTTGCCAGAGATTGGAAACCAATTACGGTTTCCGAATTCAAGACCTTTCTGGGCCTTTCCCTCAACATGAGAATACATAAATTCACGATGTTGCAGACTTATTGGTCCACCCGCCCAATCGACCATATGCCCGTGTTATCTGCCTCCATGTCCAGGAAAGGATACGAGCAGATCTTGCGGTTCATGCACTTTAATGACAATTAACTTTTTCGTCCTCGTGGAGACCCTGAATACGATCGGCTCTACAAAATTCGGCCCCTCAAACCATTTCAACCAACGTTTTGCAGCCTTGTTTCCTCCCAATCAAGTTGTCAGCGTTGACGAGTCCCTGATTACATTTTCTGTCCGCTTGTCTTTTAAACAGTACCTTCCCAGCAAGCGTGCCAGATACGGGGTCAAGCTCTATAAGCTCTGTGACAGGGCAACAGGCTATACATGGAGCTTTACGGTTTATGAGGGAAAAGATAGTTACATAGAGCCGGAGAACTGTCCAGATTACATAGGAAGCACTGGCAAGATAGTGTGGAACTTGGTGTCACCCTTATTCGGAAAGGGGTACCACTTGTACGTGGACAATTATTACACGAGCGTGCCACTGTTTAGTCACTTGTTTGGTCATCAGATTGGAGCATGTGGCACCGTGCGACCTAATCGCCGGGGCTTTCCCCAGCGGCTTGTAGATTCCCCTCTTAGGCTGGGGGAGAGAGCCTGCTTTCAGTGTAATAATTTGCTCGCTGTGAAGTGGAGGGATAATAAGAATGTTTTCGTTCTTACCTCCCTTCATGCAGACACGACAGCTCAAATTCGTACGGCGGCTGGTGTTGTGGAGAAACCCCTCTGTGTCCACGAATATAACCAAAATATGGGAGGGGTGGATCTCAACGACCAGTTGTTAGCGCCGTATCTAGTTGCTCGTAAGGCTAGACGCTGGTACAAAAAAGCGTCTATTTATTTATTCCAATTGGCTTTGCTGAATGCTCATGTGCTATACTGAGCTTCAGGCGGGACTTTACCCTTCCTTGAATTCCAGGAAGAGGTTGTCACAGACCTTTATCCAGACGGTTCTGCATCTCACCATTCCCAACCAAATGCAGTAAGCCGGCTGCATCAGAGGCATTATTCTTATGTCCTCCCGAGTACCCCTACCCAACGAGCCCCCCAAAAAAGATGTTGTGTCTGTAGCAAGCACAGATTTAGGCATAACACCCGTTATTGTCCACGCTGTCCTGACAATCCTGGTCTTTGCATTGGTGAATGTTTTGAATGCTACCACTCACTAGTGAGGTATTAGCTTAGGGTACAGCATTTCACAGGCTAGGATACACTTTCACAGGGTCTCAAGAATGCCATCGCATTTTGAGAGACCCGAACGATTACAGTTGTTAAAATTACAGTTACAAAAAAAAGTGTTAAAAAAAAAAAATAAACACATACAAACCCCCCCCCCCCCCCCCAAAAAAAAATATAAAATAAAAAAATAAAATTATGTTTTCTCATCCTTGCTTTTCAGGTATGTAATTTTTTTATACTTTACTGTGTTTTATTGTTAACCATTTTTTTGTTTTCAGGTGCGCCATTCAGCTGCAGCGAGTTCCAGTTGTTAAAATTACAGTTACAAAAAAAGTGTAAAAAACTGTAATTTTATCTTGACAGCAACAGCGTTTGCTCCCACGATACATAAAGCCACGACTCCGGTGCTGTAAGAGGTGATTTCACCACCACAGTTTAAAAAAAGGAGCATATATGCCGAAGCATGGGGGCAGCAGGGGCGGAGGAGTGATTTGCTCCTAATGCCGCGTACATACGGTCGAAATTCAGACGGAGGCTTGCCCGTGGAAAAGTCTGACCGTGTGTACGCGGCATAACTTTTTTGTGGGAGGATGCCCCCATGCTTCAGCATATATAAATGGTGCATGTATGCCCATCATTAGAAGTGGGTGGATGAAGGGAGGTATTCTAATGGTGGGCATACCCACCAATCAATCTCTTTTTTTTCGTTCAGCCCACAGGCTGCATGAAAAAAATAAAAATAAAAAAAAGGATTACAATATATGTCCAACAAGGACCAGCAACGTACTGGTATGTTGCTGGACTTTGAATGGTTATACCAGAATGATGCCTGCAGGTTTAAGTATCATCTTGGCGTCATTCTTTTCAGCCAGTGATCGGCTTTCATGTAAAAAGTAATCCTAGCGGCTAATTAGCCTCTAGACTGCATTTACAGTGGGAGGGAATGTCCCCCCTCCCAGATATAAACAGCGCCATTGGGAACTTGGGAAAGCATTTTATCACACCGATCTTGGTGTGTTCAGATGCTTTAAGGGCAGAGGAAAAATCTAGGGTCTAATAGACCCCAATTTTTTCAAAAAAAGAGTACCTGTCACTACCTATTGCTATCATAGGGGATATTTACATTCCCTGAGATAATAAAAAAAAAAATGGAAGGAACAGTTTAAAAAAAAAAAAAAAAAAAAAAAAGCAAAATAAAATATAATAATAATAATAATAAAAAAAATAAATAAAAAAAAAGGGTCAGATCGAGGGCAGTAATTTTAGCAGTAGACCTCCTCCTTAAATCGAATGTGGTAACCTGTAAAGGCTTTTAAAAGTTTTTAATAATGTATGTAGTTGGGGGCTTGACCGGATGTGATCGAGGCAACAGGCTTTCTCCATAGCTCCGTACATCCTGACGGCATCCGTGACTTTGGAGTGAAATAATCCGGCCAAAAAGGATACCAAGGTCTGGGGGAAGGTGAGAGGATCCTAGACATGCCTTCATCTGCCCCAAAAAAGCAACAGAAACCCCCAAACGACCAACGCCAGACTCGATCCATGAAGGAGCCGGACCGAGGCCCCGCCCCCGCCATCTTGCCGAGTCAGAAGGCCGAACAGCGTGCCAAGCAGAAACCTGATAAGATGGCGCAGCAGGGAGCCGCTGAGGGGGAGAGCACTGAAAATGAGCCGATGGAGGAGCAGCAAGTAGCGGTGGACACCGAGGCGATTACCAGGCCCATATTGGAAGCCATAAATGCCAGTAAGTCTGAACTCATGGGGCGCATAGACCTACTATCCTCAGAATGCACGCTGATTAGAAACGACCTGGACAAAATAAGGGGCAGGCTCACCACGGTGGAGGATAGGGTCTCCGGTGTGGAAGACACCTCACACTCACAGGAACACCATATAGCAGAGCTCCGGGATGTGGTGCGGTCCCTGCAATGCAGGGCCGATGACGCGGAAGACCGCCAAAGGAGAAACAATATAAGGGTGGTGGGCCTGCCTGAAGGAGCGGAAGGGGACAATCCGGTATTATTTGCGGAAACGCTATTTAAAACGCTGCTCTCCCTGGAAAATTTACCCCCCACTTATGTGGTTGAAAGGGCCCACAGGGTACCTACAGGCCGCAGACCACCGGGCGCCTTTCCAAGACCGTTCCTAGTCAGGTTCTTGAACTACAGGGACAGGGACATGATTCTGGTCAAATCCAGAAGGGAGCAGGACCTGAAATTTGAAAATGCCAAATTGATGCCGTTTCCTGACTTCTCGGCTGCTACACAACAACAACGCAGGTCTTTTAATGACGTTCGTAAGAGACTCCGTGCAAAAGAAATACAGTACAGCATGCTATACCCGAGTCGCCTCAGAGTCCAATACAAGGGAAGTGTGCGTTTCTTTGATAATCCTGTGGAGGCAAGTGACTGGGTGGATAAGGAGCTCTCATAAGCACAAACATATTAGATGGCAGGGCTGTCAGCCCACAGACTTTTGCATTTCAGTTGTGCCTGTTGCACGAATACAGTTTGATTGCCTTTCTAAAAACAGAGAATAAGATGACTTTCATGGGATATGCGATACACTGAGCAGTGAGGTACCCGGGAAAAATGTGAGCTATGTACTGGGGGCCATCCTTACCGGATCCGAGGCGTCGACAGAGATCACAAGGGACTGAGATAGTAGCATACAAGAAGGCTGATGTGTCCAAGATGGGAACTCCGAGGGAAGGATGGTATTGTATGAGACAGGCACCAAGGTTTTTCACCCTGGCCGAACGATCGGTGTGACTGTCGTTCTTTTATTTTCTGTTTTACTACTTCCCCACATTTTTGACTATCCCCTCACATCCTATTCCAAAGATTTTTTTTTCTTTTTTTGAAGCCTGGCCACCTGACCAAAGCCCTATGAGAATGAGCTAGTTCAGGGGTGAATAGATATCCAAAGGGCCTCACTTGTGACTGCATACAACAGGGCAGGGGGCGGAGGCTCCAACGCATATGTTTTTACTCCTCCCCTATTTTTGTTTTAATGGGGGGGAGCCACTATTATTCTCTCAACTTCCCCATGCATTATTAAAGGTACGGAAATTGTAACAATTTTTTGAGGGGTGTTATGGATCTCCAAAGCACTATCCTTGGTAAAAGGAGCGCTGTGTGGATGAGAGACACCAACACAGCAGATGCCGGACAGTAGATTACAGCGGTTGGACTTCACCGCAAGTTTTTGCAGTTTTGTTTTTGGGAAAAAAGCTACATATCGGGACTCTTTTTTTGTTTTTAAGGAGGTTACTGGTATAAAAGCAGGGGGGTTATATGGTTTTGTCACAGCTCAGAAACCTAAAGGTAAGGGGGGACTCCCGGTTAGTAAATACTCAATGACCACAGAGATAGAGGTGATACAATGGAAAATGGTTCCACGAATGGGTATACATGTAAGTAGGCTACTAATGTATGTGATTATAAGTGACAATGGTGGATAGACTACAGATAGTATCTTGGAATGTTAGAGGCCTGAATCATAAGTTTAAGAGGGCCTCGGTATTCCAATATCTGAAACAGTCGAAACCACACATAATTTGCTTCCAGGAAACACACCTCGAAGGAGCTAGAGTGTTGACTATGCGGAAGCCGTGGATTCAGAGAGCTCTGCATTCCACATATTCAACATTCGCTAGAGGGGTATCTATACTTATTAGCAAGACAGCCGCCTGTACAATTCATCAGGTCATATTAGACCCGGCAGGAAGGTATGTGGCGGTGGTACTTGATGTGTGCTATAAAAGACTACTACTGATAAATGTATATGTGCCTCCCCCTGTTCAGATTCAATTGCTTTACGATATCACTACTAGATTGGCACAGTTCCTGCATTTGCCCCTGGTTGTGTTGGGGGACTTCAACGCCACCTTAGATGCGGTGTTGGACTCCTCCAACCCGGGCAGGGGGAACTCCATTGAGCTGGTGAACTGGGCCTCTGTAATGGGTTTTGTGGAGTTGTGGAGATGGAAGCATGAGACGAACAGATGTTATTCCCATATATCGTCGACTCATAGGTCGGCAGCTAGGATTGATCTTGCTTTTGGTAATGACAGAATAATGCAACATGTTGAAAGTGTGGAATATCTTCCAGGTGGGTTGTCGGACCATAATCCCCTCTCCCTCACCCTATCCTTTCCGACGGGGGCGGGGAGGGGAGGATAGAGGCTTTCGACAAGCTGGTTGCAAAATGAACAGGTGACGGCTCGGTTGGAGGATTCTATTAAATCATATTGGTTGACAAACACCGAATCTTCTGAGCCACAAATAGTATGGGATGCATTCAAGGCGGTCACTAGGGGTGAATATATATCTGCCATAAAATCAGCTAGAGTTAATGAACAGGAGGAACTAAATAATCTGAAGCAACAGGAGAGGGAGTGTGCAGAGGTTCATGCGGGGTCCCCCACCGGGGCTTCATATGAATCACTGATGGCGGCAAGGCGACGTATTTCCCTACACTTTAAAGAACTAACCAGTTCGGAACTGACAAAGTCGGCACACATGGTATTTGCAGAAGGGGACAAAAATGGCAAGCTCCTGGCCATGTTAGTGGCGGATCAAAGGCCGATCGCGCATATCCCTGCAATCAAAAACGGAGCAGGTGACTTGGTCAATGAGCCGGCACTAATAATGCAGGAATTTATTGATTTTTTTTCTAAACTATACTCGCCCATCCCGCGGTATGACCCTAAGGCCCTAGACTCCCTATTGGGAGAGTTACCCATTCCGAGACTGACAGAGGAAGACTGCATGTTTCTTGATGCGAAAATATCACTCAAAGAGATACAGACAGTAATTTACGCCTTCCCACCTAACAAGGCACCGGGCCCAGACGGGTTCCCCATAGAATTCTATAAGACTAACCTAGAATTAATTACCCTGCGACTCAACTGGCTACTGGAGCACTGCTTAAACAAAGACACCCTCCCAACCTCAATGTTAGAAGCATACATGATACTGTTATTAAAACCAGGAAAGGACCCAACTGAATGCGCATCGTATAGGCCCATTGCACTATTAAATACAGACCTCAAGATACTTACCAAGATTTTAGCGACCAGACTGGCAAAAGTGATACCATCCATAGTTAATATAGACCAAACAGGTTTCATGCCCGGAAAATCCACTGACACAAACCTGAGAAGACTATTTACACATCTGCAGTTGCCACCTAATGACTTAAATAGCAGAATAATAGTATCCATAGATATAGAAAAAGCATTTGACTCTGTGGATTGGGAATATATGCTTAAAGTATTGGAGGTCATGGGCTTTGGTCCTCAATTTCGTAAGTGGGTATCTATGCTATATAGAGATCCAAAAGTGGCCATCAGATTGGGTACCAAAATATCTGATTTCTTTGCGGTGGGCAGGGGCACCAGACAGGGATGCCCACTGTCTCCCTTTCTATTTGCCTTAGCAATGGAGCCCCTGGCCACCGCACTGAGGTCAGCGGAGGAGGTGCGGGCAATGCAGGTGGGAACAATACAGGAAACACTAGCTCTATACGCAGACGACTTGCTTCTGTTTCTCAATGATCCGATAGATTCACTGAGAACGGTGTTGGAGATTTTAGACAAATTTACCACTTTTTCTGGACTTAGAGTAAATTGGGGTAAGTCCTCGATTCTTCCACTTGACGCTAAAGCCAAAGAAAGGGGGGACCCGAACCTGCCGCTACAGTGGGTGGATTCCATAAAGTACCTAGGGGTAAAAATCACCCCAAGAGTGCAGGACTATATGACCCTAAATTTGATTCCTCTGATAGCACAAGACGCAAGCATGGACTAAACTACCACTGTCGCTTATAGGCAGAATTAGCTTGCTTAAAATGAAAATGCTTCCGGTAATTCTGTATTTCTTGAGACATGCACCAACATGGATACCAAAATCATTTTTCAAACAATTGGAAGGAGTGGTTAGCACTTTCCTCTGGGCACCGAAACCACCTAGGATAGGAATAAAAGTACTTCAGGAACCGAGTGGGCAGGGGGGACTGGCCTTGCCAGACTGGCTCAAGTATTACCTGGCGAGTCAGATGGTATTTGCCAGAAGGTGGCTAATTTCAGATGATGGAGACGCGGCCACAGTGTTGGAAGCTGCCCATCTGGGATCATACGAAAGCTTGCGCTTGGCATTATTTAGGGGCACCAACTCTGACTTACCTTAACAATGACAGCCACCATCAGGGCATGGGAAATGGCGACGAAACTAGCATCCCCTAGTTATCACGGCTTGTCCCCATCCACCCCATTGTGGATGAATAGAAGACTACCTCATTTCTATGGATTCACAGATCCTATGATTTGGGCAACGAAAGGGGTTAAAACACTGAAAGATATAACTTATATGGGAGAATTACAGACCTTCCCGCAGTTACAGACAAGACATGACCTACCAAATAGTTATTTCTTCCGATTCCTTCAGGTCCGACACGCGTTCCAGGCTCAGTTTGAGGTGATGAGGGTGGAATCACTGCCCTCAACGCTTGAAACATTGTTGTCAATAGAGGAGCTGCCCAAGACACTCTCTGCGACTTATAAAGAACTTTTTAAAACTACACCAAAGGCACTGACTAACTGCAGGGCTAAATGGGAAGCCGAAGTCCCGGAAATACAGGGTGAGGACTGGGATGACATGTGGACACAGCCTTTTCAAAACTTAGTGTCAGCCAGAGACAGACTGATCCAATTTAAATTTTTAAATAGGAGCTACTATACTCCAGCTAGAATTGCCAAAATATATGGAACAGTGACAGCAGAGTGCTGGAGATGCTCTTTTTCCCCGGCAGGTGCTGACCATGTGTTCTGGCATTGTCCTCTAATACAGAGTTTTTGGAGGGAGATAACAGACTGCATATCGAACATACTGATGGTACCGATTCCCATGACGGTGAAAGTATGCTTGCTGGGATTAGTGGAGGAGGTGGTCCCCTCAAGGGCACTGAGAACCCTACTTACCATCCTGCTATTTTATGGGGAAAAGGCCATATTACTTAAATGGAAGACCAAACAGGCCCCAGACATAAGGTTTTGGAAACATTTAGTCAACTCTATGCTACCATATTACAAAACAACTTACAGGGCAAGAGGCTGTGGGAAAAAATCTGATAAGGTCTGGAAGGCCTGGTACGAATCTGATGACACAGTAGGTTGAAGGAATGAGGATGAAAAAGTGGTAAATCAATGAGGAAAACTCCGGAACACAGGCCAAGGGAAAATGTTATGATGTAAGGGGTGAGGAAGTAACATGTCAAAAGCCTATATTACAATAGCCTAAGTAGGAGGTGGAACCAAAATCTCAGATGTGCTAAGGTCAACAGAAATGTGGTTCGGAAAGATAGGGAGCGGGTGTTCTGCAACACAATCCGTACAAAAGGGGGGACTGGGCTGTGACAAACGGGGGAGGGGTGGGTAAGGGAAAAGGGATGTTGGGCCCTGCGTGGCCGGTTGACTGGGTTGCTGTTACGTTAACACGACCCAGTGGTGATGTATGTTATATGTTGTTTGTATTGAAAAACCTTAATAAAAAGAAATGTAAAAAAAAAAAATGTATGTAGTTTGTCGCCACTGTGTGTTTGTTCGCAATTTTAAAGCATGTCGTGTTTGGTATCCATGTACTCGGCCTAAGATCGTCTTTTTTATTTCATTAAAAAAAAAAAAGGTGTATTTTTTCCCCCGAAAAATGCGTTTGAAAAATTGCTGCACAAATACTGTGTGGAAAAAAAAATGCAACACCCACCATTTTAATCTGTAGTGCCTTTGCTTTAAAAAAATATATAGTGTTTGGGGGTTCAACGTAATTTTCTTGTAAAACAAAAAGTGTCAGAAAGGGCTTTGTCTTCAAGTGGTTAGAAGAGTGGGTGATGTGTGACATAAGCTTCTAAATGTTGTGTATAAAATGCCAGGACAGTTCAAAACTCCCCCAAATGACCCCATTTTGGACAGTAGACACCCCAAGCTATTTGCTGAGAGGCATCTTGAGCCCATTGAATAGTTTTTTTTGCCACAAGAGATTGAATAATGACACTAAAGTTGTCACTAAATGATATATTGCTCAAACATGCCATGGGCATATGTGGAATTGCACCTCAAAAAAAATTCTGTTGCTTCACCTGAGTACGGGGATACCACATGTGTGAGACTTTTTGGCAGCCTAGCCGCGTCTGGGACCCCAAAATCCAAGCACCGCCTTTAGGCTTTCTAAAGCCCCATACACACGATCGGACTTTTCGGCCGGATTGTCTGGCGGACTTAGTCTGCCGGACAATCCGGCGGAGGTCCGCCGGACTTTCCGAACGTGTGGACTTGCCCACACACGCCCGGACTTTTCCAGCGGACAGTCCACCAGAGTTTTGGCGAAAGTCTGCGGGAGTTTTGAAATGCGGCCCCCCCACCCCAAAGCATCTTGTTCCCCTTTCCCCAGGGCACCCCCCATGTTGAGGGCACACGGCCAGGTGCGGCTCGGGGGGGGGGGGGTGCTTGCTCGTCCCCACCCCCTTTCCTGACCGGCCGGGCTGCGTGCTCGGATAAGGGTCTGATATGGATTTGGGGGGGACCCCCACGCCGTTTTTTTTTCGGCGTAGGGATTCCCCTTTAAATCCATACCAGGTGACGGGGCTAGCGGCGGCATACTCTTCCTTTGCTAGTCCCGTCTACCTGGAGTCACGTTCCAAATGAACGGACTTTCCTCCGCATGTGGGCAAGTCCGTTCATTTCAAAAGTTCTGCGGACTTACGCCAAAACTCTGGCGGACTTACGCCGGAAAAGTCTGGGCGTGTGTGGGCAAGTCCACATGTTCGGACAATCCGCCTGAAAAGTCAAATCTTGTGTATGGGGCTTTAGAAAGCCTGAAGGCGGTGCTTGAATTTTGGGGTCCCGTACGTGGCTAGGCTCCCAAAAATTATCACACATGTGGTATCCCTGTACTCAGGAGAAGAGGCCCTTGTCCTCATCAACATGGGGACAAGGTGCTTTGGGGTGGGGGGCCACAGGGCCCCCCTTTCTTCATGGCACCCCCCTGGTACAGCTCCAGAGGGGGGGGGTGCTCGCTCGTCCCCACCCCCTTTCCTGACCGGCCGGGCTGCGTGCTCGGATAAGGGTCTGATAATGATTTGGGGGGGACCTCCATGCCGTTTTTTTGGCGTAGGGATTCCCCTTTAAATCTGTACCGGGTGACGGGGCTAGCAAGGTGTCAATCTCGCCGATCGAGGCGGCGGCATTGAATTCCTTCGCTAGTCCCCTCTACCTGGAGTCAAGTTCTAAATGAACGGACTTTATGACGGTGTGTCGGCAAGTCCGTTCATTTCAAAAGTCCCGCGGACTAGCACATAGACGGCGGGATTGTCCACCGGACTCCCGAGTCCGGCGGACAATTTTAAGTCAAAACTTAAAACTCCGCCGGACTTTTGGGAACAGAAAGTCAGCCGGAGCCCCACACACGGTCGGATTGTCCGGCAGACTCTAGTCCGGCGGACAATCCCGCCGGAAAGTCCGATCGTGTGTACGCGGCATAAGGGTGTCAACTTTTTATTTCACTCCTCACTGCCAATCACAGGAGGCCATGGAATGCCCAGATGGCACAACCCCCCCCCCCCCCCAAATGACCCCATTTTGGAAAGTAGACACCCCAAGCTATTTGCTGAGAGGTATGGTGTGTATTTTACAGATCTCGCTTTTTGGCACAAAGTTTTGAAAATTGAAAAAAAAAAAAAAAAAAAAGAAGTTTTTTTCTTTACTTTCTTCATTTTCAAAAACAAATGAGAGCTGTAAAATACTCACCATGACTCTCAGCAAATAGCTTGGGGTGTCTACTTTCCAAAATTGGGTCATTTGGGGGGGGGGGTTTTGTGCTATTTTGGCATTTTATGGCCTTCGAAACTGTGATAGGTAGTGAGGAGTGAAATCAAAAATTTGCACCCTTAGAAATCCTGAAGGCGGTGATTGGTTTTTGGGGTGCAGTACGCGGCTAGGCTCCCAAAAACACATGTGGTATCCCCATACTCAGGAGAAGCAGCCAAATGTATTTTGGGGTGCAATTCCACATATAACCATGGCATGTGTGAGCAATATATCATTTCGTGACAACTTTTTGTATAAACTTTTTTTTTTTCTGTCATTATTCAATCACTTGGGACAAAAAAAAAAAAAAAAAAAATATTCAAATGGGCTCAACATATTTAAACAAAAGAATTGCGCTAGGTGTAAAGCAATAAAATTGAATAAGTGATAATAAAATATGGATATTAAAAAAAAACGTGAAAGTAATCCTGCGGCTGGACACTAATAAGCCCGATGTAGGGCACAGAATTGGATGTATAAAGAAAAAAAGGTGGATGGTGATTACAAATGTGTGAAATCATAAAGTCAAATTTGCATATATTAATAGACCAAATAGTGAAAAATAAATAGTGTAGGCGTTCCAAGCAGATTTTATTGAATAAAAAATCCACATAACAAAAAATAGATAACCTTGCAAGGTGTAGATGGGCTCCGTTGGTCTATGGACAATGAAAAAAAAGATTGTACATGCGCAGTGCGAGCGTGGGTTCGTCACGTACGCTCGCACTGCGCATGCGCAATCGTTTTTATTTGTCCGTAGACCAACGGAGCCCATCTACACCTTGCAAGGTTATCTATTTTTTGTTATGTGGATTTTTTATTCAATAAAATCCTTCTTGGAACGCCTACACTATCGAAGTCTTCTTTGTTTCCACTTGCATTATACATTGGATGCTTCATTAACCCCGTGGTAACAGAGCTTGAGGAAAAAGCTGCCATACAGGAAAAAACGTAGCTGCTGGCAGACATCCACCGGGACGCTGATGACAACTAACAGCACCAAGGCTGTTCTTCTAAGCTCAGTTTGACCCCCCTGAATTAGGGTGGCCACTGGCTTTCTGGTAAGCCTCCCCTTTTGTCTCATCTGTGGTAACGGCAGCACGAATAGCAACAAGCACACTCTGGAATGCATTTTGGATGTTTTCACATGAATAATCTATATATTTAATCATTTGGACTTTCACAAATGAACTTTCTTTTGAACACTTGATGAATGTTCCTTTCGGTCACATATTGATTTATTTTTCACTATTTGGTTTGCCCATTAATATATGCAAATTTGACTTTATGATTTCACACATTTGTAATCACCATCCAGCTGCACTTTTTTTCTTTATACAATGGGCTCAACATACCTCAGCAAATAGCTTGGGGTGTCTACTTTCCAAAATGGGGTCATTTGGGGGGTTTTGTACTTCCCTGCCATTTTAGCACCTCAAGAAATGAGATAGGCAGTCATAAATTAAAAGCTGTTTAAATTCCAGAAAATGTACTCTAGTTTGAAGACGCTATAACTTTTGCGCAAACAAATAAATATACGCTTATTGACATTTTTTTTTACTAAAGACATGTGGCTGAATAAATTTTGGCCCAAATGTATGACTAAAATTGAGTTTATTCGATTTTTCTTATAACAAAATGTAGACACTATCTTTTTTTTTTTTTTCAAAATATTCAGTCTTTTTCCTGTTTATATCGCACAAAATTAAAATTGCAGAGGCAATCAAATACCATCAAAAGAAAGCTCTATTCGTGGGAAGAAAAAAAAGACGCAAATTTCGTTTGGGTACAACATTGCAAGACCGCGCAATTACCAGTTAAAGCTGTGCAGTGCGACATTGTAAAAAGACCTCTGGTCCTTAGTCTGACAATTGGTCCGGGGCTTAAGTGGTTAACTGGTAATTGCGCCGGTCATGCAATGTTGTACCCAAATGAAATTTACGTCCTTTTTTCCAACAAATGGAGATTTCTTTTGATGGTATTCGATTGCCTCTGCAATTTTTTTTTTTTACGATATAAAAAAAAAACAGAAAAAAGACTGAAAATTTTGAAAAAATAATATTTTCTAGTATTTGGTATGGAAAAAATCCAATAAACTAAATTTTAGTCATACATTTAGGCCAAAATGTTTTCAGCCACATGTCTTGAGGTGCTAAAATGGCAGGGCAGTACAACCCCCCCCCCCCCAAATGACCCCATTTTGGAAAGTAGACACCCCAAGGAAATTGCTGAGAGGCATGTTGAGCCCATTGAATATTTTTAGTGATTGAAAAATGACAAAAAAAAGAAATTACACCCCAAAATACATTCTTCTGCTTCTCCTTAGTATGGCGATTCCACATGCATGAGACTTTTTGGGAGCCATCCGCGCACAGGACCCCAAAAACCAAGCACCGCCTTCAGGATTTCTAAGGGTGTAAATTTTTGATTTTACTCCTCACTACCTTTCACAGTTCCGAAGGCCATAAAATGCCAAGATAGCACCCCCCCCCCCAAATTACCCCATTTTGGAAAGTAGACACTCCAAGCTATTTGCTGAGAGGCATGTTGAGTCCATGGAATATTTAATATTTTGTCACAAGTTGTGGGAAAATTACAAACTTTCTTATTTATTTTTTGCACAAAGTTGTCACTAAATGATATATTGCACAAACATGCCATGGGCATATGTAAAATTGCACCCCAAAATACATTCTGCTGCTTCTCTTGAGTACGGGGATACCACATGTGTGGGACCTTTTGGCAGTCTAACCGCGTACAGGACCCCGAATACCAATCACCGCCTTCAGGCTTTTAAAGGGCGTCAATTTTTTATTTCACTTCTCACTGCCTATCAGTGTCAGAGGCCATGAAATGCCCAGATAACACAAAACACCCCCAAATGACTTCATTTTGGAAAGTAAACAGCCTAAGCTTTTTGCTGAGAGGCATGTTGAGTATTTTGCAGATCTTGTTTTTTGTCAGTTTTGAAAATTGAAAAAATAAATACAATTTTTCTTTTCTTTCTTCATTTTCAAAAACAAATGAGAGCTGCAAAATACTCACCATGACTCCTAGCAAAAATGAAAGCCTGAAGGCGGTGATTGCTTTTCGGGGTCCTGTACACGACTAGGCTCCCAAAAAGTCCATCACATGTGGTATCCCCGTACTCGTAAGAAGCAGAAAAATGTATTTTGGAGTGCAATACCACATATGCCCATGGCACGTTTGAGCAATATATCATTTAGTGACAACTTTGTGCAAAAAATAAATAAAAAAAGTTGTAATTTTCCCACAACTTGTGGCAAAATATTCCATGGACGTTGAGTGCATGTTGAATGCCTCTCGGCAAATAGCTTGGGGTGTCTACTTTCCAAAATGGGGTCATTTGGGGTGGGGGGGTTTGAACTGTCCCGGCATTTTATGGACAACATTAAAAGCTTATGTCACACATCATCCACTCTTCTAACCACTTGAAGACAAAGCCCTTTCTGACACTTTGTTTTGTTTTTTTTTGCTAGAAAATGACTTTGAACCCCCAAACATTATATTTTATTTTTAAATCAAAGGCCCTAGAGATTAAAATGGTGGGTGTTGCAATTTTTTTTTTTCACACAGTATTTACGCAGCGATTTTTTAATTGCAATTTAAAAAAAATAATTTTTTTAATTTTAATGCACTAAAACACACTATATTGCCCAAATGATTGATGAAATAAAAAAGATGATCTTATGCAGAGTACATGGATACCAAACACGACATGCTTTAAAATTGCGCACAAACGTGCGGCGGCCACAAACTACATACATTTTTAAAAGCATTTAACATTTCTTTACAGGTTATCACTTTAGATTGACAGAGGATGTCCACTGCTAAAATTGCTGCCCTCGATCTGACCTTTGTGGTGATACCTCGCATGCATGGTGCAATTTCTGTTTATACATGACACCAGACCAACGCTTGCGTTCGCCTTTGCGTGTGAGCATGGGGGTGACAGGGGTGTTTATTTTTTTATTTCATTTTGATTTTTTCTTTGATTTTTAAACTGTTGCTTTCATTTATTTTTTATTTTATAATTTTTATTGTTATCTCAGGGAATGTAAATATCCCTTATGATAACAATAGGTAGTGACAGGTACTCTTTTTTAAAACAAATTGTGGTCAATTAGACCCTAGATCTCTCCTCTGCCCTCAAAGCATCTTGAAGGGATATTTAGTTTAACTACTTCTTTGTATTATAGTCAGCTTCCATTTTGTGTGTCTCTAACATCCATTTTGTGAAATATGCTCAAGTCTTGCTAATCTAGTTTCGTTTTTCCATAATACTGTAATCTTCTGTTGAGTTTCATTTCTTGTAAAGCACGTGATATTTTAGAAATAATTAGTTCACTGTGGGCGTCAGACTGTACTTATGTGTCTCTGTATATGATTGGATAATTTGTCAAAGGGCGGTACTTTCTGAAAGCCCCTCTTATATTCACACCCAAGAATAAAGATTTAGATTTGCTCTGAGAGAACCTGGCTGTGTATACTTTTCTTTATCTCAAAGGGCAAATCTCACAGGCCTGGTTCCGGAATTGCACAGCATACCAAGGCAGAGAGACTAACCCCTAATCTTGATTTATTTCCTTTCAGCTGGGGGCTCGGACCGAGATCGATTATGATATGTCTGTCTGGTGAGTAGAAATATATCTTCTCTCACCGCGACCTCTATTTAGAAATCGTTCCTTTAACGGGACCTGTGATTTATGTAGAAATAGTTTTTAGACTTTGAAAAAAGTCAAGCTGTTGAGATAACAGCACCCGCAGCCCTGGGAGGGCTGAACGGGCTTGCTATTCTGTGTAATAGCAAAAGGGCTCTGAGTAAGTCCTTTAAAAAAAACTGCTTTAGGAAGCAGCTGTTCGGTGTTAACAGTGAGGATTCTGTGTAGTCCTCTTTATAAGTCTGCGCAGCCGTCTGTTCGGGGGTGAACAGTCGTTAATGAGGACCTCGGTAGGTCCCAGGACTCTGTGAAGTCCGTAGGTCAATGAATTATTACAGTACTGTAATTATAAAAAAAAGTATGTATGTATATATATATATATATATATATATATATATATATATAAAAAGTCTGCTAAGGTGTGCTGGACAAAACCGATCTCTTTGCTTTCCTTTATCTGTTGCGTAGTTGATAAGATAATTCGTAAACTGTCTGTGTGGAAATTTGTCGGCGTTTGTAAGGTGAGACAACGCCTTCCACGGCTCTGTGTTATCATAGGACTTAGATTTAAGGGCGACAGATGTGTCTTCCTGGGAATTCCCAGCTCGTTTTTGTGATTGATGGAAGTTCCCAATCGAAACGCAGAGTAATGCTACAGTATCCGGTGATGTATTGATGTTTATTCTAAATGATTTATGTATGAATGTTTTGACTCCAGAGAGTTAGCGTAATAGCAGTGTTAATAACATTTTCTTAAGGTAATGATTCCTTTTGCTGCTATGCAGGGAAGTCAGGTTCAAAATTTGGATGTTTGGCTTTTTGCCAACATGGTTCAAGTACTTAAATCTCGCTAAACGTAATAGATATTGTGAAGAATTGTTTGCGGCATTGGTATTACAGAAGTTGCAAGTACTGTTTGAACCTGTTGGCACTCTGCCAAAAATAAAAATAAATTTGAAATAAATAAAAAAAAAAAAAAAGTTGTTTGGTTATAAATAATAAGAAAAGTAATAATGTATAAAGCTTGCTTGTCTAAAAAGTAGTGCTTATTGGCATTTTGCCAAGAAAAAAAAAAAATCAAATCAGAATGTTTACAAAGAAAGACAAAAGAAGATGCTGTAGGAGATCTCCGGCTGGACCGGGGCTCCCTATGGCATCCTAGCCCAAAAGTTGTCCACGATGGGTTTAGCAGAGTCATGGGATGGTGAATTTAAGGGTTAAATTAAACTTCTCCATGCCTGTATCAGGCGCCCCGCCTCCTCCCCCTTACATTCCACAACCAGATAACAGCTGCACAGAGCAGCACAGACACAAGGACACAGCAAATAGCAGAATGAGTTTGAAACACCAGTGCAGACACAAAAAAAAAAATAAAGAGGATGGCTTACAGCCAATAGTTGAAGATTTCTTTTTATAAAGGGATCTTAAAAGGGAAATTATCTTGTTCTATATTAACAAAAGAGAAGGTAAGAAAAGTAAAGAAGGCAATGGTGACTATAGGTTTGTACAAGACCTAAGGGCCATCAATAGCCTAGTGGTACCGATTGCCCCAATAAGTGCCTGATGTGCCATCAATATTTACCACCATACATTACGATGCAGAGTATTTTACTGTGATTGATTTATTGAACGCATTTTTATTTCCATCCCTGTGGATGAGGAGGCACAACCAATCTTTGCTTTATGTTTTTTTTTTTTTAAACCGCCAACTAACATGGTGCAGAATGCCCCAGGGCTATATAGACTCCCTTGCAGTCTATTCCAAACTACTCTCAGAGCTTGGATACCAGGACATTGTTCATCCCTGCTGCAGTATGTGGATGAATTCCTCGTCCGCAGTTCTACTCGGGTGGCCGCCCTGGAGGATGGGAGGGATCTTTTGAAATGTCTTTTTGAAAGTGGTCACAAAGTGTCAAAGAAAAATTGCAATGGTGTCAGAAAAAGGTTGAATATTTTGGTTTTGTACTCTCAAAAGGAGAAAAGAAAGTCAATCACAGAAGAGCTATGGCTCTTGTGGGTCTGCCCCGCCCACTTGCTAAGAAAGACATGTTCACCTTTCTTGGTATGATTGGTTACTGCCGCCAATGGATACCTGACTGTTCCTACTACAATCTCCTGAGACAAGCCACAGGTTTACACATGCCAGATTGTATAAAATGGTCAAATGAAATGTGCAATGCTTTTGTGTATTTAAAAAATGCTATGGTGCAATATAGAACTTTCCTTACTATTTCGTCCTAGTTTAAAAAATTGGTTGTTGAGCACTCCATTAGACGCTAAAATACCAAAAGCGATTCCCCCTACCATGATAGCCACGGTCAGAGCATGGAAAATTCTAACCCAAACTATCCATCAAGAACCCACTACTACACAGATACCGATACCTATAGAAGTCTTAAACCACATCTCACCTGAATTATCTACATCCCATTGGTCTAACCGAAAAATCTCATTCATAAATCAACTATTTCATGACTCAAACCCAAAATCCTTTTCAACCCTCCAAAATGAATTTCACTTGCCTGAATCAGACTTTATTGCATATTCCAAACTTCTGAAATGCCTTAACAAAATCAAACCTCTCTTATATACAGTTTCTTCAGTAATATGGAAATACCTGCACTTTG
Organism: Lithobates sylvaticus; assembly: GCA_028564925.1. NCBI lineage: Eukaryota > Metazoa > Chordata > Amphibia > Anura > Ranidae > Lithobates > Lithobates sylvaticus. The sequence goes on along the minus strand of CM053032.1, from coordinate 94,476,992 downwards.
AATTTCCTAAACAGAAGGGTATTTCACTTGTATACAACACCCTGAACCAAAAGCGTGTATTTACTAAATCCACACCACATACACACTGGGAAAATGATCTAGCAACGACTTATACAGAATCACAATGGGAACAAGCTTCACGAAGTGTATACAAATCCACGAAAAGCTCTGCATTGTGGGAACTCACACAAAAATTGTCCCTTAGATGGTATTTGACGCCTTCTCGCTTGGCAACATTCTATCCCACATTATCTAATAAGTGCTGGAGATGTAATTCCAACATAGGAAGCATATTCCACATATTTTGGGAATGTACCCTCATACAGGAATACTGGAAAACCGTTTTTCTTCTCTTAAAAGATATATCCCAGATAGATATACCAATGTCTCCGGGTCTAGCTATCCTGAATTTATCCATTGAAGACATACCCTTTTCATTTCGTCATGTGACGACACATATCCTATTGGCAGCTAGGTTAACTATAACCAGATTATGGAAGTCAGATACAACTCCCTCTATCACTCACCTCTTAGATACCGTAAACCTACATTATAGTTATGAATTAATGATGGCATCCAGTGAGGGTAAATTACCCAAGGAAAAAACCAAGTGGGCATCATGGGAACAATGGTCGACTATTACTAACTTTTTGTAACACTCATATCTAACAGATTGATATACACTTTTGCCTCTGGGTTCTAGAGTATGGACACAGGTTCCTGGATAAGTTCTATTATTGTGGCAACGTTCTCCTCTTAGACACAGTGTAGTCCCCATGGGGGTGTCTAGAGGACATATACTTCTATTTGATCTTATGTTACTATATTGATCTTATATTTCTATATTGAATGTATTGCGTTTTGTAGCATTTTAATAACAGTAATTCTTGTTCTGTAACACTTCATTGATAATTGAGTTGACATTATTTAAGTGCTATTCTGAGCTAATTTATTTTAACGGCATACAATGTGTAATTTGCATCTTTACTGTATGTTATGAAATTCAATAAAAACTGATTGAAAAGTAAAAAATGCTATGGTAATGGCTCCAGGGCTCGGCCTCCCTAACTAGGAAAAATGTTTAATTTGTTTGCAGGAAAAATGATTCATTTGTTTGCAAGGGAAAATTGTAAGGACGTGTCAGGTGTCCTCGCTCAGGAGCATGGAGACAAGTTGCGCCCTATTATTTTTTTTCAAAGATGGTTCCGGTGCAGGTTCAAGGCATGCCTGTGTGTCTCAGAGCTTTGGCATCCTATTCGATGATGGTTGAGATGGCCACTTCTTTCACTCTGGGGCACGACACTACACTTCACACCACCCACAATGTATGAAAAATGTACATATGCAGCACATGTCTGCTCAAAAGGTTGAGTGGCTATGAGTTGATCTCGATGTCCAATCCAAAATTGCACAAATATGCTTCTCCCACTTCAGGACCAGCACCAAATCCAAATGCCCTTTTAGGATTAAAAGGAGAGCAGAATGAGGTTGTGCCACAACATGATTGCATAGACCTCATTCACCAAGACACATCACCCAGGTCTAATGTATCTTCCACAACACTGCAGAGCATACACAGGCCAACAAACAGATAGCCAAGGGAAATGCTCTGGCTGATTAGCTGCTAAATAAGCTGCTACTTCACAAAATGCACAGATCCAAATGCCCATGCTAGCACCAGAATTGTTGTTTTGTTTTTGTTTTTTGTTTTTTTTGATCAGGTTCTTTAAGATTTGCAGGTATGTGCAAAAGAAGCTGATCTCAGAGGTTGGGACAAAATAGGTGTGCAGAAAGATCCAAAGACTGGACTTCTCTGCAAAGAGGGGAAGCCATGTATACCAGTAGCTAGTGCATCACTTTTTGTAGTTAGTGCATCACTTTTTATGCATCATTTTTATTTCCCAGTTCCATGGAATAGGTCACAGAGGCTGGAAAGCCACTTGTGAACTATTGGAGAAAGACTTTTACATTACAGAACTTTCCTGGCCAATTTTATGTAGCAAGATGCATCACATGTATCAGGAACAACCCACACAAGGCCGAACATGAACACCTGATATATCCAACAACTCCTTTTACACATTTGCAGATTGACTTCACACACATACCCAAACTAGGCAAAAGACAGGAATATCTTTTGGAAATTGTGGACAAGTTCTCAAGTTGACTTGAACTTTTTGTCACCACAAAAGAGGATGCCCAAACAGTAGTGAGGATCCTCGTTCAGGAAATCATTCCTCGATGGGGATGCCCACTTCTTATAAACTCAGACAGACAATGGACCTACATTTGTTTCAAGGGTCTGCCAGGACTGGGTAAAAACTCTCAAGATAGAACGGAAGTTTCACATTCCCTAACACCCTCAAAGCTCAGGGATAGTAGAAAGAATAAACAGAACAATAAAAAGACAAAATAAGAAAGGCCACAGGAGGAACCTTTGCCAACTGGAAGAAGGTTCTCCCAGCAGTCCTGGCAGAAATAAGAATGACCCTTCCAAGACAACAGTGTATTCACCTTTTGATGTCTTGATGGGTCGACTTTTCCCCACCCCATGGCCAGAGCACATTTAATGATAGAAAAGGGAGATTTAGACTTATTACAGGAAGAATATGTAAGGTAATTGGTTGAAACATTGTAAACAGCTGAGAGAAATGTTGCTCGCACCTTTTCTTTTTCTTCACAGGAAACTACTCACCCCTTCAAATTGGGAGACACCATGGTGGTCCAACAGCTGAACAGAAATAAGAAGCAAGAGTATCCCTTTGGACCTCCTTCCACAGTGGTTGCAGTGACCAGAACAGCCATCCTAGTGGAAAAATTGCCAGTCCTGGATCCATGCCAACAGAGTGAAAAAAAAAAGCCCCAAGAGCAAGGAGATCTTGGATACAGGAGGCCCTCAAGCAGAAGTCCAAGCAGACGAAGGAGTTCCTGGGAAAGCAGGTCCGGCCAGAGAAGATGACCTCGCTTACTTCACCACAGACTTCTGACAAGGCATTCTGCCCACTAATCCTGATCTCTCTGACAGTGTTCCTACCCACCTGGATCACCACTAACTGTATCTACCACCCTGAAGATTTGGGTGCAATTAAAAGTATCTGTGGGAACACAAACACACACACACACACACACACACACACAAGAACATTATATTGACACAAGCTAGAACCAAGAGAGAGATTGGAGATAGTTTTACTGATAAGATGCTTTTGCTAAAATTTAAGTATGCTTATGCTAAAAAAAAATCAGGGTATGAAGAATGTTGGATATGTAGCATATTACATCCTAGCACTGCCCGAATTGCCCTTTTGGCTGTACCTTTAAATGTTTCCTCCTTTCTTAATGAGACTCCTCCTGTATTCTTGACTAACATATCCACTCTGTACATAAACAACATTGTTACCTTTGCAATAGCAGGTAGAAGTCATTCCCCTGATTGTGTCTCATTCCCTAAATTAAAACACCAGACTAACCCCTCTTTCTGCAGCAGGTCAATGTTTAATATCTCCATGTGCGAATCCGGAGTCTCTGCCCCTGCCTGCTCACTGTTTCAAGTAACTGACCCAGGGTTAAACTGTACTTTGCATAACTTTTCTTTTTCTCTAAAAATGTAGGTGAAATATTACACTAATTTACACAAGACAAGTACACTCATGAGACTGTCGCTAAGAGACCTTTTCTGCACTGGGACAAAGTATCTATGTATGTTGTAGGAAAGTGTGTTATCCCTGGGTGCCCCTCCATGTTAAGGGATGGTGTTACCTTGCATCCTTGTTATCTGTCATGGGAGTGGTAGGGGATTATAAAAGGGGACATCCACTAGAGGCCAGCTCCAGCAGGAAGCTAGGGACATTGCTAAAACATGGAGCCCATTTGCCAATGTAGGATTTGGGCTTGGAGGTATATTTTTATGGTTAAAAGACATTGTCCTTGTTATGATATTTATCCTTGCTCTGATTCTTTACCTGTTTTAAATGTCGCACTTGCATAATTGCGCGCCTTCAATCTCCTGATGATAAGGTTCTATCTCACATGACATACATGAAGAGTCATCAGGCAATCTATGCCACAGCCCCAAAGAAGTATTAAAACACAACATAGAATGAAGAGATCATCTTATATGATCTAAGAGGGGATTTAAGGGATATTTAGTTTAACTACTTCTTTGTATTATAGTCAGCTTCCATTTTGTGGAATATGCTCAAGTCTTGCTAATCTAGTTTCGTTTTTCCATAATACTGTAATCTTCTGTTGAGTTTCATTTCTTGTAAAGCACGCAATATTTTAGAAATAATTAGTTTCACTGTGGGCGTCAGACTGTACTTATGTGTCTCTGTATATGATTGGATAATTTGTCAAAGGGCGGTACTTTCTGAAAGCCCCTCTTATATTCACACCCAAGAATAAAGATTTAGATTTGCTCGGAGAGAACCTGGCTGTGTATACTTTTCTTTATCTCAAAGGGCAAATCTCACAGGCCTGGTTTCGGAATTGCATAGCATACCAAGGCAGAGAGAGTAACCCCTAATCTTGATTTATCTCCTTTCACATCTGACCACACCAAGATCGGTGTGATAAAATGCTTTCTCAATGGTGCTGCTTATATCCGGCGAAACCTAAGTGATAAAATGCTTGTAGCTTCCAGTTCCTTAGGCCATTGAGATGATTGGAGCCATTCTGGTCTCCGATCAGCTCAATGGTCATCTGGCGGGACTCCGGCTGCATTCTCGGGTTCCCTGTTCGGACAGGAGAGCCAAAGAAAACAATAAAAAACGGCGGAGGGGGCTGGGGGGGTGTTCCCTCCCACTGCTTGTAAAAGCAGTCTAGAGGCTAATTAGCCGCTAGGATTGCTTTTACATGAAAGAATGATACCAAGATGATAAATAAACCTGCAGGCATCATTCTGGTATAACCAGTCAAACGCCAGCAACATACCAGTACGTTTCTGGTCCTTGTTGGGCATATATTGTAATGTTCTTTTTTTCCATGCAGCCCACAAAGATTGATCGGTGGGTATGCCCTCCATTAGAATACTGCCCTTCATCCACCCACTTCTAATGATGGACATGCACCATTTATTTTTATTTTTTTAACTGTGGTGGTGAAATCACCTCCTACAGCGCTAGAGTCGCTGATTTACGTTTCATGAGAGCAAACTCTGTTGCTGTCAAGATAAATAAATCAGTGCTGCAGCTGAATGGCATACCTGCTAAGCAAATGATGGTTAACAATAGAACAAAGTAACATTACATTATAACAGTAACACATACCATACCTGCAAAGCAAATACAATAAAACATAGTAAAAAATAAAATATTTTTTAACACAATCTGTGCCTAAAAATATATATGCCGAAGCATGGGGGCAATCCATCCCTAATGTTAGGATCAAATCGCTCCTCCGCCCCTGCCCCCATGCTTCGGCAGATATGCTCTTTTTCATGGAAGCAAACGCTGTTGCTGTCAGAATAAATAAACCCATGCTGCAGCTGAATGGCATACCTGCTAAGCAAAATGATGGTTAACACTAAAACAAAGTAACATTACAGTATAACAGTAAGACATACCATACCTGCAAAGCAAAAGCAAACAAAACTTAGAAAAAAATAAAACATTACAGTTCTAAAATAGGAACAGTAGAGAGAGAGAACAATAGATGTAGAACAATAGAGATTGAAAAATAGAGTGGACAATAGAGAGCGAACATAAGAGAGCAATAAAGAGAAAATAAAAAAATATATTTTTTTTTCATTTTTTATATAAACTGTAAACGTTACAGATTAGGGTCTGTCAAAATGTGATGGCCATCTCATCTTTCGAGACCCTGTGTTAGTGTGCCCTAGGACTGTGTAGTTCTGTACCCTACGCTAATACTCCACTAGTGTGTGGTAGCATTCGAAACAGTCACCAATGCAACGACCAGGTTGGTCAGGACAGGAGGGACAATAAAAGCGAGTGCCACGCCTACATCCACGATTTCTACAGACACGACATCTTCTTTGGGGATGTTTTTGGGTAAGGGTACCAGGGAGGACATGCGGAAAATGCCTCCCATGCAGCCGGCTCACTGCATTTGGATTGGGAAGTTGGGCCACAGCAATCTGGAAACAGAAGGGCTGTGATGATCTCTTCCTGGAATTTAAGGAAGGATCCAGTTCATCCAAAGGTACAAAGGTATATCACATAAGCATTCAGCAGAGCCAATTGAAATAAGTATACAGACACTTTTTTTATACCAGCGTCTGGCCTTACGAGCAATTGGGTACGGTGCCAACAACAGGTCGTTGAGGTCCACCCCTTCCATATTAAGGTTATATTCGTGGACACAGAGGGGTTTCTCCACATCACCAGTCGTCGTCTGAATTTGGACCATCGTGTCTGCGTGAAGGGAGGACAGAACGAAAACATTCTCATTATCCCTCCACTTCACAGCGAGCAAATTATTATACTTCAAGCAGGCTCTCTCCCCCCGCCTAAGATGGGAATCTACAAGCCGCTGGGGTAAGCCCCGGCGATTAGATCGCACAGTGCCAAATGCGCCAATTCCATGATCAAACAAGTGACAAAAAAGTGGCTTGTGTAATAATTGTCCATGTACAAGTGGTACCCCTTTTCCGAATAAGGGTGACACCAAGTCCCACACAATCTTACCAGTGCTCCCTATGTATTCTGGGCAGTTCTCCGGCTCTACGCAACTATCTCTTCCCTCGTAAACCATAAAACTATATGTATAGCCTGTTACCCTGTCCCCTAGCTTATACATCTTGACCCCATATCTGGTACTGGGTGACACAGGGACAGGGGGTGAAAGGGTTAACTGGGGGGCGATCGGGGGGTGAAAAGTGTGTCTATGTGAACTGTTTCAGTGTAGTGTTGGTGCAACTTATTGTAAGATGTCTTCTCTCCTTTCTCTGGAACAGAAAAGAGTTCCACGAGGAGAGATGACATCACTTCCCCTGCTTTACACTTACACATGTGGGGGAAGGATTTTATTTGTCAGGACCGATTAGCAGGTCAGGGTCTGGAGACTGATCGGCTCTGAAACTAATCTGATCGCCCGTGCCCCAGGCGGGCCCGTGCGCCCAACGTTACATAACGTCGTTTCACCACCTGTGCAGTAAAACTACGGCAGCTGGTCGGGAAGTGGTTAAAAATAGTTCAAAGTTGATTGAGAGAGTTTAGTTCCTCTTTAACCACTTCCCGACTAGCCCATGTAGCTTTGCTGCTACAGAGCGGCCACTCTGCGCAGAATAATGTATACACAGGGTGGATATAAAATCAATGATTAAAAAAATTAAATAAATTAAATAATTTGATTTAAATAGATTTTTTTGATTTTTTATCAAAATTATTTTAATAAGATGCTTTTGGAGTAAAAATATAATCTAAAAGATAGTTTTCTATTTAAAATACATTAATAATTTAGTTTTTTCAGCATAAAATGGAGCTTAGCTACGTAGTATGAGGCTGTATATTCAGCAATATGTAAATTTTTGGTAAACTCATTTAAAGAATCTAAGCTCTGCAAGCAGAGATAACATGCACTGCATTGATGCAGTCACACAATTTTACAGTAACCATGAGATAAAACAAAGTTCAGGAATATTCCTTTATCCCATTGTTTTGCAAACCTATGTACACTACAAACTGTATGACTGAATCTGTTCTGAAATAACAACTTATTATTCTAATAAGGAAACCTTCATTTTGTTTGCAAATATTAAAGATTCAAACTACCAGCAAGAATAAGTCCTTATATTTAAAGAGCACCTGTCATTTCAGACCCATCATGGCAGCGCCTGTTAGCGGGCATCCACTCACCTGCTGCAACCACGTCCCTCACCTTGTTGTGCCACTGCCGCATCACCAGCCATCCCATTAAAGTGCTGGGACTGTCGGTGAGTCAACAGTGGGTCAGGAGGAGTTGCCGCTGCGGGACAGGGAAGACCGTTGCCCCCACAATAATTATGATTTAAATCAAGCCTTTTTACAAGTGATTAAAATTGTGATTTAACTTGACTTAAATCAAATCCATCCTGTGTAAACATATGCGATTCTGCATTTCCAGGTAGGGGGGCACACGCGTCCGCCTGTGCTGTGATTCGTCCCAGCAAAATGCCAATGACCGGGCCAGTGATTAACAACTTGGAATATGGATACATGGAAAAAAAAAAAACACACTCTGGAATCCGTCCAAATTCGGTTACAAAGGTTTTTTAAAAAAAAAAACACCATGTTTTATATCAGGAGAACACAACAGAACTGCTTTTGGAGTACCAGGTCGACCAATCATGCCAAGCTGCCTCAAAGGACCTAGGTGAAGTGGATTGATAGGCTATGAGTTTTTCAAATGAGTAGATCGAATGAACTGTAGTAATTATTTTAGACAGATTGGGAGTTTGATCTCCTTTCCAGTGCCTGGTAATCATACTGCCAGCAAAATACCAGAAGCCACCCTACGGTGCACCTTGGAGAGGTCATCTATTTCGAGGATAAGGAGCACTAAAACAGGCATCGGACTGGTTAGAATACCAGTAACACTGGAGTGGAGTCGGAATACACTCCATCAGAAACTCCTTCGATTTTTTGCACAGAGGACATGGAAGAGATTGCCAACTTGGCCACAGCCCCATCTGCAAAGGGAAGATCCTCCCGACGAAAAACGAGCCATTTGACATGGTGTAAGAAAGTAATATAGGATCTGGGGGAGGAAAGCTGGCAATCTGCATGTCCAGGACAGCTCAAATTTTGAAAATGTGCTGTAGCTCAGAGGATTTTCTAGACAAGAGGGGTTTGAAGTTAGCCTCTGCCAACATGGCAGTAGTGGGGGTTAGAGTTATGTCTAGGTAGGGTAAGCTGGTAGTGGTCCAGGTACAGACTGCCTTGAAAAAGTGTTAATACCCCTTGAAGCTTTCCACAGTTTTTCATGTTACAACCAAAAACGTAAATGGATTTTATGTTATAGACCAAAACACAAAGTGGCAGATAACTGAGTTGGAAGGAAAATGATAAATGGTTTTAAAAACTTTTTACAAATAAATGACACTGAAAAGTGTGGTGTGCATTTGAATTCAGACCCCTTTATTCTGATACCCCTAACTAAAATCTAGTGGAACCAAATTGCCTTCAGAAGTCACCTAATTAGTAAATAGAGTCCAGAGTGCAATTTAATCTCAGTATAAATACAGCTGTTCTGTGAAGCCCTCATAGGTTTGTTAGAGAACCTTAGCAAACGAACAAACAGGATCATGAAAGACCAAGGAACACACCAGACAGGTCAGGGATGAAGTAGTGGAGAAGTTTAAAGCAGGATTAGGTTAAAAAAAATATCCCAAGCTTTGAACATCTCATGGAGCACTGTCCAATCCATCAACCTGAAAATGGAAAGAGTATGACACAACTGCAAACCTACCAAGACATGGCCGTCCACCTTAACTGACAGGCCGGGCAAAGAGAGCATTAATCAGAGAAGCAGCCAAGAGGCCCACGGTAATTCTGGAGCAGAGATTCACAGCTCGGGTGGGAGAATGCTGTCCACAGCATTTATGGAAGAGTGGCAAGAAGAAAGCCAATGTTAAAAGAGAAACAATAAGAAGTCCCGTTTGCAAGAAAACATGTGGGGGACACAGAAAACATGTGGAAGGTGGTCTGGTCAGAACTTTTTGGCCTAAAAGCAAAATGCTACAGTGCCTTTCAAAAGTATTCACCACCCTTAGCTTTTTACCTATTTTGTTACATTACAGACTTTAGTTCAATGTTTTTTTAATCTGAATTATATGTGATGGATCAGAACACAATAGTCTAAGTTGGTAAAGTAAAATTTGAAAAATATATACATAAAACTATTTTTCAGAAAATAAAAACTGATAATTGGCATGTGCGTATGTATTCACCCCCTTTTTGCCCATAAAAAGCTCTGGTGCAACCAATTACCTTTAGAAGTCACATAATTAGTGAAATGATGTTCACCTGTGTGCAATCTAAGTGTCACATGATCTGTTAGTACATATACACACCTTTTTGAAAGGCCCCAGAGGCTGCAACACCTAAACAAGAGGCACCACTAACCAAACACGAAGACCAATGAACTCTCCAAACAAGGGACAATGTTGTTGAGAAGTACAAGTCACTGTTAGGTTATAAAGAAATATCCAAATCTTTGATGATCCCTAGGAGCACCATCAAATCTATCATAACCAAATGGAAAGAACATGGCACAACAGCAAACCTGGGAGGAGCGTCGTGCTGACGTCACTGCGCGCAATGTCCTGTTGTTTAGCACGGGCGCGTGTATTGCAGCCCCCTGCAACTTTTTACTTATTCGATACAATTTTATTTGTTCTTATAAGCCTTTGGCTTTTACGGTTTTTAAATAAATAGCCCATCGGGTTCTACCTATGGTCTCCTTTCTGCCTCTTTTCCACTATATCACTAAGTGATGTAAAAAGCTTTAGTCGGCAGCAGAAGGATTCTGGAGTTTACAGCCCCGACCAGCATAATCAGCAGAGCCTTCACAGATTGGACGATTCGATCGGCCGGGAATAATTCTGAGGAAAAGGCCCTGGCTGGGAAATAGCCACAGGTTCATACTTTCTTGGAGCTGGTAAGCAGAAAATTCAGATGGTGGTGGGATTCACTACACTAAAGTCACCTTTTCTGCTGTGGATATGATCCCAATTTGAACTGTCACTTTATAGTGCACTATTTCTAGGACATTTTTGTCCCTTTTCACGGACATCTCCCTTTGGACTTGGAATCATTAATTATTGTTGTCAATCATATTTTTTAGCTGAATATTTTGGCGTTACTTTAAAGTTTACTTTTGTGAAACACAGCATCACAATATTTTTGTTCACATTTTATTATTTAGTTAAATTTTTTAAAGCGCAACCTTTTGTTTTTCCACAACAGCAAACCTGCCAAGAGATGGCCGTACACCAAAACTCACAGACCGGGCAAGGAGGGCATTAATCAGAGAGGCAGCAGAGACCTAAGGCAACCCTGGAGGAGCTGCAGAGTTCTACAGCAGAGGCTGGAGTATCTGTACATAGGATGACAATAAGCCGTACGCTCCATAGAGTTGGGCTTTATGGCAGAGTGGCCAGAAGGAAAGCCATTACTTTCAGCAAAAAACAAAATTTAGTTTTTGAGTTTGCGAAAAGGCATGTGGGAGACTCCCAAAATGTATGGAGGAAGGTGCTCTGGTCTGATGAGACAAAGATTTAACTTTTTGGCCATCGAAGAAAATGCTATGTCTGGCGCAAACCCAACACATCACATCACCCAAAGAACACCATCGACACAGTGAAACATGGTGGTGGCAGCATCATTCTGTGGGGATGTTTTCCAGCAGTCAGGACTGGGAAACTGGTCAGAGTTGAGGGAAAGATGGATGGTGCTAAATACAGGGATATTCTTGAGAAAAACCTGTACCACTCTGTGTGTGATTTGAGGCAAGGACGGAGGTTCACCTTCCAGCTGGACAATGATCCCAAACACACTGCTAAAGCAACACTTGCGTGGTTTAAGGGGAAACATGTAAATGTGTTAGAATGGCCTAGACAAAGCCCAGACCTCAATCCAATAGAAAATCTGTGGCCAGACTTAAAGATTGCTGTTCACAAGCGCAAACCATCCAACTTGAAGGAGCTGGAGCAGTTTTGCAAGGAGGAATGGGCAAAAATCCCAGTGGTAAGATGTGGCAAGCTCATAGAGACTTATCCAAAGCAACTTGGAGCTGTGATAGCAAAAGGTGGCTCTACAAGGCCTTGGAGAGGCTGATATTCACCATTTCTCTTCTTTCACACACATCTGCACACCAAAGTCACTTCGTCCCGGTGGACTTATCCCCACACGGCTTCCATATTCACTCACTACTTATACCGTTCCCTGGTTCAGGTTTATTTGGTGCCCTGTAATCAGGGTTACTTTCACACTGTGCACTTAAAGTTTTCCTTTTCTTTTTTATCACCCCTATTCATTCATTTCACATTTTTTCTTATGGTTATTTCAATATTCATGCACATTTTTAGTTCACATAATTAACATTCTTATACCTGGTACATCAGCACTTCACCATTTTATTTATCACACACTCACTCGCCATCTCTCCTTTGAGTGGACATACCATTACTAGCCTAAATATGCACAGGTGCAATTATTTATCGATATAATACAATACATCTAAATTTATATTTTTGTAATATAATTATATACAATACCCACAGATGAATAACTATGCATTGTATTTAGGGTTGTCCCGATACCACTTTTTTAAGACCGAGTACAAGTACCGATACTTTTTTTCAAGTACTCGCCGATACCGATTACCGATACTTTTTTTTTAATGTCATGTGACAGTTTTCAAACCACAATACAGACTAATGATATCTTCTTAATCTTAACGCACTGATGGGTGGCACGCACTGATGGGTGGCGGGCATTGATGGGTGGTGGGCACTGATGGGTGGCGGGCACTGATGGGTGGCGGGCACTGGCTGCATGGCACGCACTGATGGCTGGCTGCATGGGCACTGGCTGCATGGCACGCACTGATGGCTGGCTGCATGGGCACTGGCTGGATGGCACGCACTGATGGCTGGCTGCATGGGCACTGGCTGGATGGCACGCACTGATGTCTGGCTGCATGGGCACTGGCTGCATGGCACGCACTGATGGCTGGCTGCATGGGCACTGGCTGCATGGCACGCACTGATGGCTGGCTGCATGGGCACTGGCTGCATGGGCACTGGCTGGATGGCACGCACTGCTGGCTGCATGGGCACTGGCTGCATGGGCACTGGCTGGATGGCACGCACTGATGGCTGGCTGCATGGGCACTGGCTGCATGGGCACTGGCTGGATGGCTGCATGGGCACTGGCTGCATGGCACTGATTTATGGCTGGCAGTGGCACTTATGGGCAAGAGGATTTAGTTTTGCTCTGCAACGGCCATCTTGGTACACCTAGCACTCAGCCTCAATAAAGAAGCAGCGGACATCTTGTTACACCCAGCCCCAACTATATGGGCTGGGTGTAACAAGATGTCCGCTGCTTCTTTATTGAGGCCGAGTGAGTGCAGGGTGTACCAAGATGGGCGTCAGGATTTTCAACCACGTGTAACGGCAACACGGAGCGTCACTTGCATTACTGAATGTGACGCTCCGGTCGCCGATTAAGTTACATCCCTGCTGGGAACACGGAGTACTCACTCTCTGCTGGGCTCTCCGTACTGTTCTGCCCTCCGCAGCGCCCGCTGACTCCGCCCTCCGCAGCGCCCGCTGACTCCGCCCTCCGCAGCGCCCGCTGACTCCGCCCTCCGCAGCGCCCGCTGACAAGTGACAAGGTATCGGCTAAGCATCGGGAGCATTTGTGCGAGTACAAGTACTCGTGCAAATGCTCGGTATCGGTCCCGATACCGATACTAGTATCGGTATCGGGACAACCCTAATTGTATTATGTATAGGTCCAAGATATATAAAATTTGATACATCAGGTTTGAATTCACATGGGATAAAATACATTAAAAACAGATACCCTGTAATGTAATTGAATACAGTATATATATATATATATATATATATATATATATATATATATATATATATATATATATATATATATATATATATATATATATATATATATATATACACACATATATACATATACACACACACACATATATATATATATATATATATATATATATATATATATATATAATAAATAAATAAATACACAAAATATTTTATACTCTACATCATATCTGCTTTACAGAACTTCCCGGATGGTTAATTGACCACCGGGGATTTCTTCATGGATACCTTGTTTACCCTGTTTGGTCCTCTGCCTGCAACCCAGTGTGCATTGATATGGCCCCTCAGCTTCCGTTGTGGACACTTTTGGGATGGCCTGTTTGTCGGCACCTAGTGCTCACGTTGGCAGACGGTTTTGTGAGTAACTCCAACCAATCTTTGAGCTTTGCCCTTATTCGGGCCAAATTTTTTACTTCATGACTATATTCAATACAGTGGTACTTATGCATACTCATGTTACTTATAGATGGATGGTTGGCGCTTGCTCCTGATGAGTGATGGTTCTTGAAAAGCGTTGAGCATGCTGTGCAGCAACCTTACTGATTGACCTCTATTATTCAACACCATGTACTGTACTATTTCTTTATTGATTGCCGTATGCTTTATTGCTGTATTTTTGCTGAATTAATTATTTTAATGTAACGCTTTGACTGTTTTGCAACATGGTCACAACTGTGAATAGACGCTTTAATAAAGTGCTCTTCAAAATGTGCATTTACCTTTGGCTTATGGATCAATGTATTCACACTTAGGTTATGTTCACTGCACCAATCTTTGGCGGCACCCCTCATTTAAAAGTCCCAAACTTTCCCTCATTTTTGGCGACGCCACAGGGATGGAGGCGCATGTCTATGTGCATCTCATTCAAAGTCCCAAACCTCCTACTATTTAGCTCTACAAAGTATTGAGTTTAGGGGGGGGGTGAATAGTTATGCACACTGACTTTTTCTGTTATTTTGTCCTATTTGTTGTTTGCTTCATGATAAAAAAATTAAAAAAAAAATAAAATAAAAACACATTGTCAAAGTTGTGGGCATGTTCTGTAAATTAAATGATGCAAATCCTCAAGCCATGTTAATTCCAGGTTGTGAGGCAACAAAACATGGAAAATGCCAAGCGGGGTGAATACTTTTGCAAGGCACTGTATGTGTGGTGGAAAACTAACACTGTGGTGGAAAACTAACACTGCACATCACCCTGAACACACTATCCCCACCGAGAAACATGGTGGTGGCAGCTTTATGTTGTGGGGATGATTTTCTCCAGTAGGGACAGAGAAGCTGGTCAGAGGGGAAGATGGTTTTAGTGGGAGGAAGACCCATCATTGGTGTCGATGGAAGGAATTATGCCCCATTGTTGGTGTCAGTGGCTGGAACAATGCCTCAAGGGCTGGATAAAGGCAAGTAAAGAGAGCCACATTCGGCCCCCGGGCTACAGTTTGGAGACCACTGGTTTAGATCAAAGCATATTCATGTGTTAGAAAGTCTAGACCTAAATCCAATTGAGAATCTGTGGCAAAACTTGAAAATTGCTGTTCACAGATGCTCTTCATCCAATCTGACAGAGCTTGAGCTATTTTGCAAAGAAGAATGGGCAAAAATGTCACTCTTTAGATGTGCAAAGCTGGTACATACATACCCAAAAAGACTTCCAGCTGTAATTGCAGCGAAAGGTGGTTCTACAAAGTATTGACTCGGGGGGCTGAATACAAATGCACGCCACACTTCAGATATTGATTGGTAAAAAAAAATTTGAAACCATTTATAATTTTCTGTCCACTTCACAATTATGTGACACTTTACAGAATACTTTATTAATCACAAAGAGAAATTGGAAAATTGTTACTGACCAGCGTATTGTGGAGTGGGTGGGAGAAGTTGTCCAAGATTGAACGTAACTTGAACAACATTCTCCTCTCCAACACTGTTGTAAAAGACTCCAATTCCAATCCAACAACATCACTGGCCTTGCAAAATCAGTTTGTTGAGTCTATTGGTGTCGGACACCATAAGCCTGCTTCCCCAGCATGCCACTGCATACAGGAGAGTGCTGGCCAACACAGACTCATAAAAACACCTTCAGCATCATCCAGCAGAAGTTAAAGAAATCCTCAGTCTCCTCAAAAAGTAGAGGCGGCTCTGGCCCTTCCCTCCAGAGCACCTCAGTGTCTTTGTCACATTTAGATACAGATAATTAGCCTCACACCATGTGACAAAGTTCTCCACCACAGTCCTATACTCTCTTTCCCATCCCACTACCACAGAGTCATTAGAAAACTTCTGAAGATGCCAAGACTCTGTCTGGTAGCTGAAATCAGTGGTGAAGACCGTAAAAAGAAAGGGAGAGAGAGAATTGTCCCCTGTGGAACCCCAATATTGCTGATCACTATATCCGACACACAGTCTTGCAAATGCACATACTGCAGTCTTCTGGTTAGGTGGTCTACAATCCATGACAAGGAAAACATCAACCTGTATCGCTGCTAGCTTCTCACCCAAAAGATCCAGCCTGATAGTATCAAAAGCACTGGAGAAGTAAATAAAACATGACCTTCACAGTGCTTGTTGACTTATCCAGGAGTGCATACATGCGATTTTCCATAAAAATATGATCTCATTCTCAACCCCCAGTCTTAATGATATGCAAACTGCAAAGGGTCTAAATATTTACTAACCATGGGTGGTAACTGATATAAAACAAGTCTCCCCGAGGTCTTCATGATGTGGGAGGTCAAAGCCACTGGTCTATAATCCTTGGAGCCAGAAGGATATGGTATCTTTGGCACAGGGACAAGACAGGACGTCTTACACAACACAGGAACCTTTTATAGACTCAGCCTCAAGTTAAAGACCAGTTGAAGAACACTCCCCAGCTGGTCTGCACATGCCCTAAGCACCCTGGGGCTAACTCCATCAGGGCCTGCTGATTTTACTGCCTTAAGTCTCCTCAACTGTCTACGCACCTGATCAGCTGTAAAAGACATTGATGCACTTTCCCATAAAGAAGGAGTAGAGTTGTTCTTATGAAAAGAATAACTAGTAAAATTATCCAATAGGGGTGAATCAGAACACATATTAAAAGGAGGAAGGATATCTAGTATGAGGAGAGGAAAATACTTTCCGCAACTCTACTATCCTACAGGTTTGTGTTGAATCTGAGGGAGTTAAAGCCAACCAAACCTATTAAAAAAATGGTTCAGTTAATTTGCCCTCTCCACGTCACCCCTAGTCCCTCCACCAACCTGCTTCAGACCTGTAATGGTTCTCATGCCACTCCAGACCTCTCTTGCATTGTTTTGCTGGAGTTTCTACTCCAGCTTTCTCCTATATTTATCCTTCGCCTCTCTAATCTTTATCCTCTGGTCCCTCTGAATCATTTGTAACTCCTCCCTATTACCCACTCTAAAATCTTCTTGGAGTTAAGAATATCCTTCATATCCCTAGTTACACACGGTTTAATTATTTGAATAACAACGAACAACTCTTGTTGGAACAATAGAATCTACACAGAAGTTAATATAATGTGTTAGGTACTCAGTAAGTCCATCAATGTGCCATCCATGTGGCTCACAGAGTACATTCCAATCTGTTGCCTCATCAAACAAAAAAAAATCAGGAAGGGGGCAAATACTTTTTTACACAACCGTATCCCATCGTTTTAGACACTATAACTTTGACACAAACCAATCACTATACACTTATTGGGATTCTTTTTTACCAAAGACATGTAGCAGAATCCACCCCCTCCCCCCCCCCTCATAATTGTCAGTCTTTTTATATAAAAAAAAAATGTAAAACCCAGGAGGTGATCAAATACCACTGAAAGAAAGCTCTATTTGCGTGAAAAAAAAGATATACATTTTGTTTGGGTACAGTGTTGCATGACCGTGCAATTGTCAGTTCAAGTAGAGCAGTGCCACATAGCAAAAAAATGGCCTGGGCATGAAAGGGGGAAAATCTTTCAGAGGGTAGTGATTAAAGTGGTTGTAAACCTTTACATATACCTAGTGAAGTGACTGACCTCAGGTGATACACATAGATGAAACAAATGCTCCTACATAAGTTGTACCTGTTTATTTGCAGTTTTATCTTCTCTACTACATCTGTTCAAAGTCCAGAATTTATAAAGCTTGTCTGAGCTGTCAGAAAATGGGGCGGAGAGCTCACCTCACTGAGCTCTGCAGAGTGTGACAGCTGATTTGAGGGAAGGGACATATCCCTCTTTACACAGCACACAAGAATAGAGCTGAGGATGTCAATCAGCTGGCTCTCCCTCCTCAGTCACCTTTTCTCTCTTAGCGTCAGGAAAACTTGTCAGAACTCGTAAAAGGTAGAGAAGAAACAAAGCAGCATACAGAAATTACACTTCTGCTCTTAATTGAGACACACCATAGAGGGATATGCTTTGTTCATATTTCATGTCTAAGGTTTACAACTACTTCAACCTGGGAAGATGAAAGCTTCTTAACAAGACGGCATAAAGAATGTTATAAAGATACATTAAAGTGGTTGTTAACCCACTTCTACTAAATTGTATTATCCCCTCTGCACCATAATAACATGTGTCCCTGTGTAATGTAAAAAATGTGGTGATCTGTACCGATATAAGCTCCACTCCGGGCGCTCAGCTGATGCCTCTCCTCTCTACGGCTCACAGCTGCAGTGGGCGGGGCCGAGCCCTCCCGCTGACATCAGCTGGGGAGGAGGGGGTAGAGAAAGAGTGACGACAAACAGCTGAGCACTGGGAGCGGAGCTTATACAGGTACAGAGCGGCATATGTCTCTAAATTACACAGGCACAGGGACACATGCTATTATGGTACAGAAGGGATAAGACAAATTAATAGCAGATATTAGAGCAGCAGGAGTGGGGGGGGGGGGGGCGGTGTGATGGAGACACAGGCACAGGAGAACTGCAGATGATGAAATCCCTCAAACAGCCATGATTATCGTGGTCAGTTTGCAGAGGGGAGGGTGTGTAGTCAGGCAGGATCAGTATTGCAGGGGGCCAAATTATACAGCACAAGTGCTGTGCTGTATAACATGCTTTAACCGCTTCCCGACCGCCTCCTGTAGATATACGTCAACAGAATGGCACGGGCAGGCAAAAGCACGTACCTGTACGTCCCCTTTAATTTGCCTGCCCGGGGGGGGGGCGCGCGCGCGACCCGGTCGGGAGCTCCGTGACCACGGCCGCGGGACCAGCGGACCCGATCGCCGCTGGTATCCCGCGATCGGGTTACGGAGCTGAAGAACGGAGAGAGGTCTATGTAAACAAACCTCTCCCCGCGCTTCCTACACTGACTGTCAGTGATCGGCGGTTCCCTGTCATCGGGAAAGCCGATCAATGACGTCAGACGTACAGCCACGCCCCCCTACTGTAAAAAAAAAAACAGAACACGTCACACTGACTCCTCCCCGCCCCCTAGTGGTTAACCCCCTAACTACAACTGTCATTTACATAGGAATCAGTGCTATTTAAATAGCACTGATTTCTATATAAATGACAAATGTCCCAAAAATGTGTCAAAAATGTCCGATGTGTCTGCCATAATGTCGCAGTCACAATAAAAATCGCTGATCGCCGCCATTACTAATAAAAAAAAAATATTAATAAAAATGCTATAAAACTATCCCCTATTTTGTAAATGCTATAACTTTTGCGCAAACTAATCAATAATCGCTAATTGCGATTTTTTTTACCAAAAATATGTAAAAGAATACGTATCGGCCTAAACTGAGGAAAAAAAATGTTTTTTTATATATTTTTTGGGGATATTTATTATAGCAAAAAGTAAAAAATATTGCATTTTTTTCAAAATTGTCGCTATTTTTGTTTATAGCGCAAAAAATAAAAACCGCAGGGGCGATCAAATACCACCAAAAGAAAGCTCTATTTGTGGGAAAAAAAGAAGGACGCCAATTTTGTTTTGGAGCCACGTCGCATGACCGCGCAATTGTTAGTTAAAGCAACGCAGTGCCGAATTGCAAAAAGGGGCCTGGTCCTTTGGCTGCCAATTGGTCCGGGGCTGAAGTGGTTAAAGGGAACAGGATATATTTTTTTGTATTTTGGGTTACTAAACATTAAAAAAAAAAAAAAAAAAAACTGTGATTAAAAAGGTATTTATACATTTAAAAAAATAAATAAATAAAAAAAACTTACCATCTTCAGCTGTATTAAGCTTCAGAGTTTTGCCTTTAAAGCTTAGCTCTCCCCCTCCCACCCTAGTCTTTGCCAGGGAATCAGCCAGCTCGGAGATATCTTCAGAAGCCATATTATTTGGTCTGCGCTATTAAACAAAAAAAAAAGGATGAAATTACGGAAGAATCTCTCACCTTCTTTTATTTCACTATACTCATACTCGCATACCATTATAAAATATGCATACA
This sequence comes from Lithobates sylvaticus, assembly GCA_028564925.1. Lineage (NCBI taxonomy): Eukaryota > Metazoa > Chordata > Amphibia > Anura > Ranidae > Lithobates > Lithobates sylvaticus. Next base: position 94,457,010 of record CM053032.1, on the reverse strand, counting down.
AGTTGTTTCTATCTGATTATAGTTCAGAGGATTACAACTAACTTTGCAAGATCCTTGATATACAAATTCTTAATGATATTTTTGTTTATTAGTTAAGGATTTACTAATAATTTACCATGCATGTCTTGGATTCAGGTAATGATAATAATACATTTGGATCTGTGTGAGTAAACTTCATTACCTTGATTGTATAACCATTATTGTATCTAATGTGCATGTCATTTGTACATGCAATAAAATCTTTTAACAAGGAAAGGACGGAAGAAACTACAACCAGACAAGCAGGTATTTCACTACTAACACTTCTAGAACATAAAGATAATTGCTTATATCATAGTTGTAAACTAGCCAAATAATGATTTTAATAAACGAGAAAAATGTTGACCCTTAAAATTCTGTAAGCAAACACCATAGGGTGACAAATAATTTCCAGCATAAAAGTACATTTCTATGAATTTTATTTTTTCGTCTTGTAAAATAAAGCAAAGATAAAGCAAAGTAAGCATTGCAGCTAGAGCTTTTTTTGTTTTGTTCTTTTTTATCTTTGCCTGGACTTTTATTTTATTTTTTTAAACAAAACTTAATTTGAAAGAATTAGTACCCCCCCCCCCCCCCCCCCCCCCACACACACACACACACACACACACACACACACACACAACATTAAACAGTTTTAACATTTGTGAGATTTTTTTACAGTTTAAGAGATACGTCTGATTGAATTTTCAGGAAGTCAGCTTTGTGATTCAAAAAATACATCATCTTTTCTGCCAGGGAGGATCTCTTAGAACAGGGGTTGCATCATATCCCCTCTCCTCTCTTTACACTGTAATCAGACTACATTTCCCATCATGCTTTGCAAATTATAATGAATGTGGGAGGTACACTAGGCATGTACATGTAAATGTGAACAAGCCTACTTCAACATAAATTACACCCCTCATTCTGCAGCCATCAAGCCATACATAACACACGGTATGATAGGTTACAGCCCCTTATAAATGTAAAGCATGTGTGTTCTCTCCCCTCCAGCCACAACAGGAGATAATCATATTGCCCTTACTTACTTTATGTAATCATTACTGAACTGTACACATATCCCATAACTATATATTATACATACTGTACTCTGTTGTAATTCAGTATTAGAAATATTGCTCCCACTGCAGCTTTGAGATGATTCTAATGCCCCATACACACGGTCGGATTTTCCGACGGAAAATGTCCTATCAGACAATGTTGTCAGAAATTCCGACCGTGTGTAGGCTCCATCGGACAAAGTTTTATCTCCTGCTCTCAAATTTTCCGACAACAAAGTCCTATCGGACTTTTTCCAATCGTGTGTAGCGAATTCCGACGGACAAAGTGCCACGAATGCTGAGATCACATTACAAGACCAAAGCTATTGGCTACTAGCCTCTACGTCAGGGGTGCCCAACCTTTTGAGGAGCGAGGGCCACTTTAGCGACTTGGTAACCGGTCGCGGGCCACAATGAGCGTAGCGGGCGGATGGCAGGTCTGTGTCCATTCTGCATATGTAGAGCAGACACAGATGCAGCCCGCTCTACCCTAAGGGCCCTCCTATCTGCCCAGACAGAAGGGGACAGATCCCCTTCTGTTTTTTAAGCAGATCGGATTGCAGATAGGCGTCTGTTTACATCTGCCGCTCTATAAAGGTGAATGGAGGGTCTGATCGGTTCTGCCTGTCTGTTTTTCAGGCGGACCCAATCGGACCGATCGTGTGAAAGGGGACTAAGGCTGCTTTCACACTGATGCACAGCGGTTTACCTGCTCCTCAACTGACCTCAATCTTCACTTCTTCCTCAGGATTCCTGCAGCTGGTTGCTGCTGTTTAACAGGTGGTTATAACTGGTGGCAGCTGCTGGTTGTCCTTCAGGGCTGGTACTGCTGGCTGGTACTGCTGTTGGGTACTGCCTGCTGGTACTGCTGGCGGGTACTGGTACTGCTGGCGGGTACTGGTACTGCTGGCGGGTACTGGTACCGCTGGCGGGTACTGGTGGCTGAAACTGCTTGCAGCTACTGGTACTGCTGGCGGGTGCTGGTGGGTACTGGTGCTGCTGGTGGGTACTGGTGCTGCTGGTGGGTACTGGTACTGCTGACTGGTACCTGGAACTGGTGGTTGGTACTGCTCGTGGGTACTGGTACTGCTGGATGAAACTGCTTGCTGCTACTTGTACTGCTGGTGGGTACTGGTACTGCTGGTGGGTACTGGTGCTGCTGGTGGGTACTGCTGGCGGGTACTGGTACTGGTGACTGGAACTGGTGGTTGGTGCTGCTGGTGGGTACTGGTACTGCTGGCTGGTACTTGTACTGATACTGCTGGCTGGTACTGGTATTGCTGGTGGCTAGTACTGGTGGCTGGTACTGCTGGTGGGTACTGGTGGCTAGTACTGGTGGCTGGTACTGGTAATGGTGGCGGGTACTGGTACTGCTGGTGGGTACTGGTACTGCTGGTGGGTACTGGTACTGCTGGTGGGTACTGGTGGCGGGTACTGATACTGCTGGCGGGTACTGGTGACTGGTACCGGTGGATGGTACTGATACTGCTGGCGGGTACTGGTACTGCTGGCTGGTACTGGTGGTGGGTACTGGTACTGCTGGCGGGTACTGGTACTGCTGGCGGGTACTGCTGGTGGGTACCGGTACTGCTAGCTGGTACTGCTGGCGGGTACTGATACTGCTGGCGGTGGGCACTGGTACTGCTGGCTGGTACTGGTACTGCTGGCTGGTACTGCTGGCGGGTACTGGTACTGCTGGCTGGTACTGATACTGCTGGCGGGTACTGGTACTGCTGGCGGGTACTGGTACTGCTGGCGGGTACTGGTACTGCTGGCTGGTACTGGTACTTCTGGCTGGTACTGGTGACTGGTACTGCTGGTGGGTACTGGTGACTGGTACTGGTACTGCTGGCGGGTACTGGTGGCTAGTACTGGTGGTGGGCACTGGTACTGCTGGCTGGTACTGGTACTGCTGGCTGGTACTGCTGGCTAGTACTGGTGGTGGGCACTGGTACTGCTGGCTGGAAATGGTGGTGGGTACTGCTGGCGGGTACTGGTACTGCTGGCAGGTACTTCTGGCTGGTACTGGTGACTGGTACTGATACTGCTGGCTAGTACTGCTGATGGGTACTGGTACTGGCACTGCTGGCTCTGGCACTGCTGGCTGCTGTGAGATCTCAGGAAGCATGCAGCTGCAGTACACATTCCTGTCACAGGCGGAGTACATTTGATATCACTCCACCTGTGAAGGAGCCGGCGCTATAGAGGAAGCATCGGCTCTGCTTCCTTTAGCGGCGGCTCAGTTCTAGCTGATGCTCGGAGATGGCGGGTCGGGAACCCGCGATCAGGGCTTCCCGACCCGCCATCTCAGGGCAAGACGTGGCGGGCCACCTCGGATGGGCCATGGGTTGGGCACCCCTGCTCTACGTAGTCCCGTCGTAGGCAAACGTCACCATGTTCAGAATGATCGGATTTTCCGACAACTTTGTCCGACCGTGTGTATGCAACACCAGTGTAGGGACAAAATCCGATGGATTTTGTGGTCGGATTTTCCGACCGTGTGTACGGGGCATTAGAGCAATCCGTGGCCCCCAGTGCAGCTCATCAGTGACCTACCAGTGCATAGCAGGATCGTTAGCACAAATCACCAGACGACATAGCAGGGATCTCTGGCTGTGACAGGTATTGTATGCGAGAACACCGATCCCTGTAATCTCCTGCCGGATTGGCACAATGCGCACATCACAATGCCAGCGGCAGATTACAGTGATCGGTGTTCTTGCATACAATACCGGTCACAGCCAGAGATCCATGCTGTGTCATCCGGTCATCTGATAATGATCAGGCTATACATGAAGATAGCGGGCGGGGGGGATGGAGTGGAGAGGCGGATTGGCCACCTATTACAGGAAATAGAACTCCCTGTTCACTGTGAATTAAACTACAAGTGGGAGTGTCAGACCGCTGGCTGAGGAGAGGGATAGAAGCCAGGGGTCTTACAAACAGGATGTCAGCAGGCAATAACGGTTTTAGTAAGATAAGATAACCAGGCTATTGAGAGGAACTGCAGACCTCAGAAGAACATGGATGGCAAAGTTGGTGAAGGTAGAAGATCAGCAACAAGGACATGGAAAAAAGTTTTTGCCCAGAGTTCTGCTTTAACCTCCCTGGCGGTAATCCCAAGTGTGGCTCGGGGTTAATTTTCAATGCCAAAAGCAGTAACCCCGAGCCACACTCTGGATTACACCGCAGTATCCTTGTACACTTACTTACCTTGTCCCTAGGATACCGCAATGTCCTCCCGCTGTATCCTCCGCCCGATGCAGGCAAGAGAATTCCACATCCTAACCGCTGTTACAGTAAAGAACCCCCTACGCAGGTATTAAGACCGAGAGGTTAAACCTCTTTTCTTCTAATTTTAGTGAATGGCCACATGTCTTATTAAATTTCCTTTCACAGAAAAGTTTTATCCCTATTGTGGGGTCACCAGTATGGTATTTGTACATTGAAATAATATGTGTAATGGAGTCACAGTGCTGTCTAAAGTGTACAAGCTATACGCAAGTCTACAAAAATCATGACAAATTCTATATACGTACAAACATATGTGATTTTTCCTGCCGCAACTAATTGTGAGATACACACAAAAGTACAATATAAAAAACTAGCTGCGCTGGAAGTGATCAAAACGTGAAAAATCAAAATTCACCCAAAAATAAGTAATACTGATCGTAATCAGAACTTATCTTTTAAAAAACCAGAATGTGTACAAAATATTGATAAAGTATGTACTAATATAAATATACAGTCCTGTGATTATGAACCACAATCCAATGTGATAATAATGAAAAATAAACATAGAAAAAACAAAAACAAAAACATCAATCGTGGGTTTAAGGATATAAATTAAGCATGTAAAGAGTCCATAGAATGTACTAAGATTCAGTTGATTATTGCTTCCATGGTGCTGTTTAAACGTGACCCTCAGAAAAGTGAATGGATAACCCGGTAAAAAAGAAGAGAAGGATCCTCAGCCAATTACTGTAAAATACCACTCACCAAGTTTAATAGCATGTGTCACGTCAAGTCATTGATTCATTTTTGCAATACCGCAGAGCAGCACCCATAACATTAATTTATATAATTATTTATAGTTATTATAATTTATGATTTTGTGTTTCAAACTTCATCATACCCGGAATGTCTACTAGACTTGTTTGGACAGATTTAAGTGAGTTATTTCTAAGAATTACAGGCCTACAATATAAAACAACAAATTTCCATGCAAAACAATGTACCGCTTTGACATTCAAAAATCTGAAATAATCAGACCACCAGGGAGGTTAAGGGCTAGTTCACACCACAATAACACGCTCCACACCTGTTCCAGATGCATTTCTCCATGTGCATTTTTAACGCATTTCCAGGTGCATTCCACAGGTTTTTTTTCAGGTTTGTTTTTCTGGAATTGGAAAGCCCTGGAACTGACTGCACTGGTATGAACTATGCCATTGTGTGAGTTTCTTTGCAGAAAAGAAAATGCACTGGACTGCATGTGGTGTAAACTGGCCCTATAGGACAAGTTCACTTTTACAATAAAATAAATAAATGCACATTTTTTTTTTTGCAGGTAAAAACAAAATATGCATTGGGGGCGCGTGCGCTGCTTTCCAAGATGGCGGTCAAATCGATATTCCTATCGCACTCGTTCCTGGTATTTATGGCTCATAAAGAAATAGCGGGTGCTGCATCGATTACCAGTTGGGTCCTGGAAGCATCAAACAAATGTACATATTCGCCAGCACACCATGGATCGACAAATCTTCATCCAAAAAGGTTTTTTAATGAAAAAAATCACATCACAAAAATAAGGTGCAACGTTTCGGAGCCGGGCAGGACCCCTTCGTCAGGCATGTGATAATGTGCAGTGGTGTCAGAACCAGAATATATGTACAACAGTCCCCAATCAAAACCATGTGCAAATGAAAAAAATGGGTTCCACCCCCTCCATGTAGGGGTGCAACGGATCAAAAAACTCACGGATCGGATCGATCCTCGGATCAGAGTCACGGATCGGATCATTTTTTTCGGATCAGCAAATAATAATTGAATTTGCAAAAACCTGTGCAAATTCCGCCACCATATAGCCCCCACTGTAATATCCACGTCATCTCCCCCACTGTAATATCCACGTCATCTCCCCCACTGTAATATCCACGTCCTCTCCCCCACTGTAATATTGGCTGGGTATCGCAGAGTATTGGCTGGGTATCGCAGAGTATTGGCTGGGTAATGCAGAGTATCGCAGCGTATTGGCGGGGTAATGCAGAGTATCGCAGCGTACATTCACTGTGGGAAACCACTTTGACTTATGGCACCATGGTCACTTTCACCACTACACACGTTTTTCACACCTGCCTCTAGGGCCGAGCCTTTTGGCTAGGACCAGGGGAAATTTTTTATTCCTGGCCGGAGGGCCGGCCATTGTATTGCACAATGGTCACTTTCCACTCACTCTCCCATCTTCCTTCTCCCCACTCTCTTTTTATTTACCCCCGTGTCTGTCACTTTTTTGTATATTTTTGTTTGGTGTTGTCACGTTTTCACAGTGTGATGAGTAGGGTGTTCGGTCCTCGGGCCAGCCCTGAAAGTCTTGGGAGGAGGTGGACATGGCCTTCTGGCTTAGTTCGCCTTCTCTCATGGGGTCTCTCTTCGGGAGAGCCCCACCAAGTACTTGGGTGGGTCTGTTTCGGCAGACCCTCCAGAGAAAGGGGTCCGTCTGGTTTCGGCCAGATGGACCATGTGTAAAGTACCTCAGTCCCCGTCTGGAGCCTAACGCCCCGGGGGATCAGGGTAAAGGTCCATCCCTAGGGAGGACAACTGAGACACCCGTTGCACGTTTTGTGTCACTCTTCATGTGTGTGCGCACTTTTTTTGGCACCGGGTGGAGTTTTTGGGTGTGTTTCACACGCCACTGGCTTTTCAAAAAAAAAAAAAAATGCAGAGTATCGCAGCGTATCGGCTGGGTAATGCAGAGTATCGCAGCGTATCGGCTGGGTAATGCAGAGTATCGCAGCATATCGGCCGGGTAATTCAGAGTATCGCAGCGTATCGGCCGGGTAATGCAGAGTATCGCAGCGTATTGGCTGGGTAATGCAGAGTATCGCAGCGTATTGGCTGGGTAATGCAGAGTATCGCAGCGTATTGGCTGGGTAATGCAGAGTATCGCAGCGTATTGGCTGGGTAATGCAGAGTATCGCAGCGTATTGGCTGGGTAATGCAGAGTATCGCAGCGTATTGGCTGGGTAATGCAGAGTATTGCAGAGTATTGGCTGGGTAATGCAGAGTATGCAGAGTATTGGCTGGGTAATGCAGAGTATTGGCTGGGTAATGCAGAGTATTGGCTGGGTAATGCAGAGTATTGGCTGGGTAATGCAGAGTATATGCTGGGTAATGCACAAGTGATCATTTGACGGAGCGATCACATTGTAAACAGTGGCCGGGTGTACCAAGATGGCCGCCGCTCCGGAGCTAGGCCGAAGCCGCGGCCTTTCCTAAGGCCGCCGGGTGTACCAAGATGGCCGCCGTCGCTCCGGAGCTAGGCCAAAGCCGCGGCCTTTCCTAAGGCCGAGGCCGCGGAGCGCTCCTCGGATCGCGGGGTGTGCCGATCCGAACGGGGTGACCCGTTCGGATCACGGATCGGCGACGATCTGTTGCACCCCTACCTCCATGTGACGCCAAATGACGTCAGAGTCCCGTCTGTAAACACAAAAGCTACTATAAATAATAATTACTTACTGTGGGCAGGTGTGCTGATCCATAGAAATCGCTGGATGCAGACCGCCTTTTTATTGTTAGAAAAAGCCCACTGGTGTGGGTCCACTAGCAAAGATGGTTCCGAACGGAACATCAGGCAGCTAGGACCGAGCCAGCGTCATAATTGTTTGCCGCTCTGGCCGCCAATCATAGCGTGCCCTGTAGCAGCACAGGGGGGGGACGTAGCCGTAACCAGTGATGTACAGCCGCCACAGCGTCATGTGTCAGGGAAAGAGAAACAAGTGAGAAATGTGTGAGAGTGCAGGAGCACATTCGCAAAGAGGGAGACAGAGGACCAAGTAATAGATGGGACAAAGAGATAGAGTTTAGAGAGACTCATGGGTGAGGGAGAAAGGGCAGAGAGACATAGGGAAGTAAACAGGAGAAGAAAAAAAAACGAAGGAAAGAACTGGTGAAAGTGAGAAAAAGAGGAAAAAAGGAAGAAAAAAGGAAGAAAAAAAAAGGAGAAGAAAAAAAAAAAAAGGGGGAAAATAAAGAAATAAAGAATAGCAAATGAGAGATAGAAATAAGTAGATAAAAAGCACTAATAGTGACAATGAATGGAAATATGAATAAAGATGAAAATAAAAATAAATATAAATAAAAAAATAAAGATAAACAAAAATATATACAATAAAATAATAAATAAAAAGAAGAAAAAAAGAATAACAACAACAAAAATAATAATAAAATGAAAAATACAAATAAAAATAATTAGTAATAAGAAAAAAATAAATAAGAAAAAAATATAAGTGTAAATAAAAATAAAAATAGATATGCAAATAAAAATAAATATGAAATATAAACGAGAAAAGAAAAAGAAAAAGAAGAAGAAGAAGAAGAAAAAGAAAATAAGTAATAAACCAAAAATAATAGATGTGAATAAACAACCAAAAATAAATAAAAATGAAAATAGATGAAAAATGGTTAATAAACAATAAAAAAATAATAAAAAATGAATAATGGAGGTGTGGGGTATAGAGAGATGAAGTCAATGGACACTGGAGGACAAAAAGAGTAGAAGAAGGGCAGAAAAAAAACGAAAATCAAACGTATGGCTCCTGTGTGAGAACACTGGACGCTCATACCAACTGGGTAATAGAATAAACACTATGCAAAGTATAAAATTATTATATAAACATATGGAGACCAATGGAGACAAGGTTATCAAATTAGGCTATTCGCAAACCTGTTGAATTCGAATTATGTTCAAATAAAAATGTACAAAAAATACGGATGTACAACCGGCAACTCCAATATGTATTCCAGGTGAGCATACGGTGTGGGGAAAAAACAGGGATAGTGGAAAAGAAAGAGGAAAAAATAAAAATAGTAAGTCACATGGTATGAATCATACCCGTTAGGACATTGCCCAGATGCGGCACCTACCCTGTTCAAAAGAGACATGGGCATGTAATTTACAGAAATGGCTAAATGAGGAAGAGGACATCACCTCTCATCAATAAAACATGTGAGAGATGAGTTAGTGTTAAGACCACCAGGTTGTACTGTACCTAATGTATATATCCAGTATGCCTCACGGCAGAGGAGTAAGCGATCACGATCACCCCCCTGGTGGGCAACTTGACCTGTTCAATCACCATCCCACGTAAATTGTGATCCTGGTGTTTAGTAGTGACAAAGTGCAATGCTACAGGCTTGTTAGAATCAATCTGTTCACCTTTCTCAATTCTGGCCAGAGCTACCCTAATATCACTTCTGTGTTTCTGAAAACGTTTTTTGAACGGGCCTACTGTTTTGCCAACGTATGCCAACGTATGTCAATGTGCAGGGGCACTTTAGCAAGTACACACAGAAATCAGTATTGCAATTAAAGTACTCACGTATCATGTATTGATTACCCATGCGTGGGTGTGAGAAGTGTTTACCACAAATGAGAGAATTCTAACATTACAATTATAGCATTTGTAACAGCCAGTTTTCTGAGATATTTTAAGTTGCACTTTGGCGTACTTGGACCTAGGGTCTACCTGTAACAAATGGTCATGTAGCGTCTTCCCCCATTTGTACGCTATAATGGGTCTTGTCCTGATGTCAGGTCCTAAGGATCTATCAGATTGCAGAATACTAAGATTACGCTCAGTTGCATGTTTGATCACGTCTGACTCCTGATTATATGCATGTACAAATACTGGACGACCAATGGGACTGGGGGTCCAGGTGTGTCCAGCCTGGGCTTTAGCGAGGGCCTGATCAAGTATCAATGCAGGGTACCCGCGTTCTAAGAACTTGTCATACATCATCTCGAGCTGTTTCTTTCTGTCATGCTCGTCCAAGCAAATGCGTAAAAACCCTTAGGAACTGTGAGATAGGCAGATTCTTACGTAAATGCGCAGGATGTGCACTATGGAAGTGCAATAAGGTGTTTCTGTCAGTGGGCTTAGTGTATAGGGATGTGGTAATGGTCCCCTGGGAATTGATGATCAAGGAATGGAATACGGTCCTGTGAGAACTCGGGTTAAAGACAATTCCTGGAAAAATGACATTCAGGAAGTTAACAAATGCAGTAAAGTCACCCTCACTACCGGACCAGATTTAAAAAAATTTCATCAATATACCTCATCCATTTTCTCACATACATGCTGGGTAAATGTATAGTTCGAGATATCCAACAAATAGGTTGGCGAATGAGGGTACCGCTGAGCTACCCATCGCTGTACCCTGAATCTGTGTATACGCCCTTCCCTCAAACATAAAGTGATTGTTAGTGAGGACAAACTCAAGACATTCAAGAATGTAACCACTTGGTAGACCGGACGGAGCCTGTCTAGTAAGAAAATGTTCGACAGCCTGTAGGCCGGCAGTATTTGGTATGCAGGTGTATAGGAATGAGATGCCCATAGTGGCAAGTTTCCACTCCTGCTGAAACTCTAGGAAGGGTCCCAATTTTTCCAAAAAGTCACACGTATCACGAATATTTATCTAACAATAAAAATGCGGTCTGCATCCAGCGATTTCTATGGATCAGCACACCTGCCTACAGTAAGTAATTATTATTTATAGTAGCTTTTCTGTTTACAAATGGGACTCTGACATCATTTGGCGTCACATGGAGGGGGTGGAACCCATTTTTTTCATTTGCACATGGTTTTGATTGGGGACTGTTGTACATATATTCTGGTTCTGACACCACTGCACATTATCACATGCCTGACGAAGGGCTCCGAAACGTTGCACCTTATTTTTGTGATGTGAATTTTTTCATTAACCACTTCAGCACCGGGCGATTTTACCCCCTTCCTTACCAGAGCACTTTTTGCGATTCGGCACTGCGTTGCTTTAACTAAAAATTGCGCGGTCGTGCGACGTTACACCCAAACAAAATTGACGTCCTTTTTTTTCCCACGAATAGAGCTTTCTTTTGGTGGTATTTGATCACCTCTGCGTTTTTTATTTTTTGCGCTATAAACAAAAGAAGAGCGGCAATTTTGAAAAAAAAACACAATATTTTTTACTTTTTGCTATAATAAAATATTCACAGGGCAATCGCGGGTACCCGGCAGACATCGCGGCCGCCGGGCACGCGCGCGCCCCCTAGGCGGCCGGGAATGGTAGGACGTCATATGACGCCCACCCAGGATGGGAGATCCACCTTGTGGGCGTCATATGACTATGGGCGGGTAGGGAAGTGGTTAAAAAACCTTTTTGGACGAAGATTTGTCGATCCATGGTGTGCTGGCGAATATGTAAATTTTTTTCCAAGATGGCGGACGCGTGACTCGTGAGCTCCGATTACGCTCCGTGGCCCCTGACCAGCTTCTACAGTCACAGATAGATTCAGGGTTAAGCCTCCACGCCTCCTGAATCCCCAGGCACTTCAATGGGCAAAATTGGGGACCAGCAATCCTATCAAGCCCGACAACCTCCGCGGCCCTCCGCTACCATGGATCGCTTTCTGACTAGGCCTCAGTCCCCGGCGCGCAGGGGAATCTGTCAGGATGAAGAGCAGAGAAATGGGACAGATTGCTCTGTGACAACTGAGCAGAGTAACCTGTGTCTTACTCTGCTCAGTTTATGAATGGAGAGAAGCCGCTGTCTTCCCTCCATTCATTTTCAATGCAGAGAAAGGGACTGGGGAATCTGTGTCCTCTGTCCCTTTCTCTGTGTCAAATGGAAGATGTCAGGGGTCTCTGTTTAGACCCCCAACATGTCACCAAAGCCCCCAACAGGGCTGATAAAAAAAATTGTAAAAGAAAAAAAAAAAAAAAACACAACAACAACCGTCCACTGCCCCACTACCGACCACTGCCCCACTGACACCGTCCACTGCCCACAACCACTACCCCACTGACACCAACCACTGCCACCAACCACTGCCCCACTGCCACCGACCACTGCCCCACTGACACCGACCAAAGTCCACCAACCACTGCCCCACTAAAACCGACCACTGCCATATGACTATGGGCGGTTAGGGAAGTGGTTAAAAAACCTTTTTGGACGAAGATTTGTCGATCCATGGTGTGCTGGCGAATATGTAAATTTTTTTCCAAGATGGCGGACGCGTGACTTGTGAGCTCCGATTCTGCTCAGTTGATCCGTGGCCCCTGACCAGCTTCTACAGCCACAGATAGATTCAGGGTTAAGCCTCCACACCTCCTGAATCCCCAGGCACTTCAATGGGCAAAATTGGGGACCAGCAATCCTATCAAGCCCGACAACCTCCGCGGCCCTCCTCTACCATGAAACGCTTTCTAAAATAGGCCTGCCCCACTTACACCGACCACTGCCACCAACCACTGCCCCACTGCCACCGACCACTGCCACCAACCACTGCCCCACTGACACCGACCACTGCCACCGACCACTGCCACGGCCACCAACCACAGTCCACCAACCACAGTCCACCAACCACAGTCCACCAACCACTGCCCCACTAAAACTGACCACTGCCACCAACCACTGCACCACTGCCACCAACCACTGCCACCGACCACAGTCCACCAACCACTGCCCCACTAAAACTGACCACTGCCACCAACCACTGCCCCACTGACACCGACTAAAGTCCACCAACCACTGCCCCACTAAAACCGACCACTGCCATATGACTATGGGCGGTTAGGGAAGTGGTTAAAAAACCTTTTTGGACGAAGATTTGTCGATCCATGGTGTGCTGGCGAACATGTAAATTTTTTTCCAAGATGGCGGACGCATGACTCGTGAGCTCCGATTCCGCTCAGTGATCCGTGGCCCCTGACCAGCTTCTACAGCCACAGATAGATTCAGGGTTAAGCCTCCACGCCTCCTGAATCCCCAGGCACTTCAATGGGCAAAATTGGGGACCAGCAATCCTATCAAGCCCGACAACCTCCGTGGCCCTCCGCTACCATGGAACGCTTTCTGACTAGGCCTCAGTCCCCAGGACGCGGGGGAATCTGTCAGGATGAAGAGCAGAGAAATGGGACCGATTGCTCTGTGACAACTGAGCAGAGTAACCTGTGTCTTACTCTGCTCAGTTTATGAATGGAGAGAAGCCGCTGTCTTCCCTCCATTAATTTTCAATGCAGAGAAAGGGACTGGGGAATCTGTGTCCTCTGTCCCTTTCTCTGTGTCAAATGGAAGATGTCAGGGGTCTCTTTTTAGACCCCCGACATGTCACCAAAGCCCCCAACAGGGCTGATAAAAAAAATATTCAAAAATTAAAAAAAAAAAAAAAAAAAAAAAAAACACAACCATCCACTGCCCCACTGACACCGTCCACTGCCCCCAACCACTACCACCATCCACTGCCACCGACCACTGCCACCAACCACTGCCACCAACCACTGCCCCACTGACTCCGTCCACTGCCACCAACCACGACCACTGCCACCGACACGACCACTGCCACCAACCACCGACCACTGCCACCAACCACTGCCCCACTGCCCCACTGACACCAACCACTGCCCCACTGACACCAACCACTGCCCCACTGACACCAACCACTGCCACCAACCACTGCCCCACTGACACTGACCACTGCCACCAACCACTGCCCCACTGACACTGACCACTGCCACCAATCACTGCCCCACTGACACCGACCACTGCCACCAACCACTGCCCCACTGACACCGACCACTGCCACCGACCACCAACCACTGCCACCGACCACTGCCCCACCGACACCAACCACCGCCACACTGACACGGACCACTGCCCCACCGACCACTGCCCCACCGACCACAACCACTGCCCCACCGACACCAACCACTGCCCCACCGACCACAACCACTGCCCCACCGACCACAACCACTGCCCCACTGACCACAACCACTGCCCCACCGACCACAACCACTGCCCCACCGACCACAACCACTGCCCCACCGACACCAACCACTGCCCCACCGACACCAACCACTGCCCCACCGACCACTGCCCCACCGACACCAACCACCAACCACTGCCCCACTGACACCAACCACCGCCACCAACCACTGCCCCACCGACACCAACCACCGCCACCAACCACTGCCCCACCGACACCGACCACTGCCCCACCGACACCGACCACTGCCCCACCGACACCGACCACTGCCCCACCGACACCGACCACTGCCCCAACGACCACTGCCACCAACCACTGCCCCACTGACACCGACCACTGCCCCACTGACAGCGACCACCAACCACTGCCCCACTAAAACCGACCACTGCCACCAACCACTGACACCGACCACTGCCCCGACACCAACCACCGCCACCAACCACTGCCCCACCGACACCGACCACTGCCCCACCGACACCGACCACTGCCCCACCGACACCGACCACTGCCCCACCGACCACTGCCCCACCAACACCGACCACTGCCCCACTGACCACTGCCCCGCCGACCACTGCCCCACCGACACCGACCACTGCCACTGCCCCCAACCACTGCCCCACTGACACAGACCACTGCCCCACCGACAGCCTTCCACTGACACCATCCACTGACACCGGTCACCGTCCACTGCCCCACTGACACCGGTCACCGTCCACTGCCCCACTGACACCGGTCACCGTCCACTGCCCCACTGACACCGGTCACCGTCCACTGCCCCACTGACACCGGTCACCGTCCACTGCCACCGGTCACCGTCCACTGACCCACTGACACCGGTCACCGTCCACTGACCCACTGACACCGGTCACCGTCCACTGACCCACTGACACCGGTCACCGTCCACTGACCCATTGACACCGGTCACCGACACCGACCACCCCCTTTCCTAAAACCACTGTGAAAAAATATATTTAAAAAATAAAACCCCACCCTCCAATCATTGTTAGAATAGTACAAAAATAAATATTAAAAAAATTATTTAAAAAAAATGAAATTGTAAAAATTTATAAAAAATTAAAAAAAATCCACTGGTCCGAAAAAAAAATTTGAAAAAAAAAAAAATGAAATTGTAAAATTAAAAAAATAATCTGACACTGTCCACTATCCTGCCACCATCCTGCACATACTACCCACCACTGTACACTGTGCATTCCTGTGATTCGCACCGCATTGCTGTTCAGATCACATGCGATGTCAGCGCGATGCGATTTCAGCCATACAAACTGTATGGCTGAAATCGCATCACATTCGGACCAAACTCGCACAGGACCCTTTTTTTGGTCCGCACCAGAATAGCATGGGTGTTCACACCTATGCGATCCAATTCATGTCCTGTCAGTTCGTAGTAGGGGTGCAACGGATCAAAAAACTCACGGATCGGATCGATCTTCGGATCAGAGTCACGGGTCGGATCATTTTCCGGATCAGCAAATAATAATTGAATTTGCAAAAACCTGTGAAAATTCCGCCACCATATAGTCCCCACTGTAATATCCACGTCATCTCCCCCACTGTAATATCCACATCCTCTCCCCCACTGTAATATTGTCTGAGTATCGCAGAGTATTGGAAGGGTATCGCAGAGTATTGGAAGGGTATCGCAGAGTATTGGCAGGGTATCGCAGAGTATTGGCAGGGTAATGTAGAGTATCGCAGAGTTTTGGCTGGGTAATGCAGAGTATATGCTGGGTAATGCAGAGTATATGCTGGGTAATGCAGAGTATATGCTGGGTAACGCAGGGTATTGGCTGGGTAACGCAGAGTTTTTTTTACAAGTGATCGCTCCGTCATTTGACGGAGCGATCACATTGTAAACAGTGGCCGGGTGTACCAAGATGGCCGCTGCTCCGGAGCTAGGCCGAAGCCGCGGCCTTTCCTAAGGCCGCCGGGTGTACCAAGATGATGGCCGCCGCTCCGGAGCTAGGACAAAGCCGCGGCCTTTCCTAAGGCCGAGGAGCACTCCGCGCATCGCGGATCGCTGGGTGTGCCGATCCGAACGGGGTGACCCGTTTGGATCACGGATCGGCGATGATCCGTTGCACCCCTAGTTCGTAGTGCGATATGCATGCTTAAATGGGGGTGTCGTTAACATTGTATGACACTCCCCAACAGTTTGCATATGGCAGTGTGAACCGCCGTGCGAGTCGGATGCGATGTGGGAAGCCGCAGTGGATTTGCAGGGTTCCCGAATTGCAGCCTTGGTGGGAGCAGTTAGGTGACATTTTTGTAGGCTGTATGCTATGAGGCTTGGTTCACACTTGTGCGATGCGGGAACCCTGCGAATCCACTGCGAGTTCCCACATCGCATCTGACTCGCACGGCAGTTCACGCTGATATATGCAAACTGCTGGGGAAAGTCATACAATGTATAACGACACCCCCATTTCAGCTCGCATATCGCACTGCGAACTGACAGTTAGGACATAAATCGGATCGCATAGGTGTGAACACCCATGCGATTCTGGTGCGGACCAAAAAAAGGGTCCTGTGCGAGTTCAGTCCGAATGTGATGCAATATCACACATACTATCTGTATGGCTGAAATCGCACTGCACGGACATCACATGCGATTTGCACTGCAGTGCAGTGGGAATCACATGCAATCTCATACAGTACACTGGTGTGAACTGGCCCTAAGCTCATTCAGCCTTATTAGTTGTAATTATAAAAAGTGAGAAATCCACCCCTCCCCCACATAACAAATCCTGGTGATGGAAAGGAATGTTGCAACTGATCAGGTGACCTCACACACACACACTGCACTATAACAATCATCAGATCACTGCATGTTCTACTCTGCCCAGCTCTGACTACATACATCTCCCCTATATTCTTCTTGCTGTTCACTGCAGAAAGCATTTCCTTTCACTCTGGTCTGTGGATCACATCCCATGATGAGAAACATCCAGTCAAAACACAGTAAAGGTAGCCAATCCTGGGAGAGCTGGAGGGGAGTGGAGGGGATGTGAATTGTGAACTTTTTACACAGGATGTGCCTGTCTCAGGCTAGTGCATGAGATATGCAAATTACCTGTCACTCACAGAAAGGGGGCATTTTTGACAAAGTTTAAGACTGTCAAGATTTCTCTAACTGAACAATAAAAGAGGATTGCTCAGGCCTCGAGTAAATCTGGGTGGCAAGACTGGGCTCAAATGAAAGGAAATCTTATTCTTTACATTATGACATCAACATTATGACATCCACTTTAAGAACTCTGTATCCCAACTGCAAATGCAGCAAGAGGACCTTGAGAACAGGGAAAGGCGCCAAAACCTTAGAATTCACGGTGTCCCTGAAAAGGTAGCCTACAACAACATAAGGCCATACCTCCTAGGCCTATTCAACGCCCTGACACCTGAAATAGTGGACATAGACCGGCGCCTTGACCGAGCCCATAGGTCCCTGGCTCCTAAACCCCTTGCAGGAGCCAGGCCCCAATATATAGTGGTATATTTCCACTTTTATGAAAGTAAAGAGGCTCTGACATGGGCCACTCGCAACAGGTCCAGCACTGAATACAAAGGAGATAAAATCCAACTATTCAGCGACCTCTCTCCAATCACACTGGCCCAACGTCACTCTCTAAGGCCCATCACCTACCTCCAACAGCACAAGATCCCTTACTACTGGGGCTTTCCTTTCCGCCTAAACGTCACTATGGAAGGGGTCCAACACATCCTACGTGATCCCCAGGAGGGAGAATGCTTTCGTCAAGCGCCTAGGCCTACCCCCGGTCCCCGCAGAGTCTGACCAGGCCTCTCCTGCCACCCTGTGTCACTTTTCGGTCCTGTCCAGGATTTGGACACCAGTGAGGAAGAGGATTGAGGGCCTACTCGACATCTCAGCACTCTCAACGTTCCAGGCCACCCACTTAATATGCTGAAGGTCACCCTTTTGTTAATTTTTTCTTCATTCCCACATGGGAACTCGACTCTTAGTCGACCCCTTAAAAAGGGACTGTTCTACCTTACCACTTGCCTTCACAGGGAGGAATTTTGAAATGTTTTTTGCACTGTTTATTTTCTTTGTTTTTGTACCCATTTCTACTGGGTTCCCCTCCAGTTGCTCATGACCCAGAGGTTTTGAGGAGAGTTTGAACTGTTAACAATATCAGTGGGTCATCGCGACGGGATGTCACATGTCCTTCCCCATGTTGGAGACTGCCTTGCTCTTCTATATGTCCTCAGGCCAAGGACCCCTGAGATACACATGCCTCTCAGGCCTTCTTCTGATCTTTTTTGTACAAATTTTTGGGCCATACTGGCCTTTTTGTTGCCACGCTACATATTCTTCAATAGTCTTTTTAGGACACCTTTTATTTTTTCTCTTTTATTATTGAATTATTTTATTCTTACTCTTATTTTTTTATTATTTTTAGTTTTAATGTTGATTATCTCTTTCACTGTAAGCTCCATGGCAGATTAGTATCTGTCATCCGGCTACATATATGTGTTTATATAGCTGGGCTGCTGCCCATGGTTTTGAAAGTTATGTGGCTTAAATGTATTGCTCTTTTATGGCTTTGAAACTGTTGTCATATAAACGTAAAGGGTTTGAATTCTATAAAGAAAAGATAGATGGCTTTAAAGGAGTTCAGGGCCTCCGGCACAGATGTAATCCTGGTTCAGGAGACACTGGGCTGGAGGTTCCCTGAAATTCGCCTCTAAACACTTCCCAAAGTCTTACCTGGCGTCTGACTCATCTGGAAAGGCTGGTGTTGCAATATTCATCAGACGCTCTTGCCCTCTCCAGATCAAGTCTACCCATTTAGACCCCCACGGCCGTTATATAATTTTACAAGGCACTTACTTGTCTAATCCTATAACGATCATGAACATCTATGCCCCTAACGCAGGTCAGGTTAAATTTCTCACTGACGCCTTTGAACGCTTACACCTACACCTACCTCCCGACAATCTTCTTCTGCTTAAAAATTCATATCCTTACCGTTGGTGCACCTCATCTCTCAAGTACCTAGAGGTACACCTCACGCCATCATATCTTTCCTTATACTCTTACTACTTATACCAATTATGTCCTCTTGTTTAAGTCTATCAATGCTATGTTGACTCGTTGGAAACCCCTCCTGATAGCTTGGATAGGTAGGATCAAGATGTTGAAGATGTCCATTATGCCGAAATTATTATACTTCTTTGAAACACTACCAGTCCCTGTCCCAATGGCCCAACTAAAACTGCATAAAAGGTGGTTCCTAAACTTTATTGGAGAGGCAGGGCCAATAGAGTGGCCAGCTCGGTTATCTTATCCCCCAGAGGTCAGGGAGGCATGGGAGCCCCAGACATTCAAAAATACTACCTGGCCTCTCACCTCCGAGCAGTGGTGTCCTGGTCTAGTCTGAGGCCTCCGAACCGATGGATGAAGATCCTGACTCATCCATGCTCCCTCATCTGGTCACCTGCATTATTTTCGGACCCCAAACTCCAAGACCTCTGTCTGGGCCCTATGCTGTTCTCACTCAGGATATGGCGCTTTTGCCTCACCAAATTTCCCCTTTCATCCCCATGTCCTCCCCTCTCTAACATACTTTTTAACCCTTTAATTCCTGACAGTGTTTCCCATATGCAAATGTTTCCCTGGGTACAGGAGAGCCTGTTCCAACTCCGCAACTTTGTGAATCCAGTCACACGGAAATTTCAATCATTTCAGGACCTCAAATCTGAAAGCCAAATAGCAAAGCACATGCTATATTCATATCTCCAAATATCTATCGAAACTTTCTCCCTCCCTTACCAAACCAAGATCCTTTGAAATCATTTGCTCCCAGTGACCCTACCAAATGCGAATAATATCTGCTCTATACCAAATACTCCAGGAGAATCTCCAGCTCTCTGTGGAGTGTCACTCCTATATGCGCAAATGGTCTCAACTCACACAACAACAAATTTCCACCCCTCAGTGGGCTAAAATATGGTCCTCAACCTCCAAAATATGATGTGTGGCACAGAGAGAGACAGAATACAAAGTGTTATACTTTTGGTACAGGACCCCTGAGGTTTTACACCACTACAACCCATCCCTTTCACCTCACTGTTGGAGGTGTGTGAAAATCAGTGGGACTCAATATCACATTTTTTGGCAATGTGAACTGATTGTTCCTTTTTGGTCCATGGTAATAACAATGCTCCAACAGATTTTTGAAACCCCTATCCCACTGGACCCGGTGCATCTCCTTCTGGGTCTCCCACTCCCTGGACTGGGAAAGGCCTTGAACAAACTAGCTTCCTATATCTTACTAGAAGCAAAAAGAGCCATTCCTTTATATTGGTTATCTATTCAATCTCCAACCCAAGCTCAGCTTTTACAAGGTATCAAGGACCTACACAGAATAGAGCACACAATGGCTATGGTAGAGGATACTGTTCATGGGTTGGACAAGATATTGGCTTTATGGGATAATTCGGTATATGGCTTACCTCTTCAGAAAACCCCACAAGTAACCCCTTGTCATCTTGTCAACAACCAACTCCTAGCTTCCTCTGCGGTCCTCATTACTCACTGTAACCCACTGCATGTACATCCCCCCACCGGGTGTTTACCCAGCTTACACCCAATTATTATTAATCATGGTTTCTTCTTATAAGTGATTTCCTCTGCCTGATAATCCACATGTGTTATTCTTTTTTGTCTTTGTTCCAATTTCTACTACATTTATTTACATGATTTATTTTTGTTTTCCTTTTACCACTGAATGTATGATTTCTCTTATTCAGCATACATATTGTTCGTCATGTTTTTCTCTGAATCTTTTCAATAAAAATACAAATTATATAAAAAAAAAATAAAAAAAAATATGCATTTTTTTTATTTTTTGTTAGGGTTGCATTGCATTGCACAATCTGCAGATCGTGGGTGTAATGCCACAGTCACGCAGACTGCTTGTGTAGCTGTCTGCCCGTACCTCCTATAAAGGCAGCCAGTTACCCTCTGACAGAAAGCTCAATGAACTACCTAGAGCAGGGGTAGGCAACCCCCAGCACGCAAAGCCTCTTTTGCCAGCACGCTACTCCCTCTCCAACAGCAGAGCAGTGCAGGGACGTGTCAGTGAGACGTTAATGCATTTCAAGCTCACAATTCCCCATGACGCCACACATTGTAAACAATGGGAAACATGGATTGGTTATCCAACTTAGTTGTAGCTGCGATCGTCAGCTCTTGTGATGGGGAAGAGATTGGGTGCAGTTCTGCTATGGGGGCGATCCCCGTTTCCAGGAGGAGGACTGTGATTGGCTACTGCCAAAGCCAATCACAGTCCTGCTAGCCCAGCCCACCATCTGGATGACTCGCTTGGTTGCCATTACCAATTTTAAAGAAGGGATTTCACTGCGATTGAGAAATCAGATGACAGTTTGTGGAATTACTGTTGAGCTTCTAGGATCTTTGTTGGAAAAAAATATAAATAATAATAATCTCCAAAGACATGCTGGTAGGTTAATTGGCTTCTGTCCAAAATTGGCCCTAGTATATGACTACGAGTTGGGGACCTTGGATTGTGGGCTCCTTGAGGGTAGGGACCAATGTGAGCGTGTGATGTATGTGCGGAGCACTACATAAATTGACGGCACTATATGGGTACCTTAAATAAATAATAATATAATAGATGAGCATCTTAATGCGACACAATGTACAGGGATAGGGACAATTGTAGACACTTACTCAGATTGAACTAGATATAAAGGTTGAATAAAGACACCAGTCTAACTATGTTAGGCCCCTTCCACATGTGCAGACTGTTCAGATCCACCTGTCAGTTTTTGCAGGTGGATCTGAACAGTCGCTCCATACAGCTCTATGGAGCGATGGATGGCAGTGGTGACATGTCCGCTGACATCCGATCCAATCCGCTCAGCAAAATCCAGACAGATGGATGTCCTATTTTCCATCCGTCTGGCGGATCGTATGAAAACAGACAAGCGGTCCGTAATCATCCGATCCCCCCATAGAGGAGAGCGGGGCTCTGACAGGTCTGTCCCTGCACAGTATGCAGAGACAGACTTGTCATCCGCCGGCTCAGCGGGGATCAACAAAGCGATCCCCGCTAAGCAAGCGGATGCCTAAATATGGATCCACACGTCTGAAAGGGGCCCAACTGTGTTTTTGAGGGGCACTGTGATGGGGAGGGCTCTCAGGAGGACCTGAAAAAGTGGGAGGGGCTCTGAGATAGGGACACAAATGTGCGTAGGGGGCTCTAAAGGGGGGACGAAAAAGTGGAGGGCTCTGATGGGACATAAATGTGTGTGAGGGGGGCTGTGATGATCTTACACCAACCCCCTTCACTACCTTTGGGTTCACGTCCTATTGTCCCCCATATAAAGGCTTTCTACCTACCATTGTACCCTAGAGCTGCACGATTCTGAAAAAAAAATGAGAATCGCAATTTTTTTGCTTAGAATAAAGATCATGATTCTCTGCGTAATGTCATCTTTCACATTATACAAACAATAGGGCTAACTTCACAGTTTTTTTATTTAATTTTTTTTATTCATTAAAGCATATTTTTTCCCCCAAAAATTGCATTTGAAAGACCGCTGCGCAAATACAGTGTGACATAAAATATGGCAACGACCATCATTTTATTCTCTAGGGTCTCTGCTAAAAATAAAAAATAAAAATTATATATATAAAATGTTCGGGGGATCCAAGTAATTTTCTAGCAGAAAATACTGATTTTAACTTGTAAGCAACAAGTGTCAGTAAAAAGGATTAGTATTTAAGTGTCAGTCACTGGCTATCTGCTCACTGGAGCACTGGGCTGTGGAGGGGGTGGGGCGGGAGCAGCTGGCTCGTGTTTTTAGCTGAGAGGCTGTGCCAGGTGATGTTCCAGGGTTGTGTTCAGATCCCAAAAATACTGTCGCAATTTTTCCCCAGCTTAAATTAGCTCTGTGAGGTCAGCTGACAGCGGGCTTCAGCCTGCTGTCTGCTGAAAACAGGTCACAAGAGTGCAGAACGAACTGCACTCCTGTGATCTACAGAAGAAGCTTTCCCATAGAAGTCAATGGACCTGAAGTCGCGCCTGAGCCACACCACACTGTTCAGAAAACTGACTGGACTGTTTTTCAATTCACACTGAATTCGCACTCTGGCTGCAGTGGATATATGTGAACAGGCACAATAAAAGCAATTGTCTTACACGTCAGAAGAACTGGATGTGGTTCAAATTGCATCCAATTCACATATGTGTGAACCTAGACTCAAAGAAAAATATCAGTGCTTAGACAACTGGTGAACGCAACTCACTCATGTATTCCAGCATTGTGGAAATCCCCCTCACCCCCGACAGCTGAGCAGTGAAATAGACAAGTTGAAAATATCAAAGAAAGCCTCACTAAGAATACCCATCCCAACAGTTCTTAAAGTGATTGTAAAGTCTCATTTAAAAAAGAAAATAATAATAATAAAACATATACTTACCTGCTCTGTGCATTGGATTTGCACAGAGTAGCCCGGATCCTCCTCCTCTCAGGTCCCTCTTCGGTGCTCCTGGCCCCTCCCTCCTGTCGAGTGCCCCAAACAGCAAGCACCTTGATATGGGGGCACCTGAGCTGAGCTGCAGCTCTGTGTGTCCAGTCAGACACAGAGCTGTTGTGCGGCCCGCCCCCTCTCTCTCCTGATTGGCTAACTTTAATTGACAGCCGCAGGAGCCAATGGCGCAGCTGCTGTGTCTCAGCCAATCAGAAGGGAGAGTCTCGGATGGCCGAGGGACTCATGGACATCGCTGGGCAGAGATGGGGCTTAGGTAAGTATTAGGGGGTGCTGGGGCGGCTTCTGCACACAGAAGCCTTTTTATTTTAATGCATAGAATGCATTAAAGCGGTTCTGCACACACTTTAGTAAATCTCTTTGCCTTCCAAATCAGGCAAAGAGTACTAAAATTGCCGTTTTTTTTACTTACCTTGTAATTGCTGCCGGTCTTTCCTCGGTCTCTTCGGGGGTGGGCGGGGTCTGTGCGGGGATCCACGTCATGCCGCACTGTCTCCTGGGATCTGGTGCGATTCATCCCAGGAGTCAGTGTGGACATCCGCCGAAAACTCGCAAGATTTACAGGCCTCCGGCCGAAATCTTGTGAGATTTACGGGCCTCCGGCCGAATTCTCGCAAGATTTCGGCGAACGTGATGCATGCTGGTTCCCATAACGAAAGGGAACAAGGAAGTGAATGCTTGTGGGTTTCAAATGCCCACAAGCAAAATGACATTTCTGCTGGTTTATATTTTAAAAGTGAAGAGTTTTCAGACATACGGACACTAATAACGGACGGACACCAAAAATGCGAGTTAATTATAAGACTAAAAATTATTTTAACATGACAAAAAAAAAAAAAAATAGTGTGTGCAGAACCGCTTTAAGATAAAAAAAACTTCTGCTTTTACAACTCCTTTAAATTATGCCCTGACCCCATTTAGAACAAGTCACCCCCAAATACTTCAAAATATTTTCAAATACAAAATAGTTTAAAATTATATTTAAAGCGGACCTCCACCCTAAAGTGGAAGTTCCGCTCATCGGAACCCTCCCCCTTTCCGGTGCCACAATTGGCACGGGGGAGGGGGGTGCAGATACCTGTATAATCCAGGTATCTGCACCCACTTCCAGGACAAGCTAGTCGCAGATGCCCCCCCCCCCCCGTTGTGTTCTGGGAAACACACATTTCCCAGGACACAATGGGGACCAGTGAAGACACGCAGCGCGACTCCAGGACACAATGGGGACCAGTGAAGACACGCAGCGCGACTCGCGCATGCATAGTAGGGAACTACAGTGAAGTTGCAACGCTTCACTTCCTGATTCCCTGACAGAGGATGGTGGGGGGGCAGCCAAGAGACGAGCGATTGCTCGTCATCTGCTGCCGACATCGCTGGACCCTGGGACAGGTAAGTGTCCATTTATTAAAAGTCAGCAGCTGCAGTATTTGTAGCTGCTGACTTTTAATATTGTTTATTTTTTTTAAGGTGCAGCTCCGCTTTAACTGTCCTTTTTCATGTAAGAACATACTACTGTTACTGCTGTAAGATTTATCAGTCATGCCTTCACCATTGTTTATCCGTAAACTGTGTTCGATATCTATAACCACAAAAACATAACCACTTGGGCGCCAAAAGGTTTTACCCCCTTCATGACAGGGCAATTTTTTTTATATCCGGCACTGTGCTACTTTAACTGGCAATTGCGCAGTCATGCAACACTGTATGCAATAAACAAAACATTTAAAAAAAAAAAATAAATAATAAAAAAAAATCTATATTTTCTACTCTATTAAAGTGGTTGTAAACCCTAGAAAAAAATAAAAATAAACCCCAAAAAATAAAATAAAAAAAAAACCTGCAAGACAAAAGGCATAATGAGCTAGTATGCATAGCATACTAGCTCATTATGAATTACTTACCTTAGATCGAACCCCGTGCAGCCGCCCTTGTACCCCGCTCCGGCTGCCAACATTGCGCCCAGAGATACTTCTGGGTATCACGGGCTCCAGCGCTGTGATTGGCCGGAGCCGCGATGACGTCACTCCTGCCGGTAACGGCACATCTAACTTCAGTGCGCATATGCCAATGATGTCGGCACATCCAAATGCAGGGGATATCTCCTAAACCTTAGTTTAATAGGCTTACCTATAGAAAAAAGTGGTTGTAAACTGTAAAGGGTACATATCCAATAAAATCGGATTTCTTTATAAAAACTTAAGCCATGCTACAGTATTACCGTATTTATCAGTGTATAACACGCACCCCAAGTTTAGGAGGGAAGTTTAAGGGGAAAAAAACGTACATTTTAAATGCCCATCAATGCAGCCTTGCACACACTGCAGCCGTCTCCAGTGTCCATCTGCAGCCTTCCCCAAAATTGCAGCATGTTTTGGTTTTAAATTTAGCGCCTCCGCGATCTTTGGCTTCCCTCGCCACCGACAGACCGCGCCGAGCTGAGTGTACGCGTGTATGATGGACACACGGCTCGGTCAATGTCGGCAGCGGTCCACAGACAGCAGAGATCGGCGTATAACACGCACCCACGATTTTCCCCTGATTTTAAGGGGGAAAAGGTGCATGTTATACGCCGATAAATAACGGTATTATGCTACATGGCTTTGTTAAAAAAATATCACAATAAGGCTGCTTTCACACTGGGGAGGTTGGCAGGCGTTATTGCGCTAAGAATAGCGCCTGCAAACCGACCCGAAACAGCTTTTGCTGTTCCTTCAGTGTGAAAGCCCGAGGGCTTTCACACTGAAGCGGTGCGCTTGCAGGACGCTCAAAAATGTCCTGCAAGCCGCATCTTTGGAGCGGTGAAGGAGCGGTGTGTTCACCGCTCCTATACCGCTCCATCCCATTGAAATCAATGGGAGACCGCGGGGATACCGCCCGCAAAGCGCCGCGGAGGTTTTTAACCCTTTTTTGGCCGCTAGCGGGGGTTAAAACCACCCCGCTAGCGGCCGCATACCGCGGGTAAAACGATGGTAAAGCAGCGCTAAATATAGCGCTGCTTTACCGTCGCCGCCCCGCACCGCCCCAGTGTGAAAGCAGCCTAAGGCTTAATGTACACGGGACATTTTAAAACCTCCCCTGAACTATTTAACTTGACAGGTAGTAAAGGACCTTTAAAAATTTCAGTTTAGGAGCGTTTTAAAAAAAAATATTTTTTTATTTATTTTTTTAGTCAAAAATGTATCTCCATTAAAAATGCCAGTAAATGAGACGCAGCTAAAAACGCAAGTTACCGCGTTTACAAGCTGTTATAGGCATTTGGCATTTCAAATGCCTCTGAACATCCGTCCTGAATACATTTTTTTGCTTTCCAAAAAATGCTTCTAAACTCAACTGCCTAGAAACCACTATAAAACAACCCCGTGTACATGTACTGATAAGATAACAGAGGAGAGTCCAGGGGCAGCTCAAATAAACACCCAACTGCTCCTAAACTTCTGTTTACCAGCAGCAGTGTACATCTTTGGCCTCATGCACACGAGACGATGTAAAACGCGTGTTCAGAGGCAGTTGGACACTTTTTTCAATGTTATCCTATGTGTCCATGTACACAGTAGTCTAGTTTTTTGGCGTTTTTAGGCAGTTGCGTTTAACCTCGTTTTTCCCAAAGCGAAAAAAAAAAACGGCTCAGACGCAAAAATTTTCCACGTTTCAAACGCCAAATGTGGCTAAACGTGGCTAAACACAGCAAAACACGTCAAAACGTGTCAAATCTGGGACAAAACGCACCAAAACGTCGGTACCGCGTTTTCGTTTATAAGCTTATGCCCTATTTTTTTGACATAACAAATCTCCAAAATTATGGCAAATGAAAAAAAATATTTTAAACAATTGTAATTGCTTGCAATGATTCATAGACCATTTATATATCCTAATGAGCCCTTGATCCAATCCAATACACCACTAGCATTGCTGTTATCCTAAGTATAATTGGAATTTGACCCACATGTTAGATTTGAACAAGCAACTTGTGGCAGGTGACCTGGCAAGTGGACAATCCACAACTTGTGGCAGGTGACGTGGTACGTGACGTGGCAAGTGGACAATCCACAACTTGTTGCAGGTGATGTGGCAGGTGACATGGCACAACTTGTGGCAAGTGAACAATCCACAACTTGTGGCAGGTGACGTGGCAAGTGGACAATCCACAACTTGTGGCAGGTGACGTGGCAAGTGGACAATCCACAACTTGTGGCAGGTGACGTGGCAAGTGACGTGGCAAGTGGACAATTCACAACTTGTGTCAGGTCTTGTGGCAAGTGACGTGGCGTCACATCACATGGCAAGTGTTTTAATTATTTTTTATTGATACATTTTTCACATATACAAAGAATATTTCACATTATTACAAATTCTTATATATGTATACACACATATACAATATTTGTACATAAATAAATACATAACAAATAAACAAACAAAAAGAAAAACACACAAACAAAACACATGGATCAATCTCGATATATTTTTCAAAGAAACCAATAGCAGTCCCCCGTCTTCCCCCTTTTCCTGATATAATTCATTACCCCCTCTGACTTAATTCGAACAATGTTTTCTTTAGTATTCTTTTTTCCCTGTTTTTTCCCTCCCCTCTCTCCCCCCCCCCCTTACGTAGTTAACCACTCCCCAATCCATCTCTCACCACCCTTCCTATAATCCCCTGTTGTGTTTATGTATTTATATTACACCTTATGTGAGATATAATGACGTCCTCTTCCAGAGGCAAGTGGACAATCCACAACTTGTGGCAAGTGATGTGGCAAGTGACGTGGCGTCACATCACGTGGCAAGTGGACAATCCACAACTTGTGGCAGGTGACGTGGCACGTGACGTGGCGAGTGGACAATCCACAACTTGTGGCAGGAGACGTGGCAAGTGACATGGCAAGTGGACAATCTACAACTTGTGGCAAGTGACGTGGCACAACTTGTGGCAAGTGAACAATCCACAACTTGTGGCAGGTGACGTGGCAAGTGAAGTGGCAGGTGGACAATCCACAACTTGTGGCAGGTGACGTGGCAAGTGACGTGACAGGTGGACAATCCACAACTTGTGGCAGGTGACGTGGCAAGTGATGTGACAGGTGGACAATCCACAGCTTGTGGCAGGTGACGTGGCAAGTGGACAATCCCCAACTTGCGGCAGGTGACGTGGCAAGTGACATGCTAAATACAAGTACAGTGCTGCTCTCACAGCTGCTGCTACTCACTCTGGTCTCCCAAAATGGCGGAAATAGTTAAATAATACTATTTTTTGAGCTTGGGGAAGGTCTTATGAGGTTATCTTATAAACGCTTCTAGGCGAAAACGCGGTAAAGCGATGTAAAACGCTGCTAATCGTGGCAAAACGGGCGGTTCGAAGCGCCGGTTTCAGCTTTTAGAAACATGCGTTCAGCAGAGTTTGCACCGGCATCTCGTGTGCATGGGGCCCAAGTGTACATTAATTGTGTGGAAGTTATAGCATCTACAAACTATGTTGTATATAATAGAAAATTGATCAATTCCAATGTACTGACGGCCTAATGACTTGAGGCCCTTAAAGTATAACTAAAAAAGGTAAAACTTGTATTTTAGTTTTGGATAGAGTGCAGAGGGATTGGAACCCGTGTCAGTTTTTACTGGTCACTGTGCCCCCTATTTGTCCTGTTTACCATTATCATTGTAAAAAGTAAAACTCTTACAATATAGATACTCAGGGCAAACATGGCTATATGACCAAATGGGAGCAAGCTCTTGGGCAACAACTCTCCATTGCACAGTGGCAAGTCATATGGTCCCGGGCAGCCAAAAGCTCTATCTGCACTGACTACAAGGAAAACACATACAGAGAGTATTTGATCCCCTGTTGATTTTGTACATTTGCCCACTGACAAAGAAATGATCAGTCTATAAAATTTTATTTTACCAGTGAGAGAAAGGAACAAAAAAAAAATTGGAAAAACCCATTTAAAAAAGTTATAAATTGATTTGCATTTTAATGAGTGAAATAAGTATTCGCCTTTGCAAAACATGACTTAGTACTTGGTGGCAAAATCCTTGTTGGCAATCACAGAGGTCAGAGGTTGCTTGTAGTTGGCCACTAAGTTTGCACACATCTCAGGAGGAATTTTGTCCCACTCCTCTGTTCAGATCCTCTCCAAGAGGTTGAGGCTGACATTTGGTAACTCAAACCTTCAGCTCCCTCCACATATTTTCTATGGGATTTAGGTCTGGAGACTGGCTAGGCCACTCCAGGACCTTAATGTGCTTCTTCTTGAGCCACTTCTTTGTTGCCTTGGCCATGTGAAGAGAGGGTGAATCTCCCTAATGGGGGCACTTTGTTCCCTCATTGTATAAAGTGCTATTCATTTGGTACATGACCCCTACCCGCCTGCACGCCATATACCTGTCGTCCTCGGATCGCTGCTGGAGGTGTTGTAAGGATCGGGGGACCTTACTCTATTGGCAGTGCCCATCTTTGCAATCTTATTGGTGCTCGGTCCAGGAACGCCTTCACTGGCTCTATGAGATCGATGTCCCCCCTCCCAAAAACATCTTTTAGGGTTACTCCCCACTAAATTACCTGGTTTATCCAAAAAACTGACAAGTCATATCCTGACAGTGCCCAGATGTTTGTAAGTCCTCCAATGGAAGAGATGAAGCCTGCCGACTACAACCAAGCTCTATGGTAGGATCAAGGATGTAGAGATTATGGAGTCCCTGATAGCACGCCTGGCTAAGAAGATAGATCATCACTGTGCGGTCTGGGAGCCCTGGCATCTCAGAGAGGATCCCCCAGGGCTTTAAAGACCCCTCTCAGCTCAGAAATCTGACTGTTCGGCACAGGGCGGTTAGCACTCTCGCCTAGCAGTAAAAAGGGTTGCTGGTTTGAATCCCAACCACGGCACTACCTGCCTGGAGTTTGCATGTTCTCTCTGTGTCTGCGTGGGTTTCCTCTGGATACTCCGGTTTCCTCCCACATCCCAGAGACATGCTGGTAGGTTAATTGGCTCCTGTCCAAAATTGGCCCTAGTATATGAATGTGAGTTGGGGACCTTTGATTGGGGGCTCCTTGAGGGGGAGGGACTGATGTGAGTGTCAGTGTGTGATGTATGTGTAAATTGACAGAGCTTATGGGTACCTTAAATAAACAATAATATACTAGATGAGCATCTTAAAGAGATTCATTGTATAGGGATAATTGTAGACACGCACACTCACTCAGGTTAAACTGGATGGACTGGTGTCTTTATTCAACCTTACTAACTATGCAACTATGTTCGCGGACCCAGGGGTGATGAGCCTTGTCTTCCCAGGTTTCTTATTTTCTCTTCTTTTGTTTCTTCATCTTTCTCTTGTTGTATGTTGGATTATTTATTTTTTATAAATCCAGTGAGCATCCATTTTGGCCTGAAGTCGCTGGAAAAGGTCTCCATAGGAACCTACTACAATGTTTCTACACATCTGGTCTGCCTGATTTCCTAGTAGTCCATATACTAAATGTCTAATGCAGCGTACACACGCTCGGACTTTCCCGCAGGATTGTCCGCCGGACCTAGTCCAGCGGACGAACTGCCGGACTTTCCGAGCGTGTGGACTTGCCCACACACACCCAGACCTTTGGCTTTGAGTTTTTGGCCAAAGTCCGCAGGACTTTTGAACTGAACGGACTTGCCTCGCACGCGGAGGCAAGTCCGTTCATTTACCACGAAACTCCAGGTAGACGGGACTAGCGTAGGCAGTGAATGCCACCACGCTAGCCCCAAGGTGAATCCCTACGCCGAAAAAATGGCGTTGGGGTCCCCCCCAAATCCATCTCAAACCCTTATCCGAGCACGCAGCCCGGCCGGTCAAGAAAAGGGGGGGGGGGGACGAGCAAGCGCCCCCCCCTCCTGAGCCGTACCAGGCCGCATGCCCTCAACATGGTGGGGGGCCCTGGGGAAAGGTGGGCCCTGCGGCCCCCCCCCACCCCAAAGATCCTTGTCCCCACGTTGATGAGGACAAGGGCCTTTTCCCGACAACCCTGGCCGTTGGTTGTCGTGGTCTGCGGGCAGGGGGCTTATCGGAATCCAGGAGCCCCCTTTAATAAGGGGGCCCCCAGATATCGGCCCCCCACCCTATGTGAATGAGTATGGGGTATGATGTACCCCTACCCATTCACCTAAGGGAAAACAGTGTAAATAAAAAAAAAAACTACACAATTTTTTAAAAATATTTTATTGCACAGCTCCGGGGGTCTTCTTCCGTCTTGGGGGGACTTCTCGCCGAACTCCTCCGCTATCTTCTGCTCTTTTACCTAGCTCTTTCACTAGCAGCGGAGCACGGCTTTCTTCTTCGTCGCCGCCGTCGTCGTCGTCTGGGGGTCTTGTTCCGACTTCGGGGGTCTCCTCTGTTCTTGCCGGTGGCCGGGGCTTCTGTTGCCGTCGTCGCCGCCTTCTGCTTCTTGTTCTTCTTTCTTCATCCGATGTTGACACGACTCTCTCTCTGGCCGGAATGGCAGAGACACGCTGTGACTTATATAGGGACAAGGGGCGGGTCACATGCTCATGTCACATGGTGACTCCACCCCCATATGATGTCACAGTCCCGGAGGATGCTGGGACTGTGACATCATATGGGGGCGGGGTCACCATGTGACATGAGCATGTGACCCGCCCCTTGTCCCCATATAAGTCACATCACAGCGTGTCTCTGCCATTCCGGCCAGAGAGAGCGTTGTGTCAACATCGGATGAAGAAAGAAGAACAAGAAGCAGATGGAGACGACACCGACAACGGCAACAGAAGCCCCGGCCACCAGCAAGAACAGAAGAGACCCCCGAAGTCGCTACAAGACCCCCAGACGACGGCGGCGACGAAGAAGAAAGCCGGGCTCCTCCACTAGTGAAAGAGCTAGGTAAAAGAGCAGAAGATAGCGGAGGAGTCCAGCGAGAAGACCCCCCAAGACGCAAGAAGACCCCTGGAGCTGTGCAATAAAATATTTTTAAAAATTGTGTCATTTTTTATTTACACTTTTTTCCTTAGGTGAATAGGTAGGGGTACATCGTACCCCATACTCATTCACATAGGGTGGGGGGGCCGGGATCTGGGGGCCCCCTTAGTAAAGGGGGCTCCCGGATTCCGATAAGCCCCCCGCCCGCAGACCCCGACAACCAACGGCCAGGGTTGTCGGGAAGAGGCCCTTGTCCTCATCAACATGGGGACAAAGTGCTTTGGGGTGGGGGGGCCGCAGGGCCCCCCTTTCCCCAGGGCACCCCCCATGTTGAGGGCACGCGGTCCCCTTTCCTGACCGGCCGGGCTGCGTGCTCGGATAAGGGTCTGAGATGGAGTTTTTACAGCGTAGGGATTCCCCTTTAAATCCATGCCAGGTGACGGGGCTAGCGTGGCGGCATTTACTGCTTTTGCTAGCCCCGTCTACCTGGAGTCACGTTCTAACTGAACAGACTTTCCTCCGTGTGCGAGGCAAGTCCGTTCATTTCAAAAGTCCCGCGGACTAGCACACAGACGGCGGGATTGTCCGCCTGACTGCCGAGGCATTTTTAGGGTCAGTTCACACCACAAAAGTGCACTCATACGTTCCGGATCAGTTTTTGCTTACAGTTCACACCACACGCAGTTCCAGTGTGTTTTGGATACAATTTGCTAGGCTCCAGTACAGTTCTGTGCAGAAAAAATGCAGCACGCTCTACTTTTTTTTTCTGCACCGGAAACTGACTGCACATGGAAAATATTGCATGCATTTTTAGTGCAGAAAAAAGCGCACGGA
The DNA here is from genome assembly GCA_028564925.1 of Lithobates sylvaticus. Classification (NCBI taxonomy): domain Eukaryota; kingdom Metazoa; phylum Chordata; class Amphibia; order Anura; family Ranidae; genus Lithobates; species Lithobates sylvaticus. The sequence goes on along the minus strand of CM053032.1, from coordinate 94,423,601 downwards.
ACTGCATCTGGTGTGAACAAGCACTCAAGTTTCAGGGATTTCTTCTCACTTCATGTTTGGCTATGGGACAGGAAATGAAGGAAAATCTCTGCAATAGAACATGAGATGGCAAAAAAAAAAAAATGTGATTGTGGTTAATTATAGTGGCATGAAATGAAAAATAATGTTTTTTTTTTTTTATTATTTTTGGGCAGTTTTCCTGATAATAAAAATCAGGAGATATCCAATATCATTTACAGCCAAACGTAGGCCCAAATTTCCCTGCAAAAAAACATGGCATAATTTACTGTGTCTGTGTTCAGGGCAACATACCTGCACACTTTCACATTAGGACAAGCGGCTGTGACCGTGCCCCGCATGTCCTAATAGGCATCAATGGGCTGTACGCAGAACCTGACGTTTCAGAAGCTGCAAAAAATATCCCTCTCACACTATAGGGGCATCATCACCCAGGTGAACAAGGCCTTAGTAGTTGTGACATGTACAGTTTTACTAAGATATGCCAAAGTTGCAAAACTGTGATCAGGCATTAAGATCTGATTACCTTCAGGCATTGAACTCAAAACCCCAAAAATGTACATATTGCAGCTTACCAATCATTAGATGTGGTGCATGCAGGCATATACTGGCACTCAGGACTACCAGGAGGGGGGGGGGCGTTGTTCAGTGGGCCGGTTTCAGGGACAGCTTTTGGGGCTATAGCCCTGAGTCCCAGAAGTCTCCAACCACCACGGCCCAGCTTACTACCGGGCCCTGGGCTCTCTGCAGCCATGCAGAACGGGAGAGTGGGCAGGCAGCAAGGGAGAGCCGGGTGAGCAAGAGAGCAGAGAGATGACATGGTCATCTGCATCACTGCTGTTCCACCCTCACTGTGCAGCCACGGGCAGCAGAGAGGTGACATCATCTCTCACTGCCCGCCCTCTCTCTGGTGACCTAGATGTAAGGAGTGGCTCTCTGGGGACCCTGATGTAAGGAGTGGCTCTCTGGGGACCCTGATGTAAGGGGGGGGGCTCTCTGGGGGACCCTGATGTAAGGGAGGGGGGCTCTCTGGGGGACCCTGATGTAAGAGGGGGGGCTCTCTGGGGGACCCTGATGTAAGGGGGGGCTCTGGGGACCCTGATGTAAGAGGGGGCTCTCTGGGGGACCCTGATGTAAGAGGGGGGGCTCTCTGAGGACCCTGATGTAAGAGGGGGGCTCTCTGGGGGACCCTGATGTAAGAGGGGGGCTCTCTGGGGACCCTGATGTAAGAGGGGGGGCTCTCTGGGACCTTGATGTAAGAGGGGGCTCTCTGGGGACCTTGATGTAAGGGGGGAGGCTTTTTTTGCGCAATTGCATATAGTTTATATACTGTTTTTGTGCAAGTTTGCAAGTGGGCCAGGCTGGATGAAGTCCAGGGTCACATTTTTGTCCCAGTCCAGCCCTGGGTGCATGCATTGGTTTTCTTTTTGTTATGCTTTTTCCCGTTTTCGACTGGTGCTCTGGCAGTAACACACCTCCTTTATAAGAGTGTTTTTACTCTGGATAAAGGGGAAACAAAAAGGAGAAACAGAGACACCCCTGGAGTCTGGACAGTAGAATTGCGAATACAGCCATCACATCTAAGAAATGGTAAACAGAAATTTAATAAAATGGTTTGCTTGTGGATGTGATATTATTTTAAGCAATTACATGTTTATGTATATATAATAAATTGTAAAGTGCGCGCTTTCCGCCGTTAGCAGTCAAACACGGAAGAGACAGCGCTGACAGCAACATCCCGCCAAAACCCCACAGTGCCTCAGACATGAGCTTATTCGTCAACTCATTACCACCATCACCCCCCTTATAAAACTACATACACTATTAGGAAGATGCTCACCGGCTACCGGTCTTCAGGCCCGTCACACCACACGTTGATAATGGCGAACCGGTTTTTTTTTTTTTTTTTCCTCTTTGAAACAGCAGATTTGCCGACAACGGCTGCGCTCGCACAGACTTGTGGGATTTGAAGTTCTAAGTAGTGAAGAAAGCCTTTCCAGAGTAACAGCAGATACTACAAATCCCGACATGCTGTGCGCGAAGAGCAGCCGTAGGTGGGACGGTTCAGAGTACTGTATTGCTAATGTTGAAACTGCAATGTGGTAGTGTGTTAATGAGTCCGCTGTTCGTCAGTGCTGATTAATTATCGTGTAAGTACTGAATGTTAATTGGAAAAAAAAAAAATCCAACAGGCATACTCTTGAATACAATAAACTTATTTTCCCAATCTTCTGCAGAATGCCCAGCTCTGTGTGCATTTATGGCACAGTGCCAGTATGCTAGGAGGAATGGCGTCATCCTGAATCGGCCAATCTTGGCTGTTCTGCCAAGAACTCCAACTCACCAGAATCTCCAACCACCTCACTTCCGGGTACAGTTTTCAGCAATTAGGCAGGTTTCACACTGGGGCGGTGGGGGCGGCGGCGGTAAAGCAGCGCTATATTTAGCACTGCTTTACCGTCGTTTTAGACGTGGGGTGGGGTGGTTTTAACCCCCGCTAACGGGTGAAAAAGGGTTAAAACCCCCCGCAAAGCACTGCTGCAGCAGCGCTTTGCCGGCGGTATTACCGCGGTGTCCCATTGATTTCAATGGGTAGGAGCGGTGAATACACCGCTCCAAATATACTGCTGCTAGCTAGCGCACCGCTCCAGTGTAAAAGCCCCCCGGCTTTCACACTGGAGTTAAAGGACCAGCTTTTTTCAGGCGCTATTTTTAGCGCTGTAGCGCCTGAAAAACGCTTAGGTGTGAAAGGGGCCTTAGGCTGGTTTCACACTGGGGCGGTGGGGGCGGCGGCGGTAAAGCAGCGCTATATTTAGCGCTGCTTTACCGCCGTTTTAGCCGGGGTGTTAAAACCACCCCGCTAGCGGCCGAAAAAGGGTTAAAACCCCCCCGCAAAGCGCCTCTGCAGCGGCGCTTTGCCGGTGGTATTACCGCGGTACCTCTGTGGTGTCCCATTGATTTCAATGGTTAGGAGCGGTGAATACACCGCTCCAAATATGCTGCTAGCAGGACTTTTTTTACCGTCCTGCTAGCGCACCACTCCAGTGTGAAAGCCCTCCGGCTTTCACACTGGAGTTAAAGGACCCACTTTTTTCAGGAGCTATACAGGCGCTATTTTTAGCGCTGTAGCTCCTGAAAAACGCCTAGGTGTGAAAGGGACCTTAGAGATTTACACGAGTTGGCGTTTTCGGCAGAACCCCAGGAGCGTACACAGTCCTGTACTGGATGATTTTGCTGTTATTACACAACACCGCCAGCTACTAACCAAAAACATGGCTGCCTCCAAGGTGGTTACAACTTTTTTTCTCTGTGCCCACTGTTCTGTCAAACCAGCAAAATCATCCAGTACTGGAAGGAATACGCTCCCGGGTTCTGCTGAAAACTCCAACTCATGTAAATCTCCAATTATTGCTGAAAACTGTAACAGGAAGTGAGGTGGTTGGAGATTTTGGTGAGTTGGAGTCCTCGGCAGAACACCAGCGCTACCTATAGACAAGGTAGGGGCCGGCCTAGAGAGCACTTCGGTCACCTGCGGCGCCAGCAGGGGCGAACTCGGCTAGGGCGGCATGTATTTTTGGGGCCCAAGGCAGCTGGGCTGCTCTTTGGACTGGTGCCACTCACCCGGACTCTCCACGCCAGCCCGAGAGTGCTGCAGCCTATTACCCCTCCTCGTCTGCCCCGGGAACCCCCTGGTGCGGCCTGTTGTATGAGAATGAGGAAGGGTGGTGCAGATGACAGAGCGCAAAGGTACAGCGGCTCTTGCTGGACCAGTGGGGGATACTGAGGAGCGGCTGGGTGGCGGGCCCCAAAAGAAGTACTCTGTGTGTCCGGTGCTGTGGAGAGCCTGACGATGGAGGCCATGGAGAGGTGAGGAGGATCCACCAATGTACATTGTACTGGGGAGGGGGGTGTTCTGTGAGCAGTGCGGGGCTATACTGAGGGCTGGAGATGTACAGGACTTTCCAGACAGAGTTAGTAGGAATCAGGTGGGTCACTGTAGTGGTCAGGTAGGTCAGTGTAAGAATTGGGTAGGTGAGTGTAGTGGTCAGTGTAGGAATCGGGTAGGTCAGTTTAGTGGTTAGGTAGGTGAGTGTAGTGGTCAGTGTAGGAATCGGGTAGGTCAGTTTAGTGGTTAGGTAGGTGATTGTAGTGGTCAGGTAGGTGAGTGTAGTGGTCAGGTGGGTCAGTATAGGAATCAGGTACGTCAGTGTAGTGGTCAGGTGGGTCAGTGTAGGAATCGGGTACAGTTGTGCTAATAAGTTTACATACCCTGGCAGAATTTATGATTTCTTGGCCATTTTTCAGAGAATATAAATGATAACACAAAAACTTTTCTTTCACTCATGGTTAGTGTTTGGCTGAAGCCATTTATTATCAATCAACTGTGTTTACTCTTTTTAAACCATAATCACAACAGAAACTACCCAAATTACTTTTTTAATCCAACAAACAACTCCGCGCTTAGGAACAAGTGGTATAGGTGTGCAGCCTTTCCAAAAAATGGCCCCCTAGAGGGCAATTTAAATAATAAATAAATAAAATTTGGCGCTACCTATATATCCAAGTGTAAGATACTACAGGGTTAATAGGCAAGGGAGAGTAGAGCTATGCACCTATAAGCCTGGCAATTCCTCCATATACTCCCCTCCTATGCAGTTTAAATAAACTGTGCAGAATAATGTAAACTGCGATAGATGCAGGAAAATTTCTTTGGCAGTGCCTATAGATCCAAGTGTAAAGTGTAAAGGTGCTAAGGAGTTAATAAACGAAGAAGAGTAAGAAGTGTGCACCTATATACCTGGCGACACCACCATATACTCCCCTCTTAAGCAGTGTAAATAGACTGTGGTGAAAAAAGGGGGGGGGGGTAGGGGGAGAGGAGTAAGCCCTGTAAGGATAAGATATCCACCCCTGGCTATCCAATCCCCAATGTGCAGTGGGCAGTATATGTAAGTAAATAGTGAAATTACAATATCAAAAGTAAATTAGAATACCATAATAAAGTGCATCAAAAATATATAAATAAGAAATGGTGACAGATCAGTGAAAAATTGATAAATTGATTAATAAATATACCAGTCCCAGTGGAAAAAAAATTATTAGTTAATATGACAAATCAGTGAAAAAATTGGTTAATTAATAACAGTCCCAGTGGGAAAATTAATAAATCAAAAATGAGTTCTGGATAGATATGCCACAGAAAATGTCGGCTTCAGGTGGGTATAATAGTCCAATTGGAAATGGACAAAAAATGGTTTCTTGCAGCAATGATTTCAAACGGTGACTTTTGTGCTTCAGCAGTGATGGTGACTTTTGGTGCTGCCCCCTCTGGCTCCCACACTCACCAGATTTATGTACCCCTGCAGGGGTAAACGGCTTTACAGGTGTCTATGTTGGGTGCTCCTCTGGTCCTCACTCTGGATGGTGTACTGACCGATTGCTCCCTCCGATGGATTCACCCAAGAAACTCCCTTGTAAGGTGTTGGAGGTCCTCAGCAGATATAGGGGGATAGCATCCAGCGATCCCCAATTAGTGTGGGGGATAAACCTTTGAATAGGCTATGAATGGATCCCCTGACATGGGCTGGCAGAGAATAATTCTGTTCTGTTCTGTGTTAGTTAGATTAATAGATAGGTCCGATTCCCTTTAGGAAAAAGTGTCGTAGTTGTAAGATTTTTAAGAAGGGAATGTTATATTCTGGGCACTTAGCAGATATTGCTTGGTAGGACAGAAGTTCGTCGTTCAAGGAGAATTGAGCTCTTATGAGGGGCCTGTGTGAATCAACAGATGGGTTGTGTAGGGACAGGCCCAGCAGGAAATCTGGGTTTTTGTCAAGTGGAGACATGGGTCCGGGTGAAGGTTGCATTCAGTTTTTTGCAGGCAGCTCTAAATTGCAGCAGGGTGGCATTAATCAGCGTGTGAGGTGAATCCCTTTGGGACATGTACAGTGGTGTGAAAAAGTGTTTGCCCCCTTCCTCATTTCCTGTTCCTTTGCATGTTTGTCACACTTAAGTGTTTCGGAACATCAAACTAATTTAAAAAATAGTCAAGGACAACACAAGTAAACACAAAATGCAATTTGTAAATGAAGGTGTTTATTAGGGTTGTCCCGATACCACTTTTTTAAGACCGAGTACATGTACCGATACTTTTTTTCAAGTACTCGCCGAAACCGATTACCGATACTTTTTTTAATGTCATGTGACTGTTTGACTGATGGGCACTGACTGGTGACTGATAGATGGCACTGATAGGCAGCTCTTATGGGCACTGATAGATGGCATGGATAGGCAGCACTTATGGGCACTGATAGATAGCACCGATGGCTGGCACTGACTGAAGGGCACTGACTGATGAGCACTGATAGATGGTACTGACTAATGGGCACTGATAGGCAGCACTTTTTGGCACTGATAGATGGCACTGATAGGCATTTATGGGCACTGATAGGTGGCTGGCACTGATAGTTGGCACTTATGGGCACTGATAGGCAGCACTTATGGCCAGGCACTGATGGGCACTAAAATGCAGCATTGATTTGCAACTGCATAATAAATGACATGAATGATGAGAGGCAAGGAAGGATTTTGCAATGCTATATGGCATATAGCTCTGCAAAATCCTTCCTTGCCTCTCATCATTCATGTCATTTAACATTTAGTATGCTGCAACGCCCATCTTGGTACACCTTGCACTCAGCTGCAGTAAGGCAATGAGGCTTTTACAGCGTCCTGGAGGAATTTTGGCCCACTCATCTTTGCAGAATTGTCCTAATTCAGTTACATTAGAGGGTTTTCGAGCATGAACGGCCTTTTTAAGGTCATACCACAACATCTCAATAGGATTCAGGTCAGGACTTTGGCTAGGCCACTCCAAAGTCTTCATTTTGTTTTTCTTCAGCCATTCAGTGGTGGACTTGCTGGTGTGTTTAGGATCATTGTCCTGCTGCAGAACCCAAGTTCGTTTCAGCTTGAGTACACGAACAGATGGTCGGACATTCTCCTTCAGGATCTCTTGGTAGACAGCAGAATTCATAGTTCCTTTTATCACGGCAAGTCTTCCAGGTCCTGAAGCAGCAAAACAGCCCCAGACCATCACACTACCACCACCATATTTTACTGTTGGTATAATGTTCTTTTTCTGAAATGCAGTGTTCCTTCTACGCCAGATATACTTGGACACACACCTTTCAAAGAGTTCCACTTTTGTCTCATCGGTCCACAGAATGTTGTCCCAAAAGTCTTGGGGATCATCAAGATGTGTTGTGGAGAAATTGAGACGAGCTTTGATGTTCTTTTTGCTCAGCAGTGGTTTTCTCCTTGGAACTCTGCCATGCAGGCCATTTTTGCCCAGTCTTTTCCTGATGGTGGAGGCATGAACGCTGACCTTAACTGAGGCAAGTGAGGCCTGCAGTTCCTTGGACGTTGTTGTGGGGTCTTTTGTGACCTCTTGTATGAGTCGTCGCTGCGCTCTTGGGGTAATTTTGGGCGGCCGGCCACTCCTGGGAAGGTTCACCACTGTTCCATGTCTTCGCCATTTGTGGATAATGGCTCTCACTGTGGTTCGCTGGATTCCCAAAGCTTTGGAAATGGCTTTATAACCCTTTCCAGACTGATAGATCTCAATTACTTTCTTTCTCAATTGTTCCTGAATTTCTTTGGGTCTCGGCATGATGTGTAGCTTTTAAGGATCTTCTGGTGGACCTTACTGTGTCAAGCAGCTCCTATTTAAGTGATGCCTTGATTGTGAACAGGTGTGGCAATAATCAGGCCTGGGTGTGGCTAGAGAAATTTAACTCAGGTGTGGACAACCACAGTTATAGTATGTTTTAACAAGGGGGGCAATCACTTTTTCACACAGGGCCATGATGGTTTGGATTTTTTTTCACCTTTAATAATAAACACCTTCATTTACAAATTGCATTTTGTGTTTACTTGTGTTGTCCTTGACTATTGTTTAAATTGGTTTGATGTTCCGAAACACTTAAGTGGGACAAACATGCAAAGGAACAGGAAGGGGGCAAACACTTTTTCACACCACTGTATGTGGTTGATTTCGGGGGAGTGGGATAGAGGAATCTGAGCAAAGGAATTTTCAAGCTTAATCCAATCCTTACTACTCCTGTGTACGTGCCAGTCGACTATTCTGGTCAGGTGGCAAACCCAGTGATAATTTGGATGTCTGAGAGGCCCAGACCCCCTTGCAGTTTGGGGAGTGTCAGTCTTTCCCAGCTTAGTCTGGGTGTTTTAGAGGACCAAATGAGGTTCCTACACATTCGTTTGTAGGACGAGAAGAACGAAGGGGGAAGTTTAATGGGGATTGCCTGAAAGAGGTAGAGAAGTCTGGGTAGCATGTTCATTTTTAGGTTAGCTGTTCTGCGAAACCAAGAGAAAGGTCCTGCATGCCACTTGTGAAGGTTCTCCTGAATGGTTTGGAGAGCAGGTTGAAAGTTTAGTGCATATAGGTCGGTTAGGCTGATAGGGATTTCAGGTAGGTAATTGCATGGGGTTCCCATCGAAAGGGGAAATTGCTTTTACATTGTGTCACGAGTGCAGTCGGGAGGGTGATGTTCAGAGCTTTTGATTTTGTGAAGTTTGTTTGTAAATTAAAAAGTGTTTTGAATAAAGAGAAGTCTTTGAGGAGGTTAGAGATAGAGCAGGATATCGTCCAAGTAGGCTGCTATTTTATATTTTTTATTGGAGATATGTATTGCCCCCTTTAACATCAATGACAGCTTGAAGTCTTTTGTGGTATTTGTGGATGACGCTCTTTATCTTCTCAGATGGTAAACCTGCCCATTCCTCTTGGCAAAAAGCCTCCAGCTCCTGTAAATTCTTGGGCTGTCTTGCATGAACTGCACGTTTGAGATCTTCCCAGAGTGGCTCAATGATATTGATATCCTTTGACAATTCTTTTGCTTTCCCCATGACTCAGAATCCAGAAATGTCTGGATAGTGCAGCACTAGCTGAAAGATGCAAGGGTCAGTCAGGAGTCCAGAAACTCATTGACCTTTTATACACACACACACACTAATTACAAGCAAACATGTCACAGGTGAGGATGGTTACCTTTATCCGCTTCAGATCCGTAATTTAGACAAAATGCCATGCTATAGCCATCTACAGCGCGGACCAACTTTGCCGGGGGGGGCGTCAATAGACGTCCTCCCGTGCTCGAGCAGCCTGCGTGCCCCCTGCAGGGCGCGCGCAGCATGCTCTGTGATCAGTGAGGATCTGGACTCGCTGAATCACAGATCGGAGTATCCCGACCCCTTACCACGTGATCAGCTGTCAGCCAATGACAGCTGATCATGTGATGTAAACAGAGCCGGTAATCGGCTATTTCTCTTATATTCACCGACTGACACAGCTTTCCTCTTTAGACCATTGGGTTGTTATGCCACCTTCAGGAGAAGACTAGGCATTACATGTTACATGTGATAATAAAACTAGAACTTTCTAGTTCCGCCCAAGGGGCGGTCCCTTAGGTAACAACCCCTTAGCCTCAGTTTTATTTTGCCTAGTGAAGGAGAAAAGACCTAGGAACCCTGATGGGCCCATCGGTCCGTCTATGTTTCTGCAAAAGCTTGGTTTTTGCGCAAGATGATAGATCCTATGATCTGCTATCAACAGCCGGCTGGGTGACAGGCTGGATACCCTTTATCCTTGTAGTCTCCCCAGTCCGGCCATCGAGCGTGTGCAGGTCGCAGCTACGGCTCGGCAGGCCACGACGAAACCTCAGCTCCAGAGGTGGTCGTGAGCTTTTATGCTCCGGGGCATACATATGACCGGGCTACTGATGTCTGCGTCACAGTTTGCCGGGCCAGCAGCTACCCTGTACTGATCAGTGAGTAGTTCTGCGATGGAATGTCTCCCAGCTCTTCCGGACTGGTAAGTACAGCTCTCCCTGCCTCGGTGGGGTTGAGCAGCTGGACATTCCCTGGGAGGTCGATTCGGGGGTCCCTCTCCCCCCTCTCCTCTCTCCCTGTTCCCCTCTCCCTCCCTGTGTACTGCTGTGGGGTGTGTGTGTCTGTGCAGGGCTCTCACGTGGGGAGGTTTAGCGCTGACTGTGTCCTGGGTCCGATTTTCCATGCCCCTGGAGGTGCCTGTGAGTTTCTGTGCCTCATGGTTCTGCATTTGGCGGCCATCTTACGTGTTAGCATGGGCTTCGGCAGACATTTTCCCTGTGATTTTTGTCCTTACACTGGACGTCGGCGGCCATTTTCTGGAAGCCTGAACACGTTTTTTCAGTGTTCTCTAGCAGCAGCATGTGCTCCTGTGTTCTGGCGGCCAATTTTCCTGTGTTTTATGTCCTTATACTGGACGCCGGGCGGCCATTCTCTTTTTTTTTTTTTTTAAATCTTTTTATTAAGTTTTTAAAAGACAGTACATTGCATACATACATATACAACAACAAAACAACATTCTAAACACTACACACATAAACACTGCCCAACACGGGCAACCATCCACCAATAATTGGTGTACAGCGAACTAACATAGTTCGCTCAAACTTCCCCCCCTTCCTCCCTCCCTCCCCCCCTACCCTCCTTCGCTACCCTCCCTATACCTCCCTGCCTTGCTTGAACTAAATTCTGCAGTACGTAGAGTGTACCGTGCAGTAAGAGAATTTTTCACTTTACTTCATTTGGAGAGTGCCTTCTGTTGTTGCTACAGGAGTTACATACTATAATGACTTATGCTGTCGTGCACTTATCTATCACCTCCTAGTGAAAAAAGAGTGCTGTAAATGGATCCCAGTCACATAAACAATCTCACAAACATTCTTATTATCCCACCTTGTCTGATGAGTCTAACCAGGGCTGCCAAACCTTATAGAATTTTTTTCCACAGCCTCTGGATCTGTATGTCGCTTTATAGAGGGGTAGGACCTTATTTATTAATCCCTTCCAGAAAGACAGGGTGGGAGCCTCCGCTTTCTTCCACTTCAAAAGAATGGCTTTCCTGCCGTAGAAAAGCCCTATGTTCAAGAAAGTACGTTGGGCCCTTGAAGGGACCACTTCCTCCACCAGACCGATCATACACACTCTCGGTAATTTGGGTATAGGTATGCTGAGCACCTCTGACAAGCAATTAATAATACCTGACCAAAATAGTTGTATCAGAGTACAGCTCCAAAAGATATGTTCTGCATCAGCAGGAGTGTGATTGCAGCGCCAGCATCGACCGCTTGCAGAGGGATAGATTCGAGCCAACCTGGCAGGGGTGAAGTATACCCGGTGTAAAAATTTGAAATGGATCAGTCTGTCCCTTGCCGATACTAAGTGTTTAAAAGGGTGGTCCCACATGTCATCCCAGTCTTCACCTTGTATATCTGTAATCTCGGTCTCCCATTTTCGTCTACATTTAGCTATACCAGGAGGGGTCTTTTTGAAAAGGGATTTGTACACAGTTGACAGTGGTTTGGTCAAGTCCTCTTCCGTTAGCAGGGTCTCTAGGTCTGATGGCAGGTATTTTATATGCAGGCCCAAGAACTGCACTTGAAAGGCATGTCGCAGTTGCATATAGCGAAAAAAGTAGGCATTGGTAAGGTCATGTCTAGCCTTTAGTTGGTCAAAGGTGCAAAGTTCACCTTCTCTAGTTATATCTCTTAGTAGCTTGATGCCTTTACACGCCCATATCATAGGGTCAGGGAAAGAAAAGAACTGAGGAAACCGTGGGTTCATCCATAGTGGAGCTGAGGGTGTAATTCCGTCATAGCTGGGGGACATCAGAGTGGTGGTTACCTCCCATGCCCTTATTGTGGCCTTCATGGAGCTTGTCAGAGGTAAGCATGACTTAGGGCCCCTGTACAGAGCCAATCGCAAACTTTCGTATGAGCCCAGCAATGCCGCTTCAACAACCGTCGCGGAGTCTCCTTCCTCCGCTGTCAGCCATTTCCTGGCAACTACCATTTGGCCTGCCAAATAATATTTATGCCAGTCGGGCAGTGCCAGACCCCCTTGTCCCCATGGTTCCTGCAGTGACTTGATACTGATGCGGGGTGACTGTGGCGACCAGATAAATTACCCAATAATGCTATCAAGAGATTTAAAAAAGGTCTTAGGCACCCACACAGGGGAGTGACGCAGAAAGTATAGAATTACCGATAGGAACTTCATTTTTATAAGACTAACTCGTCCTATTAGGGAGAGTGGGAGGTTTTTCCAGGTCACCGTCATCTGTTTGAGTCTAGTCACTAATAGAAGGAGGTTGATTGTCATATAGTCCTGAATGTTCGCAGTAATTTTAACCCCTAAGTATGTGATTGTAGATACCCATCTAAGTGGCAGACTGTCATCTTTTTGGGCGAGTGCGCTAGAGCCCAGTGGTAGAATGGACGACTTACTCCAATTCGCCTTAAGCCCTGAGAACTGGGCAAATTTGTCTAGAATTTTTAAAGCCGCTTTGAGTGAGGGCCCGGGGTCTTTTAGGAACAAGAGCATGTGCGTATAGTGCCACGCATTCATCCACACTACCTACTCTGACGGCTCCCACCTCTTGCGATTGCCTGAGTGCCCTGGCCATGGGCTCCATCATTAACGAGAAAAGGAAAGGGGAAAGGGGACAACCTTGTCTCGTTCCCCTACCTATCTCGAAGAAGTCTGAGATCCTATTACCCAGCCTGATTGCCGTCCGTGGGGCACTATATAATAGCGCTATCCACTGCCTGAAACCAGGGCCGAAGCCCATAGCTTCTAACACTTTGTGCATGTATATCCAATCGACAGAGTCGAAGGCTTTCTCTATATCAATAGAAACTACAATTCGTTCTGGGAATTCCGTATCTTCCAACTGGATGTGTGTAAAGAGTCTCCTGAGGTTGGTGTCAGTCGACATTCCCGGCATAAATCCGGTCTGGTCAATATCAACCAGGGTTGGGATTACTCTGGTCAACCTTGAGGCCAGTACCTTAGCTAGAATCTTCAGGTCTGTATTGAGTAATGCTATAGGGCGGTAGGACGAGCACTCTAACGGGTCCTTTCCCGGCTTCAGGAGGAGCACCATATAGGCTTCCATCATCGAGGCCGGTAAGGCTCCCTGTTCTTTACAGTGTGAGAACAATTGAGTCAGTCTACTGGCTAGTTGGGATTTATATGTTTGGTAGAAGTCTGCTGGGAATCCGTCAGGGCCTGGTGTTTTGTGGGAGGGAAATGCAGCTATAGCCGTCTCGATCTCCATCTCTGAGATGGCCTCGTCAAGAGTGTCTCTGTCTAGATCAGACATCCGTGGAATGGATAAACTACCCAGGAGTCCCTCCAGTTCCAGATGGTCGTATGGAGCTATCTGTGTATAAAGTGACTTGTAAAAGTAGATAAATTCCTCCATAATTCCCTCCGGTTCTGTGACTAACTCCCCCCTCCTGCCTTTGATTACTGGGATGCTAACGGGTATCCTATGTTCAGCAGCCAAAGTGGCCAGTAGTTTACCGTTCTTGTCTCCCTCAGCAAAAATTGTCTCTGCTTTCTGCCTAAGCTCGGTATGGGCTAGGTTGTCAAAGTGAAGGGCTACAAGTCTCCTAGAGGAAAGAAGGGCAGCATAATTGACCTCCGAGGGGGCGTCCGCCTGTAATTGAGCACACTCCCTCTCTTTGGCCAAGAGGACTTCACCTTCTTCAGTCCCGTCTTTTTTAGCTACTTTTATCGCAGAGATACACTCACCCCTCGAGACGACCTTAAAGGCGTCCCAAACAATGTGTGGCTCCGCAGAGTGCAGATTGGTTTCCCAGAAGGTGTCCATAGCAATTTGGATTTGTGTAGTCACCTGATCTTCTTGTAACCAGCCCGAGGCCAACCTCCAACCCCCTCTCCTACCACCTGTGGGGAAGGCCAGGGTTACCTGTAACGGGTTATGGTCTGATGTGCCACCGGCCAGGTAATTCACATCATAAACATGTTGCAGCATAAGGGGGTTTCCAAAGGCCAGGTCTATTCTGGCCGAGGATCTATGTGTAGAAGAGAGGTGTGAGTATGCAACCTCATCTGGGTGTTTCCACCGCCAGATTTCAGTCAGGTTGGCCATATGCACCCATGAACATAGGTCTGCTGAAACAGGTCTGGTCACATTAGAGGAGTCACGCGTTGAGTCCAGGATGGCATTAAAGTCACCCAGAAGCAACACTGGCAGGTCTAAGTATGGAGCTAGGATTACCCAAATATCATACAGCAATTGAACCCTGAAGGGAGGAGGCACATAAACATTTACTAAAACCAGTTTCTTACTTCCTATTTCCAGAACTAAAACCACATATATCGTCCCCCTGGATCTGTAATCACCTGGTGTATAGTACATGCAATGGCTTTACTAATCAGAATGGTAGTACCTCTGGCATACGATGAATATGTGGAGTGGAATGCTTTTTGTATCCAGGGCTTGCGGAGAGATAGAATTCTACTTCCGTCCAGGTGCGTCTCCTGGAGGAGAACAATATGTGGCTTTGCCTGCTTAAGGTACTGGAACATTGCAGCCCGTTTAAATTTGTTATTGAGCCCTCTCACATTCCATGAGAGAACTTTGAACCTATCATCCATAATATCCTAGGACACATTTAAAGTTACGGATATATCCTGAAGGCACTCTCATGTTAGCAAAACATATATACTGCATAGAGTTGCTATGAATAGGTACACTCATCCTACTTACATCACATATCATAAGGCATTGAAATTTCCCTTCCCCTCCCCCCCTGCTGTTATACTGGAAACTAAGAGCCCTAAAAAGGGTCTCAAACCCAAAAAAGTCCAGCATGCAGCTTTAATCCCATAACAAAACCTACAAAAAGAGTTCCACCGGTCGTGTCGAAAGTTCGGCATCTGGAGATACAAAAATCCGTGTCATCCATACGAGTCTCCATGCTCATATGGAGGGTAAAGTGCGGTCGGCTAGACAGACCTAACCATGTGGTGTGTGGCTATAAGCACCATTTTGAGGGGCACTGCTAAAAAAGAGTTGTGGCACATGTGTGAAAGCAGCCAGTTAGTAACCACCCCCCCCCCCCCCGGCTACACTTGCGTGTTCCAATAGTGCCTACCGAGCAAACAAAATTGAGAAGAGAGAAAAATAAAAAAAATATAAAATACAAAAGTCACCTCTTCAGCTCAGGGTATACCAGGGATCTTGGTGGGTGTTACCCCGGTATTTGGAGGGTCTTGATCCGGAGCAAAGAGCTTTCGGGCCCCCAATATATTTCAAGAACAGTAGCAGCTGCACTTTACTTTGCTGGGTCAGGGGGGTGTCAAAAACCGAGGAATATCAGCAAATGACAGCAACATTCAACTTGTAGCGGGGCTTATCTAGTAGGGAGAAAAAATTCCGTGTTGTCTCGAGGGTTCAGGGATTGCGATCCAACCACTCACTGACGTCTTGAGGATGGTCAAAGAATTTTACAGTACCTTTGTATTGGATGCGTAGGCGGCTTGGGTACAGCATACTGTATTTTAGCTCTTTCTCCCTGAGCCTCTTTTTTACTTCTATAAAGGACCTGTGTCTCCTTTGCGTTTCCGCTGAAAAGTCTGGAAAGAGCATAATGTGTGCATTTTCAAACTTTAATTCCTTATGTTTCCTTGCTTCCGCCAATATCATGTCACGGTCCCTGTAGTTAAGAAACCTGACCAGGAAAGGTCTTGGTGGTGCACCTGGAGGTCTGGAACCTGTTGGGACTCTGTGCGCCCTCTCAGCGACATATGTAGGGGGGAGGTCGCCTAGAGCCAGGATGGTTTTAAAGAATTCCTCTGCAAATGTAGTAGTGGCGGACCCTTCCACCCCTTCAGGGAGCCCCACCACCCTGACATTGTTCCTTCTTTGGCGGTCTTCCGCATCATCAGCTCGGCGTTCTAGTGCACCAACCATGTCCCTTAACTCCGCTATTTGAGAGCCTTGTACATGAGTAGCGTCTTCCACTTCCGATATTCGGTCCTCAGCAGTCGTCAATCTGCCTCTAATTTTGTCTAGGTCATGGCGTATGAGGTTACATTCAGACGCTAGATGATCCATGCGGCCCACCAACTCCGTTTTTGAGGCCGCTATGGCCTCTAAAATCGGGCCTGTGATTGCAGCTGTGTCCACCTCCGCTTCCTGCCCCATACTGGAGGCATCCACTGATGCCGTCGGGCTTGCTGGGCCCTGTTGTTCCACGCCAGCCGTTGCCATTTTGGCGCGCTGTGGGGCCGCACTGTGAGCTGGGCCTGCAGGGAGGTGGGCGGGGCTAGTCGCCATACTCGCCTGAGAACGGAGAGTCCGCGGACTTTTGGGCAGCTGGGAATGATGTTTCTTGGCCTGCTTTCGGTTCGCAAATGGCATGTCCCTTTGCCTGAGCTATTCCGCCAACCTGCCAGCGCTGAAAGAGCCTCCGATCGGTGGTCTGTCCGCCTATATCAGGATGATTTGTCGGATGTGAGCCGGAGCTCCGTATCTGCACGTCCTGCCTCGCTCACATCCGGTCACGCCGGCCATTCTCTTTAAGCCTGAGCACACTACTGAGAGGTTTCAGTGCCATAGCAGCTGCTTCCACCGACAGAGCTGTTTCCTCTGCACCTGGGAGCCAACAGAGACTACAGGCACTACCTGCTGGATAGCGCAGAACCCCTCAGGGTGGTGAGTCCTGCGGGAAAGGGCCCCTTAGCCAGCAGCAGTAAGGAGGGTGGGATTGTTACTGTCCTAAGTCCCCTTTGGGTGGCAGACAGGGTAGGGTCAGCATGACTTCAGAAACTGGTGTTTCTTCCCCCGAAATCCAGGCAATTGCAACCGGGTCGCCTGCGGACTGCGCAGTACCCTTGAACACCTTGTCGGCAGTCCTCAATTCTTTGGTTGCCAAGAGGGAGATGGTGCGTGCGCGAAAAGGTGCTAAAAAGCGGCCCATGCCCCCCCCCCCCCCCTCCTCTGGGGAGAGTTCTGATGCAGACTGGGGACGCGCTGAGGCTGGTGACCCCTGCTCTGTCATGTCAGATGACGCTGACCAGGACTGTTCGGACAGTGAGGATGAGTCCCCGTCTGGGTCCGTGCGCGACAAAGCGCTTGTTGGAGCTCTTATCATAGCTGTGCGTGATACCCTGAAGATTCAGGAGCCAGCAGATTCCTCTGCTGAGGTAGCGGTACCTTTTGGGTCCCGTAAGCCAGCCCGTTCACCTAAGGTGTTCCCGTATCTGACTTATTTTGACAAGTTAATTTACAAGGAATGGGGTCGACCGCAACGGACCTTTTCGGTCCCCAAATACATGGCGGTGTGTTACCCTTTTGAGGAGAGCCTTCTCAAAAAGTGGTCGGCTCCTTCGGTCGTGGTCCCCCCAGTATCCAGGTTAAACAAAGTAACCACGATCCTGGTAGAGGGGACTCCTGTATTTAAGGATCCCACGGACAGGAAGGCCGAGGCAGTGGCTCGTTCCTTGTTACGGTTGTGGGGTCAGCCGTGCGACCAGTACTGGCATCCGCACTTGTGTCGCTGACACTAACTGAGTGGGCAAAACTGTTGCACCGTGAAGTGGGAGAACAGGCTTCTCCTGTCTGCGTGGAATTGGCAGACCAACTAGTGCAAGGCCTTAAAAACATTTGTGATGCGGCCCTGGATACCCTCCCTCTGTTATGCAGAGCTTCAGTGTCAGCAGTGGTGCTGAGGCGCCCGATTTGGCTAACATGCTGGTCTGCTGACCAGGCATCCAAAAAAGCCCTGACAGATCTTCCCTTCCTTGGCGACCGGCTCTTTGGAGCCTCTTTGGATGACATTATTAAGAATGCCACAAGTGGTAAGAGTACTCTACTCCCACAGGCCAGGAAGACTAAGGAGCCATGCCGTGGGCAGGGGCCCTCTTTTTCCGCTCACAAACCGCTTTTTCGTCCGCCCGGAGCTTCGGCCAAACGTCCCACGCCCGACAGGACGACCACGGAAGGACAGAAACGTCCCTGGAACTGCAAGCCTGCGAACAAAAGTGCTACCGCATGAAGGTTTTCTCCCACCCATGTCTCGGGTAGGGGGTCGCCTTCGGGAGTTGCAGCCCGGTGGTCCTCTCGACTGTCCGACCAATGGGTCTGCGATCTGATTGCCTACGGCTACAAGATAGAGTTCCTCTCTTGGCCACAAAACAGATTCTTCCCCTCCAGCAGACCCGTACTCCCGGCTCGCCGGGAGGCCCTCTTGGGGGCAGTAAGGGGCCGCAGGGTGATTGTACCTTTACCTGTTCTGGAATCGGAACGTTTCCAGGGGTTCTACTCAAACCTGTTTGTAGTTCCCAAGAAGGAATCTTGGATCTAAAAGCCCTCAATCACTTAGTGAAAGTGCAGAGGTTCAGAATAGAATCAGTTTGATCAGTAGTCGCTGCACTCAAGGGGACTCCCTGGCATCCTTAGACATCCAGGATGTGTACCTGCACGTTTCTGTGGTTGCAGTCGGGGAAGCCCACTACCAGTTTGGCTCTCCCTTTTGGTTTGGTATTAGCCCCCCGAGTCTTTA
Organism: Lithobates sylvaticus; assembly: GCA_028564925.1. Lineage (NCBI taxonomy): Eukaryota > Metazoa > Chordata > Amphibia > Anura > Ranidae > Lithobates > Lithobates sylvaticus. The sequence continues at coordinate 94,405,140 of CM053032.1, read as the reverse complement.
CCAGGTATTGGCTCCTGTGTTGGCGTTGCTACGGCAACGCGGGATCGCGATCGTGGGTTACCTAGACAATCTCCTCCTGAGAGCTTCTTCCACCTCAGAGTTAGAAGAGGATGTGGCGATCACCGTGCAGACCCTGCAAGGATTTTGGTGGCTGTTGAACCTAAAAAAGGTCGGTGATAGTACCGACTCAGCGTTTGGAGTACCTAGGCTTGCTGCTGGACTCCAGGGAAGTGGGAGTGTTTCTCCCTTCGGTCAAGCTGCAGACTCTCAGAGCCACGGTAAAACTGCTGATAAACCACAAGTGGTCGTCGCTGCGCTTCTGCATGCGAGTCCTGGGTCTCATGGTGGCCTCCTTCGAGGCAGTACCATATGCCCAGTTCCACACCAGAGTCCTGCAGATGGAGATCTTGGCAAAGTGGGACAAATCTCCATTGTCCCTGGAGAGACAGATCCAAGTGAGCCAGTTAGTCAGGGATTCCCTGATCGGGTGGCTGAGGTCCCCGGTGCTTCAGTCCGGGAAGTTTTTCCTACCTCTGAAATGGATGGTGATCACAACGGACGCCAGCCTTTTCGGCTGTAGTTTAGTAATTGGAGTTCAGTCGACTCAGGGCCTCTGGTCGACGGAGGAATCCAAGTGAAGGGATATTTAGCTTAACTACTTCTTTGTATTATAGTCAGTTTCCATTTTGTGTGTCTCTAACATGCATTTTGTCAGATATGCTCAAGTCTTGCTAATCTAGTTTAGTTTATCCATATTACTGTAATCTTCTGTTGAGTTTAATTTCTTGTAAAGCATGTGATATTTTAGAAATAATTAGTTTCACTGTGGGCGTTAGTGTCAGGGAAATACCAGGCCTCTCCGCCGGGTTCCAGGGTTGCGCACGCGCGGTAGAGCGGCGCAACGAAGGTTACAGGTACGCCGGGTAACGGGTGCGCATGCGCGGGTCCGCGGCACTCGGGTATCTGTCACAACCCAGCCTGTACGCCTCACCGCTGTGCGCGGCGCTGACAGAAGACGAGTGTGCATGCGCACTCGTCCGGGTATCCCACCTGACCATTTACCTGGCCTATAAAAGGCCTTCCCTGTCCGCTTTCAAATTGCTGGTTTGTTGTCTCTTTTGAGTCCTGTCTCCAGTCCAGTATCCTGTATCCTGTATCCTGTATCCTGTACCCGGTACCCTGTACCTTGCATCTACCTGACTACCAGTGCCGACCCGGAATCCGTCTGACTACCGCTGCCGCTACTCACCTGTGTTTGAACCTCTGGCTTGCTTCCTGGATTCCTCTACTGCTTGATTACCTGTGCTTGACCCTCGGCCTGTCTACTGGATCTTCCGTGAGTTACTTACCTGTGTTTGACCTCTGGCTTGCTTCCGGGATACCTCTGCTGCCTGATTACCTGTGCTTGACCCTCGGCCTGCCTACTGGACATTCTCTGAGTTACTTACCTGTGTTTGACCCCTGGCTTGCCTTTTGGACACCTCTACTGCCTGATTACCTGTGCTTGACCCCCGGCTTGCCTGCTGGACATTCTCTGAGTTACTTACCTGTGTTTGACCCCTGGCTTGCCTTTGGACACCTCTTCTGCCTGATTACCTGTGCTTGACCCCCGGCTTGCCTCCTGGACATTCTCTGAGTTACCTACCTGTGTTTGACCCCTGGCTTGCCTTTGGATACTTCTATTGCCTGGTTGCCTGTGTTTGACCCTCGGCCTGCTTGCTGGACTATCTCCCACTCAGTGTTCTGGACTTGTAGTTCTCTCATGCTCCCGAGGGTCCTCCTTCAGTATATGCTTGGGTACCTCTGCAACCTCTACCTGATCACAGCTCTGCCAGGTGTCTACTCCCAGTGCAGCTTCAGCCTCTCCTGGTCAACGACGCTACTGCACACCACCTGCTACACTCCTGCTGGCAACCCGTGCATCTTTGAGCCCGGTGTCCTCTGTACCCACTCCAGAGGCATTGTGCGCTTAGTCGAAAGGGGAGCAGCTCTCAGCATATCGGCCCGGGTGAGTACCTCTGACAGTTAGACTGTACTTATGTGTCTCTGTATATGATTGGATAATTTGTAAAAGGGCGGTACTTTCTGAAAGCCCCTCTTATATTCACACCCAAGAATAAAGATTTAGATTTGCTTGGAGAGAACCTTGCTGTATGTTTCTTTATCTCAAAGGGCAAATCTCCAGGCCTGTTCGGGATTGCACGGCACACCAAAGCAGAGAGGGACCCCTAAAGTAATCTACATTTTTATTTCCTTTCAGCTGGGGGCTCGTCGGTCCGGGTCGATTATAATATGTCTGTCTGGTGAGTGGATTTGTATCTTCTCTCACCGTGACCTCTATTTAGAAATCGTTCCTTTAAACTGGACCTGTGATTTATGTAGAAATTGTTTTTTAGACGGCAGCCCTGAGGGGGGCTGAATGGGCTTTAAGAAGCCCATTAGATAAGACTGCTCTGTGAAGCAGCAACAGCTATTCTGTGTAATAGCGAAAGGGCTCTGAGTAGTCCTTTAATGAAACTGCTTTAGGAAAAAGCAGCTGTTCTGGGTGAACAGTTAAAGAAAAACCTGGATGTTTTTTTTATGGGCTCTGTGAAGTCCATTTATAAGTCTGCGCAGCTGAGGACCTCGGGTAGGTCCCAGGATATTAAGAAGCCCGTAGGATAATGATTTATACAGTACTGTACTTATAAGAAAAAGTCTGCTAAGGTGTGCTGGACAAAACCGATCTCTTTGCTTTCCCTTATCTTTCGCGTACTTGTTAAGATAATTTGTAAACTGTCTGTGTGGAACTTGTCAGCGTTTGTAAGGTAAGACAACGCCTTCCACGGCTCTGTGTTATCATAGGAATTAAGGTGACAGATGTGTCTTCCTGTGAATTCCCGGTTCTTTTTGTGATTGATGGAAGTTCCCAATCGAAACGTAGAGTAATGCTACAGTATCCGGTGATGTATTGATGTTTATTCTTAATGATTTATGTATGAATGCTTTGACTCTAGAGTGAGCGTAATAGCAGTGTTAATAACACTTTCTTAAGGTAATGATTCCTTTTGCTGCTGTGCAGGGAAAGTCAGGTGCAAAATTTGGATGTTTGGCTTTTTGCCAACATGGTTCAAGTACTTATATTTTACTGAACGTAATAGAGATAGTGAAGAATTGTTTGGTTATAAATAATAAGAAAAGTAATAACGTACAAAGCTTGCTTGTGATCAGGGGAACCTCTGCTTATTGGCATTTTGCCAAGAGGAAAAAAATCTGAATGTTTACAAAGAAAGACAAAAGGAACATGCTGTAGGAGATCTCCGGCTGGACCGTGGCTCCCTATGGCATCCTAGCCCAAACGTTGTCCACGATGGGTTTAGCAGAGTCATGGGATGGTGAATTTAAGGGTTAAATTAACCTTCTCCATGCCTGTATCATGCACCCCGCCTCCTCCCCCCTACATTCCACAACCAGATAAGAGCTGCAAGAAAGACCTCATCACACAAGGACACATCAAATAGCAGAATGTGCTATTTAGTTTGAGACACCAGTGCAGACACATAAAAAAATAAAAATAAAGAAAATGATTTCTCAGGAAATCAAAGGGGTAACTTTTATAAAAAGAGGATGGCTTACAGCCAATAGTTGAACATTTTTTTTTATAAAGGGATCTTAAAGGGAAATTATCTTGTTCTATATTAACAAAAGAGAAGGTAAGAAAAGTAAAGAAGGCAATGGTGAATATAGGTTTGTACAAGACCTAAGGGCCATCAATAGCCTAGTGGTACCGATTGCCCCAATAGTGCCTGATGTGCCATCAATATTTACCGCCATACATTACGATGCAGAGTATTTTACTGTGATTGATTTATTGAGCGCATTTTTATTTCCATCCCTGTGGATGAGGAGGCACAACCAATCTTTGCTTTATGTTTTTTTTTTTTTTTTTTTAAAACGCCAACTAACATGGTGTAGAATGCCCCAGGGCTATATAGACTCCCTTGCAGTGTATTCCATTGTCTTCCACACTACTCTCAGAGCTTGGATACCAGGACATTGTTCATCCCTGCTGCAGTATGTGGATGAATTCCTCGTCTGCAGTTCTACTCGGGTGGCCGCCCTGGAGGATGGGAGGGATCTTTTGAAATGTCTTTTTTGAAAGTGGTCACAAAGTGTCAAAGAAAAATTGCAATGGTGTCAGAAAAAGGTTGAATATCTTGGTTTTGTACTCTCAAAAGAAGAAAGGAAAGTCAATCACAGAAGAGCTATGGCTCTTGTTGGTCTGCCCCGCCCACTTGCTAAGAAAGACATGTTCATCTTTCTTGGTATGATTGGTTACTGCCGCCAATGGATACCTGACTGTTCCTACTACAATCTCCTGAGACAAGCCACAGGTTTACACATGCCAGATTGTATAAAATGGTCAAATGAAATGTGCAATGCTTTTGTGTATTTGAAAAATGCTATGGTAATGGCTCCAGGGCTCGGCCTCCCTAACTAGGAAAAATGTTTAATTTGTTTGCAAGGAAAATTGTTTCATTTGTTTGCAAGGGGAAATTGTAAGGACGTTGTCAGGTGTCCTCGCTCAGGAGCATAGAGGCAAGTCGCACCCTATTTTTTTTCCAAAGATGGTTCCGGTACAGGTTCAAGGCATGCCTGTGTGTCTCAGAGCTTTAGCATCCTATTCGATGATGGTTGAGATGGCCACTTCTTTCACTCTGGGGCACGACACTACACTTCAAACCACCCACAATGTATGAAAAATGTACATACACAGCACATGTCTGCTCAAAGGTTGAGCGGCTATGAGTTGATCTTGATGTCCAATCCAAAATTGCACATCAAATATGCTTCTCCCACTTCAGGACCAGCACCAATCCAAATGCCCTTTTAGGATTAAAAGGAGAGCAGAATGAGGTTGTGCCACAACATGATTGCATAGACCTCATTCACCAAGACACATCACCCAGGTCTGATGTATCTTCCACAACACTGCAGAGCATACACAGGCCAACAAACAGATAGCCAAGGGAAATGCTCTGGCTGATTAGCTGCTAAACAAGCTGCTACTTCACAAAATGCACAGATGCAAGTGCCCATGCTAGCACCAGAATTGTTTTTTTGTTTTTTTTGTTTTTTTGATCAGGTTCTTTCAGATTTATAGGGATGTGCAGAAGAAGCTGATCTCAGAGATTGGGACAAAATAGGTGTGCAGAAAGATCCAAAGACTGGACTTCTCTGCAAAGAGGGGAAGCCATGTATACCAGTAGCTAGTGCATCACTTTTTGTAGTTAGTGCATCACTTTTTATGCATCATTTTTATTTCCCAGTTCCATGGAATAGGTCACAGAGGCTGGAAAGCCACTTGTGAACTATTGGAGAAAGACTTTTACATTACAGAACTTTCCTGGCCGATTTTATGTAGCAAGATGCATCACATGCCGAACATGAACACCTGACATATCCAACCACTCCTTTTACACATTTTCAGATTGACTTCACACACATGCTCAAACTAGGCAAAAGACAGGAATATCTTTTGGAAATTGTGGACAAGTTCTCAAGTTGAGTTGAACTTTTTGTCACCACAAAAGAAGATGCCCAAACAGTAGTGAGGATCCTCGTTCAGGAAATCATTCCTTGATGGGGATGCCCACTTCTTATAAACTCAGACAGACAATGGACCTGTATTTGTATCAAGGGTCTGCCAGGACTTGGTAAAAACTCTCAAGATAGAACGGAAGTTTCACATTCCCCAACACCCTCAAAGCTCAGGGATAGTAGAAAGAATGAACAGAACAATAAAAGACAAAATAAGAAAGGCCACAGGAGGAACCTTTGCCAACTGGAAGAAGGTCCTCCCAGCAGTCCTGGCAGAAATAAGAATGACCCTTCCAAAACAACAGTGTATTCACCTTTTGATGTCTTGATGGGTCGACCTTTCCCCACCCCATGGGCCAGAGCACATTTAATGATAGAAAAGGGAGATTTAGACTTATTACAGGAAGAATATGTAAGGTAATTGGTTGAAACATTGTAAACAGTTGAGAGAAATGTTGCTCGCACCTCTTCTTTTTCTTCACAGGAAGTTACTCACCCCTTCAAATTGGGAGACACTGTGGTGGTCCAACAGCTGAACAGAAATAAGAAGCAAAAGTATCCCTTTGGACCTCCTACCACAGTGGTTGCAGTGACCAGAACAGCCATCCTAGTGGAAAATTGCCAGTCCTGGATCCATGCCAACAGAGTGAAAAAAGGTTGCCCAAAGCCCCAAGATCAGGAAGGAGATCTTGGATACAGGAGGCCCTCAAGCAGAAGTCCAAGCAGACGAAGGAGTTCCTGGGAAAGCAGGTCCGGCCAGAGAAGATGACCTCGCTTATTTCACCACAGACTTCTGGCAAGGCATTCTGCCCACTGATCCTGATCTCTCTGACAGTGTTTCTACCCACCTGGATCACCACTAACTGTATCTACCACCCTGAAGATTTGGGTGCAATTAAAAGTATCTGTGGGAACACAAACACACACACAGACACAAGAACATTATATTGACACAAGCTAGAACCAAGAGAGAGATTGGAGATAGTTTTACTGATAAGATGCTTTTGCTAAAATTTAAGTATGCTTATGCTAAAAAAATCAGGGTATGAAGAATGTTGGATATGTAGCAAATTACATCCTAGCACTGCCCGAATTGCCCTTTTGGCTGTACCTTTAAATATTTCCTCCTTTCTCAACGAGACTCCTCCTGTATTCTTGACTAACATATCCACTCTGTACATAAACAACATTGTTACCTTTGCAATAGCAGGTAGAAGTCATTCCCCTGTTTGGTGTTTTAATTTAGGGAATGAGACACAGACTAACCCCTCTTTCTACAGCAGGTCAATATTTAATATCTCCATGTGCGAATCCGGAGTCTCTGCCCCTGCCTGCTCACCGTTTCAAGTATCTGACCCAGGGTTAAACTGTACTTTGCATAACTTTTCTTTTTCTCTAAAAATATAGGTGAAATATTACACTAATTTATAATTGCAACACAGGACCAGTACACTCATGAGATTGTCGCTAAGAGACCTTTTGCACTGGGACAAAGTATCTATGTATGTTGTAGGAGAGTGTGTTATCCCTGGGTGCCCCTCCATGTTAAGGGATGGTGTTACCTTGCATCCTTGTTATCTGTCATGGGAGTGGTAGGGGATTATAAAAGGGGACATCCCCTAGGGACATTGCTAAAACATGGAGCCCATTTGTCAATGCAGGATTTGGGCTTGGAGGTATATTTTCATGGTTAAAAGACATTGTCCTTGTTATGATATTTATCCTTGCTCTGATTCTTTACCTCTGTTTTAAATGTTGCACTTGCATAATTGCGCACCTTCAATCTCCTGATGATAAGGTTCTATCTTACATGACATACATGAAGAGTCATCAGGCAATCTATGCCACAGCCCCAAAGAAGTATTAAAACACAACATAGAATGTAGAGATCATCTTATATGATCTAAGAGGGGATTGAAGGGATATTTAGCTTAACTACTTCTTTGTATTATAGTCAGTTTCCATTTTGTGTGTCTCTAACATCCATTTTGTCAGATATGCTCAAGTCTTGCTAATCTAGTTTCGTTTTTCCATAATACTGTAATCTTCTGTTGAGTTTCATTTCTTGTAAAGCATGTGATATTTTAGAAATAATTTGTTTCACTGTGGGCGTTAGACTGTACTTATGTGTCTCTGTATATGATTGGATAATTTGTTAAAAGGGGGTACTTTCTGAAAGCCCCTCTTATATTCACACCCAAGAATAAAGATTTAGATTTTCTTGGAGAGAACCTTGCTGTATTTTTCTTTATCTCAAAGGGCAAATCTCCAGGCCTGTTTGGGATTGCACGGCACACCAAAGCAGAGAGGGACCCCTAAAGTAATCTACATTTTTATTTCCTTTCACCAAGTTGCCGATCAATCGACTCGAACTGAGAGCGATCAGGCTATGCCTCTCCACATGGTCAATGAGACTGCAAGGGCATCCGATCAGGATCCAGTCAGACAACGCCACTGCTGTGGCATACGTCGATCACCAAAGAGGAACAAGAAGCTCGGCCGCCGCACAGGAGGTCGCTCACATACTTCTGTGTGCAGAGCAGTGTTGGTCATCTTACTTTAAAAAAGTTATTATTATATCATGTAAGGGGCGGATGGCTACAGAAGAGGGCGAATGTTAAATTAATGGGCAGAGCTCGATATATAACAATAATAATAAATGCGCCCCTTGGTTACAGTAATACTAGACCCGCCCCTTAGTTACACAAGAGACGCCCCTTGCAGAGTAGCACGAGCATCGGGAGTGTACGGCATTGCCTCGTACAATTACATGTTAACTGCGCCTGCGCGGTGTAGAGTTCACTCAGAGCTGTTTAGGTTCGGCAATTTTCGTAAGCTCCGTAGTCCTTCGTACTGCGCAAGCGCTGCACCTTCGCAGAACTTTTTTTGGCAGGACACCGGAATTACACTACTGCCATCTAGTGGCAGTAGATGTAATTGAGGTAACTCCGCCCAAGTAATGGGAACTGCGTTACCATGAGGGGAAAAGTAATCAGTTAGATTACTCGTTACCCTCTAAAGTAACTGCGTTATGTAACTCCGTTTATTTTAACTCAGTTACTTACATCACTGGTGCAGAGCGACATGTACCGGCCCTGTCGGCCATTTACATCCCGGGTGTGGAGAACTGGCAGGCGGGCTATCTAAGTCGTCAGATGCTGGACCCAGGAGAATGGGCGTTGCATCAGGGGGTGTTCAGGCTACTGTGTCTGCGGTGGGGCACACCAGACATGGATCTTCTGGCCTCCCATCTCAATTGGAAGGTGCCGAGATTCGTGTCCAGGACAAGAGATCCGTGGGCAGACACGTCAGACGCGCTGGTGGCTCCGTGGGATCAGTACCAGATGATCTACGCCTTTCCTCCAATGAAACTGTTACCACGTCTGCTTCGCAGAGTGAAAGCCGAGGGGATCCCAGTAATACTGGTTGCCCCAGATCTCCATCCTGCTTTATCATCGCTGGTTTTACCGGCATGGCTATTGAGAGACAGGTGTTGAGGAACCGGGGTCTGTCGGACTCGGTGATCCCAACTATGTTGAGAGCACGGAAATCTTCTTCTCGGAAGATATATCTTCGTACCCTACCTCTCCATTGTGAGGAGAAAGGATGGCATCCGCGCTCCTTTTTTCTATATACAGGATCCTGCCGTTTCTTCAGCAAGGGGTGGACCAGAAGTTGGCGTTAAGCACCATTAAAGGACAAATATCAGCTTTGGCTGTCCTTTTTCAGCGACCTCTGGCGTCCCACTCTCGGAGTACTTTTGCTCAAGGGGTGCGACATGTAGTCCCTCCTGTGCGTCCACCGTTACCCCCGTGGGATCTGAACCTAGTATTATCGGCGCTTCAAAAACCGCCATTTGAAAATATCAGAGAGTTCCCCCTGTTGACTCTTTCCCAGAAAGTGGTCTTTCTAGTGGCCATCACATCGGCCAGGAGGGTTTCGGAACTGGCGGCCTTGTCCTGCAAGTCGCCCTATCTGGTTATTCACGAGGATAAGGTGGTGTGCGTCCGCAACCGTCTTTTCTGCCGACAGATAGTCTCGGCGTTTCACATCAATGAGGACATTGTGTTACCATCTCTGTGTCCTAAGCCGACACATCCTAAGGAGGTGGCCCTTCATGCTCTGGAAGTGGTTCGGGCTCTGAAGGTGTATTTGTCTACCACGGTTCCTTTCCGGAAGTCAGACTCACTGTTTGTTTTGGTGGCTAGTCCAAAGTAAGGCATGGTGGTCTCGCCGGACACCATTTCCAGGTGGATCAGACAAATTGGAGTACAATCCTACGCCTTGAAGGGGCAGGTGCCCCCCTTTCCGGTCATGGCCCACTCCACGAGGGCAATCGGAACGTCTTGGGCCTCCGACATCGAGCGTCTGTCGCTCAAGTGTGTAAATCGGCGACCTGGTCGTCTGTCCACACGTTTACAAGTTCTACAAGGTAGATGTCAGTGCATTGGGTGATGCCTGTTTTGCAAAGTTTTGCTGGCAGCTGTATAGTTGTAATTGCATATGCAATTTTTTTCCTGTTGTTTTGGGTAAAATAGCAATACCTTTAAGTTAATGCACTGTTGCATTCGTTACCGCAATTTTTGATGCGGTTTGAGGGTAGTGCTTTTCCGTTGAGGAGCACCCTGTTTTTTTGTGGTGGTTTTTCCACACACTGTAGTTTTTTTGTGGGTAAAGTTTGTACTAGTTCCCACATGCCATGGTGGATGAAGTTTTATGCTGTTTTCCCACCCCTCGTTTTGGCACTGCTTGGGGACATCCCAATGGTCTAAAGAGGGAAGCTGTGTCAGTCGGTGAATATAAGAGAAAATATGATTTTTCTTTACGCTATACTGCTTGTTGACGTACTGAGGCTGCAGTAGCATGCTGAGGGGTTGTTACCTAAGGGACCGCCCCTTGGGCGGAACTAGAAAGTTCTAGTTTTATTATCACATGTAACATGTAATGCCTAGTCTTCTCCTGAAGGTGGCATAACAACCCAATGGTCTAAAGAGGGAAGCTGTGTCAGTCAGTGAATTACAGTCATCTGTGCCCGCCAGTGCCACCTACCCAGTGCATAACAGCGCCCACCAGCGCCACCTACCAGTGCCCACAGTGCCACCCATTAGTGCCCATAGTGCCACCTATCAATGTCACCAATCAGTGCTGCCCATCAGTGTCACCTACCTACCAGTGCCCATCAGTACCACCGATCAGTAACACCCATCAGGGTCCATCAGTGCTGCCTTATCTGTGCCCATCAGTGCCCACCAGTGCAGCCCATCAGTGCCGCCTCATCAGCGCATATCAATGAAGGAGAAAAATTACCTGTTTGCAAAATTTTATAACAAACTATGAAACATGATGTTTATATTTTTTTCAAAGTTTTTCCATCTTAAAAACCCCAGTGGTGATTAAATACCACCAAAAGAAAGCTGTATTTGTGTGAAAAAAATTATAAAAATGTAATTTGGGTACAGTGTTGTATGACTGCGCAATTATTATTCAAAGAGTGACAGCGCTAAAAGCTGAAAATTGGTCTGGGCAGGAGGGGGGTTTAAGTGCCCAGTAAGCAAGTGGTTAAACACTTTCAGACTGGACCATTTTGCTGGCTTATAACCAGAGAACTTTTTGCGATTCGGCACTGCTTCGCTTTAACTAAAATTGCGCGGCCGTGCGACGTGGCTCCCAAACAAACTTTTTTTCCCACAAATAGAGTTTTCTTTTGGTGGTATTTGATCACCTCTGCGGTTATTATTTTTGCGATATAAACAAAAAAAGAGCGTCAATTTTGAAAAGAAAACTCATTATTTTACGTACTCTTCTAAATATTTTTGGTAAAAAAAATTGCAATAAGCGATTATTGATTGGTTTGCGCAAAAGTTATGGCGTTTACAAAATAGGGGATAGTTTTATAGCATTTTTATTAATCATTTTTTTTTACTAGTAATGGCGGCGATCAGCGATTTTTATTGCGACTGCGACATTATGGCGGACACATCGGCCACTTTTGACACATTTTTGGGACCATTGTCATTTATACAGCAATGCACTGATTCCTGTGTAAATGACACTGGCAGTGAAGGGGTTAACCAGGGGGTGGCAGTGTAGGGGTTAAGTGTTCCTAGGGGCGTGTTACTAACTGTGGGGGCGTGGCTGTGTTTTAGTGAACACTGATCTCTGCTCCAATCATAGGGAGCAGAGATCAGTGTCACTAGTTGCTAGGCAGAACGGGGAGATGCTTGTTTACTTCCGCAATTCCCCGTTCAGCCTTCCCGTGAGATGATCGCGGGTATCCCCGAGGCGATCGAGTCCTCGGGACCCGCAACCGGACTCACGGGGGTCCCGCCCGGCGCACGCATGATGGCACGGCGGCATATTCAAAGGGACGTACCTCTACACCCTTATGCCTGTCCGTGCCATTCTGCTGACGTATATGTGTGTGCACCGGTCAGGAAGCGGTTAATAGCCATTCAAACCCCTTTGTGTCAACTTATGTGCATGTTATCAGGCGATCACATAATACGGCTGGGTACCGAGCACCGTGACTGGCTGGACACAGTGGTCATTAAATTGGGCCACTGTATGCCCCAGGGGGTTCACCATTGCACGTGTGCTCCACAACGTACTGGTACTGGTGCCTGCAGCTTGCACCAGCTCTCAATTTTTGGAAAAAAAAAATTCTCTTTTTACCTTTTTTTTTACAATCAGCCCTCAGAGTAATTCACTTTTTTTTATTTATTTTTCTACAATTTAGTTTTTTTTTGTTACATACAGTGACCAGAGCAGTGCAGTGTTACCATAGTGACACTGCACTACTCTGGGGGGTGATCAGCATATATATATTTTTGTAACACTATGCTTATAACAGTGATGATCACTGTTATAATCAATGGTGGAATCCTTTCTCAGCAGGTCTAGGTATAGAGCAGATAGGGGCTTTTGCAGTTTCTCTTGAGCCAATAATTACTCAATAGGGTCCATAGTTAGTCTGGGGGATGTCTGGAATTGGGCTCTAACTGCGTGGCGTAGCTGGAGGTACCTGAAGTACATCCACTCTGGCAGTTGGTATTTAGGTCGAAGAGACGTGAGTGGCAGTATGACGCCCACTGAAATAATATCCCTGAGCATTTTGATACCATACCTAGCCCAAATTTGTGGATCTGGAACTGTCCTAAGTTGTGGAAGGTTAGGGTTCCCCCACAATGGACAAAAGAGGGACCAATTCCGAGGGTGAAGAAGTTCCCACCTGGCTACTGACCAGGCCCGAAGGGTTGTCCTGGTAGGTTGTGGAAGGTTATCATATGTCCTATGCCCCCTATAAACTAGGTTACCCAGCTCTCGGAGCAATCCGAGAACTGCCGCCTCTAGACATAACGCTGCGTTACTCTTGGAGAGGACATACCACCACCTGACTGGGACCAGCACAGCCACCAAATAGTAGGTTTGGTAATTTGGCAGTGCCAAAACTCCGTAGCGGACAGGGAGAGTTAAAGTCGATCTAGCCAATCTGTGGGTCGCTCCCCCCCAAATGAAGGAGTTCACACATTTGTCCAGCTCCACAAAGAAGGAGTTGGGTATCCAGGTAGGGCTGTTGCAAAAAAACATAGATGAATTTAGGGAGAAACAGCATTTTTAGGAGATTTATACGGCCCATAAGATTTAAAGGAAGGGAGGCCCAGGAGGCGCATCTGGTCCGAAGTTGAGACAGGACCGGTGATAAATTTAGGTCTATAAAGCTTGTCAGCTCCCACCGAACCTGGATACCCAAGTACCTAAATTGATCTACCCAGAGTAGAGGTACCGCTACGCCAGGGTCACGGGCTTGAGGGTCAAGAGGAAAGATATTTGGACCAATTAATACGTATTCCTGAGAACCTACCAAATGTGTCAAATATCTCTAGCGCCGCTTTCAGTGACCTGTCAGCATCTTTCAGGTATAGTAAAGCCCCATACACACGGTCGGATTTTCGCATGGATTCTGTCCGATCGGACAATGTTGTCGAAAAATCCGACCGTGTGTATGCACCATCGGACAGTGTACGTCGGATTGTCCGACGGACAAAGTCCTATCTCCTGCTGGATAGATTTTTGGACAACAAGGTCCGATCACACCAAATCCGATCGTGTGTATGGTAGTCCGACGGACAAAGTGCTACGCATGCTCAGAAGAAATTCTGTGACGGAAGCGCTCGGTCAGGTAAAACTACCTTTCCTAATCGACACAGCACATTCGTCACGCTGCAATGTTAAAATGTCTTTAATGCAGCGCATTCTCTTTTTCTTTACAATGCAAGAAGAATGACATGTTTTAGCTGCTCCTATTCACCCGCACTTCTCACAAACTTAGTTCTTTATTACTTTTCAGGATTTCTACACTACATGTTTATTTGTACTCAGATCGTAAAAGAATCTTTGTTATTTTGTTTGGATGCTTTGTCCTTTTTTTTTTTTTTGTTGGAAGACATATTTTAAGGATCTTTTATTTTTTTTGGAGGGGGGTTGTGTCTCAACTTAGCAAAACAAGTTTATTAACATTTGTATTTGTTGCTTAAATTTACTAGGAGTTTGTTTGTTGTTGGTGCCCCTTGTTAATTATACTTTAGGATTAGTGAAATGTACCTGCCTACTCACAAATAAACTGTCATTGTAGAAAAGTAAAACACAATAGGCAATGATTATTTCAAATCAAAAAGACCTTTATTTAGGTGTCAGCAACAAACCAAAGAGGAACGCAGCGATGAAGAAACTTGGGGAATTTGCAAAGCCTTGGACCCCCACGGCAACCATCATTTTTGAAGCGTCGAAAATTGGGGGCCTGAGGAGTACCTATCTAAATAGTAAGGGAGTGCAATCTGGTCCTGAAGTCCAAAACATCCGGAACTGCAGCAGATGCCATCTAGGTCCCCAGGCTCTGGTCCTACGAGAGGCTCCATCTTCTCTCAGACCAGACTGAATCCAGGTCGTCACTCTCAGGTCTTCCTTGTACGCTTCCTTCCACGCTGTGGCTGTGGTGCTGGTGGGGTGGCAGAAGGAGGAGGAGGAGGAGGCGGAGCAAGGTGACTTTCGCAAACATGTGTGAGGGGAGTCATCCCCCCAGCCATCCCCTCATTTAGGATTTTGAGGATGACATCCTCACACATGCTGCGTTGCCCCGCCTCCATACCCGTCATTTTATTGGCAACCAAGGAGGCAAAGGCCTCCTCGTAGGTGGGTGTGGCATATAGGGAGGCTGAAGCATCTCGGATCAGCTGGAGCGCTGACTCTCCCACCTCCCCCATCCTTCTCGCCCTTCTGTAGGGAAGGCGGAGGGGAGGGACTTGGGAGACAGTCAGGCTCCTACGCCTACCCCCCTGTTGGCTGCCACTACCCACCTCTTGGCTGCCACTAACCCCTGCCTCCTCCTGACTGCCACATTCCACAGCCACCTCCTGGCTGAGGTCTTCCTGTGTATGAAAAAGGGACATAGTTTGAGTTATTGGTTCATCAAACACACACAATTTTCATCTAGTGACTGTTGCAAAATGTTTACAAATAGAAAACCATACAATTCTCAGCCCAGCAGTTTAGATTCTTGCCCCAAATGTCTCCAACACTACTGTCAGTTGATATGTCAAACACGTTAGGAACTAAGCAATTGGGGATCCTGAATTAACTGAACATCATTCATTATTCACAAAACTGGTTACAAAACTACTATACCTGGAACAAGCTGGGCTCCTCCACATCTTCCAGACTGGAAGGCCCAGGTTGGTCCTCGGAAGCCTCATCAGGGGTGGCGTGCATGGAAGGACGTGTGCAAGGAAGAGTCGAGAGTGACTTCCTGACATTAGCCCGGTCTTTGAGAAAATGGAGCCTCTCATAGTACCAGAGCGTGGGGGCATAGACATCAATAATAAATAACAAATGTAGGCGCAAGAATCCTTGATTATCAATAGGTATCTCCCTGTATCATGGGAAGCCTATATAAATAAATAAAAACAATAATTCAAAGCAGTATGCACAAAAAGTGTAGATAAAGTCCATGCAACAACCAATATAAATCAGGTTATAGTCTATAAAAGGAAGTCAGTCCAGGAGTATATGAGAGACTTTATCCACATTACAGCACATTGCAGCCTTCAGGGTAGAACAGAAACCATGTTCAGGGACTGTAAGCAAAAACAAGTGGAGAAAAAGCGCCTCTGGGTGTAGTAGTTTTGGTAAAAGGAAATTTTATTACAGCAATATCAATGCACTCACATTTGTGAAGATAGTAAACAGCATGGTATATGTCTCTCAGTGGCGGCTCCCCAGCGATGTATAACTGTCAGCTTTGTCCATGCAGTTCCATAGAAGCACTTCCTGTGGATGGTAAGGGCCGGCTCCGGAAGGCGACCTCAAAACGAGGCTTGGATAGCAGGGAAGCGACGAGCTCAGGGGGATGACGTCAAAGATGGACGCGTTTCGTGAGCATGCGCACTCGGATGTAGTGACGAGTCGCACTCCTTTCTCAACATTAGGACATAAACCAGGCTAGAAATGAACAAGCTTATAAAGGAAAAAGGGGAGGGGCGGGGCGGAACTAGCAGAGAGAAAAAAAAAAAAAAAGGGGAGAGAAGCACAGCTGGCAGACATAGTGTTATTAGTGTGAAAAAGGGAAGAGGCTAACAGAAATAAAGGAAAAAAGGGGAATAAAAAGCTAAAAAAAAACGGATGATCTATTTGTATGTGAAAACACATACCTAAATAAAAGATCGCACTAAGGATCTCTGGGGTCAATGTTTTTTTAGAAAAAAACAAACAAACAGTTGTAAGCATATTAGAAAAAAGCTAATTAGTTTATGTGAAATAGGGGCATGTATGTAGCCTAAGATATATATATATCTATATGTGGAATAAATAAAAAATAATACTAATAAATAATAAGTAATAAATAGTCAAGAAAATCACATCAATGCAAGAAAATGCAAAAAAATGCAAGAAAATCGCGTGAAAATCGCATGGACATATAAGAGACGTATGTGAGATATATACATATTGGAAGCTATAAAAAGATAAAAGATGATGAGGGGCAGGGGCGGAACTAGCAGAAAAAAAAAAAAAGGAACTGATGAAGATATGTGATATGGGCTAGTTAAATTATATATTACCAATATGATACAGTGGGTAAAGTATGGTTAATTGGTCTATGGTAAGTTAATCTGAAAGGGTATAAAGAAGTGCAAGGGGTAATGAACGAGATATACAAGAAATGCAACAAAAATGCAAGAAAATCTCATCAATGCAAGAAAATCGCATGAAAGTCGCATGGACATGTATAAGAGACGTATGTGAGATATATACATATTGGAAGCTATAAAAAGATAAAAAATGATTATCTGTGCATGATGTAATATAAATTTATATAAGATATATATAAAAAATTATTATATAAAAAAATACAAAAATATTATTATAATCATCAAGAAAAAAAAAAAAAGTATATATGTATACATATGTATAAAAAACATATAAATAATACCTAATATGTAAAAAGAGTATATATATTAGGAATATTGATCAAATGACAATCACAATTGTCACATGCCCATCCATATGTATATTTGTCCACACGCGTATCCATAATTGTAAAAGTCAGGTAAAAACAGGTAAAATCATATATCATATATATGTGTGTTTTTTAGTTGATAAGAAACACACAGGCTCAACCATGTAGCCATAAAAACATGTACAGAAGAGAAGCATATAGGAACACATGCATATCTAAAAAAATGTGAATGTGATTATAATGGGATCTAGGTCTAAAATGCACTATATATCAATAGTCTATAGGATGGTAGAAATTTTGATTCCTTCGTTCATTCCTCCGGGTGCGAGAACGTCCAGTGTATATATCCAAAAAGTTTCTCTTGAGCATAGTTTTTTGAATCGTTCTGCAGCCGGGAGTGAATTTGGTATTTGCTCTATGACCCACATATGGGCATAGACATCATCTGCTGCAGCTCCAGATGCTTGGGACTTCCGGACCTTATTGCGCTCCCGGAAATAGGTAGTCCTCAGGTTAGCAATTTTTACTCTTAACTTACGAACAGTTGCCGTGGGGAACGTTGGCTTTACAAATGCCAAAAGTTTCTGCATGGCTGCGTACCTCTTTGGTTTGTTGCTATAGTCACGGTGTTTTGCCTGCCATAATAGGGGAATTTCCCTGTATTTATCAATGAAGAGGGGGAGAAAACTCACATCGTTGAAGCCCTCCATAATCTCTGCAAGACACAACACCACCCAAAACACTATAAATAATGTCAGTCCAAAGTCTCCTAATCTTCTCCATAAAGAAGCCTCAAGGTCTAATCAGTCTAGGCTAGTTATGTACCAACGTCAAATTGTACCTTCGTTATAGCGATCGTCTCGTGCGTGAGCTTTCTCTCCCCTCGTCTCCCAGATCGTGGCTACGACACAGGCGTGTGACGTTTTATATACAGTGCGCATGCGTCAAACTCCGCCCGCCCCTGGCGATCTTTCTCGTCTATTCCCCACCCCTTCACTTTACGGCGCAGTGGGGAGAGCACATGGCGGGGACACAGCAGGTGCGCCCCAAATATCCCACCAACGAGGAGGAGGACGAGGAAAGGCCGAAGGCAGAAACGTCCCGATCCCTGAGGCTGAAATTTAAGGCCTCCAATATGTCATTTGGAGAAATGTTGGAGATGGTGGACATATTAAAGAGGAGCGACTATGATGGGAAGTATGGGCCTTACCTCAACCCCAATGTCTGCAAGGCCAAGATCATGTCTAAAGTTGTGAGGAGGCTGTACAATCATTTTGGGGTACAACGATCCAAGGAGCAACTGAGGAAACGCTGGTCAGACCTGAAACTGAGGGAGGCCGATCAGTACAGAAAGATCAAGCGAGTTCTTCAAAAAAGTAAGTAGTTGTGTTTTGTGTTTGATTTCTTGCTTGCATACTGCTCCATGTGTTTGTGTTTTTCCAAAGTTGTACATTCCAAAATGGCCACTTTCAGGTTCGTCTGTGCATTCGATCGTACTCAACCTCGATCTTTCTGCCACTGTCATGTTCGTGTGTGTCCATTCGATCGTACTCAACCTCGATCGTTCGGACACTTATAATACAAGGTTTGTTGTTTTTTTTGGAGAAAGGAAGTTTGTTCTCATTAGAAATGTCATCAAGAATGTAAAGCCAATTTATTCGATGTAAAGGAGAGGTCACCCAGTAGCTGATTACCCATCTGGACTCTAGAGCACTAGTGCTGGGACACCCAAACCCACTTTTTATTAGGCTTTTCTACACATGTGCTCCAGTGGATACTAGAGGGGGGTCTCCATCAAAAAAAATTCTACCAAAAAGCTAATCAGTTTTGCACCTTTAAAAAGTGACTCCATTCATGTTGTTGTCATTTGTAACTGGCCCAACAAAAATATTGTCCCTCACTTTCAAGCAATGTTTGACATTTCCTATTTCTGCCCTCAATAGATTGTGTTGCTAAATCTTCCTTTTGTACCTTCTCATAGGGGAGCGAAAACACGTGACGGCAGAGGAAACCACCAAATCAACACCTCCCAAAGAAGGGGAAAGACCAGAAGCAGAGGAGGAGGAAGGAGAGATCATAGAAATTGGAGAACTTGTCACCACAACAGGTGAGTGTGGGAGAACACAGCTACTGGTAAGCTAATCAATGTATGCCTGCCTCATTTCCAAGACATTTTTTGGGTTTTTGTTTGTTTTTAGGTGACGTGGATGTTGTGGAAGAAGAATCGCACTTTACCACAGAGAGTGCCCACGTACTCATCGGGAGATAATGGTCTGCAATAGAGATCTAGATGACATAAAGCAAAACATCAATGATGTTCAACAAAAATTGAAGAACATCATTGATGTTTTAGGAAAAATCTGAAAACGCACCAAGTAATTCACACACATTTGTGGCTGCTTCTGAACACATTTGCAACTTAAGAACTGTGTGAAATTTAGAACATGCACACATTGTGTCCACATGTGCTAGCTCCCATCATGGTGGATGAATGCCAACGTTTTTTTGGGGGTGCAACCACTTTACGAACTACTAAAGTGGTTGTGGTGAAGGGGTTGCACCCCCAAAAAACGTCCATTCATCCCCATGATGGAAAATGGCACTTTTGAAGATTCTAGGCATGTGTTTTACCATCTAATGACCATTTTCCGAACCAAATTGTGTGCATGTTCTAAAATTCCAGTTTCCAGGGGTGACCCCCCCATGTGATGAAGGCAAGATCAAACACACTTTGAACATATAGTCATGTCTGATCTTGGCTTCACTTTAGAAAGTTGATCTTTCCGAGTTCCTAGGTTCTGTTTTGCTCCATGCCTGGTTTTACCAAATGCGGAATGTTTGTAAACAATGTTGTAAATAACCCAGATCTTGTCAGTTTTGTCAAGAGGTTTGTAAACGCACTTTTGAATGTGTTGCAAGTAAACTTTTTTACATTTCTAAATGTGTGGCTTCCTTATTTAAATACAAAAAAGCATTATGTATGTCAAATGTAAAGGATTTGGGGGGCAATGGGTGTTATTTACTAAAGGCAAGTCCAGTTTGCACTGCAAGTTTCTTTTCCAGGGCACTTTTGCACTGCACTTGTAGAGCATAGTAGATTTGACTTATGTAAATGACACCCACAGTGATTTGATTGAAAACACGTAGCACACCATTTTTGTGAATACACACATTTCTGTCATGGGGATGAAAAGGAGTATTTTGTGTGTGAGTTCTGCACTACAAACCTTCTCTAGAACAAAGATTAGGTATCAAACACACAACATGAGAATAATCTTTTTGGGAAGAAGAGACTGTTACCTCCTTTTGCCCAGAAAGTGCATTCCCACTGTCGAAGCCAAACGGAAAAAAATTCACGGTTAAATAAGCAATAATACGGAAATGACAAGAAATCATAGGTTGGTTGAAAAAAGAAATTTATTTAAAAATGCCTCTCACACATCGTCAGGCAGAGCAATGGCCCCCCTACCCACAAAGTAGTCCATATATTGCTCGCGGACCGCGCGGGCATTTAGAGGGGGCAAGCCTGGACGTGCCGCTTGAAGGGCTGTGAGGTCAGCATTTGGAGGGCCCTCCACATCTGGGCCAACGGGCACCACATAGTTCCTGTTGTGTCATTTTAAAAAGTTGTGCAATATGCAACAGGCAAGAACTATGTGGTTCAGTTTGTATTCCGCCAAGTTAATTGCCGTCAAGAACAGGCGGAAGCGGCTGGCCAGGATGCCAAAAGTGTTCTCCACAACTCTTCGGGCTCTGGACAGCCTGTAGTTGAAGACCCTCTGGTCTGGGGTGAGGGTCCTCATCGGGAAGGGCCTCATCAGATGGGGAGTCAACGCAAACGCTTCATCTGCGACAAAGACGAAGGGGAGTCCTTCAGCATTCTCCTCTGGAGGTGGCAAGCACAGACTGCCACTTTGGAGACGCCAGTAGAACTCCGTGTGCGCAATGGCACCACCATCCGAGATCCGGCCGTTCATCCCCACGTCCACATACAAAAACTCTTATGTCGCCGACACCACCGCCAACATCACGACACTATTAAACCCCTTGTAATTATAATAGTAGGACCCCGAGTTGGGGGGTGGGACGATGCGGATGCAACAAGTCTAATCAAAGTAAAAGAAAATAAATACCAACAGGATAAAAAAGCATATACTTATGAACAGGCGTATAAATGGAATCAGCCAAATAAACACCCTCTGAGAAGAAGCAATTTGAACCAGGACTTACAAATTCCTAATTTGGATCTTGGAGAACTGGACACATCATCCACTTCTTCAACATCATTTGCCCCCATAGCCTTGCGGAAAGATAAATTACAACATGAAGGAGCAATACGTAAAAGAAAGAAGGAGAGTGAAACTAGTTTACAGAGCCGATCACGATCGGATAAAGTAAGTAGTAAGGATAAAAAATTACGCTCTCAACAGAGCAAAAACAATACCACACTCAATACAACCCTGTCAAACAGTACATTGAATCACTCCCTTGTATCACCTATTACCCCCACCAGAAATGTTGATTCCATTTCCCTGGTGATGGGCCCTCCATCACAGGGACAGACACGTGGAGGGACAAATTCGGACCCCCATATGGAGGTGAAAACAGCCCCAATCTTTTCTAGTAATTCAAGTGACCGCAAACGCACTTTGCCGTTAACCACTCCAATGAAGAAAACTAATCAGCCTTTAAAATAACTTGTCCCGACCCCCCTATTTTGGCGAGTCGGGACAAGTTTGATATTATTAATTTGTCTTCTTACCCCCTCTCAGACAATGAGACCAAGGTATTGCAATTGGGTCTCACTTTCTGCCCGGACGAAAACGCAGATAAGTTCGAATTGGTCAAAGATCTTCACCTCTTCGCACGACGCCTGATGTACAAAGTTATTTATGATAGAACATCATCCGATGCCCCTATTGGCGAGCAGAACAACGCCAACATAGAAGGCGTCACCTTTGAGGACCTAAGAGCACTACAGGACCTGATGGACCTGTGGGACGAGAGCAACCCGGAGGAGGCGGGCTGGACGTTCACCAGCCCCTCTCTTCCCCCCATTATCCAACAGGGGGTGACTTTCCCTCCCTCTTGCTTTCGCCCCGCGGGTCCATCGGCTCCTGGTGCCCTAAACTTTGGTAACCCTAAGACTTATAAACCTAAATCAAAATCCTTCCCTATCCTACAAGGGAATTCCAACATTTGGGCCTTTGTAATACAAGTCACAAAAGAAATAGAATCCACTAATTGGCAGGCCGGACCTCAGACCAACCTGCCGAGGCATTACAAAACTTGAAAACAAACAGCAATATTATAATCAAACCAGCCTCGGACAAGGGTGGGAATTTGGTTATACTAGATGCAGAGAACTACGAAAAAATGTGCTTAGACATAATATCAAACAAAACCTGGTATAGATCGGTCCCAGCCTCACATGTAAACTACTATATGAATAAATATAGAGGCATAATAACGAAGGCCCGTCTGAACGGCATTATAGATGCTAAAACTTTTGATTTTTTAGACATGACCTCATTTACCACTCCCACTTTTTACGCCTTGCCCAAGGTACATAAGAGCCTAACATCGCCACCAGGCCGCCCCATAATTTCAGGGTGCGGATCTCTGACAGAAAAAGCCAGCCAATTAGTCGATGAGTACCTGTACCCGCATGTTAAATGCCTATTCTCATATGTCAAGGATACTATAGAACTTTTGAAAAGCACAGATGGATTACAAATACCCACAAATGCATGGCTCGTAGCCATTGACATAGAAGCCCTCTATAACTCGATCCCACATAAAAAAGGTGTCGAAGTAATAAGGGAATTTTTGACAGAAAGAGATATTGATTCATGGAAATACAATGAGTTCGTATTGGAGCTACTCAGCTTCATTTTAATGCATAATATATTTGTATTTAAACGTTCCCATTACCTCCAGGTGCAGGGGGTCGCTATGGGGGCAAAGTGCGCGCCCTCATATGCGAACCTGTACCTGGGGGATGGGAGCGAGACTTATTCTCTGATGAGAGCAAGAGTCTGTCGATTGGCAAAATCATGTCATGGAGTCGTTACATCGATGACGTCCTCATGATATGGTCAGGATCCAAGGAGGACCTTATTGTGTTCCTGGACGAACTACAAACCAATGAATACAACCTAAAATTTACCTTTAACTACGACCAGAAAAGGATTACATTTTTGGATGTTGAACTTTTTGTGGATGAGAAAGGAACACTTTGTTCCACACTCTATAGAAAAGCCTCAGCAGGCAACAGTATGCTGCATGCCAGTAGTTCCCATCCTGAGAAACTAATTAGGAGTATCCCCTATAGCCAATTTCTAAGGATCAAGCGAAATTGTACGCATCTCGATGATTTTCAACGAGAGGCAAATCTTTTGCGCGATCGTCTCCTCCTGCGAGGATACAGCAAAACATGCCTTAGAAAAGCCTACAATCAGGTAGTGGGTATGAACAGACAACTACTATTGTATAAACCTAGACGGGCTAAGACCCAGGAAAGCACACGAGTTGTTACTAAATACAATCGTCAACATAGAAAGGTACGCAACATATATAAAAAATTTTGGTACCTCTTGTCCACTGATCAAAAAATATCTAAATACATCAAACCATACCCTGAGATGGCAAATGTAAATTCTGCCGCTTCATTCTGGAGGGTAAAAATATAGACCTACCAGATGGTAAAATATGGACTCCAAAACACCGCACTAACTGCCAATCCGTGGGATCAGTATACCTGATGAAATGCTTATGCGGAGCATTCTATGTGGGGAAAACGAAACGCCCCCTATTTTGCCGCATGAGCGATCATGTATCACTAATCTGTAAACGCAAAATGGAGACGCCAATTAGTCGTCATGTAGGCTTATATCATAATTTTGACCTCAAATACATTGGTTTCTATAGTCTTGAGCATCTGCCCCAACAGGAACGGGGGGGTGATCTAGATAAGAAACTCCTACAAATTGAAACTAGATGGATCTATATGCTGAAGGCTACCCGGTATCCGGGCCTCAACGAAGGGATCAGTTTTAAACCCTTCCTATAATGTAGAGCTTTATATACTTTATCTTTATCTTGTCATCCTCTTACCGGCTACAGCCCCCTCCCCTCTGTCAGCGTCAGAAGCTGGGGACCACTAGGTCTGATGCGTGGGCCATATATGGCCTAGATCCAGCTTTAACCTGTCTGTTTTGGAACGTGCTTGCTCATCTGATATTCCCCTCTATGTAGGGGTGAAACATTGTGTACTGTTTATTATTTATATTTTATTCAGTATTTAATTATACCCATTCTAAGTTGTAAACATTATGCCACAAATCAAAATTAAACAAAAAATAACAATAACTGTATGCTGCAATGAGTGTATGTTTGCGGGATGTCTTTTCTTATTATTATCATTTTTCTTCTCTCTATTTTCTGATTGGTCCTGGTGGATTCCGCGGTGGCACAGGTCCCCGGGGACAATTCACACCAATGCACGGGGGGGAATCCCATGCGGCGGCCGCCTCAGGGCTATGGGGACTTGTATGGACCCATCCGCGTGGCGTGGTATTGTTTCCACCAATATATGGTGGTTCTTTGCCCGCCACGCGCCCGGATCAGGAGTCGGCCAGTAGCACCGATCCGGCCATGCAGTTCCAGCTTCCATCTCTAGGCACCCTCTCATGCCTTGTATTTGACAGAGCAGCATGGCTGCTGTCAGCAGGGTATGTCAGGGCAGCCCTAGTTGCACTGTGTACCGGAAGTAGTTCCCTACTGGAACACTCCGGTCACATGGTCTGGATCGGGCGCTGACCGGCTCCCGTACTGTGTCCGCGTGACGTCAGCACGCATGCCGCGTGACGTTAGCACGCACGCCGTGCGTTTTGGCGCCACGGGGGGAGACTACTTAAACCCAGTCTGACGCTGAGTCAGACTGAGGTGGACGTGAGGCTCGGGACGCTCTGGGAACGACAAAATAGGTAAAATGACTGAACTTAATCTCTCTAGTCCTTTTTTATGGTGGACGTTCTGTCCATTAAACTGTCACTATATGAAATTATTATACCTATCTTAAAAACGTCTACCTTATTCACAGGCATTGGACGATATACTCAGCCCCATGTTTGGGGTAGTGTATGAACCGATCAGCCGTCAGCATGATATAAACTGATGATATATATATTCCACTATAAGGTAGGGGATTGTAACCTTATTGAGGGTCTTTTGTAATGTATTGGATATAGTTCCTATACATTCTCATTGGAGCCTTTTTCCTTTCTTTCCTTGTCATTTTTCAGAACATCTTTGGCCATTAGTGGATATTACTCAAAATCAAGACATATCAGTTCCCTTTCTCCTCCCCCCATTACTTTTTTTTGGGGGGTTGGTTGACCCGAGCCTCCTACATGTACAATTGTCTATGAGCTTCCGTAGAGGTAGGTATAGTTTGACAACTGACATTGGGCATGGTCATACTATCCTTCCACATCTCGAGTAATCACATTTTATTTACTTAAACACAATTGTGTTAAACAAGTACTTTTGTACTTTACAGGCCCCACAAATACTCAATTTGAAAACGAACAGGACTTTTCTCTCCCCCTACAACTTCCCAGCCATCATCTTTGGCTGCGACCGCTGGGTATAGCCCTGTGTAAATCCCTATTTGGGACGTGCTGTTGTGGGACCATCAGGACCAACACTTGGAAGTCTGGTCATGCCTTGACCCCTATGACATTGGAGGTAGGGGATCATGCATGCGTATATTGACTTCACATAGACGTTACCGCTACCGCACATTCATGCAGCATATATAATGTTAAACTATCTTTTGTATATATTAACCAATATATTGTTTTGTATACATACCATAGAATAAGAAAATATTTCCAAAACCTTCGTCCATCTGCAAATATACTTTATCCTTGTCTCCTGATGAAGCCTATCCAGGCGAAACATGTTGAGCGATTGGACAAGTATCATGACCTATGTATTTTGAGTGTATGATCATAAAGGTGTTCTATTAGGAATTGTATGTAGTACCTTTGAACCCTGTGACCCATATACTGCTGTACATGGAGTCTAACATTTATTCCCTTGTTTCTTTGTTTTATGTGTCAATAAAATAAGCATTTTTTATCTTATCTCTATGAAATGTCTTTTTGTGCTTGTACCATAGACAGTCCCGAATCTCCAATATCTTTTTTCCTGCATAGTTTTATCACGAGTCACAGAGTGGGCTAGGAGAAAAAGTGAAAAGCAATGGGTAAATATAGAGAATAACACTAGTGGAGTACGGTTAAGGGAGGTGATATGGGAGAAAACACACTTGAAATGACAAGACACGCACTGAAAATATGGGATTTAGTTAACAAACATTTTAAACGGAAATACAATTCACCGTTAATTTATTTGAAAGAGAACGATTATTTTTGCCTGGGAAAAGGGAGATTGGAGGGAATTGGGTTCGGGAAAATACACAATTAAGAGATAAAACTGATAAAGGGACACTAAATACACTTTTTGAGATACAACAAAACACGGATTTAATGATAATAAATGAATGGCGCTACCTCCAGTTGAAACACTTTGTAGAGAACCTACCTCACCCTATACATAAGAATCACTCCAATAGGAGAGTTTGTACCTCAGTGGGATTTTTAAGTGGGGTTGTCAACACTTGATAAAGAAATAGTGGAAAGTACAATTTCCAAAAAATAAGTATTTATTCAGAAAATATAATAATTTTACAATTATACATTAAAATCAATCTATATAGCACATTGAATGATTATACATACAGGACATTGCTAGAACCAACTCTACTGATAATGTGTATAACATAGAAATAACCAGACGTTTCAAGGTGTGGTTTGTAGTTATCCTCTTCTTCAGGGGTACCGTAAGTATATATGCAATATTGAGTGAGCAAATTTATACAGGTCACTGTGCATGAATTCAAATGTACAAATCATTGCATTTTTTATTTATTTTAGTATACTGACCTGATGTATGATCAAATGAATATGCTTTATTCGAGTACTGTACAACATCCAGAGGGATAGGGTCAGTCAACCACAGCTCGGTGTATGCCCAATATTATATATGAGGAAGGAAAAAAGTTGGGACTATCCCACTAAAGGCGTGGGTATGGGAATCAAATTAGAAAGCAGGAGAAAAAATCCTGCTTTTACATCCTAGTGTGTCTCTGTTTAGTCAATTTGTACTATTCCTTAAGCAAAGCTTAACAGAGGGCACGTCCCTGCTAAGTAGTGGGATCTAGCCAGCTGTAGGAACACTTGATTGCGTCCCCTCTCCAGGTCACTGAGGGGTGAGAAAGAGAGAACTGGTATAAGAATGGCTAATGTACATACAACAACCCATAATAAAATCCATCAACTATTGACTCTCAGTGTGTTCAGGTATTGTAGTGTTACCTACCATAAGTCCCATTCTGGTTTGTATGTGACCACAGGTGCAGGTCTATTCAGGAGCTTTTAAACATGGGCCGGTCTGACAGCAATATGGAGAGATCTATAAATATAGTTCACTCCTATATTCTAATGCTGAGAGATCTAGAGAAGGAACATATAAAGGACATCCCATTAGTCCTGCCAGCACCCAGGGCCGGTGCTACCACTAGGCAAATTAGGCGGCCGCCTAGGGCGCCGGCCACTGGTTTTCCTACTCTCTTCTCTCTGCAGCAAGCAAAGTCTCAGCATCAGCAGGCAGCCGCTGCTCCGTTCACACATAGTGTCAGAGGTGCAGCAGTGGTGGAGGACTGTGTCTGTGTCCCGACTCCCACAGCAAGCAAACATTCATTGATGGGCACTGGAAGGCTGCATTGAAGGGCGCTGGTAGCCTGCATTTGATGGGTGCTGATGAGGCTACATTTGATGGGCACTGGTGAGGCTACATTTTATGGGCGCTGGTAAGGCTACATTTTATGGGCGCTGGTAAGGCTACATTCGATGTGCGCTGGTAAGGCTACATTTGATGGGCGCTGGTGAGGTTACATTTGATGGGCGCTGGTGAGGTTACATTTGATGGGCGCTGGTGAGGTTACATTTGATGGGCGCTGGTGAGGCTGCATTTGATGGGTGCTGGTGAGGCTGCATTTGATGGGTACTTTATTAAAAATGTGGGATTTACATGGGCAGGGAAAAGGGGCGGAATCAGCCGGGGGGGGGGGGGGGGGGGGGGGGGTCAAAATCAGGTTTCGCCTAGGGTTTCAAAATTCCTTGCACCAGCCCTGCCAGTACCTAAAAGTTATTCTATATATCTACATTTGAAATGATCCTTTCTTCCTGGGTTGTTCTTACCTGGCCTGATGCTCCCATATGTGTTGCACTCCTGTGGTCAGCTGCAAGCAGAATAAGACAAGACAAGTGCGTCTGTTAAATACAGACCCCACCTGTTCCTCATCTGAATCAGCTGTGTCAGTATCCTTGCTGGAGGTGTGTCGGCTCTCAGGGGATCTGCCCCCTAAGTAGGCGGCTCACAGCATCACCACATAGTCATGTATTAACTCCTTACCTAAATCAACTGTGTGGATGTCATTGCTGGGAGCATGTCAATTTCCAGGGGATCTGCCCCCCGAGTGGGCGGCGCGCGGCGTCACCACATACCCATTGCCTAGATAGTCAGCTAGTGAGGGAGTGTCAGGCCCGCCTCGCATGTGTGGCCGCATCAAGATGCAGTCACACCCTGCGTGGCGGGTTCGCCGATTGGACGACGAACACTGTCCACCCGCCGCCATCATCCCATAGGTTGAATCGGGATGAGGGGGCGGGGACAGGCGAGTCTCCACTCGGTGACTCCCTAAGAGACCAAGCCACACACGGTGTGACGTCGCCCCGCGTCATCCACCGGCGACGCCAGCCCTGCTTGCCCGCTGCCATGGAAACCATGTCTGCGAGCTGCTGGGATTATAGACGGGCGGCGCAGATCATTCAAATCTGCATCCGCCCCCCCTGGCGCCGAGTGAAAGCTTTGCAGAAACAACCCATAATGGCAAGAAATTAATCTAATTCCGATGAAGTTTACAAAGACACCTGAAAGATTAAATTCACAAGCATTACATATATTTCAGAGAACTCTCATAAAGGGTAAAACATTCTTAGGCCCTCCAACCATGTAATAATAAATGATTTTTACTACAATTAGTTAGGTTGGGTATTTATTATTTTTTGCATAAGTTTCCTTCTCTGAGGAGTACCTTAGTATGACCTGTCT
Organism: Lithobates sylvaticus; assembly: GCA_028564925.1. NCBI lineage: Eukaryota > Metazoa > Chordata > Amphibia > Anura > Ranidae > Lithobates > Lithobates sylvaticus. The sequence goes on along the minus strand of CM053032.1, from coordinate 94,375,808 downwards.
GATTACATAATAGTCTGTTGTGTTTTCCAGGATTCTCAATCTAGGGGCTCCCATTCTGAGCCTCCCGATGAGAAACCCTCCAAAAACGGTTGATATGAGATCATTCCATTTAGGCTGGGTGGATTAGTCGCGTTGAGGCGAAAAATCCACCGTTGTTCGGCCCGTAGGAGTGATTTGCTAATATCTCCTCCCCTTATGCCTGAGTGCATCCTATCTAATATGAGGAAGGATATTTTTGGAACATTGTTGTTATGTACATTGGTTACATGTCTCCTCAGTGGAAGACTGGGATTATGCGTTTGGATAGCAAGAATATGTTTGTAAGCCCGCCGCCAGAAGGATTGAATGGTTTTACCCACATAGAAACATGTGCATTCACAGCACAATAGATAGACCACCCCTGTTTGGCAATTAGCGTAGTGTTTAGGGCGATAGAGTTCGCTGTTTGGAAGTATTACTCTCCGTGCTGTGTTTATGTATCGGCAATAATTGCACCCTCCACAAGTGAAGGTGCCGGATATTTACATGGGTCACGGCACCCTGAATTATTGAATTCGCTAGTTACCAAGTGGTCCTTCAAGGATCTGGCTCGTTTCAAAGTAAACAATGGATTTTTTCCAACAAATGGACCAATTATAAGGTCCATGGCCAAGACATGCCAGTACTTACTAGTGATTCTTTTAAACATCTCTTGTTGATTGGAAAACCTTGTAATGATAGAAATTGGATTAGCTTTTTTCTTTTTTGAGGTTGGATTACAACTTTCTAGGTCTCTCTATGGCCTTATTGTATGCTCTCTTTAGGCATTTTTTGGAGTAACCTCGTATAAGTAGTCTGTCTCTAAGGGCATTGGCCTCCTGTCTAAATATTGCATCCTCTGTACAGTTCCTACGTATCTTTAGATATTGGCTGTATGGAATTGATGTCACTAGTGCCTTCGGGTGGAAACTGCTGGCATGGAGGATAGTATTACCTGATGTTGGCTTCCTAAACAGGCCACTACTAATCGTACCTGATCTATCCTTATTTATTTGAACATCCAAAAAGGTAATGGATGATTTATTCCATGCCATAGTGAATGTTAAATTAAAATCATTTTTGTTGAGCTGATCCAAGAATGGATCTAGTTGCTCACATGGGGCGATCCATATAAGCAGGATGTCATCAATAAATCTAAGCCAAAGAGTAACATTACTCAAAAAGGGAGCCAATTCTTCTGACAGGCCGATAGATTGTTCCCACTCCCCCAGGTACAGATTGGCGTACGATGGGGCACACAAAGTCCCCATCGCCACACCCTGTACCTGGAGGAAGTGGGAACCATTAAAGGTAAAATGATTATGATTGAGGATAAACTCCAACGATCCCAATAGGAATGTCATTGTCTTGGGGTCATATCTATTGTCGCGATTGATGGCATGTTGGATACATATCAAGCCCCTATCATGGTGTATGGAGCAATAGCGTGCCTCCACGTCAATTGTGACCAATATCGACGTGGGGGGATGCATAACCCATCCAAAACTTGTAACAAGTGTAAGGTATCGCGCAAGTAGCTGGGAATATTGACAACTAAAGGACCCAGATGTCCATCAGCAAAAGTACTTAAATTTTCAGTAAGCGCACCGTTTCCTGATACGATCGGTCTACCAGTGGGACATTTCATGCTTTTGTGAAGCTTGGGCAATGAGTAAAACGTAGGGATTTTGGGTTGTTTGGTCCTAACAAACTCCCACTCTGATGAACTAATAGTACGTTGGCTGTGGGCAGAGTCCACCAAGGAATACAATTCCTGGTTAAATTTCAAGATTTTATTGGCATGTATTTTACAGTACCAATGTTTGTTATCTAATGCACATTTCAAATGTAGTCTTTGTTGTTTATCACAACAATGTTGCCCCCCTTGTCTGAAGGTTTTATTGTTATGTTAGAACAATCTCTTAGTTTTCTAAGGGCAAGTTTTTCTTTGTTTGATAGATTACCTTGATTGGACTTATTGATTTTGATTTTACATATTTCAGTCCCCACCAGTTTGACAAAAGCTAATACGTTAGAATTAGTGTTAAGAGGAGGAAATTTGTCTGACTTTTTCTTGAAAGTTGGCAGGGGAGGAAGTTCTGTAGGATCGAATCGACCCAACAGATACTCTAGATCTATTTGGTCAATTAGATCAGGAACCTCACTTTCCTCCAACAGGCTTACTAGCACATCGAGGGCCTTCAGTTCATCTGAATCAAAATTGGGATCTACAGGTATCTCCTTAGAGTACATCTGTTTTAAGATTAACTTACGCGCAAACAACTGAAGGTCCTTGATCGCTTCAAATTTGTTGATATCTTGTGACGGGCAGAAGCTTAGGCCTCGTGAGAGGACATGTAGTTCAGCATCTGACAACATATACGTAGATAAGTTCACCACATTTAAGTCAGCTATTGGGGCTGTAGGGGGAGATTATGTTTTTCTTACCCCCTCCAGATTTCATTGTGACTCCATATCAGTGATGGCGAACGCGTGGCACGCGTGCCGCTGCCGACACGCCAAGCCGTCTCTATGGGCACGCTGTGACTACAGTCATACACTATAGTCACTGTAGTCACGGCGTCCGCTCCCGCGGACTACATCTCCCACAATTCTCTAGGGAGAACCCTCCCCAGAGAACACTGAAACCACACCCCCCGCTCGCAAACATCTGACTCACGTGCGGGGGTATCACCTGACACACGGACACCACAGCGACCGGAATGAACGGAGCAACAGGAGCGACTGGGGACTGACCACACCGATTCCAGCAAATCCAGTAAAAAGTAAGTTTTATAACCAATTGCCGACCGGGCCATAGCCAAAAGATGGCTACAGCACGGTCGGCTTATTCTGGGAGGGCTTCCATGGACGTCCTCCCAGAGAATCTTGCTCCCGCGCGCCCATACTGTGCAATACTCTGCCCATACTGTGCAATACTCTGCCCGTACTGTGCAATACTCTGCCCATTCTGTGCAATACTCTGCCCATTCTGTGCAATACTCTGCCTATGCTGTGCAATACTCTGCCCATACTATGCAATACTCTGCCCATACTGTGCAATACTCTGCCCATGCTATGCAATACTCTGCCAATGCTGTGCAATACTCTGCCCATACTATGAAATACTCTGCCCATGCTGTGCAATACTCTGCCCATACTATGCAATACTCTGCCCATGCTGTGCAATACTCTGCCCATACTATGCGATACTCTGCCCATACTATGCAATACTGCCCATGCTGTGCAATACTCTGCCCATACTGTGCAATACTCTGCCCATGCTGTGCAATACTCTGCCCATGCTATGCAATACTCTGCCCATGCTGTGCAATACTCTGCCCATACTATGCAATACTCTGCCCATGCTGTGCAATACTCTGCCCATACTATGCAATACTCTGCCCATGCTGTGCAATACTCGTCCCATGCTATGCAATACTCTGCCCATGCTGTGCAATACTCTGCCCATTCTATGCAATACTCTGCCCATGCTGTGCAATACTCTGCCAATTCTATGCAATACTCTGCCCATGCTGTGCAATACTCTGCCCATGCTGTGCAATACTCTGCCCATACTGTGCAATACTCTGCCCATGCTGTGCAATACTCTGCCCATACTATGCAATACTCTGCCCATGCTGTGCAATACTCTGCCCATGCTGTGCAATACTCTGCCCATGCTGTGCAATACTCTGCCCATACTATGCAATACTCTGCCCATGCTGTGCAATACTCTGCTGTTAAATACAGTGGTGTGAAAAAGTGTTTGCCCCTTTTCTCATTTCCTGTTCCTTTGCATGTTTGTCACACTTAAGTGTTTCGGAACATCAAACCAATTTAAACAATAGTCAAGGACAACACAAGTAAACACAAAATGCAATTTGTAAATGAAGGTGTTTATTATTAAAGGTGAAAAAAAATCCAAACCATCATGGCCCTGTGTGAAAAAGTGATTGCCCCCCTTGTTAAAACATACTATAACTGTGGTTGTCCACACCTGAGTTCAATTTCTCTAGCACACCCAGGCCTGATTATTGCCACACCTGTTCACAATCAAGGCATCACTTAAATAGGAGCTGCTTGACACAGTAAGGTCCACCAGAAGATCCTTAAAAGCTACACATCATGCCGAGACCCAAAGAAATTCAGGAACAATTGAGAAAGAAAGTAATTGAGATCTATCAGTCTGGAAAGGGTTATAAAGCCATTTCCAAAGCTTTGGGAATCCAGCGAACCACAGTGAGAGCCATTATCCACAAATGGCGAAGACATGGAACAGTGGTGAACCTTCCCAGGAGTGGCCGGCCGCCCAAAATTACCCCAAGAGCGCAGCGACGACTCATCCAAGAGGTCACAAAAGACCCCACAACAACGTCCAAGGAACTGCAGGCCTCACTTGCCTCAGTTAAGGTCAGCGTTCATGCCTCCACCATCAGGAAAAGACTGGGCAAAAATGGCCTGCATGGCAGAGTTCCAAGGAGAAAACCACTACTGAGCAAAAAGAACATCAAAGCTCGTCTCAATTTCTCCACAACACATCTTGATGATCCCCAAGACTTTTGGGACAACATTCTGTGGACCGATGAGACAAAAGTGGAACTCTTTGGAAGGTGTGTGTCCAAGTATATCTGGCGTAGAAGGAACACTGCATTTCAGAAAAAGAACATTATACCAACAGTAAAATATGGTGGTGGTAGTGTGATGGTCTAGGGCTGTTTTGCTGCTTCAGGACCTGGAAGACTTGCCGTGATAAAAGGAACTATGAATTCTGCTGTCTACCAAGAGATCCTGAAGGAGAATGTCCGACCATCTGTTCGTGTACTCTGTAAGCTGAAACGAACTTGGGTTCTGCAGCAGGACAATGATCCTAAACACACCAGCAAGTCCACCACCGAATGGCTGAAGAAAAACAAAATGAAGACTTTGGAGTGGCCTAGCCAAAGTCCTGACCTGAATCCTATTGGGATGTTGTGGTATGACCTTAAAAAGGCCGTTCATGCTCGAAAACCCTCTAATGTAACTGAATTAGGACAATTCTGCAAAGATGAGTGGGCAAAAAATTCCTCCAGGACGCTGTAAAAGCCTCATTGCACGTTATCGCAAACGCTTGGTTGCAGTTGTTGCTGCTAAGGGTGGCCCAACCAGTTATTAGGTTTAGGGGGCAATCACTTTTTCACACAGGGCCATGATGGTTTGGATTTTTTTTCACCTTTAATAATAAACACCTTCATTTACAAATTGCATTTTGTGTTTACTTGTGTTGTCCTTGACTATTGTTTAAATTGGTTTGATGTTCCGAAACACTTAAGTGTGACAAACATGCAAAGGAACAGGAAATGAGGAAGGGGGCAAACACTTTTTCACACCACTGTAGTTTGAAAAACTGTACGAATAGTTTTTTCTAAACTAAAACCGCGTTATTCAGGTTTAATTGCCGTGCTGGCACTTTGAAAAAAATAAGTCGTTTTGGTTTGCAGTTTGGGCACTCGGGCTCAAAAAGGTTCGCCATCACTGCTCCATATTGATAGCACCCCCGCCGGAGTTGTCGTCATGTGTCGCGTATGGAGAAGCTTTATTGCCTGTAACTGACATTCTAGGAAAGAGTAAATTTACATCAGATTGAGGTCTCATTAGCATTGTATTCTTTACTGAAGAGGTACCCTGCATGGTGGGAAGAGTACTGGCATGTTCACCCAATTCCTGTGTCTCAGTGACCCGTTTTTTTTGTTGTTTGTCATTAGATCCACTGCCATTGGGTTTTCTTTTGGACTTTCTCAGTCTGGTGTTACCCGACTGCCCTTTAGAGAAAAACGACGAATGAGATGAAGCGTCTGACGATTCCTGGTCATTATTAAAGGGTCGGCTCTTATATTGTGCTTTAAATTTTGTTTGGATATTTTTCCAGTTATAAGCTTTTTTCTTAGTAAATGCTGTCTGGTCTCTCCGGAGTTTATTCTCTTTTTTAACCAAAATGTTCATATTGAACTGTTCCAAATGAACAGTGGAACACATAGAGCCGTCTGCAGGTATGATGTCCCTACTAGTTGAGGAATATAAAAGACAAATGGAAAGGTAGATAAAGAGCTTGAATCTCTCTACACACAATTGATTCCGTACAAAACACATGCACTCTATACACAAATGGACACCGACCTCAATTCTCATTTGGAACAGTTCAATATGAGCATTTTGGTTAAAAAACAGAATAAACTCCTGAGAGACCAGACAGCATTTACTGAGAAAAAAGCTTATAACCGGAAAAATATCCAAACAAAATTTAAAGCACAATATAAGAGCCGACCCTTTAATAATGACCAGGAATCGTCAGACGCTTCATCTCGTTCGTCGTTTTCCTCTAAAGGGCAGTCGGGTAACACCAGACTGAGAAAGTCCAAAAGAAAACCCAATGGCAGTGGGTCTAATGACAAACAACAAAAAAAATGGGTCACTGAGACACAGGAATTGGGTGAACATGCCAGTACTCTTCCCACCATGCAGGGTACCTCTTCAGTAAAGAATACAATGCTAATGAGATCTCAATCTGATGTAAATTTACTCTATCCTAGAATGTCAGTTACAGGCAATAAAGCTTCTCCATACGTGACACATGACGACAACTCCGGCAGGGGTGCTATCAATATGGAGTCACAATGAAATCTGGAGGGGGTAAGAAAAACACAATCTCCCCCTACAGCCCCAATAGCTGTCAGGTCAGCGGCGCCAGACACCGAGCGGCCCGCTCTCCAGTGCGCATGCGCGGGGGCCCGGTGCTCCGGCACATGCGCACTCGCGGCTCGGCGGTCCGGCGCTCGCGCATTGCGCACTAGCGCACGCCTGTGCGCTATGGCGCACAATTAGCGTCCCCTGGGCACCTATAAAGGCGGTCTGACGCACAGGCACTTTGCTGTTCTGTCTTTCCAGCTTAGTGCCTGTGTGTCCCCGTGCCCTGTGTAAAAGTAACCTGATCTGCTGCTCCTGTGTTTGACCCCCTGGCTTGCTAACGGACTTTGCTGATTCTACTGCTCCTGTGTTTGACCCCCTGGCTTGCTAACGGACTTTGCTGATTCTACTGCTCCTGTGTTTGACCCCCTGGCTTGCTAACGGACTTTGTTGAATCTACTGCTCCTGTGTTTGACCCCCTGGTTTGATAAACGGACTCGGCTTAATCTTCTGCTCCTGTGTTTGACCCCCTGGCTCGCCAACGGACTTTGCTTAATCTACTGCTCCTGTGTTTGACCCCCTGGCTTGCTAACGGACTTTGCTTGATCTACCGCTCCTGTGCTTGACCCCTGGCTGGATCAATGGACTTGCTACGGCTTTTCCTGTGTTTGACCCTCGGCCTACATCCTGGACTTACTCTGCACCCGGATATTCAGTAACTGGTGTTAGACCCCCCCCCCCACCGGGTCTTTGGGCTCCTGCCTCTCCTTCCTGCCATCTGCCGGTCTGCCCGGGCCAGGCTCGCATCTCCTCCAAGGTCCTCACCGGTCCCGCCTACCTGACAGAGGTGACCTGTGCCTCCTGGTGCCGTTTTCTCCCTGTCTCATCACCAGGGGGCAGATTGCGCCGGGTCGTAAGGGTGAACCGCTCTCGGCATCTTGGTCTCGGTAAGTACGCCTCTGACAGTACAGACCAGCCATGTCCGAGACCGACAGAGCGTGTTCTCCCCTTGAGATCCTGTGTCAGCAGATGGCAGCACTTACTGAGGCCGTCCAAAAACTACAAGTGGGATACACCCAAATTGACAGTCGCCTACAGCAACTGACCGGGCCATTTAACCCCGCAGCGGGCAACTCTGCCACTACCAGCGGGGTCCCCCCGTCTGCAGCTCCTACCAATCCCACCGTTGTCGTGGCCTCCCCTGAACCTAGGGTGCCTATACCTGAACGGTTCTCTGGCGACCGCAAGAAATTTAGGGCCTTCAAGAATGCCTGTTCCCTCTATTTGGCTCTGCAACCCAGAACCTTCTCCTCTGAGGTAGTAAAAGTAGGGTTCATCATCTCCCTCCTGGCCGAGGAACCCCAGGCATGGGCCCATAGCCGAAACCACCCTACACAACCTCTCCCAGGGCCGGAGACCGGTCAAAGATTACACCGCAGAATTCAGGAAATGGTCAGCCGACACCGGCTGGAACGAACCGGCCCTCAAATATCAGTTCCGCCAGGGACTTTCTGACACCCTCAAGGATGAACTGGCCCGTATCGATGTCCCGGAATCCCTGGAGGATCTCATACAAGCAGTCACCAAGATTGACCGGCGCACGCGGGAACGCCGCGCTGAACGTTTTCAGACACCCCGTCCCAGTTGGACGTTGCCCAAGCCGAGTCCTGCCCAGTCCTACTTCCATGCTCCACCTGTGGCCACTCCCGGAATTGAACCCATGCAGTTGGGCCTGGTCCGTGCCCCTTTAACTCCGGAAGAGCGCCTACGCAGGCGACAGGCCAATTTATGCCTTTATTGCAGAGGTTCCGGGCACTTCCTTCGCACCTGCCCCATAAGGCCTAGTAAGTCCCTCTCCAAGCTTAACTTTAACTACCAGGTTACCGGTCTTTCCCAAACTAACATTATCCTCTTTATCTCCTTACAGTTAACAGGAAAGGAGGTCCGCCTCCCAGCCATAGTTGATTCCGGGGCATGCAGCTACTTCTTGGATTCCTCCCTTGCCGCCAGGCTCCATCTTCCCCTTGTCCCCAAGAAGCAGTGCCTCCAGGTTCATCTAGCCGATGGATCCCTTCCGCGTTCCGGCTTGATCACCTTTGAAACCAGCCCCATTCTCGTCACCACCGATTCCGGCCACAAGGAACTCCTTCGCTTGGATATCATTCCGTCTCCCATGTTCCCCATCATTTTGGGGCTCCCCTGGCTGCAAGCACATGAACCCCTAATCAATTGGCGGACGAAGGAGGTCTCCTTCCCTTCCCAATACTGTTCCCAAAACTGCTCCTCGCCAGCCCCTGCTTCCTGCTCGGCCCTGGTACCGGTGCCCGACAGCCTGAAACACGTCCCACCTGTCTACCTGGAATTCAGGCCGCCGACCGCCTACCACCGCACCGTCCCTACGACTGTCCCATAGACCTCTTACCCGGTGCTGCGGTCCCTTTCGGCCGTATATTTCCCCTATCCGAAACCGAGTTGGAAACCCTCAAAACCTACATTGACGAGAACCTGGCCAAGGGGTTCATCCGTCCTTCTTCATCACCAGCCGGAGCTGGAATTTTCTTCGTTGAGAAGAAGGATGGCTCACTGAGACCCTGTATTGACTACAGAGAAATCAATAAAATCACCATTAAAAACAGGTATCCTCTTCCCCTCATCCCCGAATTATTTCAGCGCTTTCGATCTGCACAGATCTTCTCTAAACTTGATCTCCGCGGGGCCTATAATCTCATACGGATTAGGGCGGGTGATGAGTGGAAGACCGCTTTCAGATCAAGGTTCGGGCACTACGAGTACCTTGTAATGCCGTTCGGGCTCTGTAATGCCCCGGCGACGTTCCAACATCTAGTGAACGATATCTTCCGAAGATACTTGGATGATTTCCTAGTGGTCTATCTGGATGATATCCTAATCTTCTCTGCCACTCCTGAACTCCACCGAATGCACGTTAAAATAGTCCTCACCATCCTCAGGCAACACAAACTCTACCTTAAAGCTGAAAAATGTGAGTTTGAAAAGTCCACCGTACAATTCCTGGGGTTTATCATCTCCACCAATGGGGTCGCAATGGACCCACAAAAGGTCCAAGCCATCCAAGATTGGCCGGCCCCCAAAGACAAAAAGGGAGTCCAGAGGTTTATCGGGTTTGCCAACTTTTACCGGAGATTTATCATTGGCTTCTCCTCCATTGTGGCACCAATCACCCTACTCACCCATCAACACAATCAGTTCCGCTGGTCTCCAGAAGCCCAGGCGGCCTTCGCCCAGTTGAAGTCCCTGTTCTCCTCCGCCCCGATCCTACGGCATCCAGATCCCGCATTGCCCTTTGTACTGGAGGTGGATGCCTCCGAAACTGCTCTCGGAAGCCATCCTCTCCCAGCGCCAGGGCGCTAAAGCTCTCCTCCACCCGGTGGCTTTCGCCTCCCGAAAACTGAGCCCTCCAGAGAGGAATTACGATGTGGGGGACAGGGAACTACTAGCCATTAAATTTGCCCTTGAGGAGGGGCGGTACCTCTTGGAGGCAAACAAGGAAAAGGGGGGCGCCTCTGAGTATATGTAAAAAATTCAATTTATTAAAACAACATTATCCACTCACATGGAGGTATATGGTGTCACATTCAGGTCCTGGATGCTGGGCTGGGAAGGTGGGGGAACCGCAGATCTTTAGCAAGTCCACTTCACTTTTCTTTCAGCTTGCATCTTTGTCACAGGGATGTGTATGTGGCAGAGTGTAGTACTGATGAGGAAAAACTTCCCAGAAGTCCAGGTGCAGGTGTAGGACAGTCCAGTCTGTGGGTGGGGGCACAACAAAGCCCGTTTTACAGAGCAGGGGTTCCGGTGGTGGGGTTCAGAATGGTGAAGGGGCGCCAGTGCCGGGAAAGCGCCGTGATATTTTCCAGGAAGCCGTCAGTTTCACCTTGAAGACGCCGTGGGGGCGTGACCGGATGCAGGTGAGAGAGAGAGAGTGAGCCCGTGCAGCGTCCCTTCACCTCTCATCCCCCGCTCCACAGACTAGACTACAGCATCGAGTTCCGACCCCGCCAGCACCGCTTCAACGGCAGGGTGGCTGTGAGACGGAGCTGTCCATAGACCAGCGTGTGTGTTTGAGGAGAGCCGGAGCGTGTGTCAGCGTGTCAGTGTGACGGCGGGCTGTCTCAGCGCCCGCTTATCTCCTCACAGCGCATAGTGCGCCGCTACTGACAAGCCCCCCACGCACCTCACGGAGCAGGAGGAGAGGACGAGAGAGGGGAGAACCCACAAGGCGGAGAGGAGGTGCGGATGGCGGCAAGGGGGGTGAGAGTCCTCAGCTGCCTCTGATTTCCTCCGTAGAGACTAAAATCTGGTTGGTTGTGCAGAAATCCCCCTTTTTTTTTTTCCCCTTTTTGCTATATACCAGCTGATGATTGAATCCTGAATCCTCGCCTATTCCAACAAGAGTGCTGAATGGGGAAATAGACATTGCAGTAAGAAGGCTTTCTAGGCGCCACAATGGTAAGAGATTAACTTGCAATATTTATCAGTCCTGTCGTTCAGCGGACTCTGTATCTACTACTACCCAAAAACTGTTAACCTGGACGGGTGAGATAAGAGACTGCCTACATGAATGTATGCTTGCTTTGCCAATATATAGCAATCTCTGACCCGCAAAAGTGAAAGCTGTGTAATAAGGGAGAGTTGTCTTTGCAGTGTTCCTACTTTCCTCCTTCTTTTTTTTTCTTTTGTGTTTTTTGACGTTACATATGCTATAGAGTTGTTGGCATTATAAATCAGAATCTGAAAGGAAAAAAAAAAACCCCAATCGGACTTTGGCCTAATACTTCCCAGTATTTCAACATTTTAGGGTGTAGGGTATTGCCCTTCTTTAAGTTATACCGCTAGCTACATCTAAGTTAAAGCCAACTATTAAAACATGCCTTCACAGCGCACTACAAAGGCCAGCCAGGCGGCCAGCCAAATAGCAGCAGCGAAACTGGAGAAATTCGCTCACACCCCAAGCCAAGGGCCAGCCCTGTCCCCCCAGAAAACCCTCTCACAAAACCAAAATCAGCTGCCCCAGCCTAACCGGATAGGAGGAGGGACAGGGGCCACAGGAGGAAGGAAAAGCCAGGGACTGACTCAAACACCTACACAGATGCCCCAGAGAACAATAGTGGAAGGGGGTGAACTGGAGGGGCAATCCCGGAACCAGGTAGCGGCGGGCCTACTTCCAGAAAGGGGGGTAGACAGTTTACCTGAGGTGGAGCCATCCTTGAAAGAGATATTGGAGGCGGTTAATTCTTGCAAGGCCTCTTTGAGTGATATGCACAACCAACTGAAGACAATACAGGTGGAACTTGCTATTGCAAGGTCGGAGATACAAAAGGTACAAGAGAGGACCACAGTCCTTGAGGATAGGATGAGCCTAGTGGAAGATGACTTGGCCCCTTTTAAACATGAAGTGTTCGATATTAAAAACCTCCTCAATATACAGCTTAATAAAATGGACGAAATGGAGAACAGGATGAGAAGGAAAAATATCCGCATAGTTGACCTCCCGGAACATTCCGAGGGCCCTGATCCTGCCGCTTTCCTGGAAAAGTGGCTGGTTGAAACTTTTGGGCAGGAATCATTCTCTTCATTTTTGGCGGTGGAAAGAGCCCATAGGGTTCCCTCTAGACCCATCCAACCCGGGGCCCCTCCTAGGCCCATATTGGCAAAATTCCTATTCTTTAAGGACAAAGTAACAATCATACGGAAGGCAAGGGAATTAGGAAATATTTTCTACAATGGCATGAGGGTGTCAATTTATCCTGACTATTCTCCAGACCTCCAAAGAAGGCGAGCGAAATTTGGAGAAATAAAACGAAATCTGCGCCAAGCTAACTTAACCTATGCTCTACTATATCCAGCAAAACTTAGAATAATGGCGCCCGGAGGGACTCTACTCTTTGATTCCCCTAAAGGGGCTGAAGACTGGCTTATTAAATTTAAGGAGCGTCCCTAGTCGACCAAGATCATCTTAATATGTTGACTTGACTTTTTTCTGTTTTTTCTTATACCCCCCTTTTTTTTTTTTGGAGAGGGGGGTTGGATATAGCTGTTATTATATATTTAGCGGAGCGAGGGAAGGGGAGCGAGAGGCGATGCATAGTGACCTCCAATTTTAATTCTTTTTCTTTATTTTTCTCTTTTGTGTTTTTTTTTGTGTTGCTGTGTCGCTTTCCGTGGGGGGTGGAGGAACGAGGGTGGAATGCACGGGGGGAAGAGGTTAAAAGATGGTGCACTCTTGTAGTTTTGGAGTGCTGCAGGTTGATTCTGATGGAAGGGGTTTCTTTAATAGGGGGGAGGGGGAGGGAGGGGTAGCATGGGGCAAAGGGAGGGGTAGGAACAGGGTTGATTCACTGGCACAAATATTAAGAAAGTCTCAAAAGAAGGGTGAATGGGTCGGTCACATTAGAAGGCCCCCGGCCAAACCTAGGGTGGTAATGAATGGTGAATGTCTTCAGAGTGGTAGTAGGGTTAAAAGTGAATGTATGGTGAAGGGTGAGAGGCATAACATGTATGAAGTCGTATGGTGGAGGGAGGAAAAATGGATTGGAAAAAGAAAAAATCACTCACTTGGAAAGTTTTTGCGACAACAATTTATAAGTATTAACAAAAAATCACGTTTTGATGACAAGTATTTTTAGAAGGTTTTTACAACCTCTAACCACAAATATAAATTTATGTTGTGCAACATTGAGTAGGGGTATAATAATTAAGTTAACTGACTATTTTGAAAGAAATTTTAGCTTAAATTAATGAGCCATAATACACAGGTTAATAGGAAACAAGTCACTATATGTTCGTGGAATGTTAGGGGATTGGGGGATCCAGGGAAAAAATCTGCAGTACTATCTATGATTAGATCCTATGGGGTGTCTATTCTTTGTCTTCAGGAGACCCATTTAACCAAAGCCTCCATCCCCAAGTTAGGGTGGGGAGAATTTGCTTTACAGTATCATTCAGTCCACTCGTCCTTTTCTAGAGGGGTTAGTATAATGATAAATTCAGGGATCACATTTAACTGTATCCAAATAAAAATAGATGATCGGGGTAGGTATATTTTTCTACACTGTAAAATTGAAAATAAAGTTGTCCTGCTGGCCAATGTCTATATCCCGCCCCCCTTTGATATGGAGGTCCTTCTGGACCTTGTGGAGTTCGTGCTGGATAGACCGGGTCTCCCGATCGTGGTTTTCGGGGACTTCAATATGGTCTTAGATAAGGTACTTGACAGGTTTCCCCAGGGGAGCCAGAGGGGAGGGTTAGCGGATAGCCGTTTCCCCCGCTTCCTGGATGAACTGGGCCTGAAAGATATATGGAGACTGCGGAACCCCGGGATTAGGGGGTACTCGTGTTTCTCCAGCACGCATTCCACATTGTCGAGAATTGATATGTTACTTTGCAATGATGAGTCGACGTCTTTGTTAGATAATATTAGGTATAGGCCCAGAAGTCTTTCCGATCACTCCCCCCTAACAGCCTCATTTGAGGTAGGGGTGAGAAACATGTACCGGGAATGGAGAATTAATCCTTCCTGGCTGGAATTAATGGGAGACCCAAAGGAGGTCATACAGGCTCTGAGAGAAAACATAGATATGAATGCGGGTTCGGCCCCCCAGGGGGTAATTTGGGACACAACCAAGGCTATTCTTCGGGGCTTATTGATCCAGCAAATCTCTAGAATAAAAAAAAAGTCAAGGGAGGGGGAAGAGAATGCGGCGAGAAAAGTATCTCTTGCAGAAGCGAAATACATAAAAATCCCATTACCGACGAACCTTAAAGATTGGGTAGAAGCACAAAAGGAATATCGTCTAATCTTATTAAGTAAAGCTGAACAAAAATATATTTTCCAGAAGCAATCTGCTTTTGGAGAAGGGGAAGGAATAAGTAGGATGCTTGCCCACCTAGTCAGGTCCAACTCCCCCTCATCTATGGTCCCGATGATAGACATTGGAGCTGGTAAGACATCCACATACACGCCAGAGATAGTGGATACCTTCAGAACCTACTACGAGAACTTATATCACTCCCGTCAGGACGAAATAACAGGAAAACTGGATACATTTTTTGAGGGATTGGCGGTCCCCTGTCTCTCTGAGGAGGACAGGGCTGTCTTAGACGGCCCTGTCACCCTGGAGGAGATACAGAGGACCGTCCAGGAAATGGCAAGGCAAAAGTCCCCGGGACCAGATGGATTACCCATAGAAATATATCGCTGTTACGGGGAGGTACTTCTCCCCGAGCTCCTGAAGGTATTTAACTCATCGATGGTGGAGGGTGCGCTCCCCCTATCGATGATGGAATCAACCATAATCGTAATCCCCAAGGAAAATAAGAACCCCCTATCCCCGGCCTCATATAGGCCTATTTCACTCCTGAACTCAGATACGAAGGTCCTGGCAAAGGTCCTGGCTGCCAGACTTAATAAAGTTATCCCTAAATTGGTGCACCCGGATCAATCAGGATTTATCCCAGGGAGGTCCGCCAGTCTAAATATCAGACGGCTCTTTTTGAACTTGCAGACTCCAGTGGAAGACCGTGGAAATAGGGCCGTGCTTTCCTTGGATGCTGCCAAGGCTTTTGATACACTAGAGTGGGAGTATTTATGGAGAACATTAACACAATTTCAGATCGGGCCAAACTTCGTTAACTGGGTGAAATTATTATATGGAGCGCCTGGAGCAAGATTAAAAGTAAACAACGAATACTCTACTAGGTTTCGATTCCTGAGGGGGACAAGGCAGGGGTGCCCGTTGTCCCCCCTCCTTTTCGCCCTCGCAATCGAACCTTTGGCTCTTTCCCTAAGAGCATCCCCAGATATCAAAGGTTTCAAAAGAGGGGAAATATAAGAAAAAGTGATTCTGTATGCAGATGACCTTTTGATACTGCTCAATGATACACAGGGTTCACTACGTGAGACTATGGGCAGAATTGAAAATTTTGGTTGTCTGTCGGGTCTTAGGATTAACTGGGATAAATCAAATCTGCTCCCTTTAGACCCACTGGAGGTTCCCCTACCCCAAGAGGCAGCGCAATTGCAAGTTGTCCATCAGTTTAAATATCTAGGGATAAATATATCAAGAGACCCTAAACAATTTATTCCTGACAATTTAGTACTACTTCTGAATAAATTTAAAGGGAAAATCCAAATCTGGAAAAAACTTCCCCTGTCAGCAGCAGGCCGCTGTAACCTAATTAAAATGGTACTCATGCCACAATTACTGTATTTACTCCATAATTCTCCAGTATGGATCTATAAGAAGTGGTTTAAAAGGATAGACACCTTATTTAGAGATTTAATTTGGAAAGGGGGCGCACCACGTATTCGTCTTAGTGTACTGCAATCATCAAATGGCGCAGGGGGTGTAGCTCTCCCGCACCCCTGGAGCTATTTTTTGGCAGCCCAGCTTCAACATATTGGGGGATGTGAGGCTACAAAAGAGGGGCGTGAGTGGAAGACTCTTCTCTATAAATCAACTCATAACTCCTTGATCGAAGTTTTAGAGGCTGGGTCCTTTCAGAAGGGGCTACCCACCCAGGACTTGATAGCAAGTGTATGGAATACAGTTAAAAAAATACTGGGATATAGCGGATTTACAGATTACTCACCTCTGTGGACAAACAATAACCTGTTCGAGATACAAAAAATGGGGTCTATTAGAGAATGGGAAAGAAAAGGCCTGCATTTTATTACTCAGATGTACCAGGAGGGGAGGCTTAGAAGCTTTCAGGATCTGAGAGAACAATTTGCGTTGCCTAAACGGTCCTTTTTTAGGTACTTGCAGATAAGGCACGCCCTGACTGAACAGTTTAAAGGGGCGGTATTCGAAAGGACCAATATTCCGGTACTACTGAGTACAGTGGCGTCTCTAGCTTTCATATTTAGGGGGGGCACATGGGGGGACAGGGACAAAAGTAGGGGGGCAACCATAAAATACACACACAATTTTTTTCCAAGAATATAATGCACTCCAGAGGTCTTGTTACAAATTCACCTTTGTTTTATTTGTGCAATATACAATACACTTCAGCATCAACGTTTCATTCCAACTACAGACTTTTATAAAGATGCAAAAAAGTCCCGGCCTAGGCAACTATTAAAGTGCCACAACAAAAAAAAGCAAGATAAGATAATAGCCCAAGCTTTTGCTTGTTACTGCAGCTTATAGTACACTTACTAAATGAACAACAATAATTGTAACTATTTTTGTTAAAGGGACACTATAGTCACCAGAACAATTTGAGATTAAAGTGTTTCTAAACCCACAATAGTAAAATCAGTCTTTATATGCAGTAAAGCATGCTCGTTATACTCACTGTGGAACCTAAGGGATTAAACGTCTGCATTGTGTAAAAGAGCTGTTTGATCTTGTCTTCTCTGCCCCCCCCCCTTCTTCCACAGTCCCCAATTCATCTCTTGATAGTACAGTCTTGGGGCAAGCTGTACATGCTTAGTTTGGTGTGTATTGCTAGAGAGGTTTTTTTATTCTTGGGAGGGTGCATGTGATCAGAATCAACACAAAGCCAATCAGCACTGTCCAGACAGAGGGTCAGGGGTCCTGCAGCCTCGTAGGACAGACAGAGAAGAATGAAATGAACCTGTTGGTATTCCTGACCCTATAGTGTCCCTTTAACTATAAATATCTAACTTTCAAATATTACCAGATAAACAAACATTATAGTATAAAGCAATTATTAAATAAGGAAACAAGTGCACACAAAATAAAGTGCAACATCACAACAAATATGCAGTGTTATCCTTTTACAGTGAACCGCAATAAAAAAATGGAACTTAAATTTTGTCGTTCACGCTAATATAGGCTTAAACGTGAATTTTTATGGATTGATGCAAACCTGCTAACTACAAGTTCCATATTTATTTGGGATGCAAGTCTGGCCTCAATTGACAATGTGGCAAGATCTGACAGCCTTTCCTCAGTCATTGTTGTGCGTAGGAATGATTTTATCAACTTTAGTGCAGAAAAGCTTCTTTCACATGAGGCACTACTAACTGGCAAAACACAAGCTATTTTACATAGCCGATAAAGCTCAAGGAATGGAATAGAGTAAGGCTCCAGAAAGTTAGTGAACTCAAGAATTGTGTCCACCTTAATGACATCTGATGATTTTTTTCTGTGTAGGGTTAGCATTGCCTGCTTCAGCTCAATCTCCAAGTTTTCTATGTTGCAGGAGTAGAATTTGGCCATTGGTAGCAATTTTTCAAAATTAAGAAATGAATCAGATCGAGGATTCAGAGACTGTACACCTTCCATGATTTCCAGAGAATCTTTTGAAAAGCGAGATTTTAGCTCTGAAATTATTCTGTCAAGAACAACATACATGAACATTTGAATGAAATCATCTTTTTTGAGCAGTTGTTGTCGATGCCCTACAGTTTCCAAAATGACGCTATTTCTTAAGTTGAGAGGAGGCCGGCGATCTCGCTTCTTGGAAGGCGGTTCGGTAGAATCATCATTTGGTGCTGATATTCCACACTTGATGCTCAGTTGGATTGCTTCTGCCCAGACACTCTCTATTGTTCCAGAATTAGTAGAAGCTTCAGGTCTCCTCTCTGGATTGCGCACTTCTTCAAGCTCTTGTATAATTGTTTGCACAAGAAGGACAGCTGATGCCAAGTCAATATCTTTGGCTTGTAACATGTTAGAGAGCGTCTGGGTCCTTTTTAGTATGTTCTCAAAAAACACAAGTGCCAGAATGAAGCCAAAATCTATGAACTGGTGAATGGATTTTGCCTCAACTGCTCTCTCAGTATGGTTCCCTTCTGCCAAAATATTTAGAGTTTCCAGCAGAGGGCCAAGCGTTTTAAGAACAGCATTGCAGGCTGCATGTTGGCATGTCCACCTTGTGTCACTCAATTGTTTAAGCTGCATAGCTGGTTTGCTTGACATTTCTTGTTGCACATTAGTAAACACTGAGTGAACAACAGAAGTACTGCAAAACACATACAGCTTTTCGAGTTTTACAAAAAATTCGTTTGCTGCCTGTACATTCTTCACAGTGTCCACAATGACCAGGTTGAGACGGTGACTCATGCAATGAATGTAAAGTGCACAAGGCACCTCTTTTTTAATGCGTGCTTGCACGCCATTAAGCCGGCCACTCATTACAGAGGCTCCATCATAGCCTTGTCCAACACAATCATTTTTATCAATTCCTAGAGATGCTAGGACCTGGAATATGTACCCCGTTAGAGATTCAGCATCAAGGCTATCTGCTCGGTAGAATTGTAAGAACCGTTCATGGACCCTCTGATCGTGAAAAAATCGGACTACGACAGACAGTTGTTCGGATTTACTTAGATCTTTTGTTTCATCTGCCATGATGGAAAAGGGACTTCCTTTAATGCTCTGTGCGATGCCTTCTCTAACAAGAGCAGCCATAATTGAGAGAAGTTCATTTTGGATCGATGGATGTAGATATCTTGCATTTCTAGGTCCTGTAATTTTGTTTCTTACAACACTGTCTTTTTCTGCAATTAAATAGAGAATTTCACGTACATTTCCATGGTTGACATGATCTGGGCTGTACCGATGCTCTCGCTGGGCAATTTTAGTCTTGGCTGTTAGCAACAAAACTTGGGCAATTGTTTTTATATAATGTCTATTTTCATTGACCTCTCGTGTGTGAGCTTTAGTTATTTCTTTCATGATCGATGTATCCTGGCTTACACTCTTTTTGAAATCCTCCCATCTGACATGGCAATCCTTGTGTGAAGCAGACTTCTCGTGCTGTAGTATTCCTTTACCAGTTTCGAGTGCATTTTTCCAGTTTTTGTACCCTATGTTGACAAACGGTACTTTTTTAACATGCCCATGAAGATATTTTGATGTTGAAAAAAATCGGCACGCAAAACAGTATGCTGCATCCTGGGACACAGAATATTCCAACCATTCAAACGATCCAAACCATTGTGGGCGGAATGACCTGAAGCGTGCTCCCATTTGTTTCTGAGGGTATTTTTTTAATACAGGCTGTCTTGGCCCTTCACTAGCACACTGGCTGATATCATCTGGTCCTTGTACAGATGTTTGGGCACTCTGTGGCTGTTCAGCTTCACTGAATTGCTCTTCATAAGCACTGTGTTGAATATTGCTTTGTGAGGAGGTGCTTGCATCTTCAACCTGCAATGAAGGTTCATCATTATCTGATATTAATTCAGTAGTGTCATATTCAACGTCATCCTTCTCAGGCTCTTCACACTCCTCAATGGAAGAAGACGGACCAGACTGACTTTTTTCGTGTTGCTGCTCTTTTGAAATATCAGCCTTCTGTGCCTTAACATTTACCACTGAATAAAATGAACGGATGTCCATTTTTGAGTTGGATAGGAAAATTGAATCTGGAAAAAAATATACATGTTGTTCTCATGGAACACTTAACACGTTTAACAAAACAAATGGTATTCATTTATGTTATCGATAAATGCGATCAACTAAAATAAAGCGGAGTTCCACCCAAAAGTATAACTTCTGCTTATCTAATTCCTCCTCCCCTCTGGTGCCACATTTGGCACCTTTCAGGGGGAGCAGGTACCTGTTTTCGATGACAGGTACCCTGTCCCCACTTCTGGCGGACTCGGTTGCCGCGATGTGCGTCACCAGGCTGCCCTGCCCCCCCCCCCCGTTACTGGGCCAATACAGAAAGCGCAGCAGGAAAAGCGCTGACTTTTAATTTTTTTCTGGGGGTCGGAACTCTGCTTAAATAAGAAACCACATTATTACACACCTTAATAAATGTGCATTATTAAAACGTCACCATAATAAAATAATCTTTGTATATACACGAGGTCCATGACTATTAAACAATTAACAATTACTTGTTTTTTTTTAAAGATATCCCTCATTATGATTCTAGAACAGATGTGTTTTACAACGGGGATGTCTTTGGATGTCAATGGTAAAATACTATAAGTATAATAGGACTAATTGTGTATGTGTGTGTTACATGCACACACACACACATCACATACCAATGAACACACATGCTAATGAGCAGCAGTTGCATTAACTTGGTATAACATGCCAATGAGCAACACATGTATACACTTGGTATATCATGCCAAAGAGCAGTAAATACATAAAGTTTGTATATCATGCCAGTAAATGCATAAACCAAGTTGTATATAATGCAAATGAGAAATAAATGCATACACTTTATATATCCAGACAATGGGTATCAAATGCATACAACAATACAATATTAAGCACTGTGCTCAAGCTCCCACTACTCTTGGGCGGCAACAATGCCCCAATACATATAGCAAAAAACAAAGGGAAAAGTTACCTGCGCACTATTTAAATAACTGAATGTTTTTTAGTATTGCTCCAGTAGCCAATAAAGTGTAAGCTCACCTACCATGTCAAAACCTCTTAGGTGAGTTAGTGTTAGTGTAGTGATACTAGAAAACCTCCAGCTATTTTAACGTGCATAGAGATTTGCGATAGTGTGCAATTAACCTTTTACTTTTGTTTTTTTATCGGATATATACTGTATATACCTATGCCAATGGTCATCAAACGCACAAACATGAAATATTCCTGACAGTGGGCATCAAACGCATAAACATGAAATATTCCTGACAGTGGGCATCAAACGCATAAACATGAAATATTCCTGACAGTGGGCATCAAACGCATAAACGTGAAATATTTGACAGTGGGCATCAAAACGCATAAACATGAAATATTCCTGACAATGCACACAAAACGCATTAAACATGAAAAATTCCTGACAGTGGGCATCAAACGCATAAACATAAAATATTCCAGACAATGGGCATCAAATGCATAAACATGAAATATTCCTGACAGTGGGCATCAAACGCATAAACATGAAATATTCCTGACAATGGGCATCAAATGCATAAACATGAAATATTCCTGACAGTGGGCATCAAATGCATAAACATGAAATATTCCAGACAATGGGCATCAAACGCATAAACATGAAATATTCCTGACAGTGGGCATCAAATGCATAAACATGAAATATTCCTGACAATGCACACAAAACGCATAAACATAAAATATTCCTGACAATGCACACAAAACGCATTAAACATGAAAAATTCCTCACAGTGGGCATCAAACGCATAAGCATTAAATATTCCTGACAGTGGGCATCAAATGCATAAACATTAAATATTCCTGACAGTGGGCATCAAATGCATAAACATGAAAAATTCCTCACAGTGGGCATCAAACGCATAAACATGAAATATTCCTGACAATGCACACGAAACGCATAAACATTAAATATTCCTGACAGTGGGCATCATATGCATAAACATGAAACATGACCTCACGCCGGCACGCAGCCAACATGAACGCCAGGTCTGAATCTGTCCCTGATTGAATATGCGCCGCGAGGGTGTGTTTTTCAGCGGCCGCGCCTGTTTATTGAATTTAGTGCTCTGCTCTCTTCCGCTGACAGTGGTGCCAACAAACTTTTAAAAAAAAAGCGATTTAATTGGGGGGCAAGTCCAGTCAAGTGGCCCATTGAAGCACCGAATCAGCTCACCATCCATGCCCACCTGTTTTTATAACGGATATTGATGTTATGCAGCAAGAGAAATATAATTCAATGTTTTAACATAATTCGACCACCTCAATACTGGGCACTTTCACCCCCTTCCTTCCCAGGCTAATTTTCAGCGCTCTCGCATTTTCAATAAGAATTGCGCGGTCATGCAACACTGTACCTAAATGAAAATTTTAGCATTTTGTTCACATAAATAGAGCTTTCTTTTTGGTGGTATTTATACACAAATCATTTTTTTATTTTTTGCGATATAAGTGAAAAAATAGCGGAAATTTAAAAAAAAAAAAAAAAAACTATTTTCGACTTTTTGTTTTTAAAGAAATCCAATAAAATCAAATTTTGGCAGAAATTTAAGCCAAAATGTATTCTGCTACATGTTTTTGGTAAAACAAAATCCTGTTAAGTGTATAATAATTGGTTTGTGTGATCACGGACATATGTGCACAGATGATCACGGACATATAATTTTACTGATACATATGTGGGGGGACAGGTGTTTTTACTGTGTGGGGACACTATTTTTTGGACATTGTGATTCTACACTGTGTGGGGACACTAGATTGGTGATCAGTGGTGTAAAAAGCTGTAAAAAACAGCTTATACTCACCGGCTGGCTGCAGCGATCCCCGCCCTCTCCTCTCCTCACTGACAACTTCCGTGTGAGGAGAGGAGAGGAGAGCCGATTGCCTAGCAACCAGCTCTCTGTTTACATCTCATGATGGATGTGATTGGACACAGTCATCATGCAATCAGGAGGGCCAATCACAGAGACCTCCTGCTGATCGGAGATGTGCCGTGTCCGGGTGACACGAGCGCATCAGGATCACGCCGCTGCGCAGTGGCCATGAGGGAGGTGGTTAATGTTAATAGCAACAAAGGAGGTTTAACAAAAATAATGCATCATGCATCTATGCAGCCTCACCAGTGCCCATCTATGCAGCCTCACCAGTGCCCATCTATGCGGCCTCACCAGTGCCCATCTATGCGGCCTCACCAGTGCCCATCTATGCGGCCTCACCAGTGCCCATCTATGCAGCCTCACCAGTGCCCATTTATGCAGCCTCACCAGTGCCCATCTATGCAGCCTCACCAGTGCCCTTCAGTGCAGCCTCACCAGTGCCCTTCAATGCAGCCTCACCAGTGCCCTTCAATGCAGCCTCACCAGTGCCCTTCAATGCAGCCTCACCAGTGCCCCTCAATTCAGCCTCACCAGTGCCCATCAATGCAGCCTCACTAGTGCCCATCATTGCAGCCTCACCAGTGCCCCTCAATGCAGACTCAGACTCACCAGTGCCCCTCAATGCAGCCTCACCAGTGCCCCTCAATGCAGCCTCACCAGTGCCCCTCAATGCAGCCTCACCAGTGCCCATCAATGAAGCCTCACCAGTGCCCATCAATGCAGCCTCACCAGTGCCCATCAATGCAGCCTCACCAGTGCCCCTCAATGCAGCCTCACCAGTGCCCATCATTGCAGTTGGATCAGTGCCCATCAATGCAGCCTCACCAGTGCATGGTGGAAAGGGGGGGACGAGCACCGCCGGATTACACAGAGCAGGGATCTCCCACTTACCTGGTGGCCACTGTCATACTAAGTACCTCCTCCTGGATGGGCTTCTGTGATAGACTGCACACAGTGGCCGTGCCAAGTAAGCAGGAGATTTTTGTAATCCGGTGGTTCTGTGGACTTCTGGTCAACCTAGGCTAGTGGCCAGCAGGACCCACATGCCATGGTCGCATCGGCTCCCAGCAGCACCCACAGGTCTGTGGCCAGCTCCCAGCAGGACCCACAGGTCTGTGAATCCTGCTGGGAGCTGGCCACGGACATGTGGGTCCCCCTGGGAGCTGGCCATGGACATGTGGGTCCCGCTGGGAGCTGGCCACGGACCTGTGGGTCCCGCTGGGAGCTGGCCACGGACCTGTGGGTCCCGCTGGGAGCTGGCCACGGACCTGTGGGTCCCGCTGGGAGCTGGCCACGGACCTGTGGGTCCCGCTGGGAGCTGGCCACGGACCTGTGGGTCCCGCTGGGAGCTGGCCACGGACCTGTGGGTCCCGCTGGGAGCTGGCCACGGACCTGTGGGTCCCGCTGGGAGCTGGCCACGGACCTGTGGGTCTCGCTGGGAGCTGGCCACGGACCTGTGGGTCCCGCTGGGAGCTGGCCATGGACCTGTGGGTCCCGCTGGGAGCTGGCCACGGACCTGTGGGTCTCGCTGGGAGCTGGCCACGGACCTGTGGGTCCCGCTGGGAGCTGGCCACGGACCTGTGGGTCTCGCTGGGAGCTGGCCATGGACCTGTGGGTCCCGCTGGGAGCTGGCCACGGACCTGTGGGTCTCGCTGGGAGCTGGCCACGGACCTGTGGGTCCCGCTGGGAGCTGGCCATGGACCTGTGGGTCCCGCTGGGAGCTGGCCACGGACCTGTGGGTGCTGCTGGGAGCCGACGTGACCATGGCATGTGGGTCCTGCTGGTCTGTAGGCCATGGGCAGCTCCCAGCAGGATTCACAGGCCATGTGGGCAAGGTAAATGAGAAGTGTATGGGGGGAATGATCGATGGGATGATTGATCATGTCACATGTGTCAGGGTCTCTTTCACTTACCTCAGCTTGCTCAGCAGTTGCCAGCTCAGAGCTCAGCTAGTCAGAGGGACAGGTCCTTTCTTCCAGTCTTCCTCCTTGGACTTGCACAGCTTCCTCCAGTGACAGACAGTCCTGGGGGGTGGCGGTGGGTGATGATGTTGCTCACCTCAGTTGAACAGTTCACAGTCTCTCTGCAGCCACCACCAGTCGGCAGCAGCGCGCCAAAAGATCAGACCGCTGTGTGAGGGGAGTTGTAGGCTGGCTGCGCTGCTCTCCAGACCGACTCCACCCACCGGGAGCAGGGAGCCTGAGGACTACAACTCCCATAGACAGCGGCGGCCGTCACGTGATGTGACGGACGTCACCTCCTGGGCTAGCGGCACTCGAGGGTCAGAGAGAGACTGTCAGTGACGGTGGGTCATTGGCGGACACACAGACAGCCGTTGCGCTGGCTGGCGGCCGCCGCCGCGGACGTTATTAGATTCGTGTTACACTTGGGGGGGCACATGGGGGGGCACACCGAAAAATTGGGGGGGTCGTGGCCCCCTCAGGCCCTATGCTAGTGACGCCACTGACTGAGTATAGCTGAATCTGATACCCGAAAAGGGATGATCTCTAAACTATATCTACAAATACACAAGGGGAACGGGGAAGGCCAACAAATCGGATTCCAAAAAGCTAAATGGGAAGGAGATGTGGGAAATATGTCCGATACACAATGGGAAAGGATTTTAGCCCTTGCTCCCTGGGTCTCCCTCTCCTCTCCCCAGAGAATGTCACACCTTTTTCTACTACATAGAGTTTACTTTACACCAGTAAAACTTTTTAGGTTTGGCCGTAGACAAGACGATACATGTCCTAGATGTAGGAGACCGGGAGGGGACCTTATCCATATGTTTTGGAGATGTCCAAAACTATATCGATACTGGAAGGAGGTGGTGGATAGGATTGCTCAGGTATTTAATACCAATCTTGACCTGGATCCTATCCTGTGTGTACTCGGGGGATTGGAGAAGGAGGGTAGGTCAAAAGAGATGCAGCTGGCAATTATCCGATGCCTTTTTCAGGCTAGAAAATTAATAGCCCAAAAATGGCAATCCTCTACCCCACCATCCACCCAGGAGTGGGAACAGAATATGGAGAGAGTGATTCTCATGGAAAAAACGACTTATATAAAACAGGGTAATTACACCAAATTTCAGAGGATATGGAAAATGTGGTTTGAACAAACTCGGATTTAGTAATACTATCTGGATAACAACATGTGAGGATTAAGACGTTAAGTGTCATAAGGAGTGGTAGAGAGTATGAGGATGGATGAAGGGGTGGAGGGGGTGGGAAAGGGGGAGATGAATGGGAAGCTGGAGGGGAAATAGGCATTGTAATTATAATATACAGCCCTCTCTCACAGCTTAAGGCAAGGAGGATGCATGTGATTGTATATACAAATTTGTAAGTGATTGTAATAGAATGTGTAAATTTTGTTGTAAGTGTTAAAATTTAATAAAAATATTTGGAAAAAAAAAAAAAAAAAGAGACACGGCCGTGTGCTGGGGAGGCGAAAACGAGGCTTGGAGAGCAAACAAACGGCGGCGTCGCCGGGCTGTGACGTCACCGGTATGCGACGCGTTTTGGGATTGGCTAGCCACTGTTTAGGGGAGTGGCCGCATTCCTTTTTCAAGCATAGTGGTATAGGGAACTGGGGGCATTTATATGGATAGATGGGGAGGGGAGGGGGCGTGGCCGGAGCGGAATATTGGAACAGAAAGTCACTGGAGCTGGATACAGCATTTTAAACCATGGAGGGAAAAAAAGAGGGGGGGGGGAGACACAATGCAAGGGAAGAGAACACAACATATATGTACTAAAAAGGGACATCTACAAGATACTCTAACAAATAATTAGAGAGGGGGATGATTAATAATAATAGTTATTACCATAAAAACACCATTATATGCAAAAAAATATATATACGAAAATAAGAATAAGAATGATGGATATGTTATTAAAAGCACATTAAGAGATACATATGAAATAAATATATATATATATACATATCAAAAAATACATTAGAAAACTTTCTAAAATGTATATTAAAAAATATATATATATTAAAAAACACACACATATAGAGGACGGAGAGGGGTAGGGGGAGGGGAGAAAAGGGCTGGGTAAGGGAAAATAAGCGTATATATTGATAATAGTTAAAACGCAAACCTCTTGGAGGGGGCATCTCACCCTGTTATGGTCTGGACCGACCACAAGAATCTCGAATATCTCAGGACAGCTAAACGATTGAGACCCAGGCAGGCCAGATGGGCTCTTTTCTTTTCGAGATTCAATTTTCTCATCGCCTATAGACCAGGCTCCAAAAACGGAAAGGCCGATGCCCTCTCCCGCATGTTCGCGGAGACCACCCAGGAAACCGAGCCCAGTACTATCTTGTCCCCTCAAAACTTCGGTCTGATCACCCAGGTGGACCTCATGACTACGATTAAAACTGCTACCAAACATGACCCGGCCCCTACCAACCTTTCCCTGGTCAAACACGACGACCTCCTGTGGTCTGGGGAGAAGATCTTTGTCCCCCTGGGAGTAAGGCCCCTGGTACTTGAGACCTACCATGATCATAAACTGGCAGGTAATTTTGGCTCCAGGAAGACCGTTGAACTTGTCTCCCGTTCTTTTTGGTGGCCAGGCTGGAGGCAGGACTGCAGGAACTATGTCGCCTCCTGCATTCCATGCCAGCGCAGCAAGGGGCCGAAGGCCAAATCCTGGGGGCTACTAAGACCACTACCCATTCCTGAACGCCCATGGGCAGAAGTCTCCATGAACTTTATCTTGGAGTTACCCCCGTCCAAGGAATTCACCACTATCTTCGTCATCGTTGATCGGCTCTCCAAGATGGCACATTTTATACCCTTGGTTGGCACCCTGTCTGCCTCTACCACGGCTGACGTATTTTTCAGAGAAATCGTAAGGCTCCATGGGGTGCCCAAAAGCATCACCTCGGACAGGGGTACCCAGTTTACTTCAAAGTTTTGGAAAGAACTATGCAAATCTCTTGAAATAAAAATCTGCTTGTCCTCCGCCTACCATCCCCAGAGCAACGGTCAAACGGAAAGGACCAACCAGACACTAGAACAGTACCTCCGTTGCTTCTGCTCAGATTCTCAAAACGACTGGTCCGCTCTCTTACCGTACACCGAGTTTGCGTACAACAATTCTGTCCACTCCGCCACCAAGCAAACACCTTTCTGGGCCAACTTCGGCTACCACCCCTCATTTCTTCCCGAATCTCCCCTGGAAAACTCTGTACCTGCAGCTCAGGACCGCGTAGAGTCTCTACAAGTCAACTTCCAAAAATTACAAAAATTAATGCAAGAGGCTCAAGAAGGTTACAGCAAGCATTTTAATAAAGGGAGAAAAGAAAATCCGGCGTTCGGGATCAACAAAGAGGTCTGGCTGTCCTCCACCAACCTGAAATTACCCGTTCCCTTTCGAAAATTGGGGCCTAGGTTCATCGGCCCATTCAAAGTCAAAAGGATCGTAAACCCTGTGGCCTTCGAACTCGATCTACCACAAAATTACAAGATCCATCCAGTTTTTCACGCTTCCCTTCTGAAGCCCATCAGCCCCTTCCCTGGCAGGGAAAAACCACCTCCACCACCTGTTCTAGTTGAGGGCGAGAAAGAGTTTGAGGTGGAAGAAATTCTGAGTTGCAGAAAAATGGGCAGGCAACTCCAATACCTGATTAAGTGGAAGGGTTACCCTCCTGAGGACAATTCGTGGGAACCCTCAAGGAACCTGCACGCCCCACGCCTGATCCAGGCATTTCACCAGGCTCACCCTGAGCTAATGGCCAGTTTGGGTGTCCAGAGGCCACCCCTCTGGGGGGGGCACTGTCAGGTCAGCGGCGCCGGACACCGAGCGGCCCGCTCTCCAGTGCGCATGCGCGGGGGCCCGGCGCATGCGCACTGGAGAGCGGGCCGCTCGGTGTCCGGGGGAGACACAATGCAAGGGAAGAGAACACAACATATATGTACTAAAAAGGGACATCTACAAGATACTCTAACAAATAATTAGAGAGGGGGATGATTATTAATAATAGTTATTACCATAAAAACACCATTATATGCAAAAAAATATATATACGAAAATAAGAATAAGAATGATGGATATGTTATTAAAAGCACATTAAGAGATACATATGAAATAAATATATATATATATACATATCAAAAAATACATTAGAAAACTTTCTAAAATGTATATTAAAAAATATATATATTAAAAAACACACACATATAGAGGACGGAGAGGGGTAGGGGGAGGGGAGAAAAGGGCTGGGTAAGGGAAAATAAGCGTATATATTGATAATAGTTAAAACGCAAACCTCTTGGAGGGGGCATCTCACCCTGTTATGGTCTGGACCGACCACAAGAATCTCGAATATCTCAGGACAGCTAAGCGTGCGCTAGTGCGCATGCGCACTAGCGCACGCCTGTGCACTATGGCGCACAATTAGCGTCCCCTGGGCGCCTATAAAGGCGGTCTGACACACAGGCACTTTGCTGGTCTGTCTTTCCAGCTTAGTGCCTGTGTGTCCCCATGCCCTGTGTAAAAGTAACCTGATCTGCTACTCCTGTGTTTGACCCCCTGGCTTGCTAACGGACTTTGCTGATTCTACTGCTCCTGTGTTTGACCCCCTGGCTTGCTAACGGACTTTGCTGATTCTACTGCTCCTGTGTTTGACCCCCTGGCTTGCTAACGGACTTTGCTGATTCTACTGCTCCTGTGTTTGACCCCCTGGCTTGCTAACGAACTTTGCTGAATCTACTGCTCCTGTGTTTGACCCCCTGGCTTGATAAACGGACTCTGCTTAATCTTCTGCTCCTGTGTTTGACCCCCTGGCTCGCCAACGGACTTTGCTTAATCTACTGCTCCTGTGTTTGACCCCCTGGCTTGCTAACGGACCTTGCTTGATCTACCGCTCCTGTGCTTGACCCCTGGCTGGATCAACGGACTTGCTACGGCTTCTCCTGTGTTTGACCCTCGGCCTACATCCTGGACTTACTCTGCACCTGGCTATTCAGTAACTGGTGTTAGACCCCCCCCCACCGGGTCTTTGGGCTCCTGCCTCTCCTTCCTGCCATCTGCCGGTCTGCCCGGGCCAGGCTCGCATCTCCTCCAAGGTCCTCACCGGTCCCGCCTACCTGACAGAGGTGACCTGTGCCTCCTGGTGCCGTTTTCTCCCTGTCTCATCACCAGGGGGCAGATTGCGCCGGGTCGTAAGGGTAAACCGCTCTCGGCATCTTGGTCTTGGTAAGTACGCCTCTGACAGTAGCTGACTTAAATGTGGTGAACTTATCTACGTATACGTTGTCAGATACTGAACTACATGTCCTCTCACGAGGCCTAAGCTTCTGCCCGGCACAAGATATCAACAAATTTGAAGCGATCAAGGACCTTCAGTTGTTTGCGCGTAAGTTAATCTTAAAACAGATGTACTCTAAGGAGATACCTGTAGATCCCAATTTTGATTCAGATGAACTGAAGGCCCTCGATGTGCTAGTAAGCCTGTTGGAGGAAAGTGAGGTTCCTGATCTAATTGACCAAATAGATCTAGAGCAGGGGCGGACTGACAACTCATGGGGCCCCCGGGCAATAGAAGATCATGGGGCCCCCTTGGTCCCCACACTCAAGGGGACCAAGCGCACACACAGGGGGGGGGGGACACACGCAGGGGGACACTGGAGGGAGAGCGCACACGCAGGGGGACACTGGAGGGAGAGCGCACACGCAGGGGGACACTGGAGGGAGAGCGCACACGCAGGGGGGGGGGGGGGCACGCACACACAGGGGGACACTGGAGGGAGAGCGCACACACAGGGAGGCACACACACAGGGGGACACTGGAGGGAGAGCGCACACAGGGGGGCACACAGGAGGGAGAGCGCACACACACAGGGGGACACTGGAGGGAGAGCGCGCACACAGGGGGGCACACGCACACAGGGGGACACTGGAGGGAGAGCGCACACACAGGGGGACACTGGAGGGAGAGCGCACACACAGGGGGACACTGGAGGGAGAGCGCACACACAGGGAGGCACACACAGGGGGACACTGGAGGGAGAGCGCACACACAGGGGGGCACACACACAGGGGGACACTGGAGGGAGAGCGCACACACACACACACACCACTGGAGGGAGAGCGCACACACAGGGGGACACTGGAGGGAGAGCGCACACACAGGGAGGCACACACAGGGGGACACTGGAGGGAGAGCGCACACACAGGGGGGCACACACACAGGGGGACACTGGAGGGAGAGCGCACACACACACACCACTGGAGGGAGAGCTCACACGCAGGGGGGGGCACGCACACACAGGGGGACACTGGAGGGAGAGCGCACACACAGGGGGGCACTGGAGGGAGAGCGCACACACAGGGGGACACTGGAGGGAGAGCGCACACACAGGGGGGGACACGCACACAGGGGGACACTGGAGGGAGAGCGCACACACAGGGGGGGAAACGCACACAGGGGGACACTGGAGGGAGAGCGCACACACAGGGGGGGAAACGCACACAGGGGGACACTGGAGGGAGAGCACACACACAGGGGGGCACACACAGGGGGACACTGGAGGGAGAGCGCACACACAGGGGGGGAAACGCACACAGGGGGACACTGGAGGGTGAGCGCACACACAGGGGGGGCACACACAGGGGGACACTGGAGGGTGAGCGCACACACAGGGGGGGAAACGCACACAGGGGGACACTGGAGGGTGAGCGCACACACAGGGGGGGGGAAACGCACACAGGGGGACACTGGAGGGTGAGCGCACACACAGGGGGGGAAACGCACACAGGGGGACACTGGAGGGTGAGCTCACACACAGGGGGGGAAACGCACACAGGGGGACACTGGAGGGTGAGCGCACACACAGGGGGACACTGGAGGGTGAGCGCACACACAGGGGGACACTGGAGGGTGAGCGCACACACAGGGGGACACTGGAGGGTGAGCGCACACAGGGGGACACTGGAGGGAGAGCGCACACACAGGGGGGGACATGCACACACAGGGGGACACTGGAGGGAGAGCGCACACACAGGGGGGAAACGCACACACAGGGGGACACTGGAGGGAGAGCGCACACACAGGGGGGGAAACGCACACAGGGGGACACTGGAGGGAGAGCGCACACACAGGGGGGGACATGCACACATAGGGAACACTGTGGGCTGGGGGTGACACTGTGGGCTGGGGGGTGACACTGCGGGCTGGGGGGTGACACTGCGGGCTGGGGGGTGACACTGCGGGCTGGGGGGTGACACTGCGGGCTGGGGGGTGACACTGCGGGCTGGGGGTGACACTGCGGGGTAGGGGTGACACTGCGGGCTGGGGTGACACTGCGGGCTGGGGTGACACTGCGGGCTGGGGTGACACTCTGGGGTAGGGGTGACACTGCGGGCTGGGGTGACACTCTGGGGTAGGGGTGACACTGCGGGCTGGGGTGACACTGCGGGCTGGGGTGACACTGCGGGCTGGGGTGACACTCTGGGGTAGGGGTGACACTGCGGGCTGGGGTGACACTCTGGGGTAGAGGTGACACTGCGGGCTGGGGTGACACTGCGGGCTGGGGTGACACTGCGGGCTGGGGTGACACTCAGGGGTAGGGGTGACACTGCGGGCTGGGGTGACACTCTGGGGTAGGGGTGACACTGCGGGCTGGGGTGACACTGCGGGCTGGGGTGACACTGCGGGCTGGGGTGACACTCTGGGGTAGGGGTGACACTGCGGGCTGGGGTGACACTCTGGGGTAGGGGTGACACTGCGGGCTGGGGTGACACTGCGGGCTGGGGTGACACTGCGGGCTGGGGTGACACTCTGGGGTAGGGGTGACACTGCGGGCTGGGGTGACACTGCGGGCTGGGGGGACCCGGGGTCGTGACTCACCGATGCCGATTCCGATGCTCCCCGCCGGTGTTGTGCTGAAAACGGTTCCCCCCTCGATACACCGGCCCCTCCACTCTTCTTCCATTAGGGGCCCGGACTCGGCAGGCTGTATTACATGCCGCGAATACCGCTAACAGCGCGCGGCTCCCCACCGGCCCCTCCTTCCCTCCCGTCCGTCCCAGGTGACGTCACGACGCATACAGTAGAAGCACCTGGGACGGACGGGAGGGAAGAAGGGGCCGGCGGGGAGCCGCGCGCCGCTAGCAGTATTGTTAGCGGCATCGCGGCATGTAATACAGCCGTTTCAAGTGGCCCCTCATGTGGCTGAGTCCGGGCCCCTAATGGCCCCGGGCCCTCGGGCGGCGCCCGAGTCACCGACCTGTCAGTCCGCCCCTGATCTAGAGTATCTGTTGGGTCGATTTGATCCTACAGAACCTCCTCCCCTGCCAACTTTCAAGAAAAAGTCAGACAAATTTCCTCCTCTTAACACTAATTCTAACGTATTAGCTTTTGTCAAACTGGTGGGGACTGAAATATGTAAAATCAAAATCAATAAGTCCAATCAAGGTAATCTATCAAACAAAGAAAAACTTGCCCTTAGAAAACTAAGAGATTGTTCTAACATAACAATAAAACCTTCAGACAAGGGGGGCAACATTGTTGTGATGAACAACAAAGACTACATTGAAATGTGCATGAAAATATTAGATAACAAACATTGGTACTGTAAAATCCATGCCAATAAAATCTTGAAATTTAACCAGGAATTGTATTCCTTGGTGGACTCTGCCCACAGCCAATGTACTATTAGTTCATCAGAGTGGGAATTTGTTAGGACCAAACAACCCAAAATCCCTACGTTTTACTCATTGCCCAAGCTTCACAAAAGCATGAAATGTCCCACTGGTAGACCGACCGTATCAGGAAACGGTGCGCTTACTGAAAATTTAAGTACTTTTGTTGATGGACATCTGCGTCCTTTAGGCCCCTTTCAGACGAGGCGGACTCCGCTTGCACGGAGTCCCCCTCTGTCCCCTGGCTCAGCGGGAGATCTGTCCGTTGATCTCCGCTGAGCCGGCGGATGACAAGTCCCTCTCCGCTCACTGAGCGGGGAGGGGCTTGCGAGCGCCGCTGATCTCTATGGAGAGATCGGATGAAAACGGACAGTGTGTCCGTTTTCATCCGATCTCACCCGATCCGATCCGCCAGCGACGGATCTGGACGTGGGGCCATCCGTCTGCTTTTGGCGGATCGGACCGGGTCGGATGTCAGCGGAGATGTCTCCGCTGACATCCGACGCTCCATAGAGTAACATGGAGCGCCCGTTCAGATCCGCCGTCAAAACTGACAGGCGGATCTGAACGGCCCGTCCGTGTGAAAGGGGCCTTAGTGGTCAATATTCCCAGCTACTTGCGCGATACCTTACACTTGTTACAAGTTTTGGATGGGTTATGCACCCCCCCCCACGTCGATATTGGTCACAATTGACGTGGAGGCACGCTATTGCTCCATACCCCATGATAGGGGCTTGATATGTATCCAACATGCCATCAATCGCGACAATAGATATGTTGTTGGAGTTTATCCTCAATCATAATCATTTTACCTTTAATGGTTCCCACTTCCTCCAGGTACAGGGTGTGGCGATGGGGACTTTGTGTGCCCCATCGTACGCCAATCTGTACCTGGGGGAGTGGGAACGATCTATAGGCCTGTCAGAAGAATTGGCTCCCTTTTTGAGTAATGTTACTCTTTGGCTTAGATTTATTGATGACATCCTGCTTATATGGATCGGCCCATGCGAGCAACTAGATCCATTCTTGGATCAGCTCAACAAAAATGATTTTAATTTAACATTCACTATGGCATGGAATAAATCATCCATTACCTTTTTGGATGTTCAAATAAATAAGGATAGATCAGGTACGATTAGTAGTGGCCTGTTTAGGAAGCCAACATCAGGTAATACTATCCTCCATGCCAGCAGTTTCCACCCGAAGGCACTAGTGACATCAATTCCATACAGCCAATATCTAAGGATACGTAGGAACTGTACAGAGGATGCAATATTTAGACAGGAGGCCAATGCCCTTAGAGACAGACTACTTATACGAGGTTACTCCAAAAAATGCCTAAAGAGAGCATACAGTAAAGCCATAGAGAGACCTAGAAAGGACCTCCTATGTAATCCAACCTCAAAAAAGAAAAAAGCTAATCCAATTTCTATCATTACAAGGTTTTCAAATCAACAAGAGATGTTTAAAAGAATCACTAGTAAGTACTGGCATGTTTTGGCCATGGACCCTATAATTGGTCCATTTGTTGGAAAAAATCCATTGTTTACTTTGAAATGAGCCAGATCCTTGAAGGACCACTTGGTAACTAGCGAATTCAATAATTCAGGGCGCCGTGACCCATGTAAATATCCGGGCACCTTCACTTGTGGAGGGGGCACTTATTGCCGATATATGAACACGGCACAGAAAGTAATACTTCCAAGCGGCGAACTCTATCACCCTAAACATTACGCTAATTGCCAAACAACAGGGGTGGTCTATCTATTGTGCTGTGAATGCACATGTTTCTATGTGGGTAAAACCATTTAACCCTTCTGGCAGCGGGCTTACAAACATATTCTTGCTATCCAAACGCATAATCCCAGTCTTCCACTGGGGAGATGTCACCAATGTACATAACAACAATGTTCCAAAAATATCCTTCCTCATATTAGATAGGATGCACTCAGGCATAAGGGGAGGAGATATTAACAAATCACTCCTACAGGCCGAACAACGGTGGATTTTTCGCCTCAACGCGACCAATCCACCCGGCTTAAATGGAATGATCTCATATCGACCGTTTGTGGAGGGTTTCTCATCAGGAGGCTCAGAATGGGAGCCCCTAGATTGAGAATCCTGGAAAACACAACAGACTATTATGTAATCAGACAGGTCATACTGAGGTACTCCTCAAAGAAGGAAACTTATGCAAAAAATAATAAATACCCAACCTAACTAATTGTAGTAAAAATCATTTATTATTACATGGTTGGAAGTCCTAAGAATGTTTTACCCTTTATGAGAGTTCTCTGAAATATATGTAATGCTTGTGAATTTAATCTTCCAGGTGTCTTTGTAAACTTCATCCAGCAGGATTAGGGTGTCTATTATACCAAGCAGCAAATAAAAATAGGGATTCTTGAAAAATGGATTCCTATTGGGGGTCAAATACAACGGAATTAGATTAATTTCTTGCCATTAAGGGTTGTTTCTGCAAAGATTTCACTCAGCGCCAGGGGGGGCGGATGTAGATTTGAATGATCTGCACCGCCCGTCTATAATCCCAGCAGCTCGCAGACATGGTTTCCATGGCAGCGGACAAGCAGGGCTGGCGTCGTGGGTGGATGACGTGGGGCGACGTCAGACCGCGTGTGGCTCGGCCTCTTAGGGAGTCACCGAGTGGAGACTCGCCTTTCCCCGCCCCCTCATCCCGATTCAACCTATGGGATGATGGCGGCGGGTGGACGGTGTTTGTCGTCCAATCGGCGAACACGCCACGCAGGGTGTGACTGCATCTTGATGCGGCCACACATGCGAGGCGGGCCTGACACTCCCCCACTAGCTGACTATCTAGGCAACGGGTATGTGGCAACGCCGCGCACCGCCCACTCGGGGGGCAGATCCCCTGGAAATTGACACGCTCCCAGCAATGACATCCACACAGTTGATTTAGGTAAGGAGCTAATATATGGATATGTGGTGATGCCGCGCGCCGCCCTACTGGGGGGCAGATCCTTTGGAAATTCACATACCCCTAGCAATGATATCCACACAGTTGATTCAGGTAAGGAGTTAATACATGACTATGTGGTGATGCTGTGAGCCGCCTACTTAGGGCTCTTTCACACGGACGGACCGTATGTCCGTTTTTCATCCTTCCGTTTTCGGATGAAAAACGGACATACATGTATCCCTATGGGATAGCGGGTGTCAGCGGATGAGCATCCGCTGACACCCACTCTCGTCCGTGCCCGCTATGCTCCGTTTCTGCAGACGGAGGAAAACTCCATTTTTTCATCCGTCTGCAGAGCGGATCGGATGACGCCGGACGCTAAGGTCCGTCGTCACCCGATCTCCCCTAGGGGAGAGCGGCGCTCTGACAGGTCAGTCCCTGCACGGAGTGCAGAGACGGACCTGTCATCTTCCTGCTCAGCAGAGATCGCTCCGGCGATCCCCGCTGAGCAAGCGGCTATCCACGGTGCAGATCTGCACTGATCCGCCCCGTGTGAAAGAGCCCTTAGGGGGCAGATTCCCTGAGAGCCGACACAACCCCAGCAAGGATACTGACACAGCTGATTCAGATGAGGAACAGGTGGGGTCTGTATTTAACAGACGCACTTGTCTTGTCTCATTCTGCTTGCAGCTGACCACAGGAGTGCAACACATATGGGAGCATCAGGCCAGGTAAGAACAACCCAGGAAGAAAGGATCATTTCAAATGTAGATATATAGAATAACTTTTAGGTACTGGCAGGGCTGGTGCAAGGATTTTTGAAACACTAGGCGAAACCTGATTTTGACCCCCCCCCCCCGGCTGATTCCGCCCCTTTTCCCTGCCCATGTAAATCCCACATTTTTAATAAAGTACCCATCAAATGCAGCCTCACCAGCGCCCATCAATGCAGCCTCACCAGCGCCCATCAAATGTAACCTCACCAGCGCCCATCAAATGTAACCTCACCAGCGCCCATCAAATGTAGCCTTACCAGCGCCCATAAAATGTAGCCTCACCAGTGCCCATCAAATGTAGCCTCATCAGCACCCATCAAATGCAGGCTACCAGCGCCCTTCAATGCAGCCTACCAGTGCCCATCAATAAATGCTTGCTTGCTGTGGGAGTCGGGACACAGACACAGTCCTCCACCACTGCTGCACCTCTGACACTATGTGTGAACGGAGCAGCGGCTGCCTGCTGATGCTGAGACTTTGCTTGCTGCAGAGAGAAGAGAGTAGGAAAACCAGTGGCTGGCGCCCTAGGCAGCAGGGCGCCCTAGGCGGCCGCCTAATTTGCCTAGTGGTAGCACTGGCCCTGGGTACTGGCAGGACTAATGGGATGTCCTTTATATGTTCCTTCTCTAGATCTCTCAGCATTAGAATATAGGAGTGAACTATATTTATAGATCTCTCCATATTGCTGTCAGACCGGCCCATGTTTAAAAGCTCCTGAATAGACCTGCACCTGTGGTCACATACAAACCAGAATGGGACTTATGGTAGGTAACACTACAATACCTGAACACACTGAGAGTCAATAGTTGATGGATTTTTTTATGGGTTGTTGTATGTACATTAGCCATTCTTATACCAGTCCTCTCTTTCTCACCCCTCAGTGACCTGGAGAGGGGACGCAATCAAGTGTTCCTACAGCTGGCTAGATCCCACTACTTAGCAGGGACGTGCCCTCTGTGAAGCTTTGCTTAAGGAATAGAACAAATTGGCTAAATAGAGACACACTAGGATGTAAAAGCAGGATTTTTTCTCCTGCTTTCTAATTTGATTCCCATACCCACGCCTTTAGTGGGATAGTCCCAACTTTTTTCCTTCCACATATATAATATTGGGCATACACCGAGCTGTGGTTGACCGACCCTATCCCTCTGGATGTTGTACAGTACTCGAATAAAGCATATTCATTTGATCATACATCAGGTCAGTATGCTAAAATAAATAAAAAAAATGCAATGATTTGTACATTTGAATTCATGCACAGTGACCTGTATAAATTTGCTCACTCAATATTGCATATATACTTATGGTACTTTTTTTGTTTGTTTTGTCCTGTGTTTCCTTTTATTCTCCTTTGTATGTTTGGTTTTCCTATTCACAGACCTGACCTTTGATAAAACCAATTACCCCTGAAGAAGAGGTTAACTACAAACCACACCTCGAAACGTTGGGTTATTTCTATTGTTATACACATTATCAGTAGAGTTGGTTCTAGCAATGTCCTGTATGTATAATCATTCAATGTGCTATATAGATTGATTTTAATGTATAATTGTAAAATTATTATATTTTTTGAATAAATACTTATTTTTTGGAAATTGTACTTTCCACTATTTCTTTATCAAGTGTTGACAACCCCACTTAAAAATCCCACTGAGGTACAAACTCTCCTATTGGAGTGATTCTTATCTATTATAACAGGGATGTGGATTGGTCTACAACACTGAATAAGCACATAGAGGGAACACCAAACCCATTACCTCACCCTATAAGAACAGCTGATGACTTAACACCATTTGAAAAAATAAGTTTGTAAGTAGGAGCAAAGAAAGATATCTCACGACTATACAAAATGTTACTCACAGAGGAAGAACTGGAGGTACCGCCATTCTTTAAAAAAATGGGTTAATGAATTAGAATCACATGAATATACACACAAGATAACATTTTTTTTCAAACTAATACATTGTTCAGCTATAGATACCAGAACAGCTGAGATGAATTATAAGTGCCTGGCAAGGTGGTACGTGAACACCAGACAAACTTAGTAAATACCAACCAGAGAAATCTCAGGAGTGATGGAGAGGCTGTAGGACATTGGGATCAATGGCCCACCTGTGGTGGAATTGACCCAAAATTAAAGAATATTGGAAAAAATCTTGTGCCTTATAAAGGAAATAAATGGAGAAAATATACCGGAAGACCCATGGATATGTTTATTTCATGGAACAGAGGGGCCATTGAAACAATACAATAAAACATTGGTCCCTTACATGCTTAATGCGGCAAAGAGTCTTATCCCAAAGAGATGGCAGAAGGAAGAAAGCCCTAAATTGATAGACTGGGTTTGGGAAATGGAAGAAACATATTACCTGGAGAATTTGAGATCTAATGGAGAGGAAGGAAGAGAGGGAGATATGGATAAATGGACATGTTGGCAGGAATTTAAGAAGACGTGGAGATACAGTGGTGTGAAAAAGTGTTTGCCCCTTTTCTCATTTCCTGTTCCTTTGCATGTTTGTCACACTTAAGTGTTTCGGAACATCAAACCAATTTAAACAATAGTCAAGGACAACACAAGTAAACACAAAATGCAATTTGTAAATGAAGGTGTTTATTATTAAAGGTGAAAAAAAATCCAAACCATCATGGCCCTGTGTGAAAAAGTGATTGCCCCCCTTGTTAAAACATACTATAACTGTGGTTGTCCACACCTGAGTTCAATTTCTCTAGCCACACCCAGGCCTGATTATTGCCACACCTGTTCACAATCAAGGCATCACTTAAATAGGAGCTGCTTGACACAGTAAGGTCC
The DNA here is from genome assembly GCA_028564925.1 of Lithobates sylvaticus. NCBI lineage: Eukaryota > Metazoa > Chordata > Amphibia > Anura > Ranidae > Lithobates > Lithobates sylvaticus. The sequence goes on along the minus strand of CM053032.1, from coordinate 94,335,676 downwards.
ACCAGAAGATCCTTAAAAGCTACACATCATGCCGAGACCCAAAGAAATTCAGGAACAATTGAGAAAGAAAGTAATTGAGATCTATCAGTCTGGAAAGGGTTATAAAGCCATTTCCAAAGCTTTGGGAATCCAGCGAACCACAGTGAGAGCCATTATCCACAAATGGCGAAGACATGGAACAGTGGTGAACCTTCCCAGGAGTGGCCGGCCGCCCAAAATTACCCCAAGAGCGCAGCGACGACTCATCCAAGAGGTCACAAAAGACCCCACAACAACGTCCAAGGAACTGCAGGCCTCACTTGCCTCAGTTAAGGTCAGCGTTCATGCCTCCACCATCAGGAAAAGACTGGGCAAAAATGGCCTGCATGGCAGAGTTCCAAGGAGAAAACCACTACTGAGCAAAAAGAACATCAAAGCTCGTCTCAATTTCTCCACAACACATCTTGATGATCCCCAAGACTTTTGGGACAACATTCTGTGGACCGATGAGACAAAAGTGGAACTCTTTGGAAGGTGTGTGTCCAAGTATATCTGGCGTAGAAGGAACACTGCATTTCAGAAAAAGAACATTATACCAACAGTAAAATATGGTGGTGGTAGTGTGATGGTCTAGGGCTGTTTTGCTGCTTCAGGACCTGGAAGACTTGCCGTGATAAAAGGAACTATGAATTCTGCTGTCTACCAAGAGATCCTGAAGGAGAATGTCCGACCATCTGTTCGTGTACTCTGTAAGCTGAAACGAACTTGGGTTCTGCAGGACAATGATCCTAAACACACCAGCAAGTCCACCACCGAATGGCTGAAGAAAAACAAAATGAAGACTTTGGAGTGGCCTAGCCAAAGTCCTGACCTGAATCCTATTGAGATGTTGTGGTATGACCTTAAAAAGGCCGTTCATGCTCGAAAACCCTCTAATGTAACTGAATTAGGACAATTCTGCAAAGATGAGTGGGCAAAAAATTCCTCCAGGACGCTGTAAAAGCCTCATTGCACGTTATCGCAAACGCTTGGTTGCAGTTGTTGCTGCTAAGGGTGGCCCAACCAGTTATTAGGTTTAGGGGGCAATCACTTTTTCACACAGGGCCATGATGGTTTGGATTTTTTTCACCTTTAATAATAAACACCTTCATTTACAAATTGCATTTTGTGTTTACTTGTGTTGTCCTTGACTATTGTTTAAATTGGTTTGATGTTCCGAAACACTTAAGTGTGACAAACATGCAAAGGAACAGGAAATGAGGAAGGGGGCAAACACTTTTTCACACCACTGTATGTCGAATTAATAACTTAACCAGTTGCCGACCGCCCACTGTCTATTGACGGCGGGGGCGGTGCGGCTCTCGTGGCGGGACGCCGTCATATGACGTCGTCTAAGAAACACGGCCGTGCGCGCGATTGTGGGCGCGCAGCCGTGCTCTGTCGGTGACGGCGTGTCCCGGAGACACACCGCGTCACCGACAGGGGTGAACAGCCATTGGGCATGGCTGTTCACCATGTGATCAGCCGCGATTACGTCACGGCTGATCACATTGTGAAGTCCCGGCTTTAGACCGCGCATGCGCGCGATCGGGAGCGCGCAGCGCGGTCATGTCGGTGGCGGCGTGTTCCCAGGAACACTGCTTGTCACCGACAAGGGTAAACAGCCAATGCCTGGCGGCTGTTTACCACGTGATCGGCTGTGATCCATTCACAGCCGACCACTAAATGTAAACAAAGACCGGTTACTAGCTGTTACCGGCTATTCTCTCCTCACACACTGTTACCAGTGTGAGGAGAGAACAGCCAGGAGCAGTGAGTTACCGATCTTTGTCTGTTCTGTACTGTACTGCACCAAACACCTAAAGAGAACCTGTCACATTGCCCCCCCCCCAATTACAGCTGTCCCCCAACAGTCACCACATCAGTGTCCAAAAGTGCACCTGTCACCCATCAGTGTCCAAAAGTGCACCTGTCACCCATCAGTGCCCACAAAGTGCACCTGTCACCCATCAGTGACCATCGCCAGTGACCGTCATAAGTGACCGCCATCTGTGACCGTCATAAGTGACCGACATCAGTGACCCAGATCTGTCACCTATCAGTGCCCAAAAAGTGCATCTGTCACTGTCAGAGACTGCCGTCAGTGGTTCACCTGTCATCCATCGCCAGTGACCCATCCGTGACCCTCATCTGTCACCTATCAGTCACCATCAGAGACTGCCATCAGTGACTGTCACCCGTCACCCACCAGTGACCGTCACACGTCATCCACCAGTGACCATCACACGTCACCCACCAGTGACCATCACACGTCACCCACCAGTGACCCTCACACGTCACCCACCAGTGACCGTCACCCACCAGTGACCGTCACCCGTCACCCACCAGTGACACCATTCGTCACCTGTCACCTGTCGCCCATCACTGACCATCATTTGTCACCAGTCGCACAGCCCATCAGAAAGAATGTCCAAAAGGTTATATACAAGTGAGGAGGCGTTCCAGATCCTCGCCATGACTGATGAGAGCAGCGGGGAGTTCTCATCAGATTCAAATGCCAATTCCGATCGTTCAAATTCAGCATTTGAACCGATCGAAAGTAGTATATCGGCAAATGAATCGGAGGAAGAATGGATCCCTCCTAAACGAGCACGGCGTTCTGGAAACCAGGCAGCCACCAGCAATATATCCCAGGATCAAATTCCCAGGCCCAGTACCAGCGCTGCCACCAGCGAAAGGCCATAAGAAATGCCCAGCCCCAGTACCAGCACTGCCGCATCATCACGCCCAAATGCCAGCACAGGGACAAATCCCCCAACTACCAGCACTGGAGTGCCACGTCCCCCAAGAGCCAGGGCCGCTACATACCTCCCAGATGGTCTTGCCAATCCAACATGGCTGCCTTCCAACTCAGGATCAGCAAGAATCCCCCCTTTCACCGCACAGCCAGGTGTGCAGGCCAATACCCAAAATTTTTCTCCAATTGATTGTTTTAATTTATTTTTGCCCGACACTTTGCTGCAACTCATCGTGGACCAGACCAATTTATATGCCCAGCAGTATATTGCCAACAACCCCCAATCATCTTACGCCCGTCCATTTGAGTGGAGAAGCTTGACTCTGGAGGAGTTCAAAGTGTTTATGGGCCTCACCATAAACATGGGGCTTACCAAAAAAAATGAAGGACATGCCTATTGGTCCACCGACCCCATCCACCACATGCCCATTTATTCTTCCGTTATGTCCAGGTCCCGATACAGGATGATAATGCGCTTTTTTCATTTCAGGGACAACAGCCAGTGCCCTCCCCGCAATCATCCAAATCATGACAAATTATATAAAATTCGCCCACTCATTAATTTCTTTTCCCAACGATTTGCAGAACTCTATGTCCCCGAAAAGCACATATGTGTAGACGAGTCCCTGGTACCCTTTTCAGGCCTGCTAGGAATAAAACAATACATTCCTAGCAAAAGGGCCAAATACGGAGTGAAGTTTTATAAGCTTTGCGAGAGAGCCACGGGATATTTGTATGCTTTACGCATATACGAAGGAAAAGATTCCCAGCTCCAGCCCCCTGAGTGCCCGGCCTACATGGGCACAACTGGTAAAATTGTATGAGACCTGGCATACCCACTGCTGAGGAAAGGTTACCACATATACCTGGATAACTTCTACACCAGCCTGCCCCTTTTCAAACACCTATACCTCGCAGAAACCCTGGCCTGTGGAACCTCCAGAAAGAATAGGAAGGGCTTCCCACAAGCCATAGTAAACAAGAAATTGCGAAGGGGAGAAAGAGCAACCTTGTGATGCTACGAAGTGCTGGCCTTGAGGTGGAAGGATACCAGGAATGTGTACATGATGTCCACCATCCATGATGACACTACGGTGGAAATTCAGAGACGACAAGGTCCCATCGTAAAGCCAAAATGTGTACACGATTACAATCTGTACATGGGGGGGTGGATTTCAACGACCAAATGCTTCAGCCCTATTTAGCAATAAGGAGGTCCCGTTTTTGGTACAAGAAGGTAGCTGTCAGGAAATGCCTCTGAGCGGACCTGGTACAGGGCGCCCTAGGGTGCGCCGGTGTGCGCTGGCGCTCGCGGGCGCATGCCTGTGCGTGCTGGTGTGCGGGTGTGCATGATTGTGCGCCTGTGCGCGTGTCTGCGAGTGCGTGTGCGGGTGCGCGTGCGCATAGCGTTTGGTGCCAATCGGCCTATTTAGGCTGAGCTCACTGGGCGCTCGGTGCTGTCCGATCGTCAGCTCTCTGTGTCCTGATACCTGCTGCCTAACCCTGTCTGACTTCCTGACCCCGGCTTGATCCTGCACCTGCCTGTCTGCTGCCTGCCTGTTGACATCGGCCCGTCCCTGACTCTGCTCCTGCCTTCTCCTCGGTACTGCGCTGCCCGCCTGTTGCCAAACTCTGCCTGTGACCCGGACTTGAACCTGCCTCTCCTCTGTACCGTGCCTGTGTGTGGAAGTGTTCTGCCAAGCTCCTGCTCTGCACCTGCTGCCTGCCTCCTACTGTCAGGAGACCACGGACTCCACTCCAACAAGTCTCTGGGGCCTTCTCCCAGCAACGACCCGCCAGGCTCTCATACCACTCTGTGCTCTTGTGCCTCCTGTCCCCACTTCCAGGGGCCGAGAACCAGACACGTACGGGAGGCCTTCCCCCTGCTAGATCGGGCTCACCTGTCCGGCGCGTGAAGTCTGACAGTATCGGACAGCCATGTCCGAGTCCGAGCAGGGGGCCTCTCCCATGGAGGAGTTGTGTAGACACCTGGCGGGTCTCACACAAGCTGTGAAGAGCCTGCAGGAGGGCTACAACAGATTGGAAGGACAGGTCCAGGTCCTCTCATTCCCCGCACACCAACAAGCTGCTCCTGTGGCCGGACCAGCACCTGCAGTAGTTATGCTACCCCCGGAAACCAAGGTACCAGTTCCTGAGAGGTTCTCTGGAGACCGTAGAAAATTTCGGTCATTCTGCAGTGCCTGCGAGCTCTACTTCGCGTTGCAACCACGCACCTTCTCTTTGGAAGCAACCAAGGTGGGCTTCGTAATCTCCCTTCTGTCCGGGGAGCCACAGACCTGGGCCCACCGCCTCATGCGACAAAAATCTACCTCTCTGGACAGTCTGGACACCTTCTTTGCCACCATGGCCCAGCTCTACGAGGACCCCCAACTAAAGGCGACTGCCGAGGCCGCTTTACACGCCCTGCAGCAGGGGCGTAGGGCCGTCGAAGATTATGTGGCAGAGTTCAGGCACTGGGGTTCCGACACGGAATGGAATGACGCGGCTTTGTGCTACCAGTTCCGCATGGGACTGTCGGATTCCCTAAAGGACGAACTGGCACGGGTTGGCGTCCCGCAGTCCCTGGAAGAGCTGATCAATGTGTCTATCCAGAGCGACTCAGGGAACGTCGTTCAGAGAAGGCCACCAGTCAATACTGGCCCACCTGGGTCCTCCCCAAGGTCCCCAGTGCTCCCGGGTCCTTCCGTCCGACCTCTTTTGCTCCCTCTGCTCCGGCACCCGATACTTCTGAACCCATGCAGCTTGGGCTTATCCGTCCTTCACTTACCGCGGAAGAGCGGCAACGCCGAAGGGTCCACAACTTGTGCATGTACTGTGGCGAACCGGGTCACTATGTAAGAGCTTGTCCCAGTAAGACACGTAAGCCACCTCCAGTTTCTTCCAAGTCTGCACCTATCTTGCCTAAGCTTGCATCTCACTTTGCTCTCTCTGTTGTCCTACAGCTTCCCGACAAGGATATCCCAGTACCAGTCATAATTGACTCTGGAGCCTGCAGCTGCTTTATTGACCTTACCTTCGCCACCCACCATCACATTCCCCTCCGATTGAAGACACAGAGCCTCGCAGTACACCTGGCAGATGGCACTACCCTCAGCTCTGGTCCTGTTACACAGGAAACCATTCCTCTACTGGCTACCATGGGCTCGGCTCATCAGGAACTCCTGTGCTTGGATGCCATTTCGTCTCCTCTCTTTCCCATTATACTGGGAATGCCCTGGTTAAAGGCCCACAACCCCAGCATCAACTGGGCCACGGGTGAGATCAAGTTCAGTTCTGGATACTGTCAACAGCATTGCCTACACCAGTTGCCCGCAGAGTCATCCCCACTTCTGTACCTGGACACTGATGTCGAGTTGCAACAAGCAATTCCAGCACCTTACCGGGACTTTCTGGATGTCTTTAGCAAAAAGGGGGCGGAGACCTTGCCACCGCACAGGTCCTACGATTGCCCGATAGAGCTTCTGCCCTTCGGGAGAATCTTCCCACTCACAGAGCAGGAGTTGGCAACCCTGAAGACCTATATAGATGAAAATCTCACCAAGGGGTTTATCCGCCCGTCTACCTCTCCAGCCGGGGCTGGAATATTCTTTGTTGAAAAGAAAGACCACTTTCTACGGCCGTGTATCGACTACCGGGAGCTCAACAAGATAACGATTAAAAACCGTTACCCGCTGCCTCTGATACCTGAGCTCTTCCAAAGACTGGGGTCCGCGGTGGTCTTTACCAAGCTTGACCTCCGTGGGGCCTATAACTTGATTCGCATCAGAGAGGGGGATGAGTGGAAAACTGCCTTCCGTACTCGTTTCGGGCACTTTGAGTACCTCGTCTTGCCCTTTGGTCTGTGCAACGCACCTGCAACCTTTCAGCATTTTGTCAATGACATTTTTCGTGATCTATTGGACCTATACGTCATAGTTTACCTGGATGATATCCTGATCTTCTCTTCATCTGTTCCTGACCACCGCAGGCACGTACGAAATGTTCTCCTTCGACTCAGGCAGCACGGGCTTTACGCCAAATTGTAGAAGTGCGAGTTTGAACTACAAACCATACAGTTTCTTGGCTTAGTCATCTCCGTTGATGGTATTAAGATGGACCCTCAAAAGGTGTCCGCCATCCTGGAATGGCCTGCTCCAACCGATAAAAAGGGAGTCCAACGCTTCATAGGCTTTGCTAATTTTTACCGGAAATTTATTAGGAATTTCTCTGCAATCATCTCCCCCATCACTGAACTCACCAGGCAAGGAAATCGGTTCTGTTGGTCCCCCAGTGCGCAAGTAGCCTTTGAAAAGTTGAAAGAACTGTTTACTTCTGCGTCCATCCTGAAGCACCCTGATCCTGTGTTGCCCTTCGTCCTTGAAGTAGACGCGTCAGAAATCGCTGTGGGGGCCGTGCTCTCCCAGCGACAAGGTGCCAAGGCCCTTCTATTTCCAGTGGCCTTCTTCTCCCGCAAACTCTCTACGGCGGAGAGAAATTACGACGTTGGGGACCGGGAGCTCCTGGCCATCAAGGCCGCCTTAGAAGAGTGGTGCTACTTGCTGGAGGGTGCTGCACACCCCATCTTGGTCTATACGGACCACAAAAACCTGGAATACCTGAGGACAGCTAAAAGGCTGAGACCACGGCAGGCAAGATGGGCTCTATTCTTTTCCAGGTTTTTGTTCCATATCACTTACAGACCTGGCTCCAAAAATATCAAAGCTGATGCTCTATCCCGTATGTTTCACGAGGCGGAAGAACCACTACCCCCAGACACCATCCTGCCGGCCGGAAATTTCTTGTTACTCCAGGGGGACCTCCTGTCTCGCTAGAAACAAGCTTCGGTGGAATGGGCCCCACCTGTTGGAAACGAGGTAAAGAGGCTGGACGGTTTGTTCTGGTATAAGGACAAGATACTGGTTCCCGAATGCCTGATGGTGGAGGTTATGGGACTTTGTCACGACCATAAGTTGGCCGGACATTTCGGTACCTTGAAGACGACGGAATTGGTGCAGCGGGCGTTCTGGTGGCCGCAGCTGACTAAGGACTGCAAGACCTATGTGGAAACCTGTACCACCTGTGCCCGAAGTAAGACGTGTCGAGCCAAGACATGGGGTTTACTAAGGCCCCTGCCCGTTCCGGAAAGACCTTGGAAGATGATATCGATGGATTTCATTGTGGAACTCCCTTTAGCGGAAGGCTATTCTACCATCTTCGTTGTGGTTGACAGGTTGTCGAAGATGGCTCATTTTCTACCCATGAAGGGTACTCCTTCGGCCATGGAAACAGCAAAGATCTTCATTAAAGAGATAGTGAGGCTGCATGGAGTCCCCGCAAGCATCGTGTCTGATCGCGGTGTTCAATTTACCTCCAAGTTCTGGAAGGCCCTCTGCAGTTCTCTGGAGATCGAGTTGGCATTTTCGTCCGCCTATCACCCTCAGACGAACGGGCAGACGGAGAGAAATAACCAGACCCTGGAGCAGTACCTCCGCTGCTTCTCTGCCTCCTCGCAGGACGATTGGGCCTCGCTACTACCTATGGCCGAGTTTTCGTATAATAACTCCCTGCACTCACTTTGCTAACTATGCAAACACCCTTCTTTGCTAACTATGGCTACCACCCAACCTTCCTGCCTGGCTCTGTACCCGAGTGTTCCATCCCCGCAGTGTCCGAAATATTGGACTTCTTCCGGACCAACAACAAGGCATTACAGGAAACGATGACCCGAACCCAGGAGTACAATAAAAAGATGTTCGATAGGAAGAGGCGAGGTGAGCTCATCCTAATGCCCGGTAACCAAGTCTGGCTCTCAACCGTTAACCTAAAGATGGCTTGCCCCTCAAAGAAACTAGGCCCCAGATTCTTGGGCCCCTTCTCGGTCAAAAGGAAAGTGAATGAGGTGACTTACGAGCTTGACTTACCCGGTTCGCTGAAGATCCATCCAGTCTTCCATGTGTCCCTGCTAAAACCCGTTGTCTCTAACCCCTTTACTGGACGTAACACAGGTCCACCCGAACCTGTAACTGTGGATGGTGAGGAGGAATTTGAGGTGGAAGCTATATTGGACTGCAGAAAAAGGGGCAACCAAGCCCAGTATTTGATCAAATGGAGGGGGTATGGACCGGAGGACAATTCCTGGGAACCTGAAGGTAACCTACATGTGGAGGAACTCCTGAGTGCCTTTAAAGACACCCATGCTGACAGACTGGACCGGATAGGCATCCGGAGGCTGCCCTTAAGGAGGGGGCACTGTCAGGAAATGCCTCTGAGCGGACCTGGTACAGGGCGCCCTGGGGTGCGCTGGGGTGCGCCGGTGTGCGCTGGCGCTCGCGGGCGCGTGCCTGTGCGCGCTGGTGTGCGGGTGCGTGCGGGTGATTATGCGCCTGTGCGCTTGTCTGCGCGTGCTGTGTCCTGATACCTGCTGCCTAACCCTGTCTGACTTCCTGACCCCCGGCTTGATCCTGCACCTGCCTGTCTGCTGCCTGCCTGTTGACCTCGGCCCGTCCCTGACTCTGCTCCTGCCTTCTCCTCTGTACTGCGCTGCCCGCCTGTTGCCAAACTCTGCCTGTGACCCGGACTTGAACCTGCCTCTCCTCTGTACCGTGCCTGTGTGTGGAAGTGTTCTGCCAAGCTCCTGCTCTGCACCTGCTGCCTGCCTCCTACTGTCAGGAGACCACGGACTCCACTCCAACAAGTCTCTGGGGCCTTCTCCCAGCAACGACCCGCCAGGCTCTCATACCACTCTGTGCTCTTGTGCCTCCTGTCCCCACTTCCAGGGGCCGAGAACCAGACACGTACGGGAGGCCTTCCCCCTGCTATATCGGGCTCACCTGTCCGGCGCGTGAAGTCTGACAGTAGCACTCTATTTAATTCATTTGGCCATTTATAATGCCTACATAGTTCACACCAAATCCACAGAAAGCCCTACCCACTTCCTAAAATTTATAGAAAACGTTGTCCGGTCCCTCATCTACGAAGACCCCCCCCAGAAAACCTTCGCTCCGATGCCGTTACCCGACTTCACGAACGCCACTTCCCAGACCACATTCCACCAACTGAAGCAGGCCGAAGACGCCAAAAAAGATGTCGAGTATGCACCAAAAATGGATTTAGAAGTGATACCAGCTACCATTGTGTCGACTGTCCCTCCGAACCTGGCCTTTGCATTGGTGTATGCTTCAGACTATATCACACATCCCTAAATTATTAGCTCATATTCTTAACCATTTCCCCATTTTCAACATCTGTGCTGACCATTCCCCATGCTTCCTCAAATATCCACTGCCTTCCACGTGAAATGACCCTGGCCTGTTTTATCAACTACGCTTCTGCCCACTGCTTGGACTGCTTGAACGTGAACTGACCCTGGCCTGTTTTATGGACTATGCTTTTGCCTACCGCTTGGACTTATCTGTTTCCCTGCTACTGTAGTACACAGGGGTCTCACATGTGAGGGGCTCCAGAAATGTTTTTCCGGATGGAGAAAACAATATTTTTATTGTCTCCGGGTTTCTTAATTTCCGGATTAGGGTCTGGAGTCCGGAGCCTTCATAGAGATTTGGGTGGGTCGAAGCCTCTACCCCTGTGGCCCTGTGCACAGGTCTTACTTGATTGCGGCCCTCAGCCTGCTGCTGACTTACTGCCACTATCTCCCTGCCTGCAGCATAAACTGACCACACCTGGACACATTTTCTATGGACAAATGCTTTGGCTGTGGCGACGATATCCTGGTGCTGACTATAGACAATATTCCTACCTGCTGCCTGGATAATTACTATTGTTGCTAAGCACATCCCTGCCTGCTGCCTGGACCAAATCCCTCCTCTGGGGACACTACAAAAACCACAGGTAATACTTTTTTTTTACCCTTTGCTCAATAGAATTTATTTTGGAGTGTATTTTTTGGTATGTAAATGCTATGTGTTAGAAATATAAGGGCCTTCAAAAATAATAGGTTGTCAGGAAATTAGAAGTGCAATTTATGCTTGTAGAACGCCTGAGGGTGCTACTTCAATGGTGGGCCTCTGTATGTGGCCAGGCTGTGTAAAAGTCTCACACATGTGGTATCGCCATACTCAGGTGGAGTAGCAGAATGTATTTTGGGGTGTTATTTTTGCTATGTACATGCTATGTGTTGGAAATATCTTAAAAATTTACAACTTTGTGGGAAAAAAATGGGTTTTCATTTTTTTTCCACATATTCCAAAAACTTCTGGAAAAAAATGAACAGTTCAAAAGACTCAAAATGCCTCATAGATTATACGTTAGGGTGTCTGCTTTCCAGGTCATTTTGTGGGTATTTGTACTTTCCTGGCTTGTTAGTGTCTCAAGAACTGAGATAGGTCTTCAGTACATCAGGTGTGATCATTTTTCAATGATTTGCACCATAGCTTGTAGACTCTATAACTTTCACAAAAACTAAATAATATACACTAATTAGGGTTATTTTTACCAAAGATATGTAGCCATATACATTTTGGCCAAAATTTATGAAGAAATATTACTAATTTGTAAAATTTTATGACAGAAACAAAGAAAAAGGCATTTTTTCACCAAATTTTCTGTCTTTTTTAATTTATAGCACAAAAAATAAAAAACCCACTAGTGATTAAATACCACCAAAAGAAAGTTCTATTTGTGTGAAAAAAAGGACGCAGATTTCATTTGGGTACAGTGTTGCATGACTGAGTAATTGTCATTCAAAGTGTGAGAGCGCTGAAAGCTGAAAATTGGTCTGGTCAGGAAGATATACAGTGGTGTGAAAAAGTGTTTGCCCCTTTTCTCATTTCCTGTTCCTTTGCATGTTTGTCACACTTAAGTGTTTCGGAACATCAAACCAATTTAAACAATAGTCAAGGACAACACAAGTAAACACAAAATGCAATTTGTAAATGAAGGTGTTTATTATTAAAGGTGAAAAAAAATCCAAACCATCATGGCCCTGTGTGAAAAAGTGATTGCCCCCCTTGTTAAAACATACTATAACTGTGGTTGTCCACACCTGAGTTCAATTTCTCTAGCCACACCCAGGCCTGATTATTGCCACACCTGTTCACAATCAAGGCATCACTTAAATAGGAGCTGCTTGACACAGTAAGGTCCACCAGAAGATCCTTAAAAGCTACACATCATGCCGAGACCCAAAGAAATTCAGGAACAATTGAGAAAGAAAGTAATTGAGATCTATCAGTCTGGAAAGGGTTATAAAGCCATTTCCAAAGCTTTGGGAATCCAGCGAACCACAGTGAGAGCCATTATCCACAAATGGCGAAGACATGGAACAGTGGTGAACCTTCCCAGGAGTGGCCGGCCGCCCAAAATTACCCCAAGAGCGCAGCGACGACTCATCCAAGAGGTCACAAAAGACCCCACAACAACATCCAAGGAACTGCAGGCCTCACTTGCCTCAGTTAAGGTCAGCGTTCATGCCTCCACCATCAGGAAAAGACTGGGCAAAAATGGCCTGCATGGCAGAGTTCCAAGGAGAAAACCACTGCTGAGCAAAAAGAACATCAAAGCTCGTCTCAATTTCTCCACAACACATCTTGATGATCCCCAAGACTTTTGGGACAACATTCTGTGGACCGATGAGACAAAAGTGGAACTCTTTGGAAGGTGTGTGTCCAAGTATATCTGGCGTAGAAGGAACACTGCATTTCAGAAAAAGAACATTATACCAACAGTAAAATATGGTGGTGGTAGTGTGATGGTCTAGGGCTGTTTTGCTGCTTCAGGACCTGGAAGACTTGCCGTGATAAAAGGAACTATGAATTGTGCTGTCTACCAAGAGATCCTGAAGGAGAATGTCCGACCATCTGTTCGTGTACTCTGTAAGCTGAAACGAACTTGGGTTCTGCAGCAGGACAATGATCCTAAACACACCAGCAAGTCCACCACCGAATGGCTGAAGAAAAACAAAATGAAGACTTTGGAGTGGCCTAGCCAAATTCCTGACCTGAATCCTATTGAGATGTTGTGGTATGACCTTAAAAAGGCCGTTCATGCTCGAAAACCCTCTAATGTAACTGAATTAGGACAATTCTGCAAAGATGAGTGGGCCAAAATTCCTCCAGGACGCTGTAAACGCCTCATTGCACGTTATCGCAAACGCTTGGTTGCAGTTGTTGCTGCTAAGGGTGGCCCAACCAGTTATTAGGTTTAGGGGGCAATCACTTTTTCACACAGGGCCATGATGGTTTGGATTTTTTTTCACCTTTAATAATAAACACCTTCATTTACAAATTGCATTTTGTGTTTACTTGTGTTGTCCTTGACTATTGTTTAAATTGGTTTGATGTTCCGAAACACTTAAGTGTGACAAACATGCAAAGGAACAGGAAATGAGGAAGGGGGCAAACACTTTTTCACACCACTGTAGAAGACATATCGACAAGAGGTGGGAGGGGAAAAGGGGGAGGGGCAAGGGGTAAATAAAAGGTATTATACTAATAACTTAGGTATATAGGTAGCACGATAAATGGGAATTATTAACAGACGGCTTTTAGTAATTTGTAAAGAAAAAATGTATTAGATTGCATAAGGAATGTGATAATTTAAATATATTTATAGCTACATGTAAAAGAAAAATGCCACAATCATGTGAAGGAGAGAAGAGACAAAGATGAACGGAAAAGTTGATTTAATGTCTCTCAAATACAAATTAGCTGAAGTGGCAAAAAAAAAAGAAAAAAAAAAAAAAGATATAGGCTTGGCTAGACTGGAATGCAGTGGACATATTTATGTTGGAGACTGTATATATATATTTAATACACTGCAGATCACTGAATCACCTGCCTGAAAGTGTATTTGAAAACGTACACCAGCAATGGCCTGCAGTCAGATATAGGCTTGGCTAGACTGGAATGCAGTGAATATATATATGTTGGAGACTTTATATATATATTTAATGCAATGCAGATCACTGAATCACTTGCCTGCCTGAAAGTGTATTTGGAAACATACACCAGCAATGGCCTGCAGTCAGATATAGGCTTGGCTAGACTGGAATGCAGTGGATATATATATATATATATATATATATATATATATATATATATATATATATATATATATATTTTGGAGACTGTATATGCTGTATATTTAATGCACTGAAGATCACTGAATCACTTGCCTGCCTGCCTGCCTGAAAGCGTATTTGAAAATGTACACCAGCAATGGCCTGCAGTCAGATAGAGGCTTGGCTAGACTGGAATGCAGTGGATATATATATATATATATATATATGTAAGAGACTGTATATATATTTTATTCACTGCAGATCACCGAATCACCTGCCTGCCTGTCTGAAAGTGTATTTGAAAACGTACACCAGGAACTACCTGCAGTCAGATATAGGCTTGGCTAGACTAGAATGCAGGGGATAAATATATGTTGGAGACTGTATATGTATATATATATATATAATTTTTTTTTTTTTTAATCAAAAAGGTTTTTATTGAACAAATGTGTTACATCAACCTCCAATGCACAGATACATAGTCAAGTTTTTCAGTCAATGGCATATATACAGGGTTCTTACTTTTAGTATTTCTACTCATCACAATACTCCAGCCACCTGTATTTCATCGCTTCCACCCCACAACTTCTCATACATTATTTTTACAGTGTGCCCCCCCCCCCTTTCTAGGGACACTGTAGAAGTCGGGACATCACAAGTTACCTAGGACTCAGACCAGGTGTATCCAACCATCATGACCATATGCGTTCAAACCTGCCGGGACATCCCATGTGTTGGTATATGTATTTTTCCATAATAAGGGTTCTTCCCATATGTGCTATCCAGGAGACGCTGGTAGGCGGTGAGGTGGATTTCCAGCCCATTAGAATGAGTTTCCTGGCCTGGAATAGTACCCTAGAGAATGCGACCATGATTAGTTCCTCAGGAATCGCAACCTCCAGAACTCCCAATATGCAGCATATAGGGTCTGTAGGCACTTTGGTTTGAAATACCCTATTAAGTGTGTCGACTACCACGCTCCAGTATCTATGGAGCTTCGGGCAGCGCCACAGTAGGTGAATGAGGTCCCCGTCGTGCTGCCTACACCGACAGCATAAAGGGTCAGCCACCCTGCCCATCCTATGTAGTTTTGTCGGGGTGTAGTGTACTCTTAATATTATGTACAATTGGGAGACTTTTTGTGCAACATTCAGGGAGCATGTGGATATGGAATGTAAGGCCTCCTCCCATTGGTCCCCTGTAATTTGTCCTAGATCCTATTCCCATACCGACACCGCCCTGCAGGGATAAGTCCGTAGGTGTCTTGCAAGTAGCATTTGATAGTATTGGGATATAATTCTCTTTGTTACATTGCTGGTTTGCAGCACGTGGAACACCGGAGTGGGCGACAATGTCCACTCTCCAGCATCTCCCTGCGCAGCCACCACATGCCGTAGTTGAAAATATGAGTAAAGCATGGTATTGGGCAGGTTAAATTTAGCTTGTAACTTTGTGAAGGTTAGTAATTTACCGTCCCGGAATATGTGGGATTGCATTGTCACGCCATAGGTGCGCCATCTTCAGGGCAGTAACCTCTCCACTGTACCAGAAATTGACGTCCGTGGCCCCTTCTATGGCATTCCAGAATGGCATCTACCACGTACTCCTCAATCCCTTTAATCATAGAGGGAGGTGGAGGACGGGCCCCACTTACCCCAAAGGGATTTGGGCCACGGGCTTCAGGAGGTAGGCATGGAAGACAGGGTGGATCCGGTAAGTTGAGGGCAGTTTGAGTTTGTAGACAACAGGGTTGATTCGGGACAGGACAGGGAAGAGCCCAAATGAACTTAGGGCCCAATTTCTTGGAGGGACAGGCCAACTTTAAATGACTGGTAGTGTTAGGTACCTGGTGGTGAGCCTGACTTGGTGGGAGAAGACCTCTCTTACGGCTCTGGTTCAGGGCCCACTGGAATGGAGACAGTGGTCCCGTGAGCACAGCGGGTAGGAGTGTCTGTTGCAGCAGCGTCCTGTGCTGGATGAAGAGATGATCCTTCAGGAGGGCTGGAACCGCAGGAGAAGACGGAGCAGGTGGATCAGCAATCAGGACCAGTAGACACAGCAGCAGCAGCACGACCTGGATGGAGCGTGGCTCACTTGGAACAAGCAGAGGGATAACAGACAAGCCGGGTCACAACAGGTAAACGTCGGGCAGGTGCAGCAGGTAAAGGGAGGTCACAGGCAGGCAGAGGTTCAGCAACAGAAAGGCAAGTCCAAAGCAGAGTCAGGCAGGCCGGGATCAGGGTTGGAGAAGGTCAGTGTGGTCAGACAAGAGCCGGATCAGTAATCACGGTTAAACAGGCAGATAGCAGAGTTTTCAGGTATGGGACTGCAGACAAACAGCGCCGCACAAGTGCAGCAGCCTTCTTTAAATAGGGCCACTGGCGCCAAACAGCGCTTACGCACACCGGCGCACGCATGCTTCGCGTGCACATGCCGCGCATGCGCCGCGCGCGCTGGAATGCATGTGGTGGCGAGTGCCTGGTTTGACAAACTGTACTCGTGCGCATGCGCGCACGCATATTCGCCCATTCAGTGCGGGCAAGTCCCTGACAGGTAGACAGCCAAACCTTGTATCCCAGTTCAAGATCCAAGTCCCCCCGCCGCCTTCGATCATAGATAGTCTTGTAATCCAGCTGTGCCTTGGCCATGGTATCCTTTAGCAGCTCAAAGTTGTTATGTAGAAACTCCACTCTGTTCCAGACAGCTGGGACCGAAGTGGAAGCGGGTAGGATAGGGGAAAAAGAAGGGTGGTACCCCAGGTTGGCATAGAACAGTGATTGCTTAGTGGTAGAATGTATTGCGTTGTTGTATGCAAATTCTGTGCAAGGAAGTAGGGACGCCCAATTGTCTTGGACAAAGGTGGAGAAGCAACGAAGGTACAAAAGGGGCAAAGAAGAAGAATGGTTAAGGTACAAATCTGAGGTCAAAGGCAAGCGGCAATTAAGAGTAGTCAAACAGGTTTCCAGGTCACAACAGGTTCAGACAGATCACACACTAGCACAGGAACAAGGGGGGACTGAAGATAATCCAGCAATTTGGCAGTGTCTGGGCTAGGCTTATATAGGGAAGTTTGAGGTCACTTCCTGTGCGCCTCCTGGGCATTTTCCCGCCTTTTTCCATCATGTTGATGTCACTTCCAGTGCGCCTCCTGGGTGTTTTTTTTTGCTGCCTTGTTCCATCAGGTTGAGGTCACTTCAGGTTGAGGTCACTTCCTGTGCGAGTCCTGGGCCCTTTCCTGCCCTTTTCCATCAAGTCTTCTGCGCAGGTGCGGGATGCCTTGAGGCGTCTTTGGCGCATGCTCAGTTGGCACGGATTTCCTCATGCAGCAACGCGCCATTGGTGCATGCGTAGTAAGCCGTGGACTCTTACACCCACCCATTTAAGGTGATAGATAAGGAGAAGGCTGTGGTGGGCCCCTCTTCTATTCTTATAGCTAACCAGTCCTATAAGGTTGTGGGGGCAGTTGTTGCAACAAGCAGAAAGAGTGAAGGCGGGGGCGTATGCTGACGCTCCTACAGGAGCTTCATATGCGGCCCTGCTGGAAGCAAGACGCACATTATCTATCCATTTTACTGGACAGGCCTGTGCAGAACTGGTTAGGAACGCACAGACGACCTTTGCTGAAGGGGACAAGAACGGTAAACTATTGGCCATGCTGGTGGCCGATCACCATTCACTTACCTGCATCCCGGTGATAAAAGACATGGGAAGGAACTTAGTAGACGAGCCGGGTCGCATTATGCACACTTTTGTTCAATTTTACTCCACCTTATATGCTCCTATCCCCCCCTATGACATGTCGACTCTGGAATCTCTATTAAATGGCCTACCCATACCAAGACTGTCTGAAACGGATATGCACGCTTTAGACGCCAGAATCACAAAAAAGGAAATCGAGAAGGCCATCTTTACTTTCCCCCCCAATAAAGCTCCGGGTCCTGACGGTCTCCCGGCTGACTTTTATAAGGCAAATGTAGAGGTTGTAGCACCTAGGTTAAACTTACTTCTAGAATACTGTCACAAGCATGATGCCTTGCCTGATTCCATGCTGGATGCCTAGATGGTTCTGCTATTGAAACCAGGCAAGGATCCACAAGAATGTGCTTCGTACAGACCGATAGCTTTACTCAACACGGACTTGAAAATCTTGACCAAGATACTAGTCCTTAGACTGGCGACTGTACTCCCATCCTTTATTAATATTGACCAGACGGGCTTTATGCCGGGAAAATCGACGGACACAAACCTAAGGAGACTTTTCACGCACCTGCAAATCCCACCAACACCCGACAGTAATAGAATTGTAGTGTCAATAGATTTTGAGAAGGCCTTCGACTCAGTCGATTGGTTGTACATGTTCAAGGTCTTGGAGACAATGGGGTTTGGACCACAATACAGGAGGTGGGTATCCCTGCTCTACAGACGACCGAGAGCAGCAATCCGGCTAGGAACCTCCACCTCGGACTTCTTTGAGGTGGGTAGGGGGACTAGACAGGGATGCCCACTGTCCCCTTTTCTGTTTTCTCTCGCCCTAGAACCCTTGGCAGTTGCACTTAGGTCTGATAAAGACATAAACTCCATCATGCTGGGTACGATTGATGAAACCCTGGCATTGTATGTGGATGATATGCTGCTGTTCCTGGATGACCCGGGGGAGTCCCTGAAAAAAGCGTTAGAGACAATTGACCGCTTTGCCACCTTCTCCGGTCTGAAAGTGAACTGGAGCAAATCTTCCATCCTGCCGATAGACCCCGGGGCTAAGGACAAAGCTGATCCCAATCTACTGCTCCAGTGGGTCTCTTCTTTAAAATACCTAGGAGTCCAGGTGACAGCAAATGTACAGGACTATATACCTCTTAACATACTCCCCTTAATTACGCGACTGAAGAGGAGGATACAAACCTGGTCCAAGCTCCCATTGTCTCTCGTAGGCAGAATAAGTCTCCTAAAGATGAAATTTCTTCCCGTGGTCCTGTATTTCCTACGACATGCACCTGTCTGGATTCCGAAAGCTACTTTTCGGAAGTTTGACAGTGTAGTCTCCACCTTTTTGTGGACCCCCAAGCCCCCCGAATAGGCTTAAAAGTACTGCAGGAACCAGGAGAACAAGGGGGTCTGGCGGTGCCAGACTGGCAAAAATACTACCTGGCTGGACAAATGGTCTTTGCCCGCAGGTGGTTGATGGCAGATGAAGGTGACGCAGCTACGGTCTTGGAGGCGGCTCATCTGGGATCCTATGACAATCTGCGATTTGCGCTGTTTAGAGGCACTAGATCTGATCTTCCGCTGACATTGACAATGAAGGCAAACATTAAGGCCTGGGAATTGGCGGTGAAAACCGCATGCCCAAGCTATCAGGTGGTGTCACCCTCAACCCCCATTTGGATGAACCCAACCTTACCCCAATTCTATAATCTACCAGATCCTATGATCTGGGCGATTAAAGGAATTAAGACGTTAAAAGACATAACATCTTTTGGAGAAATACAATCCTTTTCACAACTTAAATCTAGACATGACCTCCCCAATCATTACCTGTTTAGATTTCTACAGGTCCGACATGCTTTCCAAGTACAATTTCATGAACTGAAAGTAGAATCTCTACCTTCGTCCCTGGAAATGATGCTGACAAGAGAGGAGCTAACAAAGCCTCTCTCTGAAACGTACAAGGAATTCTTTAAAGTGACTCCCAAAACTATTACCAGATGCAGGGAAAAATGGGTGAGAGAAGTCCCTGAGATACAGGGCGAGGATTGGGACGACTTATGGACTGAACCCTTCAAGAACCTGGTGTCGGCCAGGGATAGGTTGATTCAATTCAAATTTCTACATAGGAGTTACTACACACCGGCTAGACTGGGGAAGATTTTTCCCTCAGCCTCAACAGAGTGTTGGAGATGTTCTCATTCACCTGCTGACGCTGACCACATTTTCTGGCATTGCCACCACGTCCAGAAATTCTGGACGGATATCCATGCTTGTATTACAGAACTTATATCAGTCCCGATTCCATTGAATGTTAGAGTTTGTCTCCTGGGGCTGGTTGATGATGTGGTGCCCTCAAGGGCCATGCGTACAATGTTGAGTATACTGTTCTTTTATGGCAAGAAGGCTATTCTACTAGCCTGGAAAAAAACGGTGGCTCCAAGTATCTCCGCCTGGAAAGGCCTAGTAAATTCAATGTTACCTTATTACAAAGCCACATATGAAAGTCGGGGTTGTATAAAGAAATTTGACAAAGTATGCAGTGCCGGACTGGCCTACCGGGATACCGGGAAATTTCCCGGTAGGCCGCCTGCTTTCAGTGCCCTGGGGCCGCTTCTGTCTGCCAGTGTCAGCGGCGCCGCCAGTGTCAGGAAAAAAAAAAAAAACAGCAGCGGCGGCCGGCGGCCGCCGGCCCGCCGCTCTTTGCAATGATTGATCCTGGCACGGTGACGGGTTAGTAATAGGGGAAGATTAGTGGACGGCTATGTGGGCGGGGGGCGCGCTTGCCTGTATCTCCGCGGCCGCGCCGCCCACATTGCTATGCTGTATCCTATCCTCTATGCCTGTCTGAGACTGTGACTGAGGGGAGGAGCATGAGGAAGGCTGATTCCTTCATTCAGCCCGTGCGGCGCCACGCACGGCAGCGCAGAGCAACACCGCTGATTTCTCCTCCCATCGGCCCGCCCACTAGTCTGCAGTCTGCACGAGGAGAATAGCCAGGAGAACTTGAAGTGGACGGCCTCATGGTGAAAGAAGAATTAAGGTGCCTTTTCTCTCTCCCTCTCCCTCCCTCTCCCT
This sequence comes from Lithobates sylvaticus, assembly GCA_028564925.1. NCBI lineage: Eukaryota > Metazoa > Chordata > Amphibia > Anura > Ranidae > Lithobates > Lithobates sylvaticus. The sequence goes on along the minus strand of CM053032.1, from coordinate 94,315,100 downwards.
CTCTCTCTCTCTCTCTCTCTCCCCCTCTCTCTCTCGCTCTCTCTCTCTCTCCCCCTCTCTCTCCCCCTCTCTCTCCCCCCCCTCTCTCTCTCAAATAAATAGTGCATTTTTTGTAGAGCATTGCAGTGTCTTGGGGGGGGGGCGCAAACTCAAAAAACATCAATTGCATCACTGTGCCCTCAAACGCAGCCACTGTGCCCTCAAACGCAGGCCACTGTGCCCTCAAACGCAGGCCACTGTGCCCTCAAACGCAGGCCACTGTGCCCTCAAACGCAGGCCACTGTGCCCATAATTTGCCACCAAGGTGCCCATCAAACGCATGCCACTGTGCCCTCAAACGCAGGCCACTGTGCCCTCAAACGCAGGCCAATGTGCCCTCAAACGCAGGCCACTGTGCCCTCAAACGCAGGCCACTGTGCCCATAATTTGCCACCAAGGTGCCCATCAAACGCATGCCACTGTGCCCTCAAACGCATGCCACTGTGCCCTCAAACGCAGGCCACTGTGCCCTCAAACGCAGCCACTGTGCCCTCAAACGCAGGCCACTGTGCCCATAATTTGCCACCACTGTGCCCATCAAACGCAGCCACTGTGCCCATCAAACATAGCCACCGTGCCCATAATTTGCCACCAAGGTGCCCATCAAACGCAGCCACTGTGCCATCAAACACAGCCACTGTGCCCATAAATTGCCACCACTGTGCCCATTAAACACTGCCACTGTGCCCATCAAACGCAGCCACTGTGCCCATCAAACGCAGCCACTGTGCCATTAAATGCAGCCACTGTGCCCATAAATTGCCACCACTGTGCCCATTAAACGCTGCCACTGTGCCATCAAACACAGCCACTGTACCATCCAACGCAGCCACTGTACCCATAAATTGCCACACTGTGCCCATTAAACGCAGCCACTGTGCCCATCAAACACAGCCACTGTCCATCAAACGCAGCCACTGTGCCCATAAATTGCCACACTGTGCTCATTAAACGCAGCCATTGTGCCCATCAAACGCAGCCACTGCCCATCAAATGCAGCCACTGTGCACATCAAACGCAGCCACTGTGCCCATAAATTGCCACACTGTGCCCATTAAATGCAGCCACTGCCCATCAAATGCAGCCACCGTGCCCATCAAACGCAGCCACTGTGCCATCAAACGCAGGCCACTGTGCCCTAAAACGCAGCCACTGTGCCCTCAAACGCAGGCCACTGTGCCCATAATTTGCCACCACTGTGCCCATCAAACGCAGCCACTGTGCCCATCAAACATAGCCACCGTGCCCATAATTTGCCACCAAGGTGCCCATCAAACGCAGCCACTGTGCCATCAAACACAGCCACTGTGCCCATAAATTGCCACCACTGTGCCCATTAAACACTGCCACTGTGCCCATCAAACGCAGCCACTGTGCCCATCAAACGCAGCCACTGTGCCATTAAATGCAGCCACTGTGCCCATAAATTGCCACCACTGTGCCCATTAAACGCTGCCACTGTGCCATCAAACACAGCCACTGTACCATCCAACGCAGCCACTGTACCCATAAATTGCCACACTGTGCCCATTAAACGCAGCCACTGTGCCCATCAAACACAGCCACTGTCCATCAAACGCAGCCACTGTGCCCATAAATTGCCACACTGTGCTCATTAAACGCAGCCATTGTGCCCATCAAACGCAGCCACTGCCCATCAAATGCAGCCACTGTGCACATCAAACGCAGCCACTGTGCCCATAAATTGCCACACTGTGCCCATTAAATGCAGCCACTGCCCATCAAATGCAGCCACCGTGCCCATCAAACGCAGCCACTGTGCCATCAAACGCAGGCCACTGTGCCCTCAAACGCAGCCACTGTGCCCTCAAACGCAGGCCACTGTGCCCATAATTTGCCACCACTGTGCCCATCAAACGCAGCCACTGTGCCCATCAAACATAGCCACCGTGCCCATAATTTGCCACCAAGGTGCCCATCAAACGCAGCCACTGTGCCATCAAACACAGCCACTGTGCCCATAAATTGCCACCACTGTGCCCATTAAACACTGCCACTATGCCCATCAAACGCAGCCACTGTGCCCATCAAACGCAGCCACTGTGCCATTAAATGCAGCCACTGTGCCCATAAATTGCCACCACTGTGCCCATTAAACGCTGCCACTGTGCCATCAAACACAGCCACTGTACCATCCAACGCAGCCACTGTACCCATAAATTGCCACACTGTGCCCATTAAACGCAGCCACTGTGCCCATCAAATACAGCCACTGTCCATCAAACGCAGCCACTGTGCCCATAAATTGCCACACTGTGCCCATTAAACGCAGCCACTGTGCCCATAAATTGCCACCACTGTGCCCATTAAACACTGCCACTGTGCCCATCAAACAGCAGCCACTGTGCCATCAAACGCAGCCACTGTGCCATTAAATGCAGCCACTGTGCCCATAAATTGCCACCACTGTGCCCATTAAACGCTGCCACTGTGCCATCAAACACAGCCACTGTACCATCCAACGCAGCCACTGTACCCATAAATTGCCACACTGTGCCCATTAAACGCAGCCACTGTGCCCATCAAACACAGCCACTGTCCATCAAACGCAGCCACTGTGCCCATAAATTGCCACACTGTGCCCATTAAACGCAGCCACTGTGCCCATTAATTGCCACCACTGTGCCCATTAAACACTGCCACCACTGTGCCCATCAAACGCAGCCACTGTGCCCATCAAACGCAGCCACTGTGCCATTAAATGCAGCCACTGTGCCCATAAATTGCCACCACTGTGCCCATTAAACGCTGCCACTGTGCCATCAAACACAGCCACTGTACCATCCAACGCAGCCACTGTACCCATAAATTGCCACACTGTGCCCATTAAACGCAGCCACTGTGCCATCAAACACAGCCACTGTCCATCAAACGCAGCCACTGTGCCCATAAATTGCCACACTGTGCCCATTAAACGCAGCCACTGTGCCCAAATGCAGCCACTGCCCATAAATTGCCACCACTGTGCCCATTAAACACTGCCACTGTGCCATCAAACGCAGCCACTGTACCCATAAATTGCCACACTGTGCCCATTAAACGCAGCCATTGTGCCCATCAAACGCAGCCACTGCCCATCAAATGCAGCCACTGTGCACATCAAACGCAGCCACTGTACCCATAAATTGCCACACTGTGCCCATTAAACGCAGCCACTGTGCCCATCAAACACAGCCATTGTCCATCAAACGCAGCCACTGTGCCCATAAATTGCCACCACTGTGCCATTAAATGCAGCCACTGTAACCATCAATTGCCGCCTGTTTGCCCCATCAATTGCCACCAGTTTGTCCCATCAGATGCTCCCAGTGTCCCCCCCTGCCCGACACTTACCTGTCTCGGGTCATCGCATTCCTCCACGCTTCCTCCAAGTCCTTAATGTCTTCTCCCGTCCTCTTTTGCTATGATTGGACGCCCGATAGGCATCCAATCACAGCGCCTGTCACTTCAGCCAATCAGGTGACAGGTAACCAGACCCGGTGCACCTGATTGGCTGAGAGGTGGGTCAGTGTTAGGGAAGCGATTTATTTGATTCCCTAACACAGCACTGTGTAAGCAGCGAACACACACGTCGGCTGTTTACCAATTTGGAAGCCTTTTAGAGCTGACGGCTCTAATCAGGCACTTCCAAAAACACCCCCTGTAATTCAGATGCTCCGTGCCTGGCAAGGGCCCGGACACCTGAATAGGGGGCGGCAGCGGTGACAATAGATAGATTCATGCAATGTATGAATCCATCTATTGAAGATTGACGGGTGCAGGAAAGAGGGGGCATCGCTCCTGCACCCTCTATGGATGCACTGCCACTGCCCGGTTGTATTTCTCCTGGGTGGGGAAATACCACCATGTTTTACATTTACATGTGTGCCCTATAAAAAGGAGGTTGGCATTTACGGACAGAGTAAAAAAACTCCTAAATTTTGATATACCATACATGTGTAAAGGGCAATGGTGTGCAGACAGTTTTTTTTTTTTTTTGTGTTCATTACTGGGCACTTTCACCCCCTTCCTTCCCAGGCCAATTTTCAGCTTTCAGCGCTCTCGCACTCTCAATGACAATTGCGCGGTCATGCAATGCTGTTCACAGAAATAGAGCTTTCTTTTGGTGGTATTTATTCATGACTCCGTTTTTTTTTTTTTTGTGATATAAGTGGAAAAAAAAGCAGAAATTTGGATTTTTCTATTTTAAAAGAAATCCAATAAAATCAAATTTTGTCATAAATCTTAGCCAAAATGTATTCTGCTACATGTCTTTGGTAAAAAAAAAATCCTGTTAAGTGTATAATAGTGTGCAGTATTGTGCAGTATAGATGTGTGCAGATCATCATTGGGACATGTGATTTTACTGTTACATATGTGGGGGATGGGTGTTTTTACTGTGTAGGGATATGTGTGTGGGGACATTATTTTGGGGACTTTGTGTGTTTACATTGTGTGGGGACACTAGGCTGGTGATCAGGGTGTAAAAAGCTGTAAAAAAACAGCTCATACTCACTGATCACTGGCTGGCTGCAGAGATCCGCTCTCCTCTCCTCACTGAGAACTTCCGTGTGAGGAGAGGAGAGCCGATCGCCTTGCAAGCGGCTCTCTATTTACATCACATGATGGCTGTGATTGTCGAGGTGACACAAGCGCATCAGGATCACGCCGCTGCGTGGGCACGCATGCGTGTGATCCCCCTCCTTCTGAGGGACGTTCCTGAACGTCCATTTAGAAGGAGGAATCGCCCACCCGGCCGTATATGTGCAGTGGCTGGGTGGGATGTTGTTAAAGAGCAACTGTCCTCTCTGTCCTGCAGCGGCTCCTCTGACCCACTGTTGACTCACCGACAGTCCCATTCACTTTAATGGGATGGCTGGTGATGTGACGGTGACACAACAAGGTGAGGGATGAAGTGGCAGCAGGTGAGTGGATGCCCGCTAACAGGTGCTGCCATGATGGATCTGAAATGACAGGTGCTCTTTAAATGTAAGGACTTATTCTCACTGGTAGTTGGAATCTTTAATATTTGCAAACAAAATGAAGGTCTCCTATTTAGAATAATAAGCTGTCAGGTTAGTAAAACAGTATATACAGCAAATACAGTTTGTAGTGTACATAGATTTGCAAAACAATGGGATGGGATAAGTAATATTCCTGAACTTTGTTCATGGTTACTGTGACACCAATGCAGTGCATGTTATCTCAACTTGCAGAGTTTGGATTCATTGAATGAGTTTACCAAAAATGAAAATATTGCAGAATATACAGCCTCATGCTACATAACTAAGCTTGATTTCATGCTGAATAAACCAAATAATTAATACATCTTAAATAGAAAACTATCTTTTAGATTTTTACTCCAAAAGCATTTTATTAAAATAAATTTGATAAAAATCAAACAAAAATAATTTTTTTAAATCATTGATTTTTATCCACTCTGATAACCAGGGACTTACAGTAACACTGTACAGGTGTAGTGAAGTGATGGAGGATAAACTGGGCTGGAGTGTGTTCCAGGGAGTAGGTGGAGATTTGTGTCGTTATTTTGTGAACCTGTGACTAGAAAGGTTGTATTAGTGAACATGACCACCAAATATGTGGTAGTGATCCAGGTTCCCTGGAGCATCTCCAGCAAGTGTTGGGGGTGTCTGGGTGGTATTTATTAAGCATAACAGGTGTATGATAACATCTAGTGAGGGTCTTATAGTTATTCTCCTGGATCGAGACATTTAGTGATGCCTTTGTGGGCAATAGTGAAAATGTACTCCCACTGATCCTCTGTTAGCTCCAGTTGCAATTCCCTTTCCCCTTCCCAGGCCTGGCATGCTTTCCCAGATATGTGGGAGGAGTACGCGTAAAGCATATTATAAATATTTGATAGTATGTGCTGCTGGTGTGAGGATTGGGAGCACAGGGTTTCAAAGGGGAGAGTGCGCGGGAAACCGTTGAATCACGGTTACTGTCATGTAGAAAGTGGCGGATTTGGAAATATGTCCAGTTAGGGAATATGTGATTAGATGTATTTGCTGACAGCGTGTTTTGATCTAGGAGAGATTTAGGAAATATGTATTTTTTTTTTATTAGTGATTGAAATGGATAAGAAAGGTGAAGGTAAAAGAAAACAGAAAGGTGGAGCAGAAAAAGAACGTGAAAAAAAAAAAAAACTCTTAGAAAAAGCTGCAAACCAGTATCAAAAAGTCAGTAGTATGTTTAAGATAGTGGCAACAAAGCATGACTTACTACCTGCATCTCCACATAAAGACATTAGTGCTAGCTGTAGCACAGGAATACCTAGCACTGTACTAGTGGATATGGATACTGATGCAGGTGAAGATATTCACCACAGTATTGGACCTCCTATTGAGCTAGAAACGGATGAAGAATATGAGGAAGAAATTGTGGACGAATCATTAGCAGCAGAAGAGATTCCAGAAGTAGTGGGCATTAATGAGGGCATACCTGACACAGTTGATGATAAAATGTGGTTTATCAGACCAAAATCGGAAAATTTGGATTCATTCTTCCAGTTTCATCCATGTCAACCAGATTTCCATTCTTTTAATTTAAAAAAGTTATATGAGAGGAGGGATGGAAAGAAGCGTCACTGGTTGACCTATTCACATGGACAGGGTTTTTTTTTTCTGCATGGTGTGTCTTGCTTTCAGTAGAAAGACAGACAGCAGTGCTTTTATTGATGGTTGCTTTGATGAAAAACATATGTATCAGAGAATTGAAGAGCACGATAAAAGCAACCTCCACAATAATAGCTCTGAATCCTTCTTGATGAGATCAAAGGATATGGACATTTGTAGTCATTTCTTTGAGAAACAAACAACAGCCAGAAAGGAAGAAGTGAAGAGAAAACGTGCCATCCTAGAGAGAGTGATTGACACCGTCAAGCTGATTGGAAAAAGAGGTCTAAGCTATAGGGCAACAGCTGAAGCAGCATATACTTTAGATGATAAAAATTTGGACCATGGAAATTTTCTTGAGATTTTGCTACTCCTAAGCAAGTTTGATCCCTTGCTGAAAAATCACCTGGATACAGTTATTAAAAAAAGTAAAAAGAAGCATCAAGGTGCAACGAGTAGCAAAGGACGTGGCGGCTTTGTTACACTAATTTCTAAAACGACAGTGAACAATATCATCTGTGTAATTTCAACACTTTTAAAAAAAGGTATTGCCCAAGAGATCAGAGATGCTGGCATGTTCTCAATTCAGCTAGATACAACGCAGGATATAAATGTCTCAGACCAGTGTTCAATTATAATTCGATATGTCACGGATGTGGTCCATGAACGTCTAGTCGCTGTGGTAAATTGCACATCCACGACAGGGAAGGCTATGTGTGACCTGGTTTGTGATGTATTGGAATCAATGGAAATTGAAGTTACAAACTGTGTTGGGAACTCAACAGATGGAGCGTCTAATATGCAGGGGCAGTACAACGGATTCAGCACATGGCTGAGTAAAAAAGCGCCTGGCCAGATTCATGTTTGGTGCTATGCACATGTACTAAATCTGGTGATGATGGATGTCACAAAGATATCTGTTCAGTCAATATCATTGTTCGGCATTTTAAATTCATGTGCTGTGTTTATCCGTGAATCTTACCTCCGGATGAATGTATGGCGGGATAAGTCTCAGGAAGAAAGATTTCGATCACTTTCTGTGATTGGAGAAACAAGATGGTGGTCCAGAGATGCAGCACTTACAAAAGTGTTTGGTTCATTTAATGATCCAAGTCGAGCCTTGTATGTAAATTTGATCCAGACCATGTCAGCGATATCATGTTCTGATCATTTTAATGCCGACATAAGATACAAGGCTGGAACTTTCTTAGACTCCCTCAAGAAATTCAAAACATGTATAACAGCACAGCTTTACTTATTGATTTTCAAGCATACCACTCCACTATCCTTGTACCTGCAAACACAGGGTATGGATATACTGCAGGCATACCGAATGGTGTCAGAAACGGTAGACAACTTGCAAGCGCATCATCATGATTCTCCAATGATTATAGATGCTGCAAAGAAGTTTGCAGTCTGGGCAAATGGCAAGTTGGATACAACTGACTGCAAAGTTGTGATTGAGGAAGACTTTCCACCAACTAAAAGAATCCAACGAAAGAAAAGAATGGCTGGTGAGCTTGCAGTAGATGAACCAATCTTGTTGGCAAGTGATCAGTTCAGGGTGGAGGTATACAATGTGACCTTGGACAAGATTATTAATAGTCTGCAGAGCCGATTTACAAAACATGGTCAGCTATTTGCAGATTTGGCATGTTTAGATCCCAGAAATTTTGAAGATATTTTGGTACACCTTCCCAACAATGCATTAGAACGACTGAGCAGTCTTGTAATTAAATTTGACTCAATGGCAACTAAAGAGAAACTGCAAAGTGAGCTACTTGATTTTTCATCAAAATGGCAAAGATTGAAAATGTCTCTTGATGAAGAATATACTCATGCTAATAATGAAGGTCAAGATGAAGACGTCATCCATTCTCATCTTATCGCTGAAACTGAGGAACAGCCATACTCAACTGTTGGTAATCAAAATGGAAAGTGCAAGACTTGTAAGAACTGTATAGCATGCTGCTACAATGTGTTACTGCGTTACAACTTATATAGTCTGGCGTATAGTTCACTTTTTAATGCATACAAATTGACACTGACACTTTCCTCTTCTCAAGTCGCATGTGAAAGGTCATTTTCAAAACTGAAATATATCTTGAACAGACTTCGAAATTCCCTCTCCCAACCACATTTGGAGGCCTTTATGCTCATGTCCATGGAAAAAGAGGCCTTGCTTGAACTAAGCAATGAAACCATCATTGATGTTCTGGCTTCAAAAAGCAGCTTGCTACAAGGGATGTTGCTTACATAACATTACAAGCATGTCTGAGGATTAAAATGCTGGTTAATCTCTATTTTTCTAAATTTTGACTGGATTAGTTATTTGTTTACAATGTTTACAAACATGTTTTTGCATATTTTATCCTCTAAAACTTTAGAAGATAGTTTGCACATTGCAACCTCTTAAAAGTTAATGAGCACTTTTTTTTATCTACTGTTAAAGTCGTTTACAGTCATACCCCACTTTTAAGTACACAATGGGGTTTATTTACTAAAGCTGGAAAGTGCAAAATCAGACTCACTTCTGCATAGAAACCAATGAGCTTCTAACCCCAGATTTTTTTTATTAAGCTTTGGTAATAAAACCTGGAAGCTCATTGGTTTTTATGTAGAAGTGAGCCTGATTTTGCACTTTCCATCTTTAGTAAATAAACACCATTGCGTATGTAAAAGTGGGGTATGCCTGTACTTGTTTTTAAAGCACTTTTTTTGAGTAATGCTTGACCATTACTTTTTGAAAACTGTTGAGTTGCTTGCCATTATATTGTTACCTCTGAAACGTTTTTTTAAGTTCTAAACTTGGACTGGAAAGCAAGTTAACAATATGTTTTCAAGGTATTCCGACTTGTCGAAATTCTAAAAGTTTTTGCACATTTTTTACTGTTACAGAATTAACAGCAACATATTTGCACTTTTTATTATGTCAAACGGTTTATTGTAACTGTTACAATATTTAATTACTGTTAAGTAAAAAATTTTGCCCTTTTTTTTTTTTTTATGTGTAGTATTTATCTACTAATATTTTCTGTCGTTGTGAGTAATTTATTTATGTTACGTTAATAAAGTTTTGAAAATGTTTACGTATTCCATACTTTGAAGTATCTTTGATTATTCTGGCAATATATATCACCATACAATAAGTGGACTGTTCTTAATGATTGCTCCACTTTTAACTGTAATTTGCTTTTATATATATATATATATATATATATATATATATATATATATAAATATATAAAGCCCTATGTGCTTTTATATGTGTCTTATCTATATATAATGCACTCTTCAAATGTGCTTTAAAATGCATGGTTTTCCCTTTTATGAACAAGAAAATAATGACGTTATGCTGTTGGGCTGGTATAATAATGCTGTGGGGCTGGTATGAAATTTTTTCCAGGGCTGGTTTTCATTCCCAGTCCGGCCCTGAAAGTATGGCATTCATGGCTTAATTCTGACAGTACTGTAGGGTAAGAAATAGTTGCGAGATACTGGTACTGGAGGTTTGACCTGCTTCCCGAGGATGATGTGCTAGACAACATAGTTGGGTAACAGCTGAAATAATACAGAAGACACCAGGGCCCCACATTACAAGAGCACAAATGCCTGTATAAATTGATATATGACTCCGTCGAGATGTGACTGGGGGGTGGGGTGGGAGGGAGGGGGGGGGGGGGGTTGGGGGAAGTTTTAGTTAGTTGGTCTATGTTAGACAGTTGGCCTCGGCCAGTTTTTGGATGTTGTCTTGCGGACGCATCATATGTTGTATGTTATGCATATTAAAATTTCAATAAACAGATTTTTCAAAAAAAAAATAAGGTTGTGGGGGCAGAGTCACAATCCAGTGTGTGCTGCAATAAGATGCGCCAGCAAAGGAAAATTACGGAAAGGTGAGTATGCACCTGTTACTTCTATCCAAAGTCTGCAAAAGAAACACCAGACTTTATATAAAAATAAATAGTTAATCTTGGCTTGAGTGTACTATAATTTGACTTGTACACATGAGGCTTGCTCACTGTGGTGCAAAACTTATTTCCATTCAAAGTCTGCCAAATGCCACGTACACACGATCGGACTTTTCGGCCTGACTATCCGTCGGAGGTCCACCGGACTTTCCGAAGGTGCGGACTTGCCCACACACGGCCGGACTTTTCCGGCGGACAATCCGCCGGAGTTTTGACGGAGGTCCACTGGACTTTTACACGGAGTAAAGTTCATTCATTCAGAACGTGACTCCAGGTAGACGGGATTAGCGAAGGAAGTCAATGCCGCCGCCTTGATCAGTGAGATTGACACCTCGCTAGCCCCGTCACCTGGTATGGATGTAAAGGGGAATCCCTACGCCGAAAAAACGGTCCCCCCCAAATCCATATCAGACCCTTATCTGAGCACGCAGCCCGGCCGATCAGGAAAGGGGTGGGGACGAGCGAGCGCCCCCCCCCTCCTGAGCAGTACCAGGTCGCGTGCCCTCAACATGGGGGGTGCCTTGGGGAAAGGGGGGCCCTGCGCCCCCCACCCCTAAGCACCTTGTCCCCATGTTGATGAGGACAAGGGCCTCTTCCCGATAACCCTGGCCGTTGGTTGTCGGGGTCTGCGATGTACCCCTACCCATTCACCTGGTGAAAAAAAAAAGTGTAAATAAAAACACAACACAAGTTTTTAAAATACTTTATTACACAGCTCCGGGTTATGTCACAGTTCCAGCATCCTCCGGGACTGTGACATCATAGGGAGGCGGGGTCACCATGTGACATGAGTTCGTGGCACCGCCCCTTGTCCCTATATAAGTCACAGCACAATGCGTCTAGGCCATTAGAAGAGGAGACAGCGCTGTGTCAACATCGGATGAAGAAAGAAGAACAAGAAGCAGAAGGCGGCGGCGATAGCGACAGTGGCGGCAACGGCAACAGAAGCCCGGGCCACCGCTAGTAAAAGAGCTAGAAGAAGAAAGCAGAGGCCCGGCAAGAAGAATAGAAGAGTGGGACAAGACCCCCAGACGGCGGCGACGGAGAAAGCCGGGCTCCTCCGCTAGTAAAAGAGCAGAAGATAGCGGAGGAGTCCGGCGAGAAGACCCCCCAAGACGGAAGAACACCCCAGGAGCTGTGTAATAAAGTATTTTAAAAACTTGTGTTGTGTTTTTATTTAAACTTTTTTTTCACCAGGTGAATGGGTAGGGGTACTACACATAGGGTGGGGGCCGGAATCTGGGGGCCCCCTTATTGAAGGGGGCTCTAAGATTCCGATAAGCCCCCTGCCCGCAGACCCCGACAACCAACGGCCAGGGTTGTCGGGAAGAGGCCCTTGTCCTCATCAACATGGGGACAAGGTGCTTTGGGGTGGGGGGGCGCAGGGCCCCCCTTTCCCAAGGCACCCCCCATGTTGAGGGCACGCGGCCTGGTACGGCTCAGGAGGGAGTTTGCCACTCGCTCTTCCCCACCCCTTTCCTGACCGGCCGGGCTGCGTGCTCGGATAAGGGTCTGATATGGATTTTGGAGGAGACCCCCACACCGTTTTTTCGGCATAGGGATTCCCCTTTAAATCTATACTAGGTGACGGGGCTAGCGAGGTGTCAATCTCGCCCATCGAGGCGGCGGCGGCATTGACTTCCTTCGCTAGTCCCGTCTATCTGGAGTCACGTTCTAAATGAACGGACTTTACTCCGTGTGTGTGGCAAGTCCGTTCATTTCAAAAGTCCCGCGGACTAGCACACAGACGGACGGATTTTGAGTCAAAACTTCTTACTAAGTCCGCCGGACTTTTGAGGAGAAAATCCCACGGGATAGTCCGATCGTGTGTACGCGGCAAAAGAGATACCAGAATTTATCCCAAAAAATTCTAATCTTGTTCAGAGTGCACTAAAATGTGGCCTCATCATACAGACTGGCCATTGTTTACTAAATAAAGAAAGCTTGCAGGGAAAATCAATTTAAATGTAATGTTTTGTTTCTTTATAAATGTCATTTTTGCTGCAGCAGGTTCTATACATGGCACAGATGCGCCGACTCAGGGGAGACCCCCCCCCCCCCCCCGACACTACATTTAAAGAAAATGTTTATTTTTATTGTTTCACTTTAAGCATCATTAAAATCACTGCTCCTTTAAAACAATATTTTTTTTTAGTTTTTTTGGTACATGTTCCCCAGGGCAGTACCTGGGCCCACATACCCTTTTTATGGCCAATAACTTGCATATAAGCCTTCAAAATTAGCATTTTTGATTTTTTCTGTTCAGGTCTCATAGACTTCAATGGTGTTCGCCATTTGGGTCTGAACTTTTGTGATGTTTGAGAGCTTTGGCATGAACCGAACTGAGGGGTGTTTGGCCCATATCTAGCCGGGAGACAACCTAATTTAGTGGGATCTGTACTACATTCCATCCATTAGAGCACAGGGAAAGATTCTTAGACCCTGGATGACTCATTAAAATCATCAAAAAAAATCATCACATAGGTGACTTTTTGTCCCCTATGAGATACAAAAAAAAGTAAATTGCAAAAAACACCCAAGCACATAAAAGCCTCCCCCACATATACAAATGTTGAAACATAAACTCACATCTTGGGGGGGGGGGCTACGCATGAATATATTGATTGCGATACACGTAACATATCACCCCGCACGCCAGAGCGAGAGCAATATTTCCAGACCTCCTCCGTAATGCTAAACTGATGACTTTTCAAGCATCGCTATGGAAATTACAGGATACAGAAGTTTGTTGCCATTTCACATGAGCATGCAAATTTACTGTTTTGGCATATATTTATCAACCTCATATTTAAAATTTTAATTCGGGCTGCTGAAATCTGCTGCTATGGGCTCTGCTAGAAGGACAGTGCCCAGTTCAAGCTCTATGGAGCTGGGAAGACGGCCATCAGTCTTAAGAGGCCGATGCTGCTCCTGCTTCAGCTTGCTGAGGGGTCATTGCTTCTCCCCCTGGCCGAAAAAGAAGTGGGTCCTAAGACTTCCGCCCAATCAGGGCTCAGGACCCGCTTCCTGATTGGCCAGGAGGAGAAGCAGGAAGACATTAGCGAATATTAATTCGCTAATGTCACACAACTAGGTGGGCTCAGGGCACAGTGCTCCGTGCCCTGAGCCCACCCTTTTTTGAAGCCAATAAGAGCAGCAGGCTCTAATCGTGTGCTTAAAAAAAAAAACATTGAAATCCATGCATCCGGCACCCTACATGTAGATTAGGGGCCGGGTGCATGGATTAGGGGGTTGGCGCCCCCTAATGGAGCGACCGCCACTGCCTAAAACACATTTTAGGGTATTTTTTACTGGAATTTGCAGTAATATGCCATAAAAAATTGAAGCTACCACTACTTTATTCTCTATGGTATCTGCTTTCAGAAAATATATAATGTTTTGGGGTTTTATGCAATCTTCGGCCCTAAAATTCTTTTTTTTTAACTGCTCGCTGACCAGCCACCGCAGGTACACTGCGGCAGGTTGGCTCGGCTGCGCGAATTGCCGTATTGGTATGACGTTCCCTTTAATGGCTATAGTAGGCACGCGCATGCAGCCGCGATGTCTGCCGTCCACCCGCGATCACTCCACAGAGAGCCAGAAAGTGGATCTGTCAATGTAAACAAACAGATTCCCATTCTGTCAGGGAAGTATACAGAGATCTGCTGTTCCTAGTGATCAGGAACAGCGATCTCTCTCTACTCAATGTCAGTCCACTCCCCCCCACAGTTAGAAACACCTCCCTAGGTAACACTAAGATCCCTTTCGCACTGGGGCATTTTGCAAGCGCTATAGCATTACAAATAGCGCCTGCAAACCACCCTAAAACAGCTGCTCCATTCACTCCAGTGGTGTGCTGGCAGGGCATCAGAAAAAGTCCTGCCAGCAGCTTCTTTAGGGCGGTGAACTCACCGCTCCTCCCCATTGAAATCAATGGGGCAGCGCTGCTATACCACCGGCAAAATGCCGCTGCGGCCGTGTTTTGCGGGCGGATTTAACCCTTTTTCGGACGCTAGAGGGGGGTTAAAACTGCGGTAAAGCGGCTCTACAAAAAGCACCGCTTTACCGCTGACGCCCTAGGCGGCACAGTGTGAAAGGACTCTAAACCCCTTGATCGCCCCTAGTGTTAACCCCTTCCCTGACATTTATACAGTAATCAGTGACTATTTTTTAGCTCTGATCACTATAATAATGTCACTGGTCCCAAAAAAGTGTCCAATCTGTCCGATGTTTTTTTGCCTTAATATCTAACTTAAATCACATTGCTAATTGCATATTGTACTTGTTTGTAGCCTAAATACTGAAATTTTCACAAATAACTGGAGTTTTGTGCCTTTTGGAAATGCCAGTAAAAACTTGGCTATGCCCAGGGCCGGATTCCCCACAAGGCCATCGAGGCCAGGCCTCAGGCGGCAGTGGTGCAGGGGCGGCGCCACTTCTGCAGCGACTTTTCGGCTTTCGCAGGAAACTCCCGCCCGCTAGCCAGCCCGTTTAGACAGCACCGCTGCTTATTTCACGGGGACCGATCGGGCTTGTGTACTTCCACTTCCTGGTGACTGGAACGCACTATAGGACGGACGTGATGTCATCAGCTGGAAATTATGCCCACGTTGCATCCCATGTCTTGCATCATTTCCGGCTGATGACATCACGTCCGCCCTATCGTGCGTTCCACCGATACCAGGAAGTGGGAGTACACAAGCCTGATCGGTCCCCGTAAAAAAAAGCAGCGGTGCCGGTGAAACGGGCTTGCTAGAGGACGGAAGTTTGCCGCCCCCCATGAATGTGCCCCTGAATGTCCCCTGTCCACAGAGTCCCTTCTTGGTCCAGACACGACAGCCACTAAAGTGGGAATCAGGGCTGCTGTTAGAAATCATGGGGCCCCGTGTGTGTGTGGGGGGGGAGGGGCGGCATTGAAGGACCCGGCCTTGGGGCGGCAAAGGGAGTAAATCCAGGCCTGGCTATGCCAATAAATGGGTGTCGTGTCAGTAATATTCAATCTGGTAGGTTGGCAACACTGGCCCCAATGTCGCAGTCCCGCTAAAAATCTCTGATCACAAAAAAAAAGTATAATAAAAATGCCATAAATATATCCCCTATTTTGTAGACACTATAACTTTTGCGCAAACCAATCAATATATGCTTATTGCGATATATATTTTTTTTGACCAAAAATATGTAGAAGAATACACATTGGCCTAAACTGATGAAGAAATTAGTTTTTTGTGGATATTTATTCTAGCAAAAAGTAAAAAATATTGTTTTTTTTTTTTCAAATTTTCGGTATTTTATTGTTTATAGTGCAAAAAATTTAAACCGCAGAGATAATCAAATACCACCAAAAGAAAGTTCTATTTGTGGGGGATAAAAAAGGACCTCAATTTTGTTTGGGTACAGTTTCGCACGACTGCGCAATTTTCAGTTAAAGCGACGCAGTGCCGTATCGCAAAAAAATGGCTTGGTCATTAAGGGGGTAAATCCTTCCGGGCTAAAGTGGATAAAACATGAGCAAACGAAAAAGAATAAAATAAAACTGTCTCTGGCAGTGAAAGGGTTGGGTGAAAGGGAGACTGGCCCCGGGTTGGGTGATCGAGGCGGAGCCATTGGGGAAACTGGAAACGAAAGTCGAGGGTACTGTCCTGCGACAGGGAAAAGTCAATGCAGACAGCACGGAGAGTGGAGAACAGAGCAGGGTAAGGAGAGAGCGGGGACTGACTGCAGATCGGCAAGTTTAGAAGCGTTGTGCAGAGAAGTTTCAGTGTCCTGGGCTGCCCACGTGCTGTTATGTTGTGCTGATTGACAGCGTGTAGGATGGAATGAGGAACACGTTGAAGGCACGTCATCTTGTAATGGCAAGCAGGAAAACTGGCCTTGTAAAAGCTTCCGAAGGCATTTTAGATACACGTACACAATAACGTAGCTGTGTATGGAAGATGACACTGGAACAGCATGCGATGTTTGTGTATACTTTACTTATCGATGACAGTCAGTGTATTGGGCGATCTGTGTATTACTAATTACTCGCATTTAAAATAGGCTGATATTGGACCATTCGGGGTTAATCGGCTGTTGCTAGGTAGATAGTTCTGTTAATAAAGGCGGAGTTTGGGTTTATTTCCTGTGCTGTCAGCTTTGAATAGCTTTAGTTCTAGTATTCATTTTAGTACTAGAAACATAGTTGAAAATGCTATGTGCTGTAGCTTCTTGTCTTCGGCAATGTTCCATTGCTCGGCTGTAGGCTCGGAGAACAAGATTCAATAGTAAACGGAGGAAAAGTCTTCAAGAAAATGGCGCTCGTGACCTAGGCGTGGTTAAGGAAGTTTGCCCTCTGGCGTTTGAGCAGAATGGCTCCGGCTGAGGGTTGTTTCCGTTAGTAGTTTGCTTAGTGTGCTTATAGTTGGTGTAGCGCTGAAGGCTGTTAGATGTGGATTTTGTCCATTTATTTTCCGTGCAGCTAGTACTGGTTTCTGCAGAGTTCCCCCTCGTATTCGGGATTAGGGGAAGCCGGTGTTCTAATGAACTGAACCTGGAAACAGACTTGAGAGCGTGTAAAAACTCACTGCAAGTCCATCAAAAGTGATACTGAAAAAACTTTATGTTTGGATGAATGTGACATCAAAGGCCTTAAAGAAACAGGATTGATGACGCTTCTTTTTCTTCCACCTTATTTAATGAACAGACTGTGCTGATCATTATGATCTCTATCAGAAGAAATCGCGGATCTGTCTCATTCTAAATTGTGGTGTCTTAGAGCAAAGCTGTGATCTTGGTTTATGATATTATTAAAATGTCCTCTAAAAAGTCTGGAAAGAAAAAGCGATCTCGTGGTCCGAAGACTGAGGGTACGGCCGCAGAACAAGTAGTATTTGGCTTATTGAGTGAGCTGCTTTCGAGAGGTGTAGAACGTGGAGCCTATAAATGGTGTCTACAAAAGAATGCTGACCCGAAAAGAACTGTGTTTGTTAGCTGTGTTCCGACAGAAATGCCTGATGGAGTAATATGTGCTATTATGGCTAGAACATTGAATCGGGGCCTTGTAGAGATTGTTGATGCTGTGAAATCTGCTGACAGTGTTTACCAATCTCTGCTTGTACAAGCTGAAGGGGACATTGACGATGAAGAATGCCAAACCCTTATCCGTTGTGAAGATTGTCCATTGGGGTATTGGATAATGATAACTCCATCAGAAGACAGTGAGATAGGACTGGCAACTGCAGAAGTGGACCCGCCATCTGTCAATGAGGGGCCCCCACCCCAGCCAAAGGTGTCTACAGATAAGATGCTCTCAAAGGACTCCCCTGTTCTTACCAAAGGGCCGCCAGCTGTAAAACAGCTTTCAGAAAAAAAGGTATTTTGTTCTGCAGAGGAGCCACCAACAAAGGGAGGTTTGCAATCGGCAATGGCACCATCTGAGCAAGCCAAACTGTTACCAGGTGCAATGGAACCATTACAAGTGAGGGAGCCACCACTTGTTGGACAGCAACCTCCATTACAAGCATCAACTACAGAGGAACTTTCTTTGCTGGAAAAGGGCCTGCCATCTATCAGGAAGCCTTCTTCAGCAACAAAAATGCCTTTAGTTTGCCAGCAGCTTCCTTCACCATCAAAGGTTCTTCCAGCTGCAAAGTTATTACCAGCTGTAAAGGATCTGTCTCCAGAAACAAACGCTTTGCCATTTGAAAAGGAAGAAAAGCGTCTAAATGTGCCGATACCTCCGGTGATAAAAGTCATCCTACCTGCAAAGGATTCACTTCCCTCAGCAAAGGTTGTTTCACCTATACAAGGGGTGCAGATGATAAATAAGAGTGATAAGTACCACCAAACTGTTCAAAATGAAACCGATAGTCTAGTAAAGCTTCCGACTAGAGAAAACCTTGATACAGTAGTTCCTAACCCAAATAGTATCATACATTTTGGGACCCAAGGTAGAATTACGTTTCCAGTTACCAAGCTGCCAAATGCAACATATGATCCAGTTTGTGGAGGTGAGATAGTGTTAAAAGCATTTAAATCATTCTGTATTATAAGTGCGGAGATACATTATGTGCTCTCTGCAAGGTGATGTTGTGTGTGGTGTGTTTTAATTATTATTTTTTTTGTTCATGTGATCAACATTCTTCTGATACTATCCTCTTTTAATTTGGTGCATATGTGTCAATATTTGTTTTTGATGTTATGTTAAAAGATTTGAGAAGCTTTAAAATATTATCATAACATTAGCAAGGTCAGGATTTTTCTGAATGCGGGCCAACAATAAATAGCTGTTACATTACAGGAAAATATTTCAAGAGACCTGTTCCATTCTATTTCTGTTACGTACAGATTTAAAAGATGAACTTTATTTTTTTTTTTTATATTCTGAGCTAGGGCAGCTAAGTATTCAGCTTTGCAACTAAATGTTTAACTTTTAGTACCGTATCATGAGATGAAGAAAAGAACTACTATCCTTTGGTTCAATAGATGCTATATTTTATACATGTATTGTTAATTTCACAAAAAATTTATCAGGCAGCTAAATGTTTTATGTTTACCCTACATTAACCACTTCAGCCCGGAAGAATTTACCCCTTCCTGACCAGAGCACTTTTTGTGATTGGGCACTGCATCGCTTTAACAATTGCGCGGCCGTGCCACGTGGCTCCCAAACAAAATTGACGTCCCCCCCCCCTTTTTTTTTTTTTTTTCCCAGAAATGGAGCTTTTTTTTTATGGCGGACACATTGGACATTTTTGGGACCATTTTCATTTATACAGCTATCAGTGCTATACAAATGCACTGATTCCTGTGCAAATGACACCGGCAGTGAAGGGGTTAACCACTAGGTGGCAGTGTAGGGGTTAAGTGTGTCCTAGGGGCGTGTTTCTAACTGTTGGGGGGGGGGGGGGGGAATGGCTATGGGTGACACGTCGCTGATCTCTGCTCCGATCACAGGGAGCAGAGATCAGCGACACTGTCACTAGGCAGAACAGGGAGATGCTTGTTTAGATTATCCTCTCCCCGTTCTTCCTCTCCGTGAGACGATCGTGGATATCCCCACGACCCGACTCACGGAGCTTGCTGCAAATTCTCGCGCCCACCGGCCGCCTCTTAAAGGGCAATGTACAGGTACGTGATTTTGCCCGTATGTGCTCTTCTGCCGCAGTATATCTGCGTGAGGTGGTTGGGAAGCGGTTAATATAAGTATTTTTTTTACATTTTTTTTTTTTTTTTTTTTTTTCCTTTTGTGGGGTCAAATTGGCATTTTGTTTTTGACAGCGATAAAAACATTCAGAGGAGCAGGATGGAAATTAACTAATTTCTAACTGTATGTGGCTTTCGTTTAGCAAATTGCATTCATACGAAAATTGATTGTTAAAGCAAACAGAATTTTAAAATACTTTTGAGTGACATTCATCAAGTGTTAGTGTTTGTTATCCTAAAAAAAAAATGGATCCTGTTCCTTTAAAGCAGGGGTATGCAATTAGCGGACCGCCAGCTGTTGCAAAACTACAAGTCCCATCATGCCTCTGCCTCTGGGTGTCATGCTTGTGGCTGTCAGTATACCTCATGGGACTTCTAGTTCTGCAACAGCTGGCGGTCCGCTAATTGCATATCCCTGCTTTTTAAAGCATGTTATACAGCACAGTGCTTGTGCTGTGTAATTTGGCCCTCTGTATCACCTGAAATATCTGACTATGCCCCCCCCCGCAACGTGACCACGGTTTTAAGGTGGCTGCTGAGCCCTGACACAATGGTCAGTTTACGTGCCTCTGTCATCCGCTGCTATATGCAGCTCTGCAGTGTCTCCCTCCCCCTCCCTGCCTGTCAGCAGGTACCAGAACCGCTCTGCTCCTCTTCCCGCTGATCTAAAACTGTTAGGTTTATGCCATCCCTTCTGTTGGATAAGAACATGTGTCCTAGTGCCTGTGCTAAAAATAAAAAAGCAGATGATTTCTACCCGTTTTCACAGCGCCTCCCAACGCTCACCTGACTCATCGGCTCTCCTCTCCCCGTCTGACAGATCAGCGGTAGGGGCCGAGGACTCCCGCTGACGTCAGCCAGGGAGGAGGGGGGGAAAAGGAGGAGAGAGCTGGGTAGGCACGTGAGAACTGGGAAAACAGGTAGAAATGTTTGTGCTTTTCTAAAAAAAAAAAAAAAAAAAAAAAAAAAAAAAAACATTTCTACCTGTTTTCCCAGTTCTCACGTGCCTACCCAGCTCTCTCCTCCTTTTCCCCCCCTCCTCCCTGGCTGACGTCAGCGGGAGTCCTCGGCCCCTACCGCTGATCTGTCAGACGGGGAGAGGAGAGCCGATGAGTCAGGTGAGCATTGGGAGGCGCTGTGAAAACGGGTAGAAATCATCTGCTTTTTTTATTTTTAGCACAGGCACTAGGACACATGTTCTTATCTAACAGAAGGGATGGCATAAACCTAACATAGTGGCTTAACAACCACTTTAACCACTTTCAGACCGGACCAATTTGCAGCCAAAGGACCAGGCCCCTTTTTGCGATTCGGCACTGCGTCGCTTTAACTGACAATTGCGCGGTCGTGCGACGTGGCTCCCAAACAAAATTGACGTCCTTTTTTTTTGGTGGTATTTGTTCGCCCCTGCGGTTTTTATTTTTTGCGCTATAAACAAAAAAGAGCGACAATTTTTTGAAAAAAAAGCATTTTTTATTTTTTGCTATAATAAATATCCCCCAAAAATATATAAAAAAAAAAAGTTTTTTTCCTCACTTTAGGCCGATACGTATTCTTCTACATATTTTTGGTAAAAAAAAATCTCTAAGCGATTATTGATCGGTTTGCGCAGAAGTTATATCGTTTACAAGATAGGGGATAGTTTTATAGCATTTCTATAAATTTTTTTTTTTTATTATTAGTAATGGCGGCGATCAGCGATTTTTTTTATTTTTTTTTTTATTGTGACTGCGACATTATGGCGGCCACATCGGACATTTTTGACACATTTTTGGGACCATTGTCATTTTATACAGCAATCAATGCTATTTAAATGCATTGATTCCTGTATAAATGACACTGGCAGTGAAGGGGTTAACCACTAGGTGGCAGTGTAGGGGTTAAGTATGCCTAGGGGTGTGTTTCTTACTGTGGGGGGGCGTGGCT
Organism: Lithobates sylvaticus; assembly: GCA_028564925.1. NCBI lineage: Eukaryota > Metazoa > Chordata > Amphibia > Anura > Ranidae > Lithobates > Lithobates sylvaticus. The sequence continues at coordinate 94,293,349 of CM053032.1, read as the reverse complement.
GTCAGCTAGTGAATGCTGATCTCTGCTCCAATCACAGGGAGCAGAGATCGGCGTTGCTAGGCAGAACGGGGAGATGCTGTTTATTTCCACATCTCCCCCTTTCAGCCTTCCTGTGGGACGATCGCAGGTGTCCCCGTGGCGATCGAGTCCACGGGACCCGCGACCGGCCTCACGGGGGTCCCAACCGGCGCGGGAGCACGCCGGCATTTAAAAAGGGACTTATATATACGCCCTTATGCCTGTCCGTGCCATTCTGCCGACGTACATCGCCGTGCGCCGGTCGGGAACCGGTTAAAGGAAGTATAGCCAAAGCTTGTTTGGCTGTACTTCTATGGATCACAGGAGTGCAATTCTTTTGGACTCCTGTGACCTGGTTTCAGCAGAGAGTGGGCTGAAGTCTGCTCCCTGCTGACATCACAGAAGTCAGTCTAGGCACCTGGAACGACACCCGGCTCAGCCTCTTAGCGAGCCGCTTACAGAATGAGCCGGCTGCCCCCCTCACCAGCTCGTTGCTGGATGCCGACTGACTGCGCCCAGCCACCATCATCTGTCCCTAACCATAGTAATCCCTAGCTGTGTGAACAGTCACAGGTAGCTGCAGACACTCAAGACAATGCAAAGAAATGCTGATGTTACAGTGGCTGTCCATGTCTGTTCACACAGCCAATGATTACCTGGGGTTAGCGACTAAGGATGAGCTCAGGCGTGTTCGCAACCCACACGTGCAGAGCCCTCCAGGAAGTCAGCACTGCCCAGCGCTAATCACAGGCAGTGAGACATTTTCCCGATCCGTGGCTGCAGAGATCGAGAAATGTCTCGCTGCCTGTGATTAGCGCTATGCAGTGCCGACTTCCTGGAGGGCTCTGCACAGTCATGTTGTTGCCCCCCCCCCCCCCATCCCTCCACCTTGTATTGGCTCTCATGGCAGTGAAATTTTAACCCACCACCCCCTTCTGCATTCGGGTAATGTCAGTGGAAGTTCACCCCCTCCCACCACATTGTTGGTCATGGAAGGGGTTACATTTCAATGCCACTGACCACCAAGGTGGTGGAGGGGGTTTAATAATATGACACCGGTGCTAGGAAATATTAATGCGTCCTCTGGTACCTGTGTTATCATGGAGTCCACTGGCACCAATGCTGGGAGTTATTATGGCGCCCACTGGCACCAATGCTGGGAGTTATTATGGCAGGGCTCGACAAAACCCAGGCGCCAGGTCGCAATGGCGACTGGAAAATGCATCCTGGTGCCTGGGCTACACCGCAGCAGCGGTCTGAATTCCTGCAAAGTTCCTCCACGCTGCGGGTGCGCGGACTTCGGTCGCGGCTTTGCGGCCTGCTGGAGCGGGATAGACACTCCTTTCTGCGAACCAGCGACCTCTGGTGGGTGGTGATGAGCGCGGTGTGTTCTTACTGCTCGCCGACCTCCGGCATCATCTTCACAGCTGGGCTGAGGAGAGAGTCCGGGAACACGCAGTACAAGCAGAGATGGCAGGTGTGTGTCCCTCCCTTTTATGACTGACCGCTGCTTGCCTCTCCGGGGACGGAATGCTGGGGAACATTCATTGGGCGGGCTGGACACGCTCTGTACAGGTTCTATGGAGTGTGTTCAGTCCGGGCACCCCAAATCACTCTTCCACTGACGTCTGTTATTACACTCCGAGCATGGCTGCCTTCCCTCCTGGGGGGGGGGTGATAGTCCGACAGTCTCCAGCAGTATTAACCCTTTACTGCACCCCCAGCTTCATTACTACTTATTACACCCCCCCCAATCTGTATACATCATTAACCCTTTACTGCACCCCCAGCTTCATTACTACTTATTACACCCCCCCCCCCCCCCCAATCTGTATACATCATTAACCCCTTACTGCACCCCCAGCTTCATTACTACTTATTACACCCCCCCCCCCAATCTGTATACATCATTAACCCTTTACTGCACCCCCAGCTTCATTACTACTTATTACACCCCCCCCCCCCAATCTGTATACATCATTAACCCTTTACTGCACCCCCAGCTTCATTACTACTTATTACACCCCCCCCCCAATCTGTATACATCATTAACCCCTTACTGCACCCCCAGCTTCATTACTACTTATTACACCCCCCCCCAATCTGTATACATCATTAACCCCTTACTGTACCCCCAGTTTCATTACTACTTATTACACCCCCCAATCTTTATACATCATTAACCGCCTGTCAATGCCCATTAGTGCCACCTCAGTGTTGCTTATCAGTGCCACCTGTCAGTGCCACCTCATTGCTGCCTATTGGTGCCCATCAGTGCCACCTCAATGCCGCCTCATCAGTGCCCATTAGTGCAGCCTATCAACGCACATCAGTGAAGGAGAAAAATAAATTATTTGCAAAAATCTTATAACAAAACAAAAAAGTAGATTTTTTTTTTTTTTTAAACATCGTTCTTTTTTTGCTTGGCATCAGGCATGAGCAATTCTTATTGCCCGATGCCCCGGACATGCAGCTCTGGGCAGGGATTTAAAAAACTGGCTCCTAACTTTTTTAGCTGGCTCCTAGATTCTAAGCAAATTTGTCAAGCCCTGTATTATGGCGCCCACTGGCACCAATGCTGGGAGTTATTATGGCGCCCACTGGCACCAATGCTGGGAGTTATTATGGCATCCACTGGCACCAATACTGGGAGTTATTATGGCATCCACTGGCACCAATACTGGGAGTTATTATGGCATCCACTGGCACCAATGCTGAAAGTTATTATGGCGCCCACTGGCACCAATACCGGGAGTTATTATGGCATCCGCTGGCACCAATGCTGGGAGTTATTATGGCGACAAATGATCGTGGCTGGGTGCGGTCCATTGTTGCATTGTAATGGGTTGAACAGCTGCAGCTCTTCTGACACACTTGCCATTATAGACGCAGGAATCCTCAGATTCTTGCCGCTAGCGTTTGCTAGGCTTTGACCTGTTAACTATTTTCATGTACAGTGAATCAATAATAACACAGAAATGTGCATGTTTTTTTTTGTGCTTCACGTTTTTTATCTGTAAGCTACAAAGACCTTGAAACTCCATCCCTGGCAGAAAGTAATTTTGTGTTTTTGCTTTCATCCTCTTTTTTTTTTTTTTTTTTAAATAGGAGAATGGTCATGTAAATCGAAGTTTTAACTTTCTCGCTCTTCCATCTGCTTATTTTCTCACAGGTGTTTCTATGGAGAGGCAAAAAAGAAGAGAAAATATTGAAAAGGGCTTACATTTTATTCAGTGAGTTTCTCAGGTTTTACCATTTGGAATGAAAGTTTATTTCCTACTGTTTACATCTTTTTCCTTTTTTTTTTTTTTTTTTTTTTTTAATAGGTCCACCATACCTTTTCATGGCAATCAAGAGGAGTATAAGGTAAAATTTGTTAAATATGATATGTGTGTTTTTCTTTTCTCCATTTTTAAAATACGTTTCTTTTGATAATACCTCCCTTTCACGCATAATTCTTGATACATGTGCCAACTTTAGTAATCGTGCCTGTTCAGTGAAGCATCTGGGTATACCTTTTTCCTGTCGCATCATGGCAGCATACACATATGGGGTTGTGGCTCCGCCTCCGCAACCTGATAGGACCGCGTAGCTATTAAACCCTGAGAGGGTCCCCGCCCCAGTATTCTTTTTTTTTTTTTTTCCTCACCTGACAAGACCGAAAATACAGCACCTCTTACCGCTATCGCCCCAGCCAGGTTCAAGCCTCTCCTGGGTGGAAGTCCTACCTGTACAGCCTCTAAATGAGCTAAATGGAGGAACCCCACTCTGATGGTCTCAGGGGTATGTAAACAAATGTCTCCCATACAAACAAGCCTTAAATAGGCTTAACAAGCAGCGGTCTCCAGCCTTACCTTTTCCTCTTGCACCTGGGTGTCTTTGGGTTTGCAATCAGCCCATCAGTCTATGTAGTGTGCAGGGATTGTAGTAAGCATTGTCATTTGTATGTATATATATATATATATATATATATATATATATATATATATATATATATATATATATATATATATATATATATATATATATATATATATATATATAGCTTCCCCAGGTTATGCCTGCTGGGTCTGCTAGTTCTCCTCTCTTTCCTATCTCAGGATGGCCGAGCGTCTCGGTACGCGAGCGTGACGTCATCGCTACGGCGGCGCCAAATGTAAAAAATCTAGCTTCCTGTGTTTTCTCTGTGGCTGCATGTGCACAGAGAAACGCAATTATTTTTGAGAAGAAAACTCTGCTGTTCTTATCCTGTGCTGTCCACCTATTGCCAGCTGCACACTCTGCAAAAATTTGATTCAGATATCAGGTCAGTTTTTCTCCTTCTATTTCTAAAACGCTGACTGCAATCTTTTGCCTGCTTCCTTGCATATTCTTTACCTGTGTTACAGGATTCACTTTCCATGGAGACCGCTGCCCCAGCAGACCATCGCCAGCCTAATAGGTAAGAGGGGAAGACGGGTAAGTAAGAAGAGGAAAAAGAGAGCATGTCACTAACGCTGTTTAAATGGAACAGCCCTACCAGGGCGCCCAGATCATCGCACTCAAGACGATCAAGAAGCAGACGCTCAAGTCGCAGACAAAGCCGCTCAGATCGCGGCAGAAGTCGCTCAAGGCAGATCAAGTCGCAGAAGGAGCAGATCAAGATCATACTCCCGACATGGGCGGTTCTACCACAGGAGAACTCCTACGCGCAGGCACTCCCCACACGCGCAGAGTCTCGGTCCATCCGCAAACTCATGCTGGATTTGTGGCGCAATAGCGCTCCCAGAAAAGCTGGCCTGTCGCACATGCTTCAACGAAGCAACTAAAGACAGAGAGATGGAATTAAGCCAACCAGCTAGAGATTCGACCCTACAAATCGCAGGGCCCGAAACAAGCAGAGCGATACAAGACACTTCATCCTCCGCTCCTTCCACATCAAAAGTGACAGCACATCAAAAGTGACAGAACCTCTGTCCGACAGTGAGGATATCGAGACATCTACTGGCTTCGACTTCTCTTTGGTCGAACCCTTCATAAAGTCAATCAAGGAATCGATCGATTGGGTGGAAGAAAAAGAAACTCCTCATAAAGTGAGGAAATACTTCCCAAACCTCAGGAAAGATCCGGAGACTTTCCCATTTATTAAGAAGCTGGAGGACCTAATCAAGGAGGAGTGGCAAAAACCGGAGAAAAAAGCCAGTCTTGCCAATCGATTAGCGAAGCTCTATCCTTTAAAAGAGCCTAACGTGAACCCACTGATGTCCCCGCCAGTGGTAGACTCTTCACTGATGAGACTTGCCAGACATGTAACACTTCCAATTGAGGATGCAGTTACTTTCAAAGATGTTTTGGATAGAAAGATCGATCTCAAGAAAACCTACCTATCCGCAGGGGGCGCATGCAGGCCAGCAGTGGCACTAGCAGCCGTAGGAAGGGCTATTTCCAACTGGTCTTCCAATGCCGAGAAGCTAGTAGCGGAGGGAGTGGATCAAGAGAGAGTAATCTCTGCTCTCAAGGAGCTATCCCTCGTAGGCGATTTTGTCGCAGAAGCATCTGTAGACATAATCAAATCTTCATCAAGGGCAATGCTGAGCTCAGTAATGGCCAGAAGGGCACTCTGGTTGAAACCCTGGTTGGCAGATCCATCTTCAAAATCAAATTGGTGCAAAATTCCTTTTGACGGGGCGAACCTCTTTGGTGAAAAACTGGACTCGGCCATATCGAAGGTCAGCCGGGGGAAAATCTGGCCTTATCCCTTCAGACAGAAGGCCAAAACAGCAAAGACCGCCCACCTTCAGAAGGAACCTACCTGACAAATACAGGGAAGCAAAGTCTTACAGACCCGGCAGAGAGTACAGGAGGAACTGGAAGAACCCCCAGTCTTCTTTTCTCAAATTCCAAAAGCCCAAGACTCCTGGCACAGGAGATCAGAAGTCCTTTTGACGTCATGCCCGCTCAACCGGCTGTAGTAGGAGCCAGGCTCACGAAATACAAGCAGGTATGGGCGGAAACAATAACAGATCCATGGACGGTAGCTACCGTCCAACTCGGCCACAAATGGAGATTTCAGAAACGTCCAAAGGACCGGTTCTGTATAACAAAGCTACCGACATCTCAAGAAAAGAGACTACTATTGACCAATTACATTCGAGGCCTAGACCTGAAACAGGCGATAGTAGAAGTTCCACTATCCCAGAGGGGGAAGGGGGTTTATTCCCCCTTTATTTCTGGTGAAGAAAAAAACAGGGGATCTTCGACCCGTCCTGGACTTAAAAAATCTGAACCGGATGATCCAGGTAGAAACATTCAGGATGGAGAGCCTACAGTCGATTCTTCAGGCCATAAACATCGGGGACTGGATGCTTTCTATAGATTTACAGGACGCCTATTTACATATCCCCATTCACGCCTCATTCCAAAAGTATCTCCACTTTGCGGTAGGCAGTCAACACTACCAATTCCAAAGCCTTCCATTCGGGATCTCCATCGCTCCAAGGACATTCACAAAGGTTCTCCTTCCAGTGATAGCCCTCTTGAGGGAACAAGGTCTAAGAGTCCACCACTACTTGGACGATATCCTTTTACTTGCAGACAATCAAGAATCCCTCCTTATACACCGATCGATCCTAATCTCCACCTTACAGAAATTCGGGTGGCTGATCAACTGGGGGAAGAGCAACCTAAATCCCACACAGAGGATGGTTTTTCTAGGGGCAGAACTGGATACCCTCCTCAATACCATAGAACTTCCAAAGGAAAGGATTCCCACACTGATCCAGAAGGCAAGAAGGCTGCTTTCGGCCAGCTCGATCCCCGCCAGGGAGTGTCTCAGCATACTAGGGTCATTCTCAGCGACCATCCCGATGGTTCAGCGGGCACAGTAGCACACAAGACCTCTCCAATTGTCATTTCTAAGACAATGGAACGGGGTATCAATGTCCCAACCAATTGTGCTCAGAGAGGAAGTGAAACAATCACTCTGGTGGTGGACCAGGTCACACAACCTAAAGAGATGCAAAAACATAGTCCTCCTCTCTCAGGAAGTAATCACTTCGGATGCCAGCGGGGAAGGATGGGGAGCACATTATCGGCACCACGCAGTCCAAGGGCACTGGGCGTTCAGGACGCACAATATAGTTTCCAACATATTGGAGATGAGAGCTGAGATGAGATGAGATGGAGATGGAGATGAGAGCGGCATTCAAAGCTCTTCTAGCCTTCAGCACCTTCCTGAGGGGGAAAGAAGTCCTACTGAGAATGGACAATCGAGTAGCAGTACATCAACAGGCAAGGAGGCACCAGAAGTCGCTCAATGTTACAGGAAGTCCGACCAGTCTTCGAATGGGCACAGCAGAACCTTTTGGGTCTAAGGGCAGCATACGTACCAGGGACCCAGAACCAAGTAGCCGACACCTTGAGCCGAAAATTTGTGTCCAACAACGAATGGGCCTTAAGTCACCAAGCCTTCTCCCTGATAACCAAAACCTGGGGAGTACCAGAGATAGACCTGGCGGCAACCCCTTCCAACACGAAGTGCCAAAGGTTCCTGGCGAGGATACCTCTCCCAACAGCAGAGGGTGCGGATTGCTTACAACACAGATGGGACTTCAACCTAGGCTATGTGTTCCCACCGATACCAATTATTCCGAGGCTGCTACTCAGACTCAAGAACTCGGGGTCCACGGTAATAGCAGTCCTTCCTTTCTGGCCGAGACGCCCATGGTTTACGACTCTCCTTCAGCTGAATACAGCGGAACCACTACCACTGCCCATGTCAGCGGATCTACTGTCCCAAGGTCAACTCCTCCATCCATGTCCAGGAAGACTACACCTGACAGCATGGAGATTGAAAGGTCTAGGTTCATAGCACAGGGATGCTCACAGGAAGTGATAAACACTCTCCTCCAAGCCAGAAAGGCCACCACTAACAACACTTACAGGAGAATCTGGGAAAAATTCCTCACGGTCGCACAACAACAATCCTGGGATCCATCATCCCCAACAGTGGCACAGATCCTAGAATTCCTGCAGCGAGGTCTCGACAAGGGTCTTGGGTCAAATACCCTGAAGGTGCACGTGTCAGATTTATCTACCATGACGGGCGTAAGATGGGCAAAAGAGCCACTCATCGAGCAGTTCCAGAAGGCCTGTCTGAAACTAAGGCCTCCCCAGAAAACCTTCCTTCCCGACCTGGGACCTTTCAGTGGTACTGGATGCTCTATGCCGCGAACCATTCTTTCCAGTTGAGGGAATATCATTATGGAATCTAACGCTAAAAACCACCTTCCTCATAGCGATTACATCAGCTAAAAGAGTTTCGGAGATTCACGCTTTGATGGCAAGCGAACCATACTTGACCATCTACCCAGACAAGATAGTCCTGAAGCCGTCGGACCGACTCGTCCCGAAAGTGGTGTCTTCCTTTCATTTTAATCAAGAAATATGCCTTCCCGCTCTAACCACGGAACAGGGGAATCCACATCCACTAGACCTTAAAACCAACATCCTGGCATACCTCTCAATGACCTAAGAAAGGCGGAGAATCTCCTAGTCATTCCGTATGGCCCTAGGAAGGGTCAAGCAGCAACATCCCGCACTATTGCAGCGTGGCTAGTAAAGACCATCAGCAGAACCTATGCATCTAGTCAAGCTCAAGTACCTAAGGGCACGTTCCGCGGGGGCAATGGCGACCTCCTGGGCAGCTTTCTGCAGGGTCTCTTCGGAAACAATCTGCAAGGCAGCCACCTGGTCTTCTAAGAGTACCTTTATCTCGCACTACAAAGTGGACTCGGCTAGATTGTCCACGGTAGAATTTGGGAGGGCAATTATTTGCTCAAATACCTCAATTCCTTGTAAATAAAATATCTTTATGCTCAGACCCACCCAGTTTGGCGAGTTAATCCCCATATGTGTATGCTGCCATGATGCGACAGGAAAACAGAAAATTGTATACTCACCTTTCTGTAATTTTCCTTTCCTGTTGCATCACATGGCAGCATACAAATACCCACCCGTCTGAGGTGAGGTATATAGATACTGAGAATACTGGGGCGGGGACCCTCTCAGGGTTTAATAGCTACGCGGTCCTATCAGGTTGCGGAGGCGGAGCCACAACCCCATATGTGTATGCTGCCATGTGATGCAACAGGAAAGGAAAATTACAGAAAGGTGAGTATACAATTTTCCGTTTTCAAAGCTCTGCATGGTTGATGTAACTGTATTGTTGAATGCCAGCTTTGACTGCAAGGTTTTGCAGGGAAGGCTATGATTCCGTTAAGAGAAGTATGGGTTTGTATTTTTTTTTTTTTAGGTTTATACTTACCTAGGTGGATGCAGCATCGGTCCAATGCTGCATCTGTCCCCTGGTGCCTCTGCACTGAAAACCAAGTGATCGAACCCCGCTGATCGCTCTAATTTCAGAGCTCCATAAACAGAGAGTGGTAGACTGTCAGTCACAGATAATAGGGGTAACCAGTGCGCTCAACCAAAAACTATTAAATCAAATAAGGAGAAAAATGGAAAAGGAAAGCAGCCAACATATAAGTGATCTCACACTTGTAAAGGTAAAATTGAATGAAGAGGGTATGTGGCGCTAACCCTTAAGTAAATCAATAAATAATCTAAAATGACCAGTTTGCAAAGCTCAGAGTATCCGAAAGATGAGTGACCTTTCACACAAATAGATATATAAAAACATAAAATAATGAACTAAATAGATAGATAAAATTCCTTAATAGCAATGCACATAAAATAATGAAAAAAATATAAGACGTGTGTAAAAAATGAAAAAGTATTCAATAAAAGTGATGGTGCTAAAATAGCCGTGCTAAAATAAATATATGTGCTGGGGTAAAAATGATGATGGAGTTGGGTTAAAAATAGTGAACACGAAATCTTCTAGCAATAAAAGGTGCACAGTGCAAAATATGTGAATAGAGAACCAATAAAGAACCGATAAATTGGTTCTGAAAGTGCAAGGAAATTGCAAGGGGAATAAATGATTGAATGTGCAGAAATATCCAAAATAATGACAAAGTGATCATACAGATGAAAAGAGTGTGTCACTGTAGGTATGGTATAATCGGATGATACCAAAACAATAATATCGCTGAAAAAAATATATAAAAAATAAAAGTAAAATTTGGTGCACTACAAGTCCCAGCTTGTAAAGAAGAAAAAATGGCGGTAAATAAACGATAAAGTCCACAATCTGGAACAATGAAGAGCATAAGTCTCTGGAATAAGTGAAGGTGAGTAGAAATATTCAGGAATCTTTGTGTTGATCTCAGTGATGATCCGTGCAGGCAGTGCTCCGTGCTGACTTCAGGGGTGCACCCTACTAGTTCCCCCAGCCTCTCACCTCTATTTGCGGCCCCTACAGGCCTAGTGGAGCAGATAGCCTCTAAGGTGGCAAGCCTGGTTACTTTCCGGGCCCTCTTTCTTATGGGCTCCTATAGGCTTCTATGGACTCCTCCTCCGATCCAAAAAAGGCACTCCAGGGGTAAGGGGTCACTCACGGGTTAGATCAGCATGTAGGGGTTAAAGGTACAAAGAAGCGCTCCAATGTGTAGTAAAAAACAGGTTTATTGAAACAAACATAATAGCCACTCACATTTTAAAGTTTTCTTGCATCAGCATGGATGAACTTCCGGTCGCGGCCGCAAACCGGAAGTAGAGCGATGGGCACCTGACTTCCTTCCTCCCTCACTAGTATCGTCACTAGCACACGTGACTTTGTCAAAGGGTAAGGCAGTCAGGTGTCTCTGGGCCTAGTTATACAGTGTTCAATTGACGCTGTGCTGACAGCGGTGTAAATAACGACTAAAGGTTGACATTTGGACATCCATAGTAGGACTTGATGACATATGCAATCCTAATCTGAGAAAATTAATCAATTATTATTACTTATAAAGGTCCGAAAATAAGGAAATAATTTAGCCTCATGGTTTAATAATAAATAACAATCACAGTGCCATCCAGTGGCCCGAGGTGTAAATTGATTTCTAAAAGTAGGAGAGACTACTCAATAGTGACATCCAGTGGTAGTAGATAAAATTGACCATCAGGAAATATCCTTCATGTATGCCATCTAGTGGTCACTTGTAAGATTGACCATATTCTTTAAAAATTCCAATTCTATTAAAAGAACTTTGTTAAAATTATGTATAAAAATGTAGTTTCAAGATGTAAAAAGGTCTAATCAATTTTTTTTTAGATAAAAAGACCTTACATAATAAAGAGAGACCCGACTAAAAATAATTAAAGAATAGGGAGAAAATTAATCATATTGATAAAATCATTTAAAATTAATAATATACCAGCATGTAATCAATAATTAGATATAAAACAATTCAGTCGAATTCGACATTATGTCCCCATGGTCTGAGTGTACCCAATTCATATATCCATCTGGATTCAGCTTGGCTGATTCTAATAATCTTATTGTCACCTCTCCAGTGTGGCTTATATTTTTCGATGGCACATATTTTTAGGGACGAGGGATATTTTTTGTGATATTTGGCATAATGCCTTGATAAGCTGTGCTTGTCAAAACCCTTTTTAATGTTTTGGACATGTTCCCGCAATCTCTTCCACAATTCTCTTTTTGTCCTTCCTATGTATTGGATCTTGCAAGGGCACTCCATTAGGTATACTACGCCCTCAGTCTTACATGTTATGAAGTCTTCAATATCATAATCCTTATTTGTGACAGTAGATGTGAAGGAAGACTTCTTTTTCTTGGGCTCTTTAGTATGTCGACATGCATAACACTTTTTGCATGGGTAGTAGCCCTTCCCCTCAAAGAACGAAAAAGTCTTCTTAGGTGGTGGGTCTAGCACATTTTTAGCCAAATTGTCTCTTAGGGTAAGAGCCCGCCTGTAAGTGAATTTGGGTCTTTCTGGGAGAATGGTACTAAGGCGTCGCTCTATTTTTACAATATCCCAATGTTTTTTTAAAATTTTCTCTACATGTTTGTGTTGTACATTAAAATCCATTATAATTGGTACTCTTTCTTTATCATCTATTTTTTTGGTGGTATCTTTTATTAGTGCATCTCTGTGTACATGTGCAATATCTTGTATCTTTTCTTCAATGAATGCTGTCTTGTATCCCTTTTTGTATGAATCTCTCTCCAATCATTTTCAGCTTGTTTCATGTAGGTCTGTTTATCCGAACAATTTCGCCTTAATCTGATCAGCTGTCCCTTTGGGATATTTTCGAGCCAAGTGTTGTGATGACAGCTATCCAGCGGAAGATAGCTATTTCTATCTACTGTTTTAAAATAAGTCTGTGTAGTAAGGAAGTTTTCCTCTTTCTTAATTAGTAGATCCAGAAAATTAATTTTGTCTGTGCTAATCTCCCAAGTGAGCTTAATATTTTTTTAGTGTTCGTGTTTAATCGAAAGCAGAAATCTGTGAGACTGTCTCTGTCTACAGACCAAATTATGATAATGTCGTCTATATATCTTTTATATAGAATTAGTTGGTGCGGAAACTGTTTGTACAGGGCCTCTTCTTCCCATTCGGCCATGTATAAATTGGCTACACTGGGAGCAAATTTTGCTCCCATCGCGATACCACATATCTGTTTGTAATAAGTACTATTAAACCAAAAATAGTTTGAGTCTAGGCTGAATTTAAGACAGTCTAATAAGAACCTTCTCTGTACACATTTAAGTTCACTGCGATTTCTAAGGGCCCATTCTGTGGCCTGTATTGCCTCCTCATGGTTTATAATTGTATAGAGTGACCCTACATCTGCCGTTGCCAAGTAAATGGGACCATCTTTTAGATTAAGTGTATTGAGAAGCTGAATGAGGTGCTTTGTGTCCCAGAGATTTGATTTTGTTTTCTTGACCACTGGTTGTAGGAAGCCATCTATATATTCCCCCATTCTTGTACACACTGAGTTAATGCCATTCACTATGGGTCTCCCAGGGGGTTTATCACTGTTTTTGTGTACCTTCGGTACTGTATAAGTGACAGGTACCCTACAGATGTTGGGTTGTAGGTATTTACTCTCTTTTTTGTTTAGTAGTCCTTTTGTCTGAGCCTTTCTGGATTATTCGAGTAAGTTCTTTCCTATATCTCATCGTTGGATTACTTAGAAGTTTCTGATAGGTGGTCTCATCATTTAATTGTCGGTTGATTTCATCATTGTAATCTACCTTAGACTGTATAACTATGGCTCCTCCTTTGTCTGCTTGACGTATCACGATGTCATTTCTTGCTTCAAGCTTCTTTATCCCATTTTTTTATGTCACCAGGGTTATAAACCTTTTTTATTTTCAGTTCTTGCAGATCTTTCAGTACCAATTTTTTGAAAACTTCTATTTGTCCTTCATTTCCCGGTGGTGGGTTAAACAGTGATTTGTTCAGGTTACTGTACTGTATTCCATTGTTGTTGGGTATCTTGGTTCCTCTTCCTACTGTATTATTAAGCATGTGTTTCTTTATATTGAGGCTCCTTATGAACTTATTTATATCCACATATGCATTAAATTTGTTGATTGTTTTTTATTGGGGCAAATTTTAATCCTTTATCTAGCACTTTAATCTCTTCCTGTGTTAGTACCACTCCACTTATATTAATAATTCCATCTCCTATTATTCTCTTTTCCTTTTGCTTCTTGACTCCTGCCTGGCATCCTCTTCGCGTTTTTCGTTTCTTATATTCTTCTCCATTGATCTCCTTTGGGTTTTTTTTCGAGTGATCTTCTCTGTGTCTGTCCCTCCTGATGTTCCGGTTTCTTGTCTTCTTCTTTTCCGGTCTTTCTGCTCTTGTTGTCTTCCGGGGTGTATCTGTCGGGTCTCCGGGGTCTGTCTTCTTGGTGGTGGCGTCTTGGGGAATTTCGTCGTCTTTTGATCTAAAAAACGTGCAGGACTTCTTTCTTGTTTTTGCCTCTCCTGCGGGTACCTCTGGTAGGCTGGCAATCTCCCGTCATTGTACCTTCTCAGGTTTTCAAACTTATTGTATACTGGTACAGTGTAGTAGTTGTTATGTGGGTTATGTCAGTCACAGCTCTCTGCTCATGTCCCTCCACACATTGTAGCGCTTGGCTGTGTAGGGGCGGAGCGGCAGTCTCAGGCTCTCAGCGGCTCGGTGAGAGGGGTGTCAGTCAAGGCACCTGGCAGATCCAGACTCCCATTGTCGGGATGACGTGGTGCCTGGATGACGTCAGCAGAGAGCAGGCTTCAATCCGCTCTCTGCTGAAAACGGGTCACAGGAGTGCAAAACGAATTGCACTCCTGTGATCCATATGAGAAGACCAGCCAAACAAGCTTTGGCTGGACTTCTCCTTTTAAAGCCCAACTCCAGGTAACTAAAGAATTATTCCTTGCAGTGGGACTATGCCTGTACTGCAAGGGTTAAATAATTTTTATATCGAAGGGACCAGTAAAAGAAAATGCATTACCCCCTCCTCCCAGACCCATCCCTGGAGCATCTTCTCCTCATGCTCCAGCTGTCTAGGGTCCCGACTACATCAAGACTAATACAAGGTCCACAGCGCTGCACTGGACATGATGATGATGATGATGATGAGGGACAGTCCACAGCCAAAATGTGAAGGAGCACCATTAGCCAGGGGAGTGGGGAGGGTCAGGTGATATAAATTTATTTCTCCTCTCCTCTCTAGATTAAACAAGCTATTAACTTGCAGTGTGGATGCAGCTCTCCTGCAAGGGATCATTTTAAATATTCCCTGGGTTGGGCTTGAAGGGCATGCTCCCCTAGTTACCCAGTTTGATTTCTTAGTGTTTTTTACTGAACTATAATGCTAGCACTGCTAATGGTTTCCCATACATATTTAGAATTGTTTCATTAGTTTAAATGTTGGATTTTTTTCCTTTGCACCCAGTATAATAAGGCTTACCTGTAAATAAAAAAAAAATATCCTAAACCTGTACGGTTTAGGAGATATTTCCTGTGTTATGAGCCACTGACTGCAGTGGCGCATGGGGGATTCTCGGCTGAAAGGCCGGCAGAATCCAGACCTTGTCAGGAAAAAGTCTCCCGTGCGCATGCGCGGGAGTGACCACATCGCGGCTCCAGCCACTCACAGCGATGGAGTCGCGATACCCAGAAGACACGCAGAGGCAACATGTCCGCTACCTTGGCGTGGACCAGGTGAGTTACCGACGCCTCGTTCTAAGGTAAGTATTTCATAATGAGCTAGTATATGATGCATACTAGCTCATTATGCCTTTTCCCTTACAGGTGTAAGTGTCAGCGGGCTTACTCCCGCTTTAATAAATCAATGAATTGGAATGGGGGGGGGGGGGGTCTTTTTACAGTGAGTTAACAATGTTCTGTTTTTTTTTTTGTTCCTTGATGGAACAGGAGAATGAACTTTTAAAGCGGTAGAATAGGCATATTTGTAACTTTGACCTACAGGTAAGCCTATCTCCTAAACCTGTACGAGTTCTGGTGGCAAAACAGTTCACTGTTCCAAAGGCCTTGGTGGGCATTACCTATTCGTCATCTTGAAGGTCTAAGGGTTCAGATGCAAGTTTTCTATTGAAATATACAAAATTTTGCCTTGCCTCCCTTTACTTGGGAGTCTTTCTGGCTTTTGTGGGCATCATAGATAACTAATTTTTCCATATATTCAGCAATTTCTGTGCCTTGCTATAGGGCTTATATGGCCAATCTGGTGTCCTGTCCCTTGTCCTCTCATCAGCACCTTGGGTATTAGGATGCCTTATTGCCTTCCTGATTCATCATGGTAGGATCTTTTAGATGATCACCAGGTGAGAAATCAACTGGTGTGGACTTTTTTTTTTTTTTTTGGATGGGTCCAGAACTTTCAAAGATCCTCGCTGGAGCAGACTCGCCTTGGGAAAATCTGAATGGTCTCCCACACAGCTCAGGATAGAGTGTTTTTTCTCATTTATAACTTTACACACACTGGTCTCAGATTCAAGCTGTCTGGATCAGGATCTATATGGCTGTCCACTTTTGTATGAGAGGCCCAGAACTGAGGGTAGCCTCATGTGAGTCAATTTTACAGGCCTTTGTTCTTCAGGGTATACGTTGACTTGGTCCTTGGACAGGTGATTTGCCTATCGCTGAGACTCATGGGTTCAGCTCTTGAGCGAGGGAGTCCTCCCTTGCTGTTAAAGAAATCCCCATGGCGGATACCAGTTGGTCAGTCTGGAGAGGAGTCCTGGACATCCTTTATTACAAGGGACTTGTTTGTCTTTGGCATTTCGTTTCCCAAAGTAACATCCTGAAGTTCTGGATTGTTTAACTGTCCCTGAGGTATTAGACCTCCCTTAGTGGAAGGTTATGCCATCTGGATTTAAGCAGACAAAGCCATGAAGGTGGTGTATGTCATTTGTCAGGTGGGTCCAGAGTTTTGCCATAGCAAAAAGATAGATTGGTATCCTTGGCAAAATGTCAGGCATGAGCATCTTTGGTATGCACAGTGGTAGGTAGAAAGCACCTAAATCTCTGAGATGATGGTAAGCATTCTGATGTTCCTCATTGTTCCAGACTGAACTAGGCAGATGTGCTACGCTAACTCAGAGGGACACCAGACAGTTGCTCTGAGGGATCTACTGGATCAGGATCCTCTGTTTCCCAAGGAATGTTTTTTTGCCATCCCAATTGTTACTAAACGCAGTACCCTGCATTTACTATATCTGGTCTCCCACAGTATACAGAACATGTAAATGCAATAATTTTAGTAAATATAAACTGCTAAATACCTTTCTCATCCGCAGTATATAGCAGTCTTGTGACGTCTATCAATGTCTGACCGAGCACTGGTTGAAGCTTGTAGGAGGAGTTTTCATACTCCTCTGACTGCCCTTTGAGGCTGCATGACCCCTGACTGGGCCATGTAGGGTCTGCACAGTGTTGAATCAATATGTGGTACTGGCGCCAATTATTTAATATTTTTATTATCTAATATTTTGCGGTGTGCTGCAGTTTAGAAACAATGTTCCCCTATCGGTAACCTTGTGTGTGTGTAAAAAAAAAAAAAAAAAAAAAAAAAAATGTGAAAAGGAAACCGCACCACCTTCTCTGGTGATATTTTACCCTATTTTTACCCCCCACCTACAGTCTGGTATAGTGTGCTATGTGCTTAATGTGCAACAAGGTATTTGACATTGCACATAGCACCTTATATAGCACACTAAACCAGACCGTAGGTGGTGGGTAAAAATAGGGTAAAATATCACCAGAGAAGGTGGCACGGTTTCCTTTTTCTTTTCACATTTTCGGCACAGTGTTGGTTGGCCCTGTGCTGATCACATGCACCTTCCCCTAAACCCCCCCCCCCCCCCCCCCCAAAAAAAAAAAAAAACTTGCTAACAATACACACCAAACTGAGCATGTGCAGAGTGCCTCCAAGGCTCTGGACTATCAACAGATGGATTGGGACAGTAAAAGTAGGGGAGGATTGGAGAAGACCAAATCAAACAGCCTTTTAACCCCTATGAATTTTCTGGGTATCGTCATGAACATCACTTTCTATAAATGGTTAAAATCAATCTGTTTATTACAAAGAATACACTGTGTGTGTATATATGGTTTTAAAGGAATAGTCTAGCAATAGAAATGTCATACACATGAAAAAATCATGTTAAAACAGAGGCTCCCAGCAGACTGCCCTGCTGTTTTCATAGTTATCATACAGTAGATTACCAACATTATAGTTATATCACCAATATCTAGGGTAGAAATTATCAGAAACCTGCAAAAATCTGAAAAATGTGTGTTTCACAGTATTGCACCACTTCATTAGGAGTATAGGGAGTAAACAGTTTCTGTAAAGAGGATCAAAAATAAACAAATAAAACATAAAAACATGTGTATTATATACCACCATGATCATATGACCCTCACAAATCAGGCTCTGTAAAAAGGTAAATAAACAGAGTAAAGTAACCCTTTTTTTTTTTACAGAGCCTGATTTGTGAGGGTGTACTGTGGTCCTTTCTATGCAAACATTGGGCAAATAAAATATTCTCTTTGCCATGCTTATACTTGTATATAATGAATATTATATTTTGTTTATTTTTAAACCTGTTTACAGGGACTGCTTGCTTCGTCTACTCATGAAGAAGTGTTTTAATACCATGAGATCTGGAGAGATTTGCCAGCTGTCTGCATGTTCCTGATCATTTCTTCTCTAGATATGTGATATATCTATGATGTTGCTTATCTGTGATAACTATAGGAACAGCAGGACAGTCTGCTGGGAGCCTCTGTTTTAACATGATTTTTTTTTTTTCATGTATGTGACATCTCTATTGCTGGACTATTCCATAGGGCAAAGTTGTTGGTCCTAGTTCGTCTTGCTTGGAGTAGTTTCTATCTGTCTCCTCAAACAGGATATCCTTATTCAGTTCTTTGGTCTGCCTTCAGTTCACCCTTAAGGAAGTTTTTGTCTCTTGGTTCGATGTGGTCAGGATGAAGAGTATTTTCCTCGGCCTCTACATTCCTCTGGTTTTTGAACATGGACCCTGTGCTGATGCTCCCACTTCTTCTTCTTTTTTTTTTTTTTCTAGATCCACCGTGTCGAGTCAACTCGGTAGACCATTATCCAACTTTGTGGTATAACGTTCAGGTTCCATCCCTTCCTGACAGGATGCACAAACATACATCGGCAGACTGGCACGGACAGGTCGGGACTCCGTGAGTCTGATTGCGGGTCCCGCGGACTCGATCGCCGTAGGGATACCCGCGATCATCTCACGGGGAGGAAGAACGGGGAGATGCTAAAGTAAACAATCATCTCCCCGTTCTGCCTAGCAACAGTTTCACTGATCTCTGCTCCCTTTGATTGGAGCAGAGGTCAGTGATGTGTAAAACACAGCCACGCCCCCACAGTTAGCAACACGCCCCTAGGATACACTTAACCTCTACACTGCCACGTAGGGCTTAACCCCTTCACTGCCAATGTCATTTACACAGGAATCAGTGCATATATAATAAGAATTTAACCACTGGGCACTTAAACACCCTTAATAACCAGACCAATTTTCAGCTTTTGGTGCTCACATTTTGAATGACAATTACTCAGTCATACAACACTGTACCCACATGACATTTTTGTCCTTTTTTTTTTTTTTTTTCTTCACACAAATAGAGCTTTCTTTTGGTGGTATTTAATCACCGTTGGGTTTTTTATTTTTTTTTGCGCTATAAAAGGAAAAAAAGACTGAAAATTCTGTAAAAAAAAAAAAAAACATTCCAAGGTATTTAGAAAGAGGCATGGTGAGTTTTTTGAAGTTGTAATTTTTTTCCCATTATTCTTTGCAAAAAATTATTTTTCACAAAATTGTCATATTAGCAGGTTATTTCCCACACACAGCATATGCATACCACAAATTACAACCCAAAACACATTCTACTATTACTCTTGAGTACGGCGATACCACATGTGTGAGACTTTTACACAGCGTGGCCACATACAGAGGCCCAACATGCAGGGAGCACCATCAGACGTTCTGGAGCACCCAGGACAATTCTGACATTTCTCTCCTACATGTAAAAATCATAATTTATTTGCTAGAAAACTACATAGAACCCCAAAACATTATATATAATTTTTTTTTTTTAGCAAAGACCCTAGAGAATACAATGGCAGTCGTTGCAACTTTTTATCTCGCACAGTACTTGCGCAGCAATTTTTTGAACGCGTTTAAAAAAAATAAAAAGTTTTATGCTTTACAAAAAACAAAACGGTAAAGTTAACCCAATGTTTTTGCATAATGTGAAAGATGAAGTTGTGCCGAGTAAATGGATACCTAACATGTTACCCTTCAAAATTGCACACTCGTGGAATGGCGCCAAACTTTGTTACTTAAAAATCCCTATAGGCTTTACATTTTTTTACTGGTTACATGTTTTGAGTTAGAGGAGGTCTAGGGCCAAAATTATTGCTCTCGCTCTAACGTTCGCAGCGATACCTCACGTGTGGTTTGAACACCGTTTTCATATGGGGGTGGGACTTTTGTATGCGTTCGCTTCTGCATGCAAGTACACGGACAGGGGCGCTTTAAAAAAAAAAAACATTTTATTTGTTCATTTTAGTTTGACACTTTTTCCCCCCCCAATTTTTTTCCGATCACTTTTATTCCTATTACAAGGAATGTAAACATCCCTTGTAACAGGAATAGGGCATGACGGGTCCTCTTTACAGTGAGATATGGGGTCAATAAGACCCCACATCTCACCTCCTAGGCTGGAAAGCCTGAAATAAATAAAAAAAACAAAAACGATCCTGGCTTCGATCATAGCGGTGAGTCGTTTAGAAGCAGGGGGGGGGGGGCGTCCCCTCTCGCCTCACGTAAGACCCATCAAGCAGCGGAACAGCCGTTATGATCATTCTTATGGTGTAGGGAATCGCCGGCTGAAAAAGCTGATATCTGAATGATGCCTGTAGCTGCAGACATCATTCAGATATCCCCGCACAAATTCAAGGATGTCATATGACGGCCGGCGGGTGGGAAGTGGTTAAAACACATTTATTTATTTTTTTAACAAAAAGTTGTCCATTTATACAATATTTGTAATGCACAGCATGTACATAGCAAAAATGACACCCCAAAATAGATTCTCCTACTCCTCCTGAGTACGGCAATACCACATGTGTGAGACCTTCACAGCCTGGCCACATACAGAGGCAGAGTACAGCCGAGTATGGCTGGGTATCACGGGGTATGGATGGATGAAACGGTGGTGACTGCAGAGCAGCGCTGTGGGCACTACAGATCCCGCCCACAGCGCTGCTGCCACCGATTCCCTCCCCTCTCCACTCACACTGTAGATCGGTACAAAGAGAGGCAAGAGGAACCGGTTTGTTTACATGTGATCACTCACTTCATCACCTCCGCTCTGAGATGCATTGAAAACGCAGTAAGAACGCATCAGTAATGCACTTGTGTTTTTTGGTTCACATGACCTATGAAAAACACCATAAGCACAGTGAAATCGTGGTAAAATTGCATGCATTTTCGGCGCACTTGCATGCACCTCATTTTCCTCTATCTGCAAAATGCCAAAAGCAAAATTTTTGCCAATATGTATTTTGATGCAGAAATTTCGGTGCACCTCTAATTGGAATCTGTCTGGTCTGTCCTTGCAGCGCTGGACGGAAAGGAGAGAATACAGTGGGAATTTTAAATCCCCAGACCAATGGTGTGACCAATGAGTGACTAGTGGGTGTTGGATCTCCTTTTACAGATTTTCTGTAAAAGTGAACTAACCCTTTAAGCCCTGGTTCACACTGGTGCAATTTGTCATGTGATTTGACAGTTTAAAATCCCATGACAAGTCACACCCTATTGGCGACAATGGAACCTTTCAAAGCTTTCTGCCCTAGTTTTTTTTATTTTTTGGCGTTTTTTCATTGCAATGAAATTCAATGACTTTGAAGGTCCAAATCGCACTGATCTGCGGCTTTGAAAGTGCTGAAATACTGGTGTTAACCAAGGCTAAATGTTTGATCAGGGGGAATGCTGCTGGGTGTCACCTTTTCGTCATCGGTCAGTGGAAGCATGTTAATGTACAGGATTGCAGAAGAAAATGCTGGCAGAAGAGGAAGAGGCAGGCTCTCCAATATAAACAGTAGTATTTTTTACATTGCTGTGATTGGCCACTACAATGCTCACAAGGCACAAAGCTGCTCGGATCAGCTGTGTGCTTTTTTGTCCCTGATATGAGCTCTCTGACAGATTAAAGTGGAAGTAAACCCCCCTATCGTTTTCAGCCAAGGAAGCTGCCATCTTTGCCTCTGCTTAACCTTCAACTGCCACGGTGCTGCACATGTGATCCGTTATAACACCAGCCATTGGATGGTTTGACTGTTTGGTTGAGAGCACAGCCAATGTGCAGTTAGCATTCCCGGCATGCCTTTTTTTATTTAAACTGTTAAATCGATGGGTTTACTTCCGCTTTAAGCAGACAGGCACACTTGTGGCCTATGCTTTTTTTTTTATCTCTTCTTCTCCTTCTCCGTAGAGAGGTGGCCTTTTGCAGTGAATTATCCTATTTACAGCATTTAAAGGAAACCTATACTGAGAGACCTACAAATACTGCCATTGTTGACCACATTCTGAAACAACCAGTTGCCTGACTGTCTCTGGTTTCAGCCTTTGGTTTATTAATCAGGAACAAGCATATACTCATTGAAGTAAGAGTGAGGTCAGACTCCTGATCTGTGTATTTTTTTTCTAATCTGTGACTTGGAAAGTATTGAAACCATTGGATTATTTTTACAGCAAGGTAGCTGGCATTTTCAGGAGAGGTCAGCAATAGCATTTCACATATTTGAACATCAGCACTGAAGTGAAAAAACATAATTGAATATGTCATACTCCACATTACAATCTATTTCCTAGTCCATCCTCTGAGTACATTACGCTGCTGACATTATGGCCACCTAACTGAAACATGTAATTGTAATTCTGTGGATCTTTTAAAGTGATTGTAAAGGTGTGTGTGGTGTTATTCTTAAAAAAATAAAAAAATAAAAATAAAAGTTTTATACTTACCTGCTGTGTGCAAAGGTTTTGCACCGAGCGGCCCTGATCTGGCTCCTCCTCTTCGGCGAGTGCCCCCACAGAGATGCGATTTCCGTGGGGGCACCCATGCAGGTGCGCTCCCCAGTCCTGCTGCTGCGTCCATTGAAACAGACAGCAGGACTCGGCTCCACCACCCGGCTCCTGTGTCACTAGATTTGATTGACAGCAGCAGGGGCCAATAGTTCCTTCTGCTATCAATCTATCCAATGAGGACCCGAGACAGCGGCCGAAGCTGCTGGGCTCGTGCTCGTCACTGGAACGATAGGGTTCAGTTAGGAAAAATGGGGGGGGGGGGGTTCTGGGGGGCAGCTGCAGCACAGAAATGTTTTCACCTTTAATGCAGAGAATGCATTAAGGTGAAAAACTGAGACTTTACAACTCCTTTATGGGCCCTTTGCCATAGATCAGTTTTTCTTAAAAAAAAAAAAAAAATGTATTGCCAAAAGCGGAAGAAAAATGCATGACCATGAAATTCTTTGGAACTCTTCACGCCAGTCAGTTGTGTGTTTCAATAAGTCCTTCATAGTGGTCAGGGTTGGAGATTAGGAGGCTTTGTAGCGTGATGATGACTTGCCAAAGGCACTCTATAATTTTATAAACCACTGTTTACTCACAAGCGGGGTCATGGTGTCATGTAAAAATACTTGCTTGGTCGACTTCCCTCAAATGGATGGTGATGATCGGGATGACATGTGGGATGCCTTCTTCACTAGACTCATGTCGGCAAGAGATCATCTTCAATATAAAATCCTTCATAGCGCGTCTGACTCAGGCCAGATTTGCTAAGTTCTTTCCCTCTAAGTCCTCTACCTGCTGGTTCTGTTCTGTCCCACAAGCTGAATTTATATATTGCGGGACTGTGGCCATCCAACAATTTTGGTTGGCTGTTGCGAAATGTGTCCAGGCGGTCATGACCATTCATAATGCAACCCTTTTGTTGCAAATCTGTTTATTGGGTTTGATGGATTTCTTGGCACCTAAGAAGAAAGTAACATGTACCCTACTTTCCTTGTTGTTTTACTACACCAGAAAAATAAAAAAATTATCATGGAAAAAACCTGTGGCTACATTGTCTGCCTGCAAAGCATTGATGAACAAAACTCCTACCTTTTTTATAAAAACGTACACAAGAGGGCTCAAATGTCTAGTGCATTACCAACAAAACCATTTATCAAAAACGCACAACAGTGTTATACTTGTAAAATTGGAATAAAATCAAGCTCTGATGAAGGGGGTCTGTCCCCCAAAACATGTAATATTTTCCACTGTGTTGCATCAGATGAGATGCCCATCTCATCTGCTGGAGCTGTTCACTTGATAAGTTTGATTTTTTTCCAATTTTGGGAGTATGGGGTCAATTCACTAAAGCTTACTGCATGCTATAAGGGTATTCTGTTACTCATTTTCATAAATTATTACATGCGGTAAATTAAGTCAAATTCACAATAAATAAATACATTTAAAATGATAATGTGGTATTTACTGAAAAAGAAAAGGGGGGGGTGTAAATATTGCATAGAAAGCTCTTGAGTCCAATTCACGAACGGACCACAGAGTAAAAAAGCATGCAAATATTACCACCAGGGTTTTATCTGGCGGTATCGCATGCAGTATTTGTCCCTCAGGCTGTTTTTTGGCATATAGCTGGTTGCTAAGCAGCGGGCCAGGAAGCCTGCCGCCGCGTCCTTAACCGATGACTCGTCAGGTGTCAGCAGACTTCCCCCTGCTAACAGCTGATTGTAAAAAAGCAAACAGTTAAAACGTATGAAAAGAAAAAACACGCCAACATGTTGTTTTTTTAAAAACGGCGTGGGGTCCCCCCCCCCCCCAAAATCCATAATAGACCCTTATCTGCCCCTCCAAACCATACCAGGCCACATGCCCTCAACATAGGGGGGAGCTCTTCTGCCCACCCCAAAGCACCTTGTCTCATCCCCACAACCGTGACTGGTGGTTGTGGGGGTCTCTGGGCAGGGGGCTAATCTGATTCTGAAAGCCCCCTTTAAGAAGGGGGGGACTCGCAGATCCTGGCCCCCCCATGTGAATGAGTATCGGGTACCCCTACCTATTTAAAAAAAAAAATGTCACGGTAATGAACACCGTTTTTATCTTTTCCTGCTTTCTTTTTTAACAGTCAGCTGTTAGCGGGGAAGCCCGCTGACGGCTTATGAGTCATCAGTTGTTAAGGACACAGGGGCCGACTTCCGGGCCCACTCCTTAGCAACCACCCTTAACTAATGCAGTAATTACTGCTAAATCAAACAAATACCGCATTTGGTATTTATCACTAAATTCTTAGTGAATTGAACACTTGCACAATTGTTTCCGCATTCAGTATTTTAATGTATATTAGCCGTGATTTGACCCCTATAACATTGTGTGTTTAATAAATGGTTTTGTTGGCAATGCACTAGGCATTTGCGTCCTCCTTGTGTGTGTTTTTACAGTATTCTAGAGGTTGCCCAGTCTGCAGAGGAGGTCTGCATTGTTGAAACCATTGCCTGCCATAATCCTTTTTGGGGAGTTCTTTGGATTGAGCACTGGATAGTTTGGGGAGGTTGGGTGAATATGTCCACCATGTCTAACTAAATGGTTTAAAGTGGTTGTTATTTTTATGGGGGAGGAAAAAAAATGTCTGGATCCTGTCAGCCTGGATCCTCCTCTTCTCGGGTCCTTTTGTGCACCTGGCCCCTTTCTCCTGTTCAGCGCCCCACAGCAAGCAGCTTGCTATGGAGGCACCCGAGCCAAGTCACAGCTCCCTGTGTCCATTCAGACACTGAGCCCCGCCCCCTCATTTCCCCTGACTGGCTAGCTGACTTTGACAGCAGCGATAGCCAATGGCGCCACTGCTGTCTCAGCCAATCAGGGGGGAGATTCTCGGATGGCTGAGACACTCGTGGACAGAGAGGGACCTCAGGTAAGTATTATGCCTCGTACACACGTACGGACTTTTCCCGGCGGACCTAAGTCCAGCGGACAATCCGCTGGACTTTCCGGCTAGGTCCGCTGGACTTTCCGGCTAGGTCCGCTGGACTTTCCGGCTAGGTCCGCTGGACTTTCCGAGGGTGTGGACTTGCCCACACACGCACGGACTTGTCCAGCGGATAATCCGCCGGCCAAAAGTCCGCGGGACTTTTGAAAATGAACGGACTTGCCCACACACGGAGCAGTCCGTTCATTTCGAACGTAACTTCAGGTTACGTAGCTAGCGTAGGCAGTTACTGCCGCCGCGCTAGCTCCGTGACCTGGCATGGATTTAAAGGGAATCCCCACGCCGAAAAAACGGCGTGAGGGTTCCCCCCAAATCCATGTCAGACCCTCATCCGAGCACGCAGCCTGGCAGGCCAGGAAAGGGGTGGGGACGAACGAGCGCCCCCCCCCTCCTGAGCCGTACCAGGCCGCGTGCCCTCAACATGGGGGGTGCCCTGGGGAAAGGGGGGCCGTGCGGCCCCCCCACCCCAAAGCACCTTGTCCCCATGTTGATGAGGACAAGGGCCTCTTCCCGACAACCCTGGCCGTTGGTTGTCGGGGTCTGCGGGCGGGGGCTTATCGGAATCTGGGAACCCCCTTTAATAAGGGGGCCCCCAGATACCGGCCCCCCCCCTATGTGAATGAATGAGTATGGGGTACGATGTACCCCTACCCATTCACCTAAGGTGTAAAATGTAAAGTAAAAAAAAAAAACACCCACACTTTTGAAAAAATAGTTTATTGCACTGCTCCGGGGGTCTTCTTCCGTCTTGGGGGTCTTCTCGCCGGACTCCCCCGCCATTTACCAAGCTCTTTTACCGAGCGAGGGGAGTCCGGCTACCTTCTTCGTCGTCGCCGCCGTCTGGGGGTCTCGATCCGCCTTCGGGGGTCTTCTTCCGTCTTGGGGGTCTTCTCGCCGGACTCCTCCCCTCTCTTCTGCTCTTTTACCTAGCTCTTTCACGAGGGGAGGTGTCCGGCTACCTTCTTCGTCGTCGCCGCCGTCGTCTGGGGGTCTCGATCCGCCTTCGGGGGTCTTCCGGGGGTCTCTTCTGTTCTTGCGGCGGTCGTCGTCTTCCGCGCCGCCGGCGCCTTCTTC
Source organism: Lithobates sylvaticus (assembly GCA_028564925.1). Lineage (NCBI taxonomy): Eukaryota > Metazoa > Chordata > Amphibia > Anura > Ranidae > Lithobates > Lithobates sylvaticus. The sequence continues at coordinate 94,266,742 of CM053032.1, read as the reverse complement.
TTCTTGTCCTTCTTCTTGTCCTTCTTGTTCTTCTTCTTCTTCCGATGTTGACCCGACGCTCTCTCTGCCCGGAATGCCTGTGCCGCTCTGAGCTCGGACTTATATAGGGACATGGGCGACAGGGTCACATGCACATGTCACATGGTGACCCCGCCCCCTTGTGTTGTCACAGTCCCGGAGGATGCTGGGACTGTGACATCGCAAGGGGGCGGGGTCACCATGTGACATGAACATGTGACCCTGTCGCCCATGTCCCTATATAAGTCCGAGCTCAGAGCGGCACAGGCATTCCGGGCAGAGAGAGCGTCGGGTCAACATCGGAAGAAGAAGAAGAACAAGAAGGACAACAAGAAGGACAAGAAGAAGGACAAGAAGAAGAAGGCGCCGGCGGCGCGGAAGACGACGACCGCCGCAAGAACAGAAGAGACCCCCGGAAGACCCCCGAAGGCGGATCGAGACCCCCAGACGACGGCGGCGCCGACGAAGAAGGTAGCCGGACACCTCCCCTCGTGAAAGAGCTAGGTAAAAGAGCAGAAGAGAGGGGAGGAGTCCGGCGAGAAGACCCCCAAGACGGAAGAAGACCCCCGAAGGCGGATCGAGACCCCCAGACGGCGACGACGAAGAAGGTAGCCGGACTCCCCTCGCTCGGTAAAAGAGCTTGGTAAATGGCGGGGGAGTCCGGCGAGAAGACCCCCAAGACGGAAGAAGACCCCCGGAGCAGTGCAATAAACTATTTTTTTCAAAAGTGTGGGTGTTTTTTTTTTTACTTTACATTTTACACCTTAGGTGAATGGGTAGGGGTACATCGTACCCCATACTAATTCACATAGGGTGGGGGGCCGGTATCTGGGGGCCCCCTTATTAAAGGGGGTTCCCAGATTCCGATAAGCCCCCGCCCGCAGACCCCGACAACCAACGGCCAGGGTTGTCGGGAAGAGGCCCTTGTCCTCATCAACATGGGGACAAGGTGCTTTGGGGTGGGGGGGCCGCACGGCCCCCCTTTCCCCAGGGCACCCCCCATGTTGAGGGCACGCGGCCTGGTACGGCTCAGGAGGGGGGGGGCGCTCGTTCGTCCCCACCCCTTTCCTGGCCTGCCAGGCTGCGTGCTCGGATGAGGGTCTGACATGGATTTGGGGGGAACCCTCACGCCGTTTTTTCAGGGTGGGGATTCCCTTTAAATCCATGCCAGGTCACGGAGCTAGCGCGGCGGCAGTAACTGCCTACGCTAGCTACGTAACCTGAAGTCACGTGCTAAATGAACGGACTTGCCGATGAGCGGCAAGTCCGTTCATTTCAAAAGTCCCGCGGACTTGCCCACTAACGGCGGGATTGTCCGCTGGACTTCCAAGTCCAGCGGATAATTTGAAAACAAAACCTGAAACTTTAGTCCGCCGTACTTTGGCGCCAAAAAGTCCGCCGGCGCCCACACACGAGGGGATTATCCGCTGGACTTCAGTCCAGAGGATAATCCCGCGGGATTGTCCCTTCGTGTGTACGCGGCCTTAGGGGGACTGAGGGGGATCTTCTGCATACAGAAGGCTTTTTATCTTAATGCATAGAATGCATTAAGATAAAAAAAAACTTCTGCCTTTACAACTCCTTTTTTAAGTTTTAACAGGCCTGTCCTCCAGTGTTCATTTTGTTGACTTAAATATTTTCATTGACTAAATACTATTTTAGTAGACTAAAAATACAACTAAAACCATTCAGATGACATTTTAATCAAGACTATGACTAAAACTGAATTGAATATATATCACAACGGCTAAATCTGTGTCTGTAGTGCATGTTCAAACCTTAATACCATAAATAATAAACATCTTATTAGTAGTATAAAATGTTTGGCAGAAAATAATGCTTTCAAATTTAACTAAACCCATCACAGTTTAGTCGACTAAAATGTACTGGGGATTTTAGCTGACTAAAATACGACTAAAACTAAAATGGCATTTTAGTCAAAAGACAACTCATTTTAAATCAAAATTTGATGTCAAAATTAACACTGCTGTCATTGTATATCGGAGGTTGGGGTAGGTTCCATGTGCTTCCAGAGATTATACTTCATCAGCTTTAAAGTTATGCCTGCCATCATCCTGCAAAGCCTAATTATGTTGTATAGGGACTGATTACTGTTGTGACATTGCTTTGCTTTATTGTATATCTCATGTGGATGAAAGTTTTGTGATGGATGTCTATATCGTGCTGCTTGGAGCCGTGCTGACTACTGGTGCTAATATATTTGTTTCTTTTTAGAATCCCCCCCCAAAAAAAAGAAAAGTCCTGCATGCTGCATTTTTGGTGCACGTCTAGTGTAGTTAAAAAAACAAAACAAAAAAAAATGCACCTTTTTTGAAATGAATGAAAAACACACCCTCAAAAACCAGCGTATTTGGTGCAGTTTTTGAGATGTAAACTCATGTGGGTTTTGACTGCGTTTTTTGTAGTGTAATAGCAGCCTGAAATTACTTATAGAAAAGTTACACTTGCATATAAAAACTGATTTGCATTCCGTGTCTGGATTTTCCGATGCAAATTGATTTGTGATATTTGGATTTACGGTATAACACTCCCATGGTGAACAATCAATTGGAGCAAAGTTATCTTGCAAACATGATTGTATTTATACCCTAAACTATACCAAATTCTGTTTTGTTGTCTCGCTAAAATCAAAGATTTATTTAAATGTAGTAATTTTTGTCGTTCTCTTTCTTTAGCATTTTCTTCAGGAGCTGGTTGAGAACTTGTATAAGGAGGGCAATGACCTATACCATGAAGATGAAGTGAAATTAGCACTGGGGCAATATACAGAAGGTCTGACAGTGGCAGACTATGCAGCTTCTGAAGAACTTGTCCTTTCTCAGGAGCTGTTGTGCAGATTGTTTGTGAACCGATCCTGCTGCTATTATTCCATGGTGAGTAAGATCATATTGGTGCAACACTGCTCTATAAACTTTAATTATATTAGATGTTAATGCACAGCAGGTAAAATGAATATTGAACATGTCACCATATTTCTAGGGGAGATTATATATATATATATATATATATAAAGGTATAAACCGGTGACCATAAACAATGCATTCAACATGATCACATAGAAAAATAAGGTACCTTTTACATTGCATTGGTATTTTGCATAAGTATATTCATACAGCACTCTTTAAACTAATCCTGATACACATAAATATATTTCTAAAGGTGTTATTGACGTGAAATTTTCACCACAAGTCTAACAACCCATGCAATCCATGCATACAAAGAAACCAAAACAAATATGTTCACAAATTTAAGTTATGTGTAATAAAATGGAATGACACAGGTAAAAAGTATCGAACACTTGAAGAAAGGGAGGTGCAAAAAGCCATGGAAAGCCAAGACACGAGCTGAAATATATCAGTAATTCGAAAGCAATCTTTCCCCTTGTCAGTGCAAATTAATATCGGTTTGTTCGGTCTCAACTGATGGGCTATAAAAAGGTGTCTCATTACCAAGGTGTCACACAAGAGACCGCTCATGATGGGGAAAAAGCAAAGGGCTCTCTCCCAAGACCGTTTGCAACTTTATTATTGCAAAATACTGATGGCATTGGTTACAGAAGGATTTCTAAACTTCTGAATGCTCCAGTGAGCACTGTTAAGGCCATAATCCAAAATTAATAATGCACTCAATCACCATGGCCTGGTATGCACGCTAACCTGAAGATAAAGCATGGTAAAGCTTGTTTAAAATTTGCTGCACATCATTTAGACAAGCCTGTAAAATACTGGGAGAATATAGTCTGGTCAGATGATATAAAAATTCAACTCTTTGGATGCCATCATATAGCACTGCACATCTCCCCAAAAACACCATACCAACAGTGACCTTTGGAGGTGGGAACATCATTGTGTGAGAGGTTTTTCAGCATATGGTACTGACAAACTTCTATGAAGGAAAGATGCATGGAAAAATGTACCAAGACAAAAATCTGCTGCCATCTGCCAGGATGATGAAACAAGGGTGGACATTTCAGCAAGATGGTTATCCCAAATGCAAAGCCAAGGAAACTCTCAACTGGTTTCAAAGAGAAAAAATATAGCTGCTAGAATGGCCCAGCCAATTACCTTGAATCCAATAGAAAAACAGAAAGAACTAAAGTTTAGACTTCATAGAAGAGGGCCATAGAACCTTTAGGATTTGAACAACGAGCCAAAATCACACCTTAGTAATGCATGCGACTAGTTTCTCCATACAGTAGGCATATTGAAGCGGTCATTACCAACAAAGGTGTTTGTACAAAGTATTAAATAGATTTCAGTTAGCGCATTCAAAATGTTTTTCCCTGTGTCATTCCATTTAACTACACATAACTTATTTTGGTTTTTGGTCTCTTTGTATGTATGGATTGCATAGGTTGCTACGGACGTGAAAATTTCATGTCACTAGCACCTTTAGAAATATATTGACGTTCAATACCTATATTACCTGCTGTATGTTATACAATCATGTCTAAACTGTGTGCTACAGGGGGAGTGGCTCAGAGCAGACGTTCACCTCCCTGCCTGCAATCTTCTGGGACACGTCACAGAAGAATGCCGGCCATTTAAGACAGCGCAGTGCGACTCGCGCATGCACAGTGCACACCCGACTGAGGCTGCAAGCTGTTACAGCCGGGCGCCCACACTTGCAATGCCGGCGCCGTGGAGAGGAGGAGGGGGGGGGGGGGCAAGGACAGGTGAGTGTCAAGAGTCAGTAGCTACACTTTTTGTAGCTGCTGACTTTTAAACGGGTGGAACTCCGCTTAAGCATGACTTTTGTGTATAAGTGGGTAATATGTATGTAAATGGAATTTTAAATATAACATTACTCCAGCCCTCAAACTTTATGCTCTCATTAGGTGAGTGTGAATAAGCTGAGGGTGAGTCGGCAGGCTGGGTTGAACAGGAGCCGATTTCTCCTCCCTGCCTCCGCCCCTTGTCATTCTCTCTTAGCAGGGTCTGGCATACCCCAGAGTCGGAAAGAACTAGACTAGATCTTAATAGGAAAAGTTAACTTTGGCAGCTCCCCTATCCAGTGCTGTGTTCTGCTGTAAGTCTCTGTGTATACTAAATCAGTGAAAGTGTCATTCATTGGTTTTATTGTTTTTAAATGCTATATTTAATATAGCAATAAAATATTTAATTAGGGCAGTAATGATGTGTACCGTGCCTATAGTAGCCAATCATATTTTATCCTTATTTTATTCATCACAGTCAGATCAATGAAATATGCTTTATGTTCAAGTTGTTGGTATTTATTTTTGTAACTTAATTCTGCATAAAAAATTTAACAGTTTAATTTCATAAGATTAATTTACGAGGGCGTGTTTAGGGGTAGGGGTGAGGTGGGGCATCTGATGGCGAGTAACTCTTAAAGCCTGGCTATTGGCTCAGAACTTGACATTTTGAGGCCTGAGCTATTTCCAGGCACTAGATTTGGTTTCAAATAGAACATTTTGTAATGATCCAGTCCACAAACCAGAGTGTTTCAGGCCTTCTGCTCATGTTTTTTAAATGGCATAACAAAGCGGTTCTATTGTGTATTTAGAAAAGAATCCAGGCCTTTTTTAAAACCTCTACTGAGCTGGCCAGAACCAGCTCTTGAGGGAGTCTGTGCTACATTTTCACAGCTCTTACTGTGAAGAAGGAAGTCGAGAGAAGACCCCTCCAAGTGCAGTATTCTAGCAATCTATTAGAAAACGCAGTTAAGAACACTTACAGGAGATCAGTATAAAAAAAAAAGCTCATCAAATAATTGCATTCCTGGCGGCGGTCCTGTCACTCTGTCCATCTCCTGCAGCTGCAGGCCAGCACGGGGAGACTGACAGACAATGACATGTATGGGATTGTATGATGTGTGTGTGTGTGTGTGTGTGTGTGTGTATATATATATATATATATATATATATATATATATATATATATATATATATATATGTGTATGTGTGTATATATATATATATATATATATATGAGATATTCTATGTAGACATTTTGTTATGTAATTTTTGTATTGTCTCTTGATGGATAGGTGTGTGTGTGTGTGGATAAAGTTCTGAATTGCAAGTGTATGGTGGCTGGATGAAGTGTGTGTGTGATGGGGTCTGATGGATCAAGTGACGTGTCCTAATTAGACATGTGCATTCGTTTTTGTCCGAATGCATTTTCGTCCGAATTTCAGGTATTTTCGTTATCGTTTTAACAAACGATAACGAAAGTGCAGAATCCGAAAAAACGAAAGATCTGACATAAATGCTTTATTTTCGTTTTCGTTGTGACAACAGTTCGATATACATGGGAGATGCGACATGACGCTGACAATAACAATCTGTGTCCATTGAACCTGTGGTCGAATGTGCCTAACCTTAACTCTATTAGTCCAAGATTATTCGACGTAGAGAGGAAAGATTCGACGTAAAGAGGAAAGATTGCTGCTGGAATTGGGTGGAATTGCAGCTAAACGATACAGTTTAGCTGCTCCGTCAAATTTTCTTTAAACATTCGACAGACACCATAAGCCTTCAATGACAATGACAATGATTCGACCTTAATTCGTTTGGATTTTCGGACGAATGCAATTTTTAACGAAAAACGAAATAAATAACGAATTTCGGGAGTAACTAAATACATTTATTTTTCGGACGAAAACGAAATCCCGAAACAAAATATTTCGGTGTGCACATGTCTAGTCCTAATGGCTTCCTATCCTTGTCCTATATACCGTTCTGGACAATAAGCTCATAACAATTTTTAATAAGCTTAGCCCAGAAAGTGGAACTTCTTTTCATTGGTTCCTAAATATTCATTGTTTGTTCAGGTGTTGTTTCTCTTAGTGCCGGTTCACACAGCTGCAACCTGTCAGGCAACTTAACCGCCTGACAAGTCGCGCTCCATGCATTGCAATGGAACTGGTCTAATAGGAGTGACTCAAGTTGCTCTGACTTAGAAAAAGGTTCCTGTACTACTTTGGGGCAGCTTGCATTGACTTCTATACAAAAGTCATTTTGCAAGCCATGCAGAAGTCGCGCTGTATGACGACTTTGAAACCGCCCCTGTGTGATCCGGCACTTAGACACCAAGTATTATTCTAGGACAAGGGATATTTGCTCTAAATTATTCTTATAAATAATCTGTTATAAGAATGTCCATTTGCTCATGGTACAGGCGTGGCCATATGATATTTTTAATATATGTTTGTATGTAATGTTTAGGAGATCTGCTAACGCCATCAGATGAGCTTACATTTCTAAAACAGCAATATTTAATAATATGAATCTTTGATTATAAGGAGTTGGAATTCCAGAAAGTCTAATGCCCTCTTCATAATGTTCTCAGGCCCTCGGAAGGGGGAAAAAGCTTCTAAGAGCACTTTAGGTAGGTGGCTCAGGGGGGCAATTGCAGAGGCCTACAGGGCTAAGGGGGAATTGCCCCCATCAGGAATCGCTGCTCACTCCACAAGAGCAACAGCAGTATCTTGGGCTGAAAGGGCCGGTGCTACGTCTGATCAGATTTGTAAGGCGGCCATGTGGTCAAGCTATTCAACTTTCCTTCGGCACTACAGGCTGGACTTAATGTCAGCTGCGGATCAGGCCTTCGGCAGGAAGGTACTGCAGGCAGTAGTCCCACCCTAGGTAAGCTTCTCGGTTATCCTCTCCAGGGTTGTCCTGAAAGGCGAGTAGAGGTATTTCTAAGAGCCTTTCAGGACAACCCTTAGTTTCCCTCCCTTGTGTTTCTAAGTCTTGAAGGGGATACAAGTATCTGTCATGGTTTGTGTGTGGTTCTCTGTGCTTTGTTTTCCAGTATGCCGGAGGTCACAATAGCTGAAGCCATGGTGGGAGAGGGATTTAAAGGTCAAAGCAAGTGTTTCCTGAAAAGTGGGCGGAGCTGCGCTCTCTCCAGGGTTGTCCTGAAAGGCTCTTAGTTAGACTTACCGGTGACGGTAATTCGAAGTCTTTTTTTTTTTTTTTTTTACCAAAAATATGTAGAATACGTATGGGCCTAAACTGAGAAAAAAATACATTTTATATATATTTTTGGGGGATATTTATTATAGTAAAAAATCGTTTTTTTTTTTTTTCAAAATTGTCGCTTTTTTTTTTTTTTTTTTGTTTTATAGCGCAAAAAATAAAAAACGCAGGGGCAATCAAATACCACCAAAAGAAAGCTCTATTTGTGGGAAAAAGAGGACGCCAATTTTGTTTGGGAGCCATGTTGCACGTCCGCAATTGTCAGTTAAAGCGACACAGTGCCGAATCGCAAAAAGTGGTCTGGTCTTAAGCCAGCAAAATGGTCCGGTCTGAAAGTGGTTAAGAGGTGTACAGACAGAGAGCAATGATCTTTTTTTTTTTTTTGCCATGGAGGAGTGGTGTAGGAGCATTTGGGCTGCGGTAAATTCTATCTGATAGGTGGTAATTTGAGTAGTGAGGCGGTGGACCTCTTTCCAGTAATTTTGGATTTAGGGACACGACCACCATATGTGAAGTAGTGGTCCTTCTACGTCAGAGCATGTCCAAGAGTTGGGGGATATAGTGGGGGAGATTTTGTGTAGTCTAAGGGGGGGGTGGGGGTCTTGTTCCACCTAGAAAATACTTTTGAAGCCATTTTCCTGCGCAGTTACGTTGATTGAACCCTTGTGGATATAAGATTAGATGTTTTCTCATTCTTCGGTTAATCGAGAGTTCCCTTTCCCAACTACGGCTTGCTATATTGGATTTGGGTCTAAAATCAAATGTCTTTGCGGTTCTTTTTCTGGAACAAATCACTTAGAAAGGTGTAAGTTGTCTAGAATAGTCGGAGCGTGTTTGAGGAAGTGTCGAGTGGATATATGTCCAGAACGGGAAGGATTGTCCAGACATCTGCGTTGACAATTTGAGTAGGGTCAGCAAGTGTCCCTGGAGAAAGTGTTCTGCACGCATATCGGTATGGGCCCAGATTTCTAAGAGGAAAGAGTCTGATGAGCCTGGTGGAAATTCTGGATTGTTACAGATGGGAGTCGGTGGACCTGGTGAAGAGGAAATTTTGAATTTACTGCATGTTTTCTGAAAAATTTGTAATGTGTTGTTAATTAAAGGGTGTTTGCAGCCTGGTGGAACATATTTTGGAGCAGTCCAAGGTAGTTGCCATATTGGTATAGAGAACGCATTTTCGATGTTTACCCATGCTTTAGTATGGGCATGAACATTCTAGTCTATTATTCTCGTTAATTGACATGCCCAATGGTATTTGGCAATATCTGGAAAAACTATGCCACCTTTTTAATTTGGGTAGCGTTAATATTTCAAAGCTGAGTCTAGGACACCCTTTGCCCCACACAAATTCTGTACAGGCTCTGCGGTATGGGAATCGTTTGTAAAACCTATAATATTCTCACGAAGATGTTCATTTTGATTGACGCCCTCCCAAACCATGAGAAAATGCCTGTCGACCATGACTTCAGGTCATTCTGAATGTTTTTGAAGGATCGGGAGGTAATTTTTGGCACACAAGTCAAATAACTGAGATGGTAGTTGGATCCCAAGATAGGTGATCGAATCTCTGTTCCACCTGAATGGGAAGTTTAGTTTGACATTGCGCAAGTATCTTTCTGTAGGGAGATATTCAGAGTTTGCGATTTTGAGAAATTTATTTGTAGGTTGGTCAAGGTTTTTAACGTGGCAAAGTCTTTCAGTAAGTTGGGTAATGTAATATGTGGTTCTGTCAGAAACAAGAGCATGTCTGCGAAAGCGGTTAAATTGTATGTTGAAAGAACGGTGAAAAAAGGAGAAAAAGAGAAGATATCTCTATCTCGTCATTCTACTTACAGGAGCGTTTTCAAGATGAATTAGCAAAGTCTGTTTCAATGTGTCAGTCAATATCCTATCTTCTATAGGATGTGTGTAGAAGAGAATTGTATGTCTTGTTGTAAGGCAACATTCTGATACTATTTAAGAATCAGTTTCTTTATCCGACTTACTTGAAAGGTAGTTTATTTCATCAAAGACATCAGCAAAGCAAAGACAAGACTTCATGGTTACGGCTTCAGAGTTCAGGTAGATTTCTGATGTTACATTTTAACCCGTCTCCTCCTCCTCTTCATCCTCCATCTTGCTTTCTGCACCTCCCCCTTTTTTCTACCTAGCTTCTTTCTCCATACCATTCTTATACTGTCCCATACTGTATTGTCAGCACTTCCCTGGTGACACCCAAATTTGCATATATGCCCAACATGGTTTCAGTCTAAGGATAGATAGCATAACTCCACCCATAGGCCTGTGTCCTGACGTAGTTATGTCAGAAATAGAATTACTTGCATAGCAAAACCATATCTTGTCTATGCCCAAGGTCGTTATGTCATAATAACCTTCAAAACCTACCCCAAGTATTATATATATTTTTGTGTGTTTATCAGAAACCTATATCACTTAAAATATAATGAATTTACACTTTTAACATATGTAGTCTTGGAGATCGACACTCCTTTGATATCCGGGTTGGACCTAAGGCATTGGTGTAGCGGTTCTAGGGTGAGGACAAATATTAACGGGGAGAGAGGGCAACCTTGGCGAATTAGAATCGTGATTGAGAAGGCGATAGGTGGCCATTGACTCGAATCATTGCAGTTGGGGAGGAATAAAGTGCCAAAATTGTAGCATGCGGTCTCGTATGCCAATTATTTTGAGGACTTCTGACATGTAGTCTCATGCCACCCTATCGAATGCCTTCTCGGCATCCATTGATAGAAAAAATCCATGTTGTTGAGTAGAAGTTAACCATTTGTGAATATTAATGGCTTTTATGGTGTTATCTCTCACTTCTCTGCCCGGTATAAAGCCCACTTGGTCTAGTTAAAGGAGTCTGGACAGTAAGAGTAGGAGGCGGTTCGCTAGGATTTTGGCGTAGATTTTGAGGTCTACGTTCAGTATGGAGATTGGATGGTAGTTGGTTACTAGTGAATGGGGTCTTTGTTCGGTTTTGGGATCACGGTAATGTGTGCCGTTGGGTCTCGAAGTGTGGAATTGTCAGATGAAAGGGAGTTAAATGCTCTCAAGAAGTGTGGTTTAAGTGTTTCTTTAAAAGTTTTTTATAATATGCTGTCCTCAAACTGTCTGGCCCAGGACTCTTTCCATGTTTCAACTGTTTAAGTACTATTTCTCTGCGGATGAGAGGCTGCTCTAGGTCTCTGGCTTCCAAAGTGGACAGGGGTTTGGGGCTATATTTTGTGAGGAAATCCCTAATCATCTGTGATCTTGTGTTATAATATGTCCTAGGGTCCGAAGGGTTTAGATTGTAAAGGTGAGTGTAATATTGGGCGAATTGATCCACTATCTGATCGTTGGATACTATTTTACGTCCCACTGAGTCAGAGTGAATTTTCATGGTCTCAATTTTGAAATGTGTGATTTTTGCCTTTCTCTTCAAAGTTTTAGTGGAAAGTGCAAATAGCTCACCACGTATGGTACATTTGTGTGCCTCCCATCTCATTAGCGATATGTCCGCAGAGCCATTCTCTCAGAAGTATTGAGGAGTTTGTTTACTAAAGGGTGCTATAATATTGTCTGTGGGGAGAGAGGGATCTAGGTTGAATGTAGGGGTGTTGAATTTAATCGCAGCATCAATGCATCGCGATTCGATCGTCTGCGACTCGGCATCAATGCTGTAACCGCTAAAAATTGATTTTGGGATGACCTCCTCTATCTGCGTGGCGCGCTATGCCCCGCCACTTGGAACAGAGCTGAAAGCGCTGTGCCTTACCTCTCCACACTGAGCCGTGGGCATTAGCCGCACCCTCTTTCCGTTGAGGTCATCCCCAGCTGTCGGCAAACACTGTGTTCACTGGAGACTGTGTGAGGTGTGACACGGCTGGTCAGGTGATGGTAGCTTCTGGAACCCGAGATCAAGCCGCAAGAGGTTTTCTCCGCTCTCTGGCCAACTGCAGCGGTGCCGGTGCTGCCGCTCTCTCCGGATAGCATCAAGTAATTTATTTTTTTTTTTATTTTTATTTTTTTTAGAACAGATAAAATAAAAGTTCTTCTGACTGCTTGAATTTTTTGGATGAAAACCCAAGCGCAGTAATCGCGGAATCTAATCGCGAGGTCAGTGACGATGCGCACCCCTAGTGGAATGTCTGTGAATTCTATGGAGATGGGGCGGTGGTCCGATAAATACATGGGATCTATGGTGGCTGCGATCAGCATCGGTAGGTATTTCTGTGATAGGAATAGATAGTCAAGTCTGAAATAGCGATTGTGTGGGGCCGAGTAGCATGTGTAATATTTTACATTAGGGTAAAGCGTATGCCAGGAGTCATGTAGTACAAGCTCCAGGAGTTGTTATAATTGCACGCAGTGCTTTGTAAGGCATGATGGAAGTACCTGATGGTGTCATGCAGAGGATTAAGAGGGACATTGAAATTGTCAACAAGAACAAGGAGGCATTCCTGGAATGTTGAGTATTTGTTGTGTTGATCTGAAAAAAGGGACTAGTTTAGTGTTTTTATATATATATATATATATATATATATATATATATATATATATATATATATATATATATATATATATATATATATATATATATATATATATATATATATATATATAATATATTATATTAGCAGAGAGAGCCAGGATAAGTCTTGTTCGGGATTTAAACGTCTCCCAGGCTCCTCTCATACACATTCAGAGGTCTCTGATACATGATCCAGTTCGGATCTTGGTACTCTTCCCCAGGCTAATTTAAGCTCACCTGAGCAGACAGCCTTTGCTCTCTGCCTGGGACACGCAGACATGGATGGTTTGTGAGGAGCTAAAGGTTGGTAAAACGCTTTAAAACTCTATACAGAAACTGACAAGCGGTAGGCTTGCTCAGCCTGGTAGTGAGGGCCAGTGTATGGTATAGTTAGAGCAGAGACACGGCTAGGACTTTTGTTTTGTTTCTGTTCTGATATGTTTTCTGGAAGACTGTGCAGCACCTGTGTATGGACTTGTATTTAAATCAAATAAACCCAGCACTGTTTTCACTACCTCAAGTGGATTTGGTATCTGTGCCTAAATAAACAGCTCATCCCAGGGAGCTTTGTACCTGCTACCTGTCCCCCAGGTTACTATATATATATATATATATATATATATATATATATATATATATATATATATATATATATATATATATATATATATATATATATATATATATATATATATATATATATATATATATAATTTTCTCTCTCTCTTGTTTTCCAAACAGTAATCTTTTTTTCAAAGTCATAACGTCCTTCCTCATCTAGACATGTATCTTTAATTTGAAATGGACAATGTTTTGCAAATAGGATAGAGACCCCTTTAGATTATGCGGTACGTTTTTTTGCATGTAAGGCGGTTGGGAAGTGGGTATTGGAGAGTTTCGGGTGGAATCCTGTTTTAAAATGTTTCCAGAAGGAAGATGTCCGCTTTGTTTTTATGCATGGAAAGATGTAATTGGGAGCGTCTTTCTGGGATGTTGAGGCCACCTACGTTTTTTAAGGAGATGATTTTGGTTGTGGATTTGGCTTGTTTGGCAAGTGTGCCATTGTGAGAGAGTGAAGCTAGAGTCCTCAACTTTACTTAGATGGGGATACTTGCTGGAATCAACTAGGAACGTGTCGGAGGAGGATTAGGGCTTGGAAATAAAGGATTGGTGTGCAGTGGCGAGCCGAAGGTCAAGGCCAGTTAGGAAAAGCAGGGGGGAATGGAGGGGGCAAAGAAGAATGTGTAGTTTAGGGAATTAAGTGAAGGAGTATCCCTGTGAAGTATTGAGAGCTGAGGATGTGAGAACATGTGGTAGTGAGTAGCGTGAGCCTGCTCGCTTGTCCGAGTGGACTATATACCTATTGCAAGGTGTAGCCAGAATGGTTTAGTGGTATTGTGATGACTGTCGTGGGGCATGTTTTCCTTCCACCAATGACCTGCCCCCTTGCACTGACACAGATGATGGGACTTGCTTTACTCCTACTCTCCCTAGGGGCTCATGCACACTGCATCTCAAAGAAGCGGCTTTCTACAGACTTGAGCTTTTTTGAGCTCTCATTTTCTTCTAACTGGAAACTCCTCTCCGTGTTGGCCATTGTGTCCATGTACACTATGGCTTTTTCATAAGTTTACAGGCATTTTGCTTTTACAGACAACTTCCCCCCCCCCCACCAAAATCAAGTTTTTGAGTACACACACACACACACACACACACACACACACACACACACACACACACACACACACACACACACACACACACACACACACACACACACACACACACACACACACCCACACACACACACACACCCACACACACACACACACACACACACACCCACACACACACACACACACACACACACACCCCCACACACACACACACACACACACACCCACACACACACACACCCACACACACACACACACCCCCCACACACACACCCACCCACACACACACCCCCCACACACACACCCCCCACACACACACCCCCCCCCACACACACACACACACACACACACACACACACACCAAAACGTCTTCCAGGACAGAGCCCATGAGACCTAGGGTTCCTCCTACCAGGACAGGGAACACGTTACCCCCACCAGATAAAAGGGCGGTCCTCCAGGCCCTGTGTCAGTTATTAGTGTTTCCTCCGGACGGGGGGTAACATGTTCCTGGAACCTAGTCCCCTAGGTCTCATGAGCATGGGTTCTGTAAGGCTATTTGGGGGCATGTCACTAACCTTCTCTTCTGCCAGAAGCAGCACACCGCTGGGGAGGTTGGTTGTGCTGCTGTCTCCTGTCTCTCTGTGCCTGGAGAGGGCCATGACCGTGGTGATGTCTGCTCCCAAGCGCCTGTAGTCTCTATGTGAGCAGCAGTTTTCTCTCCTCACCCACAGCATGGCTGAGCGGTGTGAGGAGAAACAGGAAGCAGCAGCACTTGAGGGGGCGGAGCTTCTGCACTCCAAGCTGGCCCACAGGAAGTACCAAGTGATAGGTCACTTTCGGGGCATATGACATCATCATCGGGTGCCGGAGACACTGGTTCCAGTCTTTTTAAGCGGTGCGGATGGGAGACGCTGGCTGCTGGTGTGTTTTGGTGGAAAGCAGCCAGGCTGTGGAAAGCTAAACGGGGCAGGATGGACCAATCTGCAGTTCCTGCACAGGCAGTGGATGCAGTGCCCAACACCAGCACCTCACAGGTAAGCCTGAAGTGTTTTGTCACTATGTTGCTATCCCTGTGAGTGTTCCCTCCCCTCTCTGTAGTAGTGGGTTATGGGGACACATTTCTTCCCTCCTGCACGTGGTGTTTTGGAGTGTCAGGGTGGCTGTGAGTCTCATTTGGGGTCGTTTTTTTTTTTATTTTTTTTTGTCTTACAGACCAAGACCCAGGAGAAAGCTCAGGCACAGCCACCTAAAAGGAAATGTGCGGTGTGCGCAAACAAATTGAGCTCCTCTTGGAGCAAATCGGTTTGTCGCAGCTGTATAGAGGGCCTTGTAAAAGATGACCCAGTTACCTCTTGCCAAAAGATGCTAGCTTCTGTCGGAGATGAGCTTGCGTCCACCTTTAGTTCCTTTAGAACGCTTATTGATAAGCTCCAGACTCCAGCAGAGGGTCCGTCTTCACAGAAGACGACAGTCAGCACTCCGCAGCAGGCGGACAGTGAAGACTGAGGCTGAGGTCAGATCTACCCGTTCCTCTCCAGAGGAATCGGGGTCAGAGATAGAGCCCGGGGATAGAGAATCCACTCAGAGCTCGAGATTTAAGTTATCCGTAGAAGATGTGGATGACTTATTGAAAGCCATCTATACTACCCTTGAATTGAAAGAGGAGGTTCAGCTATCCAAATATGATCTCATGTATAAGGGATTGCACAAGAAAAAATCTAGAGTTTTTCCAGTCCATAGCTCATTGATACTATCAAACTGGAATGGGATAATCCTGAGAGAAAACCTTTTTTTTTTTCTCTAGTAACCTAAAAAGGTTTCCTTTTGATGAGGACACTACGCAGCCGTGGAATAAAATCCCAAGCTAGACGCACCCCTTTCAAGAACTCGGACCTAGCGTTCGATGATATACAGTGCCTTGCGAAAGTATTCGGCCTCCTTGAACTTTTCAACCTTTTGCCACATTTCAGGCTTCAAACATAAAGATATAAAATTTAAATTTTTTGTGAAGAATCACCAACAAGTGGGACACAATTGTGAAGTGGAACGAAATCTATTGGATATTTTAAACTTTTTTAGCAAATAAAAAACTGAAAAGTGGTGCGTGCAAAATTATTCGGCCCCTTTACTTTCAGTGCAGCAAACTCACTCCAGAAGTTCAGCGAGGATCTCTGAATGATCTAATGTTGTCCTAAATGACTGATGGTGATAAATGGAATCCACCTGTGTGTAATCAAGTCTCTTTATAAATGCACCTGCTCTGTGATAGTCTCAGGGTTCTGTTGAAAGCGCAGAGAGCATCATGAAGACAAAGGAACACACCAGGCAGGTCCGTAATACTGTTGTGGAGAAGTTTAAAGCCGGATTTGGATACAAAAAGATTTCCCAAGCTTTAAACATCCCAAGGAGCACTGTGCAAGCGATCATTTTGAAATGGAAGGAGTATCAGACCACTGCAAATCTACCAAGACCTGGCTGTCCCTCTAAACTTTCAGCTCAGACAAGGAGAAGACTGATCAGAGATGCAGCCAAGAGGCCCATGATCACTCTGGATGAACTGCAGAGAACTACAGCTGAGGTGGGAGAGTCTGTCCATAGGACAACAATCAGTCGTACACTGCACAAATCTGGCCTTTATGGAAGAGTGGCAAGAAGAAAACCATTTCTCAAAGATATCCATAAAAAGTCTCGTCTAAAGTTTGCCACAAGCCACCTGGGAGACACACCAAACATGTGGAAGAAGGTGCTCTGGTCGGATGAAACCAAAATCAAACTTTTTGGCCACAATGCAAAACGATATGTTTGGCGTAAAAGCAACACAGCTCATCACCCTCAACACACCATCCCCACTGTCAAACATGGTGGTGGCAACATCATGGTTTGGGCCTGCTTTTCTTCAGCAGGGACAGGGAAGATGGTTAAAATTGAGGGGAAGATGGATGCAGCCAAATACAGGACCATTCTGGATGAAAACCTGTTGGAGTCTGCAAAAGACCTGAGACTGGGACAGAGATTTATCTTTCAAGACAATGATCCCAAACATACAGCAAAATCTACAAAGGAATGGTTCACAAATAAACGTATCCAGGTGTTAGAATGGCCAAGTCAAAGTCCAGACCTGAATCCAATCGAGAATCTGTGGAAAGAGCTGAAAACTGCTGTTCACAAACGCTCTCCATCCAACCTCACTGAGCTCGAGCTGTTTTGCAAGGAAGAATGGGCAAGAATTTCAGTCTCTCGATGTGCAAAACTGATAGACATACCCCAAGCGACTTGCAGCAAAAGGTGGCTCTACAAAGTATGAACGCAAGGGGGCCGAATAATTTTGCACGCCCCACTTTTCATTTTTTTATTAGTTAAAAAAGTTTCAAAAATCCAATAGATTTCGTTCCACTTCACAATTATGTCCCACTTGTTGGTGATTCTTCACAAAAAATTAAAATGTTATATCTTTATGTTTGAAGCCTGAAATGTGGCAAAAGGTTGAAAAGTTCAAGGGGGCCGAATACTTTCGCAAGGCACGCTTAAGGATCGGATGGACAAGAGGGGGGATGTCCTTCTCCACAGAGCCTGGGACGCTGCGGTTGGGAACTTCAAACCTGCTCTGGCCTCCACTCGTGTGGCCAGAAATCTGGAGGTGTGGTTAACCCAGATTCAGACTCATCTGTTGGCAGGTACCTCCAGAGAGCAGATTTTGAAGTCTTTTCCTCTCCTCTTTCAGGCAGTAGGTTTTTGGGCGAATTCTTCCGCAGAGTCGGTGAGAATGTCGTCCAGGACCTCGGCTTTAATGAACTCGGCCCTTTGGCTTAAGACCTGGTCAGGGCACACAGCCTCCAAGTTACTCCTTTGTGGGCTCCCCTTAACAGGCGATCACTTATTTGGCCCAGGGCTGCAGGATTCACTGGAACGCACTGCCGACAGGAAAAAGGCTTTCCCAGAGAAAGCGAATCCCAGCAGCTAGGAAGTTTTATCGTGGCCAAGGCAGGCAGCAGGGTCCTAAAGAAAAGGACAGCAGGCCGAAAAAACACTGGACAGGGCACAAGAGCAGAGGCAACCGGGGGGGTCCTGTTTAACCCTCCTCAACAACTCGCCAAACCGCAGTGACTTGCGTTCCCTGGTGGGAGGCAGTTTGAGGGCTTTCTTCCCACAGTGGGCAGCAGTTACTTCAAGCCCCTTTTTTTTTCTGGACCTTGTGACCAACGGGTACAGGCTGGAATTCGCCCACCAACCACCAGAGCGGTTTTTGGTCACCTTTCCTCCCCAGGATCGGGAGAAAGCGCAGGCCCTGGGTCTCCAGATCGGAGACCTAGGTCCTGATTCCTGTTCCCCAGTCAGATCAGGGCAAGGGATTCTATTCCCATGTATTTGTCAAAAAGCCATCAGGGAAGTTTCGACTTATCCTGAATCTCCGAGCTGTAACCACTTCACATCCGGCTGTAGCCGAATGACGGCCTCGGCGTGGATGTCAATTCCCGGGAGGCCGTCACATGATGGCCTCCCCTTTCCTCGTTCCATGTGCGCGCTCAGGAGCGCGCAGCAGGGAAATTGTGTTGGCCGTCTCCCTCGGACACAGCCAATCACAGATCGCTGTAAACGGCCAATCACAGCGGCCATTTACAGCGCGATCGGCGTGTTCAATGGGAGATGATCTCATATGTAAACATGAGATCATCTCTCAGCGCCGCTCCCCCCTCCTCACACAGAGACAGCGTGTGAGGAGGGGGAGATGAACGGCTGCAGCGCCTTAAGTGTAAAAAAAAAAAAAAAACGAAATGCCATCTGTGCCCACTGCCACCACTGCAATCTGTCCCCAATGCCATCTGCAAGTGCCATGTGTCCCCAATGCCATCTGGCAGTGTTATCTGTCCCCAATGCCACCTATTAGTGCCATCTGTCATCAGTGTCACCTGTCAGTGTCACGGGCCATCTGTTATCAGTGTCACCTGTCATCAATGCCACGTATCAGTGCCATCTCTCATCAGTGCCACATATTAGTGCCATCTGTCATCAGTGTCACGTGTCATCAGTGCCCCGTATTAGTACCATCTGTCATCAGTGCCACATCAGTGTCACGTGTCGTCAGTGTCATTGTCCTGGTGCTCCAGGGCCTTCAAAAGTGTAATAGGTAGTCAACAAGTTAGATGTGTAATTTATGCTCCTAGAACACCTGATTGCCCCCCCTTCATGTTGGGCCTCTCTAAGTGGCTGGGCTGTGAAAAATTCCCACACATGTGGTATCGTAATACTCAGGAGTAGCAGAATTTATTTTGGGGTGTCATTTGTGGTATACACATGCCATGTGAGAGAAATAACCTATTACAAATGACAATTTTGTAGAAAAAAAAAAATTCATTTTGCAAAGAATTGTGGGAAAAAATGACAACATCAAAAAGCTCACCACGCCTCTTACTAAATACCTTGGAATGTCTACTTTCAAAAAAGGGGGTCATTTGGGGGGTATTTGTACTTTCCTGGCTTGTTCGGGTCACAAGAAATGATAGGCCACCAGTACATCAGATGTGATCAATTTTGTATGATTTGCACCACAGTTTGTAGACTCTCTAACTTTCACAAAGACCAAATAATATCCACTAATTTGGGTTATTTTTACCAAAGATATATAGCAGAATAAATTATGGCCAAAATTTATGAAGAAAAATTAATAATTTCCTAAATTTTATCACAGAAACAAAGAAAAAATGTTTTTTTTTTTTTTTTTTTTTTTTTTTTCAAAATTTTCAGTCTTTTTTTCATTTATAGCGCAAAAAAAAAAAAAAAAAGAGTAATTGTCAGTCAAAGCGTGAGAGCACTGAAAGCTGAAAATTGGTCTGGATAGAAGGGGGGGTTTAAGTGCCCGGTAAGCAAGTGGTTAAACAAATCAATCAGATACAAACATTTCCTGATGGAGACGGTTTTCACTATCAAAAGCCTACTCTACCCAAACTTCTACATGGCCACGTTGGACTTGAGGGATGCTTATCTTCACATCCCTATCCACTCAGCCTTCCAGAGATATTTAAGATTAGCAGTGAAGATGAGGACAGGGACCTGACACTTCCAGTTTCAGGCCCTCCCCTTTGGTCTTTCCTCAGCCCCACGCATTTTCACAAAAGTGTTGGGGGAAGCCCTTGCTCCACTCGGGCTGAAAGCGATAACTATTATCCCTTAGACGACCTCCTGGTGGTAGCAGCATCATACCAGAAGCTGTTGGAGGATCTCCGGGCTGTACAGGACTTCCTACAGTCCTTAGGCTAAACAGTCCTTAGGCTAGTTGATAAATGTAGAAAAGTGGTCCTTAATTCCGGCCTAGAAGGTGACTTAAATGGGTTACGACTTTTGCTTGGTGGATCAAAGGGTCTTTCTTCCTCAGGAGAAGGTTACCAAAATGATCCAATCTGTCAGCATTGCAGACAAACCAGTCGGTCTCTCTAAGACAGGTTTCGAGGGCAGTGGGTCTGATGACCTCATGCTTTCCTGCAGTCCCATGGGCAAGACTTCATCAACGTCCACTACAACTGTTTTTGTTAAACTGGAACGGGGATGCAAGGTCTCTGGAGTCAAGGGTCTGGCTTCCCACCAGGGTAAAGAGAAGCCTGTGGTGGTGGAGAGCAAGCCAGCACCTAGCAGGAGGTCTCCCATGGTCCATTCCCATTTCCCAAAGGATTACTACGGATGCGAGTTCCTGGGGATGGGGGGCCCAGCTCAACAATGCATTGGCACAGGGAGAGTGGTCCTCGAGGGAGGCATGGGCTTCATCCAATCAAAGAGAGCTGCTAGCAGTTCACAGAGCCCTGCAGTCGTTTCAGATAGAGATCAGGAGCCACAATCTTCAAATTCTGTCGGACAACGTTGCGACAGTCGCATATCTCAACAAGCAGCTGTCCTGGAAGACGTTTTGAGGGGGGGCACGAGAAGCCGGATACTCCAGTCAATTGCCCAGGAGATCCTAGTATGGGCAGAGGGGAATCTGGCTTCAATTTCAGCTGTGCACTTGAAGGGCACACACAATTGTTTAGCAGACTACCTCAGCCGTCACCGGGTAGATCGAGACAACTGGTCCCTTCATCCCGAAGTCTTTGCAGACCTCACCAGTGAAAGGAAATGTAGATTATCTAGGGGTCTCTGGTAAGGTGTGCTTTTCAATCCCCACAGGCCTTTGAGATTAGCCCATTAAGACAATGACACAAAACAACAAAGTCTCTCCGTGCAAATCTAATCTTTTATTCTTTGTGTGAATATTTAAAGGGGCTTTCAGAAAGTACCGCCCTTTGACAAATTATCCAATCATATACAGAGACATTTTATGACCAAAGTGAAACTAATTATTTCTAAAATATCATGTGCTTTATAAGAAACGAAACTCAAAAGAAGATAACAGTAACATGAAAAAAACAAAACTTGATTAGCAAGACTTGAGCATATCTATTTGTGAATTGGATGTTAGAGAGACACAAAATGGAAACTGACTATAATCCAAAGAAGTAGTTAAGCTAAATATCCCTTCAACCAGCCGTTGGGGTTACCCAGTAGCGGATCTGTTCGCAAACAAGAACAACCGCAAGACTGAAATGTTCTTTTCCATGAACCCAGCCGACCAATCCTTGGGCATCGATGTGCTGGCAAACCCATGGCCTTGCTACCTATGTTATGCCTTCCCGCCAATCAGACTTATTCCGGAAGTCCTACGGAAGTTTCTTTTAGAAGAAACGGACCTCATTCTAATTGCCCCATTATGACCCAAGAGGCCATGGTTTTCCCTGCTACAGACTCTAGTTTCAGAGCCTCCACTGAGTCTTCCAAAGAGGGAAGACTTATTGTTGCAGGGTCCGGTATCTCACCCCCATGTGATTTCACGAAGATGGTCGGCTTGGTATCTGAAGAGAAGATGCTAAGTGCCCAGGGGTTCTCCGACAAAGTAGTCAGGACTCTGGTAGACTGTAGAAAATCAGTCACCAGAGCCATTTATTCCAAGGTTTGGAAAAAGTTTAATTCTTGGTTATCGGAGAATCGGAGATCTAACCCACGATATTCCTGCAATTCTGGAATTTTTTCAAGAGGGGGTGGACAAGGGTCTTTCCGTTAGTACCCTAAAAGTACAAGCGGCAGCTATTAGTGTTTTTCCTCCCAGTTTTCTCTCCTGGAAAATCCCATTGTAGCCAGATTTTTCAAATCAATTTCAAGGGCCAGGCCAGTAGTGGTGAAAAGTTGTCCATCTTGGAACCTGTCCCTAGTGCTTCAGGCTTTGGTTGAATTTTCCTTTTGAGCCCCTTGAGGATATTTCAGTTAAACTACTTACATTAAAAGTTGTTTTTCTGGTAGCTATTACCTCAGCACGTAGGGTAAGTTTGCTGCAGGCCCTGTCAGTTAGGGAGCCTTTTCTCACGATTTTTGATGATCGAGTAGTTTTAACCACTTCAGCCCCGGACCAATTGGCAGCCAAAGGACCAGGCCCCTTTTTTGCGATTCCGCACTGCGTCACTTTAACTGACAATTGCGCGGTCGTGCGACGTGGCTCCCAAACAAAATTGGCGTCCTTTTTTTCCCACAAATAGAGCTTTCTTTTGGTGGTATTTGATCGCCCCTGCGGTTTTTATTTTTTGCGCTATAAACAAAAATAGAGCGACAATTTTGAAAAAAATGCAATATTTTTTACTTTTTGCTATAATAACTATCCCCAAAAAATATATAAAAAAAACTTTTTTTTTCCTCAGTTTAGGCCGATACGTATTCTTCTACATATTTTTGGTAAAAAAAAATCGCAATTAGCGATTATTGATTAGTTTGCGCAAAAGTTATAGCGTTTACAAAATAGGGGATAGTTTTTTTATAGCATTTTTATTATTTTTTTTTTACTAGTAATGGCGGCGATCAGCGATTTTTTTATTGTGACTGCGACATTATGGCGGACACATCGGACATTTTTGACACATTTTTGGGACATTTGTCATTTATACAGAAATCAGTGCTATTTTAAATAGCACTGATTCCTATGTAAATGACAGTGGCAGTGAAAGTTAACCACTAGGGGGCGGGGAGGAGTCAGTGTGACGTGTTGTTTTTTTTCACAGTAGGGGGCGTGGCTGTACGTCTGACGTCATTGATCGGCTTTCCCGATGACAGGGAACAGCCGATCAATGACAGGCAGTGTAGGAAGCGCGGGGAGAGGTTTGTTTACACTAACCTCCCCCCCTTCTTCAGCTCCGTAACCCGATCGCGGGATACCAGCAGCGATCGGGTCCGCTGGTCCCGCGGCCGTGGTCACGGAGCTCCCGACCGGGTCGCGGCGCGCGCGACCCACAGGCAGGCACATGCACGATCACGTACAGGTACGTGATTTTGCCTGCCCGTGCCATTTTGCCGACGTATATCGGCGTTAGGCGGTCGGGAAGCGGTTAAAGACTGATCCAGGTTTTTTGCCTAAGGTGGCTAGTACATTCCAAGGACATTGTACTGCCATCCATTTTGTAGTTTGCCGCAGGGCGAACAGGAAAGAAAGTTTAGTTGCTTAGACGCAAGAAGATTGTCTATCTTGAGGTCACTAAGACCTTTAGGAAAACTGATGCTTTGTTTGACCTCTTTTCGGGGACGCACAAGGGAAACAGTGCATCTAAAGCCACACTAGCCAGGTGGATAAAGCAAGCTATCTCTGAAGCTTACAAAATTAGGGAGGTTTCTCCACCTTTTGTCACTGCACACTCAACTAGAGCCTTATCTACGTCTTGGGCTGAGAGGGCTGGTGCCTCACCGGAGCAAATTTGCAGGGCTGCCACATGGTCCAGTTACTCGACCTTCATTAAACATTATCGCCTATCGGCTCAGGAGCAGGCGTTTGGTCGTAAGGTCCTGCAGGCAGTTGTCCCTCCCTAGACTGGTAAGTTCTGGCTCATTGTCTCATGGGCTGTCCTGGAAGACGTTTTGAGAAAAGCTGAGTTAGACTTACTGGTAACTCCTTTTCTGAAAGTCTTCCAGGACAGCCGGATTTCCACCCGGTTTTGTCTAAAGTTATGTGTATTATGCATATGTTTTTTTTCAGGGACGTCCTACGGTTCTTGAGTAGACTGACACTGGGCCTGGAGGACCGCCCTTTTATCTGGTGGGGGTAACTTGTTTCCTGTCCTGGTAGGAGGAGCCCTAGGTCTCATGGGCTGTCCTGGAAGACTCTCAGAAAAGGAGTTACCTGTAAGTCTAACTCGGCTTTTCCACTCGCATTTTGCGAGTGGAAAATTGTTTCTGGCGAGGAGCTGGGCTGCCAGGGAGTGGGGGGCGAGTAACGCCGGCATGGGGTTCTACCATCGATCGGTCCGGGAGAAGAGAGCACAGATCACAGAGCGATAGCCTTCTGCTAGTTTACATTGGTATTGCCTCCGCTCATGATTACACACAACCCCGCCCCCTCCTGACAATTCTGGGACGCGTTCTGTCAGTGTCTATAACAGGCGTGGGGTCAGGAGGGGGCGTGGCTGTGTGTAATCATGAGTGGAGGCAATTCCAATGTAAACAGCAGGCTATCGCTCTGTGATCTGTGCTCTCTCCCCCTGACCGATCGATGGTAGAACGGCTCCTGTTTAACCTCGCATGCCGGGGGTACTCGCCCCCCACTCCCTGGCAGCCTAGCTTTGGAGGCAATTGCAATGTAACAGCAGGCTATCGATCCGGCGGCTTTCCTCTTCCCCATGATGATCCTCTGCACAGGTGAGGTGAGACTGCAGTGGTGGGCACAGGTGAGGTGAGGCTGCAATGGTGGGCACAGGTGAGGTGAGGCTGCAATGGTGGGCACAGGTGAGGCGAGGCTGCAATGGTGGGCACAGGTGAGGCGAGGCTGCAATGGTGGGCACAGGTGAGGCGAGGCTGCAATGGTGGGCACAGGTGAGGCGAGGCTGCAATGGTGGGCACAGGTGAGGCGAGGCTGCAATGGTGGGCACAGGTGAGGCGAGGCTGCAATGGTGGGCACAGGTGAGGCGAGGCTGCAATGGTGGGCACAGGTGAGCTGAGGCTGCAATGGTGGGCACAGGTGAGCTGAGGCTGCAATGGTGGGCACAGGTGAGCTGAGGCTGCAATGGTGGGCACAGGTGAGGCTGCAATGGTGGGCACAGGTGAGCCGAGGCTGCAATGGTGGGCACAGGTGAGCCAGCAATGGTGGGCACAGGTGAGCCAGCAATGGTGGGCACAGGTGAGCCAGCAATGGTGGGCACAGGGAGGTGAGCCAGCAATGGTGGGCACTGATGAAGTTGTAATTTTATTTTTGCAACTTAATTCTGCATGGAACATTTTAAGTGTCATTTCATGAGATCATTTATGAGGGCATGTATAGGGGCGGAATAAGGGGAGGTGCATGGTAGGGATTGGGTTGGGTAAATGGTGGCGAGTAACACTTAAGGCCTGGCTAGTAGCTCTGGACTTGAAATTTTAAGCCCTGTGTGTGTATGTGTGTGTATGTATGTATGTATGTATGTATGTATATATATATATATATATATATATATATATATATATATATATATATATATATATATATATATATATATATATATATATATATATATATATATATATATATATATATATACACACATACATACATACATACATTTTTTTTTTTTATTACAATAAGCAAAATGGTCACAATCCCACACTCTGGGCTTTCCCCCCATGCACATTTCTTGGGAAATTTGCACAACCTGAACAGGGGGTATAGGAGAGGCCCTTGATGTGTTTTAATGGCATCGTACAATGTCAGTGTTTTGCTGTAGTTATAAGCTCTGTGGCATTTTGTTTGCCTTACCTTTGTAATGATGAGTTTGCATGTTGAGGCTGCAGTTTGTAGAGTCATGGCTGATTGATTCCCCATGCACTGTCAATGCATAATTCCACCTAACTTGCACCTATTCAACAGAGGGGCAAGTAACTTCAGAGTCACTAGAGCTGCGCAATTCTGGATAAAATGAGAATCCACAATTTTTTTGCTTGGAATAAAGATCACCACTACTCGCTCACGATTCTGAAGAACTTTTTTATTTTAAAGATTTATAACACCTGAACATTAGCTTAGCAATAAAATAAGACCCAATTCATCTTTGCTTTAATTAAATTTAAAGAAATAAAATGAAAAATAATGTAATGTGTAAAGAAATAAAAAAAAAAATTACCATTTAAGTGGTTTTTAGTTTACATTTTTTATATTTGGGTCATTACCTACTGCAACTTTGCTTGTTTACAGTTAAGCTGTCAGCAATGGTACAAAGCATTGAAAAGTTATTTTCTAAAAAATATGTTGTGCTTTTTTTGAAAAGTGTAAATGTTAAAGGTGTAAAAGTATTAATGAACAACAAAAAAAGTTTTCACTATTTACCGCCTGCCGCAGTTGTACTGCGGCAGGTTGGCTTCCCTGCAAGAATCACTGTGATTGTACGTCGGGTGTATACACAGCGATTTGTGGGCACGCGCCCATTCACGAGCAGGGGGGGAGCCAACCAGCGGGTCCGGACGGCTCTCTGCTGGCCACCCGCGATCACTACAGAAACAGGCAGAACGGGGAGTGTGAACAAACAGATCTCCATTCTGTCAAGGGAGGTGAGACCGATCATCCTAGCGATTAGGAACAACAATCTCTCCTCCCTCCTTCTCCTCCAGTCAGCAACACCTCCCTAGGACACACTTAACTCCTTGATCGCCCCCCTAGTGTTGACCCCTTCCCTGCCAGTGACATTTATACTGTAATCGGATATTTTTAGCTCTGATCAAGCAGATCACCACCACTATTAGTAAAAAAAAAAAATTGTTTTTATTTTTTATAGTGCAAAAAATAAAAACTGCAGAGGTGATCAAATGATAAAATATACAAAATTGTATAGATGGTGCGCAAAATCAACCTTATTGATGTGATCGAAAATATAAGTACAGTAAACCCCCGCTATATTGCGTTTCAGTTATTGCGGTCCCAGTATATCGCAGTATTTTAATTAGGACCTGTTATTCTGATATTGTGGTAATATTTCACCATTTTCGCAGTTATGTACTCTATTTTTTTTACTGTACTGTATACTGTACTGTTAAGACAATATTTTGGTGTTTTAAAAATTCTCTTGATCTCTCTCTCTATCTTTAATGTGTTTCTATTGCATAAAAGTGTGTTTAAAGACCTTTAAATGCTATTAAAAAATTAACAAAACATGCCTAGGGTGTATTTAAATAGGGTCTTTCTATTTCGCGGTTTTTCACTTTTCGAGGGTGGGTCCGGAACATAACCCCAGCGATGGAGGGGGGTTTACTGTATGATGATGTCAGTGCATCCAATACATACTGTGCATATACACTATTTCCAACAAATCCAGAAGTGGTCAATAATATATGACAAGAAAATGTATGTAAAAAAGTCTGATGGATAGTGTGTTCCAAGTGACTAGTGAGTAAACAACATTTAATTAAAACGGTGAATAAATAAAGTAGATCAAAATGTGCAGATAAAAAATTATGCTCCCAAAATGACACTATTCGGCTTAATGTCATAAATATGTGCAATGAAAGAATGTGCTCAGAAGTGAACCAATGTTAAAAATGTCTGCTGCAGCAAATAAGTGAATTGCTCAATCTATATTTATCTGCTTCATTCAGACAATGAGTGATTAGGATGTGTGTATGTGCTCCGTATGTGTGGAACAGCTGATCCACAATCTATGATGGTATAATTACTGACAAACGGCCGGTCAAAGAAAAAAAAAAAAAAAAAGCCGCTGTCGTTTCCTTCAAACAGAGAGTGATGGGTCTGTGCTCCGTGGATAAAAAAACAGCTGATGTGTGGTCCGCAGTCAATCAGCTATTAATGATGTAATTAGTAGCAAAAACAGTATTGTGTCACACTGAAGTCCCGCAATAAGTATCACTTACAATCTGTATCCCTTCAACAAATGTTGTAACACTTTTGCAATACTTTAGAAATAATGGGGAATAATACTGCCGCTATACAATTAAATAAGGATGAATATATAAAAAATGAGTGAACTTCCCTTGCTGTTGCCTGTTTTTGGTACCGGTTTTTTATCTTCTGAAAAAAGGATTTTACTGCTGCATTTGCTTTTTCAAGTGCTGTGTGGAAAAAAAGAAAATACAAAAACCATTGTGCAGCCTCCCTGAACTGATTTTAAACATGAAATGCCTGTCAATATTGTTGCACTCACGTGTACCCAAAAGATCAGATCGTGGATAACTGTTTTCAATGGTCAGGCTCCTCTCCTGGGCTGTCCGCCCTTCTCCTCCTAGCTGAGATCCGTGTCTTACACGGCTTCACTTTAGGCTCCCCCTCCCGACGCGTTGTGTCACAGGACACATGACTTTATCAAGGGAATAGCCCTTGTGACCAGCACAGAGGATTTTATAGTGGCAATGTAACAATCGGGTTGCCATAGTGACTTTAAGCATAGTGATAGTTAGCTCATCATTCCATTCAGTTACTCCGCCACATTGGGTACCCATGCTAGATGTGCTATTAACTCTTTGTGTGCTTTGAACACCTTTTTATAGTCACATCAAACGGAATACATGGAAAAAACTTTAAAAAGACTGATTGGAAAAAAAGGAACTGCTAAAAAAAAATTAATTAAGAGCGCATCAGTGAAGCCTTCAAAGAATGAATAAAATAAAATAAAAACCATGTTTAATCGCTGGAAAAGTGTGAGAATAAAAATATATATAAAAATACATATTATAATGTAGTAAAAAAATGAAATAAAAATATAAAAGTAAAAGTAAAAATAAAACTAAAAATTTAAATAAAATTAAATTTAAAAATGGATAAAAATAGAGAATGAATAGAATTAATTAGCCGCATATTCACAAATGTGGGGACCCTGGAGGAAATGGGTGTCAGAACACCTTAGTCTATTTATTAACTGTATTATAGTCGTGAGACCCATGAAATCTTAACAATTCCAAAAATTGTTGACATATGGAACTGATATGGTAAAATATCAGTATGAGGATATCGGTGTGAGGAGAGATGCATAAAATATAAAAATGAGGTGATCAAATGCCACAAAAAAATCTCTATTTGTGGGGGGGGGGGGGGGGGGGGGGGGGGGGGGGGGGAAGGACATGTATATTGATTGGGTTCAACGTCGCACAACTGCGTAATTGTCAGTTAAAGCGACACAGCGCCATATTGCAAAAATTGGCCTGGTCATTAAGGGGACAAATCCTCCTGTTCCTTAAGTGGTTAAGTAATTAGTTTAAAAAATAGAAGTAAATAAAGAAAATTAAATATATCGGCAGGAAAATTTTTAAATGGAGGAGGAGAATAAGGAGTTATTGAGGCTGGTTAGAGTGAATTGAGGGTTAATAAGAGGTTAAACGGAGTAACAATTTTAATAAACCCCCCCCCCCCCTAAAAATAATAATAATAATTTGACAAGGTTATTTTAAACTGACTTTGTTTGTAGACCGAAGTTCACCCTTTTGATCTGTAAGGCCCTTTTCACACTTGTGTGGCTTGGGACTGCAAAGTCGCATGAGAAGTCGTACCCCATGATTTCCAGTGAGTACCATTCATATCTACGTCTTCAAGGTAGTCTCTGTACTACTTTGGTCCAACTTTGATGCGAGTTGAGGTCCATAGACCTTAAGTTTACACAGGCTTTCCCTGAAATTGTGGTAAAATCGCGTGGCTTTTAAGTCGCGGCAGTGTGAAAGGGGCCTTAGGCTGCATTCACACTACATCGGTTTGAATCGCGGGCAGATCTGCCACGGGTCAGCCTGCGATTTGACAGCGTTGATGTGTTACAATACGCGGAACATGCATTTGAGATGCCATTCATTTGAATGACACCTCAAATCGTGGTGTGGGGCTGCCACGATTATCGCACAATAAAAGGTGCATCGTGGGACATATGTCGCCTTAAAGTAGCGCCTGAACTATTTTTGAGCGTCATGCGTCCCACGATTAAAAGCACATTTTATCGCGCAGCTATCGCAGCAGACCCGCACTGCGATTTGACGTGGCATTCAAATGAATGCTATCTCAAATGCGAGTTCCGCGTTTTGTCATTCACGCATTATCGCTGACAAATCATGAGCAGATCCGCGGCAAATCTGCCCGTGATTCAAAAAGCTGTAGTCTGAATGCAGCCTAAATGAATAAACGGATTCAATGTTTCTTTTTAACTGTCTTTCAGCACTGAGCAATTTTGTCGATAAACATTGCCGCTTCTTCTTCTTATATTTTTTATTTTTTGACAGCTGTGAGCAGGGGAACTTCTCTGCACTTTTTACATGAATTGTGGAAATGCTGGATTAAAGGGGTTGTAAAGGTAAACGGTTTTTCACCTTAATGCATTCTATGCATTAAGGTGAAAAAACATCTGACAATGCCGGCCCCCTCACCCACCCCCCCCCCCCCTTTTTTTTTTACTTACCTGGCCTCTCGAAAGTCCCACACTCGCCCCCGACATCCTCTTTGAAGCTCAGCCTGGCCACTGATTGGTTACACTGAATGGATTGAAAGCAGCACAGCGCTGCTGTCAATCGCATCCAATGACGCGGCGCGCCAGGGGGCGGGGCCGAGTGATACAGGGCAACAAATGTAACTATGAAACTACATGATCAACGTACATCTCATACAAGTGAAAAACTCGAACTGGTAGCAATGTTTATAATGCCTTTTTTAAGTTTAATAACGCTGATGTATAGTTTAAGAATTTTTTTTTTTTTTTTTTTTTCTATATTGGTTAGTAGCAAGCAATCTGCATTGGGAGAATATCCCTGTTATACAGTCACAATTAGGAGGAAGCTAATTTTGATCTATTCATCCAGGGTCTGTTCGAGAAGTCTTTAGAAGATAGTGAAAAAGCTCTGAGTCTGGACAAGGAGAACACGAGGGCTTTATATCGTAAAGCCAAAACACTGGACAAGCTTGAAAAGCACCAAGAAGCCTATAGTTGCATCAGTCACAGGATACTGGCCCTAGTACAGGTATTCTAAACCAAGAAGGGAAATTCCTGCTGGTCTTTGTGCATTAAAGCTAACCCACATCTTTTTCCTAGGATGAGAGTGTAACTGAGCTTGCACAGGAGCTAGTGCAGAAACTGGGCCTAAAGCTACGTAGGGCATACAAGAGACCTCAGGTAAGCATGTGATGTTTCTTCTTGTGTGTAATTTCTTTTAATAAAAAAAAAAAAAAAATGTAACTTTGTGTCTGTTATGCATACTTGTCTTAATCACATGGTCGTGGCCTTCAGGAAACCTGCAATATCTTTTTACAGGCAACACCTGCACAAATGATCCTCAGACTTCTATGGGGCTGTCTACCAGTACAATAAATGGCTTCAATAGAAGCTTATGGGGGATAGACTATGCAGGTGGAACTTGGCTCGGGAAATTAAATTATTTACTTTTGAAATTTTTTTTTTTTTTTTAGGGGTGAAACTGGGATTAAGCCTAGGTTCACACTGAAGGCGGGTTTGAAATTGTGCTTCGCTGAACTCAAACTTGCATTTCAGACCGACTTTGGGAGTGATTTCAGCGACATCTGTGCGGGTTCCTGCACAGATATCTATTGAAATTGCCCCTGAAGTCGCCAAAAGTAGAGCAAGAACTGCTTATGGTAATCATTGCGGGGTCTGCTTCACACCGATTAGGACGGTGTCATTGCGAGGATTTGACATACCAAACGGCCCAATGTGAACGTGGGCTTGGTGTTCTGTGTAGTGTGAGTAGCGTTAGTGTTCTATGCATGAAGGTAAAAAACCTTCAGGGTGCAGCCCCCCCCCCAATACTTACCTGGGCCCAATCTTCCTCCATTGCTTTCCCGGCACTCTCCCTCATTGGCTAAGATGTCAATGGCTCCTGCTGCGTCAATCACAGCCAGTGAGCCAATAAGAAGATAGAGGGGACAGGGTCGTGCTACGGCTCTGTGTGTGAATGGTCATGCAGAGCTTTGGCTCAAAAGCGAGCCTGCTCGGGGGGTGCTTGCTCTGGGGGCGCTTGGCAGGAAGGGGGGGCACCGTATAAGAGGAGGATTGGTGCTGCTCTGTACAAAAGCAGGTAAATATAACATAACATATTTTTTTATTTTAATTTTTTTAATTTTTTTTTTCACTTTTGTGTCCCTTGTGTTGATGCTGCTTCCTTTTAGGTGAAATCTTTTTAAGTTGTGTCCCTTGTGCTGATTTTTATTTGCCTGCACTTGGGCTTAACATTTTTATATATTGAGTGATGACCTAATCCAAAATGTGATTGCTTAAAAGCTATAGTAATATTATACTATGAAATGTGAAAACATTAATAGCCCTTTCACACTGTGCCGCCAAGGGCATCATCGGTGAAGTGGCGCTATTTTTAGCGCCACTTTACCGTAGTTCTAGCGGCACTATTCGGCTGATAGCGGGACGGTTTTACCCCTGCTAGCAGCTGAAAAGGGTTTAAATCCGCCCGCAAATAGCCGCCGCAGCAGCGTTTTGCCGGCGGTATAGCAGCGCTGCCCCATTGATTTCAATGGGGAGGAGTGCTGAGTTTACCGCTTCTTCACCGCTCCAAAGAAGCTGCTGTCAGGACTTTTTCTGACGCCCTGCCAGCACACCGTTGGAGTGAATGGAGCCGCTTCATTCAAGCAATATGCAGGCGCTTTTTTTTTTTTTTTTTGCGCTATAGCGCCTGAAAAACGCCACTAGGGTGAAAGGGGTCTAATGCATGCATGAAATTGTGAACACCGTTACCATTACTTTTTTTTTATTTTTTATCATGTATGTTCTTTCACTAAAACAGAAATTGACTGTAAGGACAAACCGCCTCTAGGGGGAGACGAGCCCTACCTAACATATTTAATGAACAGTTAAAGAGGAAGTAAACCCTGATGGGTTTACTTCCTCTTTGTTTCCCTGCAAAGGTAAAGCATAATGGGCTACTATGCATGTTTACCTTCATTTGCGGTGCGCCTGCACCGTAGACAGCGGTGCATGTTTTTTGTAAAATATCTCCTTAACTGTGTAGGTTAAGAAGCTATTTCTTGGACCCACAGGTAAGCCTTAATCTAGGCTTACCTGTAGGTCAAAGTGGTCTGTAAGGGTTTACAACCACTTTAAAGTGGTATTGAACCCAAAACAAAAAATTTTATTTATTGCAGCAACCATGTGTAGGGATTGGTAAGCTACATTTGTTTTTCTTTTTTTTTTTATGCTTTTTTTTTTTTTTTTTTTTTTTTTTTTACACATCCTTTTCACTTGGTGGATCTGGCCAGTAAGGGGCACCTTTTTGGAAAGCAGCATGTGAAGTCTTTAGATGCCAACAAACTAACACTTTTTATAATAGGTTACAGCACACATTTTTTTTTCTTTCTTTTGGGATAAAGGTTTTACATAAACAAGCTTGTTCTTCTGACTTACTGGTCAGATCATCAGATGAAAATAAAGGAAAAGACTTGTACTTAAAAAAGAAAACTAATGCAGCTATCGCATCTAAAAATTGGTAAGCTAAAATATAATATTTGCTTTTGGCTTTAATGGTATACAATGCAGTAAACTGAAGACCATATGGCATGTAAATATACAGTGGGTATAGAAATGAATCCCCCCCCCCCCCCCATTTAAAAAAATCAAATTTCTCCTATAACCTTCCAGGACGGCATACATGAGAGATGAGGGCTCCTCCCTACAGGAAACACAATCGCATGACAGATTTGTTATAAGCCCCACCCTCTCCCTTGATCCCCAGTATTGATTGTGTTTCTCCCGAACACAGCAGCATGTTTGTTTTTTTTCTAAACCGAATGACCGGGGAAGGGTTTAATGGTACCCCTGTTGAGACAGGTTTTTAGGGAAGCCGGGGAGGGCTGAACTAACCTGTAAGGCTTGTCCTTCCTCACAGGTCGCCCCAATGCTAGCATAGTGCTCTGGCCGCGGGGAGGCAAGCCATCGCTAAGGCTATTTTCAAATCCACCACCCAGCCGCTCTCCACTGTTCCACAGGAAGTTCTGCCCTCCAAGCCTCGCTCTGAGAACGATCGCGTCGGAAGTGGGCGGTGCCAAAGTCACAGCGCAACCCGGAAGTCAGATACACCGGGTGAAGCGTGCAGAGCGGCGGGGAGAGCGGCATGGTGAGCAGCTATCGGCTGCAGCAGGGGCGGTGTGAGACGGTCGCCAAGCTATACCTTCCCCACCAGACGGTATTAGCAGCAAAGACCTTGCTAAATCCTCTTCATGAAACAAGAAGAGGGAACAGCGTCTACTGCGGGCAGATCCAGGTCGGGGCCCGGTGAGTACAAATCCCCCTTGGAAAGAGAGCAGACTAAGGGATCAGTACGGGATCAGGACAGGCTGACCTCCTAAACTTGACCCTTCCTCTCTCTCCGGTACAAGCCCGCAGTTTTGGGGGTAGACATATAATGTGATAAATTTATGTCTCCTGTGTTAGAGTCCCCCAGCGGAGTCCAGGAGGCCCCAGATAAACGCCTTCCTGCCGCTTTAGGGCATAGCTCCTCAAAAAACTGTAAAGATAAACTCCCAAAGTCTCACCCACATTCTGCTATAAACAAATTAGCAGGTAAAGAAACCTCGGCATTGATGAAAGTTTTCTCTCATCCATACAGACAGAAATGTGGGCAACCTATAAAGCCCTCTGTGTTGCCGCCAGGCCAATTGCCCAGGGCCTTGAGACGGAGGAGCTTACCCCTAAAGGAGGCACACCTTCCCAGGCAAGCCTCTCTGGAAGGAGGCCTAGTGCCCCTATCCTACCCTCGCAGTCACCCCTGCTTACCTAGATATGATAGCCATAGATCCGAACAAAAAATGTTTGGTCCTGGCTCTTTCCTCTCCCCTTTTGAAAAAGGGGGGGTCCCAGGAGAGGTATGTATGTGTGTGTGTGCGCGTGTGCGTGTCACCCAACCTATCTGGGGTCCTGAGGTTGGAAAAGCGAGCCCTTTGGCTGGGGCAATACATACTCCCCTTTTTACCTTGGGCGCTTAACAGCTGAGTCCCTAATAATAGCCAAGGGGTTTGAGGGGGTTAAGATAGGACTCCCTCCCTCAATCCAGAGTGCTATTACCCTTTCCCTTGTGTCTGGGAACAAATAGCCCAAAAAAACTTCAGCTAGACTAATAGACACAGCTTCCTTGTAAATCAGATGCTGTGATCATTGCAAAACTAGCTTACCAGCCGACCACTATAAACCCTAAATAACACGTCAATATGGGTGAATTTAGTAAAGAGGGGTGCTCTGTTAGACACCGTCTCTTATAGGCTGTTCCTACCACCAAACAGGGAATTTTGTGAGGTGTTTTACAGGAACCTGAGAATCCCAGAAATAAAATAGGTTTCCCCTGGTAAGCAAATTGCACACCAGGTAATCCAAATCTAGGCCAGCTGCTATGAGTTTAGCAGGTGGCTTCATAATGGTGCATTGAGAGGGGGAAGGGTACCTGTGTGAACATCTCAAGTTCCAACCTATTACCTCCCCCTTACACTGCTGCAATCAGTGTGCAAGAGTTAATCAAACCCCCCCTGTGGTTTAGGCTACAACTCGCCTATGAGCGGTACTAGAAACCTAAAATACTAAGCCGCAACCATTAATGGATGGCTTCCTGGGACAAAATTCTGCAAAAGCTACAAAACTAGCCTGTATCTAGTGGAAGTCCTACAGGTGTCTGATTACCTCCAGGCCAAGATTGTAATCATCCCTCTGTGACTGATCTCTGCGGGTCAAGACCTTAGATGCTTGAACTCACTTCCACCTGGTGGATCAGCTACTCCTACTCACTTTTGCAGTAGTAGGGTAACAAATACCACTACCGTGGTATAGTCTCACACCTCAGACCTCCACTATTTGGAGCTATCATGCTCCGTTACCGGTGAGGGATTAATATCGGAAATTAAGGCTATGCCTAGGATAAATTGTCTGTCGGACCGCATATGAGAAATACACACCATGGGGAGTTGGTTTGGTGTCTTTTCTGTGGTTTAACTAGCTCATGGCTTAATAGTAATGCATAAGACTGATCATGTGACTGTACTCTGTGGCATATCAGAAACGCATAACATGGAATGAGTTGTGACATAACTGTATGTTATTTCCAATTAGACAGGTACAACAAAAAAAGTGTCAGCAGCTTTTTTTGATTATATGGCTGTACAAGTTGCTATTCAGAAACGCACAGCATGGAGTTGTTGCTAGTGACATTTCTGTTATGGGACTATGCAGTCAAAAGTGCAATTGAATTTCTGCTAGTGACAGGTCGATTATACGACTGTACTAATTGCTATTCAGAAACGCATAGCATTTTATTGCTAGTGACATTTCTGTTATGGGACTGTGCAGTACTGTTAAACAGAGGTGCACAGCGTTGAGTCCTAGCTAGTGACAGTTTTTGTTGGTTATACGACTGTACAAGTTGATATTCAGAAGCGCACAACACTGAGGTTTTACTAGTGCTAGTACTGTTGGGTATACGACTGCACAACTTACTATTCAGTAACACACAGCATTGATTTTGTTGCTAGTGACATTGCTGTTACGGGACTGTGCAGCACTATTGATCAAAAGTGTACAGCTGGAGTTCTTAGTTAGTGACGGTTCGGTTGAGTACACGACCGTACAAAGTTGCTACTCAGAAACGCACAGCATTGAGTTTGTTACTAGTAACATTGCTGTTAGGAGACTGTGCAGTATTGTTAATCAGAAGTGCACAGCATTGAGTTTTCTTGCTAGTGACAGTTCTGTTGGTTACACGACTGTACAAGCTAATATTCAGAAACGCACAACATTGGGTTTTTGCTAGTGATATTTCTGCTGGTTATGCGACTGTACAAGTCGCTGTTTAAAAACTCACAGCGTTGAGTTCGTTGCTAGTGACATCTGTTATAGGACTGAGCAGTGTCACTTATCAGAAGTGCGCAACATTGAACCATTGGTAACATCTCTATTGATTCTTTGACTATAACCTGTTAATCAGTGTGTCAGTGTCACTCTGGTTATGACTGTACGTGGTCCAGCACCAACAATACACGACTGTAGGTCACAGGTTTCTTGTCGGTTATCATACGGGGCTGGCTAATGCGACTGCATTGTCTTGATCACTAGAAATGAACTCCAGGTGTGAGTGTAATTTCTGTGGGTTATATGGCCATATGAGTTCAGTATCAGTAGTTCACAACACCATACTGATTCTTGGCCTTCTGTCCGGTATATATTACCTTACGGAACATCAGAAAACACAACAGTGAAAGGTGTCAGTGTCTTCCGTTTTTTCATTTTGGTTACTCAGAAAAGCACTACTTTTTGCATTTGTTAGTATCTTTTCTGTTAGATATATGACCTTACCTTGTTAAACATAAGCACACATTTTTAAGGTGTACATCAGAAAATGCAACAGGGAAGGCTGGGTGTGTCTCCCTGTTTCTGTGTTCCATATAAAGCCTGAGTGGACTACCCCTCAGAAATACAAAGTTTATGGCATGTATATCTGTGATGTTAATTATATAATTGTCACTTTTTTATTCCAGACTTTATTTTCCATGCTCATGGAAGGAACAGAGGTTCTGACTGCCTGGTTAGTGAGCGCCAGATCCTAAAGAGCAAGGACTGCTCAGAGAGAATATTAAATACCCTCTTGCTGGAAAGAAAACTAGTGACTTAAAAGATTTATTCCAAAGTGTGGAAGATCTTTTGTTCCTGGGGTAAAAGAAAGGCAGATAACCTCCGCCACTGGTCCAGTTGTCCTGGAGTTTCTCCAGGACGGAGTAGACTTGGGCCTAGGGATCAGCACCCTTCGGGTTCAGATAGCGCCCCTCTTGGTCTACCTCGATATAAGGTTGGCAAAAGAAAATCCTCATCCAACCCTTTTCTGTTGGCCAGGAAAAGGATGTTTTCTGTCGTTTAAAAGTAGTTTCCATCCATGGGATCTAACAAGGGTATTAGAGGTGTTATCTACACACCATTTTGAACCTCCATAGGAGGTTCCCTTTAAGTTGTCTAACCTTAAAATGATGATAATTTAGGTTAGCAGTTGCTATGGCCAGAAGGAACCCTTCCCATTTGGTACAGCCAGCTAGGGTCACCCCTAGGGCATATCCCTTATATTTACCAGAGGTAGCATCCTCATTTCATAGGACGTAAGCCATGATGTTGCCGTCCTTCTATGATAAACCAAAAAAATTAGAAAATAAATATTCATGGTCTAGATATAAGAAGAATGCCTCCTTACCTATCTAGAAAGACAAAGAGTTTTAGGAGGTCCAGTCACCTGCTAGTTTTATACGCTGGGTCTAGAAAAGGGCTACAGGCTTCTAAGGCCTTAGTATCTAGATGGATCAGAGAAGCTATCTCTGTGGCGTACAAAGTTCTGGAGTTCCAGCACCAGCAAAAGCTAAAGCTCATTCAACCAGGTCACTAGCAATGTCCTTTGCTAAAAAAGGCAGGGGCCTCCTGGGAACAAATCTGCAGAGCAGCCACTTGTTCCAGTCAGGATACGTTCCTAAAGCACTACCGTGTGGAAGTGTTACCACAACCAGATTGGGCTTTCGGTTGGAAGGCCCTACAAGCGGTGGTCCCACCCTGAAGGTAGGCCTGGGGGTTGCTTTATTATCCTCTCATGTATGCTGTCCTGGAAGGTTATAGGAGAAAACCTACGTTGGACTTACCGGTAACGGTATTTCTACGAACCTTCCAGGACGGCAGGCCTACTTCCCACCCTTTGTGGAGGGGAAGACTAGCTAGCTAAACGCTAGGTGGCAAGTACCTACATAGAGCAATGCTCAGGATTACTTTATTACATACTGGGGATCAAGGGAGAGGGTGGGGCTTATAACAAATCGGTCATGTGATTGTGTTTCCTGTAGGGAGGAGCCCTCATCTCTCATGTATGCCGTCCTGGAAGGTTACCGGTAAGTCTAACGTAGGTTTTTGTTGCTTTACAATAAAGACATGCAGTTTTTTGGTTTTATCCTGCTGCATTTACTCAGTTCAACTTAACACATCCAAGTGAAAAATATAACAGAATGGCTGTCTGTGAGGAGGAATATGGAGATCTTGTGTTTCTGCTAAGCAGAAAAACTGATCTGTTTTCCTCCAGTCACAGCCACAGTTATAAAGAACTCCCTAGGAGCACACTTAAGCCATTGATTGCCCCTGATGTTAACCCCTTCTCTGCCAGTGTCA
Organism: Lithobates sylvaticus; assembly: GCA_028564925.1. Lineage (NCBI taxonomy): Eukaryota > Metazoa > Chordata > Amphibia > Anura > Ranidae > Lithobates > Lithobates sylvaticus. The sequence continues at coordinate 94,227,433 of CM053032.1, read as the reverse complement.
TTTATACAGTGACAGTGCATTATTATTTTTTTAGCACTGACCACTGTATTGGTGTCACTGGTCCCCAAAAAGTTTCACTTGGTGTCCGATTTTGTCTGCAGCAATGTCACAGTCCCGCTAAAAATCGCTGATCGCCGCCATTACTAGTAAAAAACAATAACAAAAAAAACAAAAGGACCATAAATCTATCCTGTAGTTTGTGGACGCTATAACTTATGCACAAACCAATCAATATATACAGTAAGACCTTGGTTTGAGAGTAACTTGGTTCAAGAGTGTTTTGCAAGACGAGCAACATTTTTAAATACATTTTTGACTTGATAAACAAGCAAGGTCTTGATATACAAGTAGTGTCAAGTCACAACTGAGTATGAGAGAAGAGAGGCGCCTCTAAGTGTAGCAATATGGTTACATTTTAATGAATGTACAACATTTAGCAACTAGCATGGTTGATGATTTAAAACAGGCACGTCTAAGTATGCATCCGGGGTAAAGCTGTCCACATAGACTGTCCTCCGCACCACCATCAACGTCATCCCTTCTACGCTGTGCTCTACGAGCGCTTCAAGCCTCGCTTTCAGATCGCTCTACTGCAGGGGAGTCTTCCCAGTCACGATTGCAGACTGACAACGGTAGGAGCCTGCGGATGGTCTGTGGACAGCTTTACACGGAATGCCTGCATACTTAGATTTTCCTGTTTTAATCATCAACCATGTGAGCTGCTAAATGTTGTACCTTCATTAAATTTAACCATATTGCTACACTTGGATGCGCCTCTGTTCTTCTTTTATACACTGTAGCTCCTGCTGGATTTCTTCTAATCCCTTTGTGGAGGTTGCTATTTGTGAATGGACATTTTATGGTTACGGAATCACATTGCTATAATTTTTTTTCATATGGACTATAAACTGAAAGACCTGTGAATAAATGATTGTGGAACAAATCATCTGAGTTTCCTTTTTGTTTTAAATGGGGAAATTCGCTTTGATATACAAGTGCTTTGGATTACAAGCATGTTTCCGGAACAAATTATGCTCACAATACAAGGTTTTACTGTGTGTTTGTGTGTATGTATATATATATATATATATATATATATATATATATATATATATATATATATATATATATTAATATAAATTTTAGTTCAAGTTGTTAATTAAGGCTTTTTAGTTTGTTGAGATATCTTTACTAACTTTGCACATCTAGATTTTGCAATATTTGCCGAACTGCCCAAGTTCAGGTACATTTTAATGTTGAATGTTTGTGGACTGCAGTCTTCAATTCATGCCACAGATTTTCAATGGGGTTTGAGTCTGGGCTCTGACTAGGCCATGCAAGGACATTCACCTTTTTTTCTCCTTTAGCCACTGGGTAGTCATTTTTGCTGTATGTTTTGGGTCATTGACATCTTTCTGGCAGGGGGTACATAATTTGATGGCATTTTGCCCCATTTTTGTTTCCTTCTATCCTGATGTAGCGCCACCCCTGTATGGGGGCTGGAGGAAGACTGTCCCCAAAGGTTGTCCTGACCTTGCAAGCCTTCTGACACCCTGGGTTCTGACATTATTCAAAAAGAGTACGAATGCTCAAGACACCAAAGAAATATCAGGAATTGCAAATGGATATTTTACTGGATATTATCCACTTGCCCACTGGGCACTTAAAGTGGAAGTAAACCCATCAATTTGATAGTTCCAAAAAAGGTTAACATTCCCAGCATGCTGGAATTGCTAGCGGTCACATCTGCTTGTGCTCTCAACCAAACTGTCAAACCATCCAATGGCTGGTATCGTAACGGATCACATGTGCAGCATCATGGCAGTTACAGATTAAACGGAGGCCAAGATGGCAGCTTCCTTGGCTAAAAATGATCGGAGGGTTTACTTCCACTTTAAACCCCCTTCCTAACCAGACCAATTTTCAGCGTTCAGTGCTCTTACAAATTGAATGACAATTACTTAGTCATGCAACACTGTACCCATATTTCATTTTTGTCCTTTTTTTTCACACAAATAGAGCTTTCTTTTGGTGGCATTTAACTACTTGCCGACCAGCTGCCACAGTTTCTGCAGCAGAATGGCACGGCTGGGCGTGACAATGTTATGTTACGTCGCTTCGCCCTGTGGTCACTAGGGGCGCACACTGCCGGAGGCGCCTGCTGCTCGCCCCCGAAACCAATGCGAGTGGCCGGCGGTCACGATCACCGCCAGGCTCCTGCGATCGCTGCTGACACATCGAGAACCAGGATCTGTGTGAGTAAACGCCGTTTCCGGTTCTCTGAGGGGAGAAGAGACTGATCGTCTGTTCATACAGAGTATGAACAGCGATCTGGCATCTCCCCCACACAGTCCAATCCCCCCTTCAGTTAGAACACAGACTTGGGAACACAGTTAACCCTTGATCGCCCCCTAGTGTTAACCCTTCTCTGCCAGTGACATTTTTATAGCACTGATCGCTGTATAAATGCCAATGGTCCCAAAAATGTGTCAAGTGTCTATGTCCGCCATAATGTCGCCAGTCGACTTCCAGGACAGCCCTTGAGAGATGGAGCGCCTCCTATCACCACAGGAAATGCGTTGCCATTCAGTTTAAAAGGTGGTCCCTCAGGCCCATGGTCAGTCATTTTGTGTTACCTTTGTCAGGGGAACATGTTGCTGAGGGACCAGAAAATGAGGACAACATATCTCTCAGGGGCTGCCTGAAGGTAGAGGAGACCGCACAGGGGGGCTGGGTCCTATCCGACAGTGCTCTGATGGTCCTTACCATTGCTTTTTGGCCTGAGTACTTTCCAGCAGACAGGAGCAGACCCGTTGCTCCCCTCCTTCCAGTGCTTGGTGAGGGCCAGTGGCAGGTTGGTGCAGGTTCCCCCAGGGTGCAAATGTGAAGCACATGTTGATCGGGTGAAATGGCAGGGTCATGCTGCCTGGCATGGCGGGGACATCCACTTCATCTCCTGGCTGTTTCAGATGATGCTGGGCCGGAGATGCCATACACGTCATTTCTGGCGGAACAGCATCATCACTGTGCGCCCAGACCTCCGGTTCCGGGTCTCCAGGGCACAAGGATGAGGGGAAGGCCAGGCTGAGTCTAGAAAACTCCAGACTAGCGATGCGATCCGGAACAGAGGGGGGACCATGGAGGAAGGCACCAGCCAAGCACAGGTAGGCTGTTGGGCAAGCCCCATGCTGTGATGTTTTACCCCATGGTGGTGGACCCCTCACTATCCCAGGGAGTTTGCAGCAGTGGACTGATGTGCAGCACGGATGTTGAAGGGGGGGTGCTCGGTAGCTAACACCCCCTACCCGTTTCTGTGTTGCGGGAAAAAGAGGCACCCAGGGAGGACAAGTCTGGCCGCAAGAAGTGCCCAAATTGTGGGAATAGAGCCTCGGGCAGGCAGTGCATTGCAAACCTGCTTAAGTCAAAAGCAGACTGCCCCCTGGCAAAGTTTCTCAGATCTTTTTAGGACGAGGTTGCCTCAACATTTTAAATCCTTTAGAGATAATATCAGATGTGAATGCTTCAGCCTCTACCAGTAGCACAGCTGCAATTCCCTCTTCTCCAGGCCCTACAACTTCTGGCTCGGGCACCGCAAAGTCAGGGAGCAGAGCCTGGCTTTAGTTAGGCCTGTATCTTCCGACTCTGATCAGGATGAAGATCATGCCATAGCTAACAGTATGACACGCTGGAAAGTAATGAAGAAGTTGTTTAATCAAGGCTCGCCAGTTCCTAAATGTTTTGCAGGAAAATTTCATGGGTCAGATGGTCGCCAACTAGAAACAAGGCGTTGATCTACTGATTAACAACAACACAGACCTGATCACAGATATGGAAATATGGGGCAATTTAGGAAACCGCGATCACAGGTCAATTGGCTTCAGTATAAATCGCACAAATAGGAAACGCAAGGGGAACACCAAGACACTGAACTTCAAAAGAGCCAACTTCCCTAAACTACGAACCTTGCTAGAAGATATAAATTGAGATAAAATCTTTATAAAAAAAGAACACGGAGGAGAGATGGGTTTGCTGTAAAAGCATATTAAATAAGGGCATTAGCCAGTGCATCCCATTGCGAAATAAATTTAAAAGAGCGAACAAAAGTCCTGGATGGCTTAACTCCTATGTAAAAATGCATATAAAACCAAAGGAGAAGGCCTTCAAAAAAAATGCAAGGCTGAGGGATCATCAGCATTCAGACTTTACAAAGAATGCAACAAGATATGCAAGGGTGCAATTAGGGTGGCTAAGATAGAAGACACATAGTGGAGGAGAGCAAAAAAAATCCCAAGAAATGTTTTAACCACTTGGCGTCCGTGCTGAATTTTCAGGATGCCGTGATATGACATCCTCCCCTTTGCGCAAACGCAGTGATCACCGAGTCACTGAGACTCGGGTGATCACAGATCCGAGTAAGGGGCTGATCCCAGCCCCTTACGATGTGATCAGCTGTCAGCCAATGACAGCTGATCACGTGATTTAAACAAAAGCTCGGTGGTCTTTTTTTTTTTTTTTTCTCTCACGCTGACAGCGTGAGGAGAAAAAATGCTGATCACAGGCTTATGTGCAAGGGACATTGGTCCCGAAGAGGAAGGAGGCACATCTGCCTAATCTGTGCCCGCAATTACCGCCTGCCAGTGCCACCTATCAATGTCCACCAGTGGTGCCAATCGGTGCCACCTCTCAGTGCCGCCTTATCGGTGCCACCTCTCAGTGCCGCCTTATCGGTGCCACCTCTCAGTGCCGCCTTATCGGTGCCACCTCTCAGTGCCGCCTCATCAGCGTACATCAATGAAGAAGAAAAATTTACCTGTTTGCAAAATTTTATAACAAAATATAAAAAAATTATTATTTTTTTTTAAAAGATTGGTATTTTTAAAAAAATGTTTAACAAAAAATAAAAACCACAGAGGTGATCAAATGCCACCAAAAGAAAGCTCTATTTGTGGGAAAAAAATTTATAAAAATGTAATTTGGGTACAGTGTTGTACGACTGCGCAATTGTCATTCAAAGTACATCAGCGCTGAAAGATGAAAATTGGTCTGGACACAGGAGGGGGGTTTAAGTGCCCAGTAAGTAAGTGGTTAAGTATATAAACAGTAAAAAAGGGAGGACAGACTATATTGGCCCCATAAAGAATGAGGAAGGACATCTTGTTACAGAGAATGGGGAGATGGCGAAGGTATTAAATTGATTCTTCTCCTCAGTCTTTTACAAGGGAATCGGGGGGGGGGGGGGGGGGGGGGGGGGGGGGGGGGTTTCAGTAGCCAAAACTGCAGTGTTGGTTCACATGATGCATCACAGGAAGCACCCTCATGGCTAACAGAGGACAGAAGGACAGAATTACAAATAGACTTGCAAACTTAACATTAATAAATCACCGGGACCAGATGGCTTGCACCCTAGGGTACTTGGGGAACTCGGTCAAGTAATTGCCAGACCATTGTTCCTAATTTTTACCGACAGTCTACTGACTGGAATGGTACCAGCGGAGTGGAGAAAAGCCAATGTAGCACCAATATTTAAAAAAGGGCCAAAATACATCCCTGGGAATTACAGGCAAGTCAGCCTAACATTAATAGTATGCAAGCTCTTGGCGGGGATAAGGGACTATATATAGGATTTTGGTAAGGAAAACTATCATTAGCAGTAAACGGCATGGATTCTTGAAAAATCGTTCTTGCCAAACCAATCTATTAACCTTCTATGAGGAGGTGAGCTGCCATCTAGATAAAGGAAAGCCCATAGACGTGGTGTATCTGGATTTTGCTAAAGCATTTGACACAGTTCCCCATAAATGTTTACTGTACAAAGGTCCATTGGCATGGACCATAGGGTGAGTAAATGGATTGAAACCTGGCTACAAGGGTGAGTTCAGAGGGTGTTGATAAATGGTGAATGGTCAGGGGTGAGAAGTGGGGTCCTCCCAGGGTTCTGTGCTGGGACCAATCATGTTTAATTTGTTCATAAACGACCTGGAGGAGGGGGTAAACCGTTCAATTTGTGGACGACACTAGGCTAAACAGGGCAATAACTTCTCTGCAGGATGTGGAAACCTTACAAGACGATCTCAACAAATTAATGGGGTGGGCAACTGCTTGGCAAATTAGTTTTTTAATGTAGAAATTTTTTAAACAATGCAGTCTACTCACTAGGGGTGGAAAGGGATCTGGGGGTCCTAGTGGATGGGCTCAGCAGTGGCATGCAATGCCAAGCTGCTGCTAGCAAAGCAAACAGAATATTGACATGCATTAACCACTTCAGCCCCGGACCAATTGGCAGCCAAAGGACCAGGCCCCTTTTTGCGATTCGATTGCGTCGCTTTAACGGACAATTGCGCGGTCATGCGACGTGGCTCCCAAACAAAATTGGCGTCCTTTTTTTCCCACAAATAGAGCTTTCTTTTGGTGGTATTTGACCACCCCTGCGGTTTTTATTTTTTGCGCTATAAACAAAAATAGAGCAACAATTTTGAAAACCATGCAATATTTTTTGCTTTTTGCTATAATAAATATCCCCAAAAAATATATAAAAAAACTTTTTTTTTTTCCTCAGTTTAGGCCGATACGTATTCTTCTACATATTTTTTGGTAAAAAAAAAATCGCAATTAGCGATTTATTGATTGGTTTGCGCAAAAGTTATAGCGTTTACAAAATAGGGGATAGTTTTATAGCATTTTTATTAATATATATTTTTTTTTTTTTACTAGTAATGGTGGCGATCAGCGATTTTTTTTATTGTGACTGCGGCATTATGGCGGACACATCGGACATTTTTGACACATTTTTTGGGACCATTGTCATTTATACAGCAATCAATGCGATTTAAATGCATTGATTCCTGTATAAATGACAGTTGTAGTGAAAGAGTTAACCGCTAGGGGGAGGGGAGGGGTTATGGGCTGTGACGTGTGTTGTGTTTTTTACATTAAGGGGGGGGGCTGACATCTGACGTCATTGATCGGCTTTCCCGATGACCGGGAACAGCCAATCAATGACAGAGTAGGAAGCGCTGGGAGAGGTTTGTTTACACAGACCTCTCCCTGTTCTTCAGCTCCGTGACCCGATTGCGGGACACCAGCGGCGATCGGGTCTGCTGGTCCCGCGGCTGTGGTCACGGACCTCCCGACCGGGTCGCGAGTGCGCCGCAGGCGGCGCGCACGCGACCCACGGGCAGGCATTTAAAGGATCACGTACAGGTATGTGATTTTGCCTGCCCGTGCCATTCTGCTGACGTATATATGCAGTGGGCGGTCGGGAAGCGGTTAAAAAGGGGATTAACTCCAGGGATAAAGCGCTAATTCTCCCGCTCTACAAGACTTTGGTCCGGCCTCACCTGGAGTATGCTGTCCAGTTCTGGGCACCAGTCCTCAGGAAGGATGTACTGGAAATGAAGCGAGTACAAAGAAGGGCAACAAAGCTAATAAAGGGTCTGGAGGATATTTGGTTATGATGAAAGGTTGCAAACTTATTCTCTCTGGCGAAGAGACGCTTGAGATGGGATATGATTCCAATTTACAAATCCATACGGGTGACCCCACAATAGGGATAAAAATTTGTTGCGGAAGGGAGTTTAATAAGCCACACGACCACTCATTAAAATTAGAAGAAAAGAGGTTTAACCCTAAACTGTGTAGAATTCCCTTCCACAGGCACTGGTTTCAGCGGGGGCATCAATAATTTAAAAAAATTAATAGATAAGCACCTGAACGACCGCACCATACAGGGATATACAATGTAATACTGACATATAATCACACACATAGGTTGGATTTGATCAACTTTTGTGTCTTTTTTGATCACCTACCATGTAACTATATTTAATTGTCCAGACATGATAAATTTTATGAAGCCCTGGGGAGAAAGGCGAAAGTTTTTACAGTGCATAACTTACTCTCTGACTTTATTCAAAAAGAATGGGTGGAGCCGGACAAAAAGGGAAAGGAAAAGAAGGTATTCTTATTAACCGCCCCAGTCAGAACCGCAGTGACGTCAGGCTTCCGGTGGGAGAAAGAATAAAGGGGTTTCTCCCACAGTGGGAGATGACAGCCTCAAACAAATTTTTTGTTAAGCATTATAAGGAGGGGTTATGCCCTTGAATTTCCCAAAGATCCGCCCTCCAAGTTTCTTGTTACAAAACTACCAAGAGACTCAGAGAAAGCCAGGGCCCTACCTTTACTGTTCGGGGAAATGGTAGATGTATTGATGCCAGTCCCAGTTCAGGAACACGGGGACGGTTTCTATTTGCACGTATTTGTGATAAAGAAGCCATCCAGAAAGTTCATGAACCTTTGGCCCCTTAACTTAGCCATCCGATACAAAAATATTTGCATGGAGTCGATTTATTCGATAAAAAAATCTTCTGCAGAAAAGTTTTCATGGCAACCTAGGCATCTTTTAGATCCAATCTACATATTCCAAGAGAGAAGAGGGAATGTCAAAAGGTTCTTCATCTGGCAATTCAAATTGAAGGCAAGATTTCACTTCCAGTGCAGAGCACTTCCCTTCAGACTGTCATCATTCTCCATAATTTTCACCAAAGCACTAGGCCCCCTTGAGACTCCAGTTCATCTCGATCGTGCCATATTTGGACGATCTACTCCTCATGGCCCATTCAGAGAAGGAGCTTCATCAGGATATGGATATAACACAACGTCTGGGGTGGATAATAAATCAAGAAAAAAAACAAACCCAGCGCAAACCATTCTCTTTTTGGGTTACAACATCTGTTTGCGACCAGGGAAAATGCAAAAGCTCCGAGTTTATTTTTCGCTATGCCCAGGAGATCAACCCATAGTGGTGGACGCTCTGCAGAACCCCTGGATCTTCAGCCTGGTTTACGCATTTCCTCTTCTCCACCTCATTCCGAGAGTTTTGGCAACCTTTCTAGTAGAAGAGAGACGATTAATCTTGGTAGCACCATTCTGGCCCAAGAGACCGTGGTTGTACAGCGCTTCTAAAGTTGGCAGACCAGCCCCCTCTGGGGCTACCCCTCAGACAATACCTTCTTTTGAAGGGACCTCTACTGCATCCACAAGGCGCCACACTAAAGCTATCAGCGCGGCTACTGAGGAAAAAATCCTGAGGAGTAAGGGACTATCCGAGGTTATACAAACTTTACTTCAGAGTCGAAAACCAGTCACCAGAGCCATCTATGGCAAAATATGGAAAAAATGTAATGCCTGGTTAGATAGTAGAGGGGAGGAAAGCAAGAGCACAACTAGCATAGCATCCTAGAGGTTCTTCATGAAGGGATAGATAGAGGGTTTTCGCTAGGTACAATCAAATTACAGGTCACTGCCTTAAGTGTGTACCTAGAAAATCGCTTGCAGGAAGAGCCGCTTATAGCTAGGTTCTGTAAAGCAGTCGTAAGATGCAGACTAGTCCAGGTTCACAAGACCCCAACCTGGGATCTATCGGTAGTCCTCAGGGCCTTTTTGGGGGTGCCATTCGAACCAATCTCGGAGGCTTCTTTTAAAGTTAGGTGCCCCCTAAAAAAAAAAAGTCAGCAGCTACAAATACTGCAGCTGCTGACTTTTAATAATCGGACACTTACCTGTCCCAGGGTCCAGCGATGCGGGGGAATGAAGCCCCCCCTCGTTCCCCGCTCCGCTGTGGGCACAGCCGAGCGGTGCCACGCACCGTAATACGCTGAACAGTCATCTGGGACACGTGACAGGTCCCAGATGACTGTGCGGCGCCGAGGGGAAGTGATGTCAGTGCCCGGGCACTGAAGGTGGCAGACTACGAGGGACCCCCTAGCAACAGCCATTTAGAGGTGATTTATGATTTTTAAGCAATTTTTTTAATTTATTTTTTTGGTGGAAACATCACTTTAAGACTGCTCTCGCTTAACAGTTCTCCTGGTTGCGATCACTTCAGCCCGTAGGGTGAGTGAAATGCCAGCTCTTTCCATCAGAGAGCCTTTCCTCCAGATCTTGGACGATGGTCATCCTAAGAACGGATCCTGGGTTCCTGCCAAAATTAGCATCTAAATTTTAGAAGTCAAAATGCCTAAAAAAGCGACAGAGAGGCAGTTCCACTTGCTGGATGTGAGAAGGTGTATTCTAGGGTATTTAGAAGCAACCAAAGCGTTTAGGAGAGCGGATTCACTTTTTGTCCTGTTCTCCAGTAATCATAAGGGTCTAAAGTCACTTTAGCTAGATGGATTAAGTTGGCTATTACAGAAAGGTATAGAATACTACATAACCTCCTGGGGGTATTAAGGCACACTCCACGAGCGCTCTCTGCGTTCTGGACGGAAAAGGCTGGTGCTACCCCGGAGCAGATCTGCAAAGCAGTCACATGGTTATGCTTTACTACCTTTTACAAGGCACTACTGACTAGACCTACTGTCTAGTCAGGACCAGGGAGGCAGGTCCTCAAAGCTGTCCCAACATCCCACCCACCAAAATCTTCTTTTCTGTTAAATAATTTTATTTTTTTATTTTAGTCGCCAAAGGTAGAAACTTATACATACAAAAAACGTATTGCGGCTGTACAATACATGTATACAATCTCAGTGACTAGTGGCATACATGGGACAATCAAATATTTTAGTATAAAATCGTGCATGGATCACATTACAATTATGTTTACATCAGTTGATCAAAGACTTTGTTGCTCATATTGGTTCGTAGTAATATTGTTTACTCAATCGTACTTTTAGCGTGTGATTTGTACTGGGATACTATCAGTTATCATATGACTCTAATTGTAGGGCGGGGGAGGAGTGAAAGGGAAGGGGAGGGGAAAATTTGCCATAAGCACAATCTGGCTGTACAGGTCCTTATTGCTTAGTCCATGCCACCCAGATCTTCCCAAACTTTTTAGGACATGTACGGTTGATATATGTGAGTTTATAGAGTGGCAATGTGGACTTCACCAGGGCTTTCCACTGAGAGACCATGGGAGGTTCAGGCTGCTTCCACTTAATTAGGATAGTCTTTCTAGAGTAGAACGAGGCATAGAACACAAACGCTCTCATGTGTGTTAAGTGTGACATTGTTGCATACTCCCAGAAGCAGAACAACTGGATTCATTCCTATTTGCAGACGGCCCACTGAGTTGATAACGTCTACCACTTCTGACCAATTGTTGTGTAACAGGGCAAGACCAGACAACATGTATAAAGGTACCCAGCTCATTATTGCATTTGGGGCATCTATCCGTTTGGGTCGGGTAAATTCTAGAAAGTCTCTGCGGCGTGTAGACTTTTTCTTCTTCTTCTTCTTCTTCTTTCTTCTTCTTCTTCTTCTTCTTCTTCTTCTTCTTCTTCTTCTTTCTTCTTCTTCTTCTTCTTCTTCTTCTTCTTCTTCTTCTTCTTCTTCTTCTTCTTCTTCTTCTTCTTCTTCTTCTTCTTCTTCTTCTTCTTCTTCTTCTTCTTCTTCTTCTTCTTCTTCTTCTTCTTCTTCTTCTTCTTCTTCTTCTTCTTCTCGACTTATATAGGAATAAGGGGTGGGGTCACCAGGTGATGTCACATGGTGACCCCCCCTTATGTCACATTCCCATAGACTCCGCATCATCCAGAGGTTGTCTTTGGGAAAGAGACGTATATGAGTGCTGCCAGCATTGCTGCAGAGGTTGAACGGGAGGGGGGGGGGGGGGGGGGGTCAGCCTGTGGGTGACGCCGCACACTGCATCAAATTGGTCTGCATGGCTGTTGTCCCAGAAGGAAGCCTCTTCTAAAGATGATGCACAAGAAAGCCTGCAAACAGTTTGCTGAAGACAAGCAGACTAAGGACATGGATTACTGGGGCTGCATGAGTAGCTCCCCTGTGTCGGCAGCATAGTTCATCGAGGGAAACATGAATGCCAACATGTACTGTGGCATACTGAAGCCGAGCATGATCCCCCCCTCATGGCAGTATTCCAACATAACGACCCCAAACACACCTCCAAGATGACCACTGCCTTGCTAAAGAAGCTGAGAGGTAAAGGTGATGGACTGGCCAGGCATGTCTCCAAACCTAAACCCTATGAGCATCTGTGGGCAGGGTCTCTAACATCCACCAAATCCGTGATGTCGTCATGGAGGAGTGGAAGAGGACTCCAATGGCAACCTATGAAGCTCTGGGGAACGCCATGCCCAAGAGGGTTAAGGCAGTGCTGGAAAATAATGGTGGCCACACAATATTGACACTTTTTTGGCCCAATTTGGAAATTTTCACTTAGTGGTGTACTCACTTTTGTTGCCAGCGGTTTAGATATTAATGGCTGTGTGTTGAGGTATTTTTAGGGGACGGCAAGTTTATACTATAATCCAAGCTGTGCACTCACTACTTTACATTGTAGCAAAGTGTCATGTCTTCAGTGTTGTCACATGAAAAGATATAATAAAATATTTACAAAAATGTTAGGGTTGTCCTCCACTTTTGTGAGCTATATATATATATATATATATATATATATATATATATATATATATATATATATATATATATATATATATTTATTACACACACACCCTGACAAAAGTCTTGTCGCCTGTGTACAAATTGACCTGAAGTGCCGCTAAAATATATTTCTAATCAAGATTTTGTTACAAGAAATGGGTCATTTTAATCCCAACAGCTTTTGTAATAATGTTTCAGTGCAAAACGAAACCGACAAAAAGTATTCTAATATTCACAGCTTGGTAAAGCCCATTGAGTCAATTTTTGCCAAGACATAAGTGTTGTCGCCTTGTTATGAGCTTCATCTGTGACTAATAATGGATCAATTAGGTCTCAGGTGTGTATAAAAAGAACACCAGTACACTAGACCTTCTCAACTGCAACTAGACCTCTGCAAACGTGCCTAAGATTCACCTGGAGACTAAAGTGTTGATTATCAAGAGGCTGAAGACCAGATCCACTGTTGATGTGGCAGACACCTTCAATGTGTCTCAGCGTCAAGTTCAGAGGATAAAAAAAAGATTTGAAGAGACTGGAGACGTTTTGGACAAGGCCAGGTCAGGCCGACCCCCGCAAGACAACTGCTCGAGAGGGCCGTTTGTTGGCTGAAAAATCCAAGGGCAGCCCATTTTCCACTGCAGCAGAGCTCCACGAGACCTGGTCACCTGAAGTCCCTGTGTCAACCAGAACAGTTTGTCGGATTCTGTCTCGAAATGGCCTCCATGGTCGAATCGGTGCCCATAAGTCAGCACTAAACAAAAGACAATTGAAAAACCGTGTGGCATTTGCGAAGGCCCACAGCCTGCTAAAAGGATGGGCTCTGGAAAAGTGGCAGAAGGTGAATTTTTCAGATGAATCTTCAGTTGAATTACACCACAGTCGCCGCAAATATTGCAGAAGACTTACTGGAACCCGCATGGACCCGAGATTTACCCAGGAAACAGTGAAGTTTGGTGGAGGCAAAATCATGGTCTGGGGTTACATCCAGTATGGGGGTGTGCGAGGGATCTGCAGGGTGGAAGGCAACATCAATAGTCTAAATTACCAAGGAATCTTAGCTACCTCTTATATTCCCAACCATAAAAAAGGCCAAATTTTGCAGCAGGATGGTGCTCCGTCACATATTTCCATCTCCACATCAAAGTTCCTTAAGGCAAAGAAGATCAAGATGCTCCAGGATTTGCCAGCCCAGTCACCAGACATGAACATCATTGAGCATATGTGGTGTAGGATGAAAGATAAAGCATGGAAGACGAAACCAAAGAATATTGATGAACTCTGGGAGGCATTCAAGTTTTCCCCAGCCTGGGGGGAGGCTGGGGAAAACATTTTGGACCGGCACTTTCTTGCATGGAAGAGATCACTACCACTACACAAAGAGTGCACTCTGAGTAGGAGGAACCACTACACAGGAGTTGTCGATTGCATTGTGTATGGGAGTCTGATTGCTAGTGGCAATCCTGATTGCATTGGACACTTTATTTTTAGCTTAGTAATCTAGAGCACATTGGATGTTTATTAACACAGTCACTATTTGGACTTCCACAATTTTATATGGTTGTGTTTGTTTTTTTCACATGCTTGTTTGCACGTTTTTTTCGCTATTTTTGCATCTTTTTGCACTAATTGGAATAATTCTTTTTTGCACCTTTTTAATATTTCTTTGCATTAATTGCATTTTTTGCACTAATTGCATTTTGCACATTTCTTAGTACTCAGTTATTTGCGTACTGTTCACAAAAAATTATTTTTTATTGATTCACGCACTTTGCTGGGTGTTTTTACCACGTCTATTCATTTACACACTCCATTTATCGTTACATGTTTATTTCATTTATTCATTTCATGAATTTATTTGTGTGTTATTTCCTCACTTTGGATTGATTTATTTGAATTTTCTCATACGTATTGATATAGCACGGTCCAATACGTTGCTGTTATACATACTGGAATACTGACATTAATAAGTAGACGCTTCTGTGGAACCATTCTTTGGAGTCTCCTTCCCCCTTAGGATTGGTTCTTTGGCCTGGATGAAAGCGCCACATTTTTCCATAGAATCTTTATGAATATTTTTTATCAGGATCTTTTTACTTTTAACATATAATTAATTGTTCTAAGTGCTCAATTTTTATATATATTTTTTATATATATAGTTTTTATATACATGCCATTATCTTTACCATTATCTATTTATCCTACATAATTACATTTTACTGCATTTTAACTGTAATGTTATTATTGTTCATTTATCTTGCAAGCGCCACATTTCTTATTTTTTCATTTACTATTAGTGTGGGAACACTTTAATGGTGGCTGCGGCTATTATTTTTATCTAGACCTTTTATATTGATCCCCCCTTGGTGGTTTGCGCATTTGGTCTCCCCCCCCTGCACGCATATATAATATAACATTTTACCCAAAATTCATATAGACAGCAAATTATCCACCCCCCCCCCCCAGACAGACCTTTGTTGCACAGACATTATGGTGGCTACATGGAGAAACTGCTAGTTACTTCTGTAACATTTTCAATGAACACCACAGGATTTTTCCCTTCTGCCCTCTGGTATGCCCACCGCACGGACATTTATTGCGTCTCTGCCTGTTCTCCATGTCCTCTAAACGGGCTTAGTGATCGATTGCTTATGGCAAGCTTCTCTCTGCAGTGGTATATCATCATCCTCCACATTGCTCACTCTGTCATCCAGGGCTGTAGTGCGGTCACGCAGTTTCTGCATATCCTGTCTAACTAGATTCAGCTCCAGTTTCACCCCTTTAATCCCAGTAGTTAGAGTAGTAATAGACATATATTGCATGATTTAACTGCTGCAAAAATATCCCTAAGGGTCGGTTCAGGGGCAGGGAGCTCTTGGTCTGCCAGAGCCCTGGCATTATCAGGGGCTAGTGTACTCACTGCGTCCCATGAGGAGGTATGTGCTGGGTCCTCAGGCCATGCATTCTCTTGTGCCTCTGGGGCAGCCAGGTGGAATCCAGGAGAAGGGAGGGTGTTTTAGAAAGGCTACCCTTTCCCAGAGCACCTCCAAACATCTTCATGGTCGCCTCTTTGGCTGAGCGCTGGGACCGGGCGCCATCTTGTCCGCCATGCTCTGTTGCTGGCAGACTCTTCATCCTTTGCAGGATATGTCCGCTACCGGATCGTGGAGAATGTGGTACCGCTGGATCGGGGGTGGTGTGGGGATACCTCCGGTGCAAGTTAGTAGCAGTTTGGTTGTGACAGGATGGCTAAGTCAGGATCCACGGATTTACGGTGGAGCTCTCACACCACGTTGCCTACTCCAGCTGCAATCCACACCCCCTCCCCCACTTCAGTAAAGTTTGTATAATTAATTAAACGTTTCTTTGATAGATGGAAATAGCTGATCAACATACATTGCCAAACCAGATAAAATGTGTGGCTATGTTTTTATTTTTAACAATTGGGTTCAATAACATTTTAGGCTTTTTCTTACTCCCATCTAGAAGTCCTGTTACATATTGTCATCAGTTCTCTGCATTTGTATACCACAGTCCATTCACTATGATTTAGTAAGGTTGGGCTTGTCTCCCCTAGTAGTGATTTGCCATTACTGTCACCTTTTTTAAATTTTATTGCCACAAGAATGCAGATGATGCTGGCTATCCTTGCCACCATCTGGCGGAACTGGCATTCTGCAGAGAATCCAGGATGGGCTTTCTTATCCCCCCCCCCCCCCCCCCACAACCTTTCCATTGGCCACAGAGGGCTGTCATGTATTTTTTCATAGGCCATGTGTAATGTAAGTGCTCCACTCCTTCATTGCTTGTGAGATCATTTTACTTGCTATTGAATCGTATATTTATTTTTTAATGCATGAAAGTTATCTTGCTTCTGTTCTTTCTTTCTTCCTTCTTCTTCCTTCCTCCCTCCCTCCCTCCCTGTATCGCCTAATATTTTAAAGATCAAGAGTACAGTTCTATTTAAACATTTTTTTCTGTTATTCTTACAGCAAGAACTAGAGAAATTTGGCTTGCTCACCAATGGAATATCTGTGTCTGCAGACAGGAAGGTAATGTTACTTTTTTTTATGGTTACTTTTCTCTAGCTTTTTTTTTTCTTTTGTATTTAGAACTAAAATTAAAAAAAAAAAAATCTGTCTTGCTTTTTTGCACAAGCTAGCTTTCATTTCTAGTCCTTTTATTGTTTGCCCCTATTTTACTCCCTCACGTTTTCATCCGATCTTCCCTTCGAGAACAGGGGGGCTCTGACAAGTCCGTCCCTGCACAGTGAGCAGAGACGAACCTGTCATCCGCCTGCTCAGCGGGGATCAACGGAGCGATCCCCCGCTGAGCTAGTGGAGTCCGCTGATCGGATCCGCCCTGTGTGAAAGGGGCCTAAGAGTAAAAGTTGATCTTTATGTCAACCTGCTATGGATGAAGCCTTAAAGCATATCTAAACCCAAGAACAAAATGTATATTCCAGCTTTCCAGTCTTTAAATGTGGATTCACACCAGGGAGCTGCGCTGAATCTAGACAACTGATGTGTGTTAGGGACATAGTCATAGAACTTTATGAAATTTTGTAAGTGACATTTTAATACAGTTCTCTCAATTACAGCCGTGTTATGTGGTTTGTGTTAGAACCTGCTGAAGAAAAAGTACTGCATACAGTGAATACTTTTTTCTCATTTAACTGTTCTCTTAGGAAACCATGCTTTTTGCGTTGTCTTGCAATGGGAATTTGCTGGGTAAGCCACCAGGCCCCTGTTTACAGTACTTAGTGAATCTGTTGAGCCTGTTTATCAACATCTATTGTATGTGACCTTTGGCTGACCACACTGGGACATAGTTGCCTGACTCACTTTTTCTGTTAATCGGGCACCCCATGTTTTATTTTCTTTTAAGTTGCATTTGTACAACTGGTTTTGTATGCTCTCATCAACTCCTGCGTGCGTGTGTTCTATTTGTCTTTTGCCCATCCCACAA
Organism: Lithobates sylvaticus; assembly: GCA_028564925.1. NCBI lineage: Eukaryota > Metazoa > Chordata > Amphibia > Anura > Ranidae > Lithobates > Lithobates sylvaticus. The sequence continues at coordinate 94,210,072 of CM053032.1, read as the reverse complement.
CTTACTTGTTAAGGTATGTTTTTGATCCTATCCATGTATGTGCCACATTGTTTTCTTTTCAATAAAATCTTTGGTAAAAGGAAAACTGGAGCAAAGTTGACAACACTGGGGTTTTGGTGCAGCACAGGCAGAATTGACAGCTCTCTGCAGGATTTTTGAAGTCCACTGGATTTTTAGCAGACTCTACAGGCAATGTACTCGCAGAATGAAGAGTCGGCATATTATCGGAAGATGTGCATGTGTCGTAGAGATGTATTTACTGTAGGGTTTAGTGCCACCTACCTAGGTTTTGTAGTGCCACCTACAGGAGTAGGACTCTAGGCCGACAAAGTGCTCAGCATTGCCTATGGGCAGTCCTAGCTGGTATAAACCCCTTCTCTGCTCCACAGGCGGCTTTCCTGTGATCCTGCAAGCAGGTTCTGGGTCTCATGTTGTCCACCTTTGAGGCAGTCCCGTATGCACAGTTCCACACGAGGGGTCTTAAAGAAATCTTGTTCAAGTGAAAAAAGTCCCCACTGTCCTTGGACAATCTGATTCAGCTGGACCAGAAGGCCAGGACCAGGGTCTGGTGGCTTGCTCACATTTGTCTGGGAAGTAATTTCTCCAGCTGCATAAGACAGTAGTAACTGCAGATGCCAGCCTGTCCAGCTGGGGAAGGGGGGGTGGGGGATACAGGTTTTAAAGTTAGTTAAAGGATGCCGGAGAAGGCTCAATCAGTGTCCTGGAACTTCGAGTGATCGGGCTAGGTCTAGATCAGTAGACAAAGCTGCTTCGTAGACACCCAGTCAGAATTAATTCGGACAATTCACCGGCGGTGACCTTTTTCCGGCGGCATGAAGAGTACGCCAGCCATGCTGGAGGCCTCCAGAATCCTAGGGTGGGCGTAGCTTCACTTGCCCCCACACGCTCTGCCATATACTGGAGTTGTGCGAATGGTTTGGGTTTGAGCAGAACTTTGGCCCATAGATCTCATGTTTGCCCGTTCGGTGAGCACCTAAATCTAAAGGGCGTTGGGCGGGTGTTAGCCCCGCCCAACGCCATGCAGTGCACTGCATGCTGCACAGTACATTCTAAGCCATAATTGGGCGAAACTTTGCCGAATCAGGGCACAGTGAAAAGCTGGTTATTAAAGAGCGGGGACGGCCCCGGTATCCTTAACAACCTATACGTCATCAGCTTAAAAAAACAAAGAAAAACATTGCCGGCCCTTGTGACGTCACCTGGTGGCACCTGGCCCTTGTGACGTCACCTGGTGGCACCTGGCCCTTGTGACGTCACCTGGTGGCACCCGGCCCTTGTGACGTCACCTGGTGGCACCCGGCCCTTGTGACGTCACCTGGTGGCACCCGGCCCTTGTGACGTCACAAGGAGCCGGTGCCCCCTTGTGTCGTCACAAGGAGCCGGTGCCCCCAGCTGACGTCTATGCAATGGACTAAAATATTTGCCATGGCCAAAGCATGTGTACAACCCCTTCTGGCCGTGATGCTTAGTGGGGCGATTAGTTACACAGCTCAGCCGCCTATTTTTACCTCTCCCTTGCCACATGTGTGAAAGAACTCTTAGGGCTTGCAATGGCAAGTGTGCATGAGCAGGCAACTGTCATATTTTTTTTTTTTTCTGTAGTAACTTTATTTGAAGTGCACAGAGTGCATTGTCCTGCAGTGGTGTGACATGTTTTGCCATTTGGTGCACTGTGGATAGCGCTCTCACGATGTGGGGTCAATTTCCTAAAGGGACAGAAGCTGTACACTTTTCAGTTAGTATTGATTAATAAGGCAAAACTTTGTTCACTTTGAACACCCTGTCATGCACATGAGAATTTTTTTCTTCTAGCACATGATGGTATTAAACTGAATGCAGCTATGCCTTATCTACTAAGGTTTGCAGTGTGAATCTACCTCTAATCTTGTAATATACCTCAGTGTCAGCCTATCTTTACACTCCTCTTTTTGTTATTTCTATTACAAAATGATTAATTGTGCATAAATTATATTGATCTAATTTTCTCATAATGATATCCTTGCTTTTTCTTGTATCTTTTTAGGCTTCTATCAGTATGGGAACTGTTGATGACATTTATACAGGCAAGTTAATTTATTTGCAGTATCCGCATAATCTACAGTAATGTTAGGCACTATTGGTGTTTTTTTTTTTTTTTTTTGAAATCCTAGATTACACTAGCTGAAAGGCACTGAGAAAAATTGAGTAACATGTACCAAGGAGAGAAAATGCCATTTACATTTTTTATTTTGTTTTTAAGATCTTTAAAAGTTGTATTATAAGGTATTGAAAGCAGGACCCAGTCCTTGCACTTTAAAATAAACAGACATTGTGATGCTAGCATTGTAATATCACAACCTATATATATTTAGCTGTCTAAATGTCAACTGATCTAAATGGTATTAGTTGGTTAGTCATCTGTTGTAGTGCTAACACGGAAGATGGATTAGAACACATCACCTGTCCATTTTTTATTGCGGTCTGTGTCCCTGTTAGGGAGATTCACTCTCTCTTTGTTCTGTTTTTATCTAAAGTGAAAGAAAATCATACATTTTGGGTTGTCACCAGAGTAAGAATAGAAGGAAAACTTTCCAACAGAAATAAAGGAGAAATCTTTCAGTGGGGACACAAGTTCTGATGACAACCAGGAGTTCCCTTACTTTGGAATAATTTCCCCTCAATTCCTGTTTTGGCTATGGGACAGGAAGTAAAGGAAAATCTCCCTAATGGGACAAAGGAAGCCATAAATAAAAACAAAAAGACTGGTTAAAACTCTTCCTTACTCTATCCAAAATAAAAAAAATTGAGCCTTTAGCACTACTTTTAGGGGGAAATGGGTATGGGGGGCAGAATCGTTGTTTTGTTTCTACTTATTTTATTTAAGTCTTAGATGTATGGGAACAATTTTTTTTTTTTTTAGGCTGCTCTCCAAAGAGTAACTGCCATAGTCTTGTGTAGACCAGTGGACAATAAGGAAAGCTCCAGACACGTTTCATAAGGTCTAGAAGTTCTTATTACGTTCTATTCAGTGCTTACAAGAAGTTAACATAAATTATATTTTGTGTAAGTGCCTGCTGATGTGTGATGGTATTCCAAAAGGCTGCGGTCTGGCAACGTCACCCTCACCAAGGTGAGGGGAGTGCGTACCACCAGAACAAGAACTCCCCCTTCCTCCAACAACCGGCCACCCCCCCCCCCCCCCCCAACATAAGAAAATAAAAATTCATCCTTGGAAACTTTCATGTTGGGGGTAAAGGTCTGCATACAAGTGATTGTATGAGTATTTTTTTTTTTAAATGACAAACATGTCATACTCACTTTGTGGTTTTGCACAAAACAGCTCTGATCCCCCTTTTCTAAGGTTCCCCGCTGGAGCACCTGGCTCCTCCTCCCCCATTTTTATAATGCCCCCATCAGAGCCAACGAGGGGAGGGGGGAGCAGTGATGCTCTTGGGCTTTGGTAAGTATTGGGGGGGGGGGGGGTTGAACACACACAAGATTTTTTTCTTCATGCATAGAATGCATTAAAGTAAGGAAAGAAGTTGGCACTTGCATCAACCTTGGTGGGAATCCACCTGACTATTACACACCTTGGTATAGAAGAGGCAATGATAAAAAAAAAAGTTTGCAAGATAAATGACTATGTACAGTCCATAAAGTCTGTGATATGGCACTTGAAGGCAGCTTAGTGGAGATTGGAAGCAACGCCTTGTGGAGGCTGGGGAAGAAAGCACAAAGCGCCACTCTAAGTGCAGTAAATCGGAACAATTTAGGCAAAGGATGCATATATACTCGCAAGAGTATGTAAAAAAAAAAAATAAAATAGGCATGTCAGGAAAGGAAGAACAGCCGTCCAGGAAGGAGTCCTTCAGGGGCAGAGCGTGGATAGCTTGGAGCGGGTTGCGCCGGTAGATGCCGGCGTTTTCTGGTCCTCTGTCACACGGGATGCCGGGGGATGACTTCACTTCCGGTCGGACGGAATGTCAGTAAGCAGGCGATGGCGGGCTGCTTCTTCAGGGCTGGCGGGGGCGATTTAGGTTGAGGGATTATATACTATGCTGCCAGAACTTCTGGGTCCTAGTGACCATATGGCTTGGGGTGGAACAAAAGGGACTAGAATTTATACCTCATGCATGAGGGTGGGGGTTTGGGAGGAGAAAACACAGCCATAGCATAATAATCATGTATGTGTATATAAAAATAAAAAACATGAAGCGGAAAACAGGCATAGATGAATATTGTTGCAGGACTAAATATGCTTGAGCATGGGGAACAATAAGGAAATTGTGGAAGTGGACATGACAATCGGATAGTATAAGAAGGACGATCAAATGGTATAAAGATAATATAAAAATTGTAACAATACAGGATGGTGCCTTTGGCATGAAATGGGACACTAAATGCGATAGTAAGGAGACCAGGGATGAAAAGGGAATGGAAAAAATGAAAATAATAAAAATAATGATGAAAACGGAAGTGTGTGTGTGTGTCACAAAGATTAAATATTTAGTTTTTCTCATGGATGATATTGTGTCTCAGAGCACTTTTGATCACTGAAAACAATCTCGGACACCGGTGATAATTACATTGCCAGGTGAGCCCAATTAAAAGAAAAACTACTAAAGGAGGGTGTTCCACATTATTAAGCAGAGCACCATTTTCAAGCAATATGGGGAAGAAAAAGGATCTCTCTGCTGCCGAAAAGAGTTCAATACCTTGGACGAGGTATGAAAACATTAGATATTTCACAAAAACTTAAGCGTGATCATCGCACTATTAAGAGATTTGTGTCTGATTCAGAGCCCAGATGGGTTTCATGCAGATAAAGGCACATTGAGGAAGATTTCTGCCAGATCCATGCATCAGATCAAGAGAGCAGCTGCTAAAACACCATTACATAGCAGCAAACAGATATTTGAAGCTGCTGGTGCCTCTGAAGTCCCATGGACATCAAGGTGTAGAGTCCTCCAGAGTCTTGCAACTGTGCATAAACCTTCCATTCGGCCACCACTAACCATTGCTCCCAAGCAGAAACTGCTGCATTGGGCATAAAAATACATGAATACTAATTTTCAAACAGTCCTGTTCACTGATGAGTGCCATGCAACCCTGGATGGTCCAGATGGATGGTTGGTGGATGGCCACCCTGTTGCAACAAGGCTGCGATGTCAGCAAGGCGGTGGTGGAGTCATGGTTTGGGCTGAGTTCCTGACTGACCACTTCCTTCCCTGGTACAGAAGGAAGAACTATGCTTTCCGTAATAAAATCATCTTCATGCATGACAATGCACCATCTCATTCTGCAAAGAATACCTCTGCATCAATGGCTGCTATGAGGATAAAAGGAGAGAAAGTCATGGTGTGGCCTCCATCCTCCCCTGACCTCAATCCTCAATTGAGAACCTTTGGAGCATCCTCAAGCAAAAGGTCTAATGAGGGTGGGAGGCAGTTTACATCCAAACAGCAGCTCTGGGAGGCTATTCTGACATCTTTCAAACAAATTCAAGCAGAAACTGTCTAAAAACTCACAAGTTCAATGGATGCAAGACTTGTGAAGTTGCTATCAAATAAGGGGTCCTATGTTCAAATGTAACGTGACCTGTTAAAATGTTTAAAAAGTTAAAATGTTGTTCAAAGTTTGATTGAAATAGCTTTTGATTTCAGTAAATATGCTGCAAACACAACAAATAACAATTTTCAGTTCTTTACAACCTATAAAGCATTTTGAAACTTACTGTGCGTAATAATTTGGAACAGTGCATTGTAAGTTAATAGTTTTTTTTTTCAAAATAAAAAAAAAATCAGGATGTTTGTTCAATAAAATTTGAATTGTACTCTTAATAGTTGATAACATGAGAATTATGCTGAGTGTTGTTTACATCAATTATTGAGAAATGAGAAAAATATCATTGGCATAATAATTTGGAACAGGGGGGGGGTGTGTGTTTGTTTGTGTGTGTGATATAGATATATATAAATATGTGTGTGTTATATATAATACTGTGGCTCTGTCCCTATGAAAATGGGGTTAAAGTGGACATAGAGTCTGCATATCAGCGGATTGCAGAACTACAGAGCGTAGATTTGAAACTGAGAAAACTGCTCTGGCAGTTTTCTCCAGATCTTGCAATTTCTGAAAGGGGTTCTGTAGTTTGGAGATCCTTCAGAGTCTTGGGTGGGAAGGGATCTCCAACCCTGTGTCCAGGTCTTGTGGACAGCCAGCAGGCCCAGGTGCACACAACCTATATAACGAGGGGCTGGTGAGAGCAGAAGGGGGAAGGAAAGTGGAGCAGTGGCTGCTACTGAGTGTCTCTGTGTGAGGATAGATGCTGTGTGCGTCTAAGAAGCTCAAAGCTGTGTGCATTGAGAGGCTTGAAGCTGTGTGCGTCCAAGGAGCCTAAGACGGTGTGCATCCAAGCAGCTCGTTTGAGGGGCAAGTACCTATAGCAGCAGTGCTGCTGAAGAGTAGCCAGGTTGGCTAGCATTTTTATTTGCATTTTATATATTTAACTGAAGCTTTGACCCCTGCGTGGGATTCCTGGATGGACTTTTGTTTTTTCCCTTTTAATAAACGAGGGCTACCAGGCCCTTAAATATAAATGCCTGTCTGATGTGGACTTACTGCACCAAAAATGCATCTATCTACTTGAGCTAAACACCCCAATGTCACAAGTGGTGTTCGAATGCTGGCATGTAGACGGTGGAATCCGGGTCCTTGCTCCATGGTGAGTCGCATCGGGAACTACTGCTAGCTGTGTGTGGCAGCCAGGCGAACAGCATTGCGCAGTTTATTTGATGGACTGTGTTGCATGCAGGTTGTGTACCTGTGAAAGAAGAATCAAACGGTTGTTTTTTTTTCCTCTGCTTCAGAACTGTTACAAGGGATATCGGAGATCCAAGGAGTCTGTCTGCTGATGGTGGTGACCAGTGGAGTCCTCGAGAGTGGTATCCCATGGCAACAGAGACAGGTATTGAGGAGATGCCAAAAAAGTAAAGTTCAGCGTCCAGTACCATGCTTGGAATGTGGTCAACTAGGGCATGTAACTTTTACTTGCCCAAGGTTCTGGAACACCGCTGAGGAGTCTGGAAAGGCTGCAGTGTCATCCTGTGGCCACACAGAGGAAGTAGCTGGTATGGATGCAGCTGAGACACAGCGCACTCAAGTGAAGGGTATGATGCCAGCCACTAAAAATGGTAAGACTGTTTCAGTTTGTGGGACTGAACTTAGTGAAATGGGAGTGTGTCCAGCGGGGAGATCCGCAGTGCAAATGGACATAGACTTTCTCCAGTGTGCTACCCGGAGCAGTGGGGAGGCACATGGTGAAGCCCAGCTGACAGCAAGGATAAAGACTCAAATGGACATGGGGACTATGCATGTGCCTGCTATAATCCAGCAGAGTGCTGGAGAAGTTGAACTAGGGGTGACCAAAACTGTCCTTGTGACATGTGCTGCAGAGTTGCCCAGGGAAACTTCAGAGGAGCTTGCAGTGACGGAGCAGAGTTTTCCAGGTCAGCTATGGAGCTGCCCAAGGAGTAAAGAGTTCCCCTTTAAAGATGGAGTGTGCTGTGAGGAGAGGCTCACAGGCTGTGGTGGGTAATGGACAATCCACAAAAGTTGCAGTTATGTCTACACGTAATGCAAATTCTGATGGTTATGCTGACAAATGTGTTACTGTTGGCAAATGTGATGGTATTGGTGATAATGACATTGAAAAATGTCTTCACTTTAATGTCATGTCTGAAAAGGTTGGAAATGTTTTCGCTGCCAATGATGGGAGTAGGATATCTCCCGTGACAACCAGAAGCGCAGAATTGTCCATGGAAGTCTCATGGGGTCTCCATGTGTTGGAGCCAGAGGATTTCCTGGATGGCTGTGGTGCTACTCTGGTGAAACAAAGGAAGACTGAGTCACACAGTGAGTGTGTGGGCGCAGCCCCACAACCCTAAGTGTAACCCAGTTGTCAAGGGGTTAATTCAGCCTGCAAAAGCTGAAAGTTCAGAGCTGTGTGTGTCAGTAACACCCCCAGAGCAGGTAGGGCAAAAACCTGTATTACAGCCTGCCTTGTCAGATGATGTCATCCCAAGGGAATATGTATAGAAATGACACAGGTGAAATTTTGGCTAGTGAATCCCAGGTTCCTGTGGAGCCTTCTAGAGCAGGTGATGGAACCACAATAGACTGGGATAATTGATATGAGAATGCAATCGCAATACTAAATGTGGTGGACATAACACCTGCTATGCCCAATGGAGGGATCGCAGATGGGCTGGTGCTCAAGGACACGTTTGTCCCTGTGAAGGTTAATGCCCTCCAGTCTGAAGGAATGGTTCAGGGTGCAGGCATAGCAGATGTGTTGTCCACACCCCAACAACTCAAGTGTCAAGGTGACAATGTGACTTGTGATGACCTGCAGAGGCTCATTGTTGAGTTGGAGGGGAAGAGGAGATATGTGGCTGATAGCGCTCCAGGGGAGCAACAGACGGTGATGATGGGTACCTCCAAGGAGGTGAAGGTCTCTTCAAATGTCTCAACCTCTGAAACTGCAATGGATGAGCCCCTCCATGCCTTGGACAAGGGAAAAGTCCCTAGAAAGGTCTGGTATTTAGACATGGGATGTTTAGAGATGACGGAGCCCTTACTTGAAATGCTGTTGGTAAAAACACACTCACTGTACACTTGGGTGTCTCCACCGCAGTCGGACCAGGTGGTGCTGCTTAGTACCAATGGGTGGAGCCAGGTGGTACAGGCTGTGCTGGGAAGCCTTGATCAAGAATGGTATTGGGACCAATGCTTATTAACAACAGTGTGGCAAATAGTCTTGAGGTTCTCTGAGAGGGTGCTCCCAGTTACTGAGTGGTATGGAAGGCACCCAGGAGAACTTTTGGAGACATCAAAGGTCTCTCCGGCTGCTGTAGTGACTATAAACATCTCTGCTGGTGTGGTCCGAGGTGCGGCTGAGCAGTGGTCAATAGAGGATGTGGATACTGTCTCACCCGCTAAACCTCATGAGAAGGAAAGGCCCAGAATAGACGCAGCACTAGCAGAGATGCTTTCTATCACTCGGAAAGAGGTACAACTTAAAGTACCCAGAGACACTGTAAAGGAAAGTGCTAATGTTGGTTGCTGCAACAATGTAATGTATACATCAGAAAGAAGTAGTTTGTGCTTGGATCAGTGTCATTTGTTAGATCAGTTACCCATGGAGTGTAGGACAACAGGTGAGGTGAAGCTGTGCTATGGGCCAGTGGGGTGTAATCGCTTACCTGTGTTTTGTCCCTCCTCAGGTCTGGTTCTAACAAGTACTGAGATAGATGGCACTGATTGTGTTCAACAGGGTGTCATTGAAATGTATGATCTGCTAATGTTTGGTGCTGTTAAAAGTAATGTGGTTGCCGTGGGTAACCAGAGAGAGGCTTTTGAACCCGAAAGACTTGTGGTGAAAGATAAAACTGACTTCCGTCAGCTTAAAGGTAGGATCAGGGCAGGCAGAGTTCCCCCAAGAGAGGAGAGTATGCTCAGGGACCCCAAGAGAAGAGAGGGAAGGCAGAGTATGCAGAATTATAGGACCCTGTTAAGATCCCAAGGTGGGATGTACCTGGAAGCACACCCGAAAAAAGGGTTGGGCCTACGTGGCTGATGGCCAGCACAGAGGTGTCCCAACTGCTATGCTGGGTGCAGGTGTTTCTCCCTCCGGATCAAAACAAGGGGGGGGGGGGGGGGGTGGTATGTGGCAGAGCCAGGCTCTGTCCCTATGAAAATGGGGTTAAAGTGGACACAGTCTGCATACTTAGTGTCTCTGTGAGGATAGATGCTGTGTGCGTCTAAGAAGCTCAAAGCTGTGTGCATTGAAGGGCTTCAAAGCTGTGTGCGTCCAAGAAGCTCAACGCTGTGTGCGTCCAAGGAACCTAAAGCTGTGTGCATTGAGAGGCTTGAAGCTGTGTGCGTCCAAGGAGCCTAAGACGGTGTGCATCCAAGCAGCTCGTTTGAGGGTTAAGTACCTATAGCAGCAGTGCTGCTGAAGAGTAGCCAGGTGAGCTAGCATTTTCATTTTATATATTTAACTGAAGCTTTGACCCCTGCGTGGGATTCCTGGATGGACTTTTGTTTTGTTTTTCCCTTTTAATAAACGTGGGCTACCAGGCCCTTAAATATAAATGCCTGTCTGTCTCATGTGGACTCACTGCACCAAAAATGCATCTATCCACTTGAGCTAAACACCCCAATGTCACAATACACACACACACACACACACACACACACACACACACACACACACACACACACACACACACACACACACACACACACACACACACACACACACACACACACACACACACACGTGTGTGTGTGTGTGATATATATATATATATATATATATATATATATATATATATAATTAATATTGGGGTATCTCACAAAAGATACAATGTAAAGTAGTGAGTGTACAGCTTGTATAACAGTGTAAATTTGCTGTCCCCTCAAAATAACTCAACACACAGCCATTAATATCTAAACCGCTGGTAACATAAGAGTACACCCCTAAGTGAAAATGTCCAAATTGGGCCCATTTAGCCATGTTCCCTTCCCGGTGTCATGTGACTCAGTGTTACAACGTTTCAGGTGTGAATGGGGAGCAGGTGTGTTAAATTTGGTGTTATCGCTCTCACTCTCTCATACTGGTCACTGGAAGTTCAACATGAGTGCTGCCAGCATTGCTGCAGAGGTTGGGGTGGGAGGTCAGCCTGTCAGTGTCCAGACCATACGCCACACACTGCATCAAATTGGTCTGCATGGCTGTCATCCCAGAAGGAAGCTTGTTCTAAAGATGATGTACAAGAAAACCCACAAACAGTTTGCTGAAGACAAGCAGACTAAGGACATACTGGAACCATGCCCTGTGGTCTGATGAGACCAAGATAAACTTATTTGGTTCAGATGGTGTCAAGCGTGTGTGGCGGCAACCAGGTGAGGAGTACAAAGACAAATGTGTCTTGCCTGCAGTCAAGCATGATGGTGGGCGTGTCATGTTCTGGGGCTGCATGAGTGCAGCCAGCACTGGGGGGGGGGGGGGTACAGTTAATTGAGGGAACCATGAATGCCAACATGTACTGAAGCAGAGCATGAGCCCCCTCCCTTCAGAGATTGTGCCGCAGGGCAGTATTTCAACATAACAACCCCAAAAACACCTCCAATACGACCACTGCCTTGCTAAAGAAGCTTAGGGTAAAGTTAATGGACTGGCCAAGCATGTATCCTGATCTAAATCCTATTGAGCATCTAGGGGGGCATCCTCAAATGGAAGGTGGAAGAGTGGAAGGTGCAAGGTCTCTAACATCCACCAGCTCCGTGATGTCCTCATGGACGAGCGGGAGAGGACTCCAGTGGCAACCTGTGAAGCTCTGGTGAACTCCATGTCCAAGAGGGTTAAGGCAGTGCTGGAAAATAATGGTGGCCACACAAAATATTGACGCTTTTGGGCCCAATTTGGACATTTTTTACTTATGCCGCGTACACACGAGCAGATTTTCCGTCTGAAAAATCTTGGATGTTTTTTCAGACGGAATTCCGCTCAAGCTTGGCTTGTATGCACACAGTCACAAGTTTGCTGAATTTTCGACCGCCAAGAATGCTGTGACGTACAACGCTACGACGAGGCGGGAAAATTAAGTTCAATGCTTCCGAGCATGCAAGCATGCATAGGAATTTTGCACGTCGGAATTTCCGATCTAAACTTTTTCCAACCGAAAAATTGAGAAACCTGCTCTCGATCTTTTGCTGGCGGAAATTCGGCCAGCAAAAGTCAGATGGAGCATACACACGGTCGCATTTTCCAACCAAAAGCTCTCATCGGTCTTTAGCTGGCCGAATTTCCAATCCTGTGTATGGGGCATTAGGGGTGTACTCACTTTTGTTGCCAGTGGTTTAGACATTGATGGCTGTGTGTTGAGTTATTTTGAGGACAGCAAATTGACACTGTTATACAAGCTGTACACTCACTACTTTACATTGTAGCAAAGTGTAATTTCTTCAGTGTTGTCACATGAAAAGATATAACATTTTTACAAAAATGTGAGGAGCGTACTCACTTTTGTGAGATAAAAAAATGATATATTTTTATTTTAATTTTTCATTCCCCTTTTCATCCCTGGTCTCCTTACTACCGCATTCAGTGTCCCATTTCATGCCAAAGGCACTATCCTGTATTTTTTAAAGTTTTTTTTATCTTATCTATACCATTCGATCGTCTTTATACTATCCACGAGAAACATCCACGAAATGCGTCAAGCTTTGATTTGATGCCCCAGCTACATCTTACATGAAATCATACTTATTTCATCAATTTGATTCTTTTAACTATATACACAAATACTCTTTCTATTTAGTGGATGCATATCTACCATGTGTATACGTGTGTCTGTGTCAGGCATGCTGTCATTGGCACTATTATGCTACATTTGCTATACTAGTTAATCTTTTATAATCAGTATTATGTGCTGCTGTTTGTGTACTTTTTTTTTTTACTATGCTTATGTCATGTGCACGCCTTTACATGCATATTAATGAAAAATCTGTATTGTCTGCACATTCTACAATTAATAAATAGTCCATGGTGAAAGTTAAACATGGTTTATTTTACCTCCACTATCCAAATGCTTCATCTAAAGTCCCAAATTCCTTTCTATATTTACCTATTACCGGGATGGAGGCACTTAAATGTGCTTCATTTAAAGTCCCAATTCCCCCGATTTCTTGCTCTTTCTTTTATACTATCCGATTGTCATGTCCATTTCCACAAATTCCTTATTGTTCCCCATGCTCAAGCATATTTAGTCCTGCAGCAATATTCATCTATGCCTGTTTTCGGCTTCATGTTTTTTATTTCTATATTTATATACATATTCATAATTATTATGCTATAGCTGTGTTTTATCCTCCCAAACCCCCCTACCCTCATGCATGAGGTATAATTCCTAGTCTCTTTTGTTCCACCCCAAGCTGTATGGTCATTAGGACCCAGGAGTTCTGGCAGCCTAGCATATAAGCCCTCAACCTAAATGGCCCCCTGCCAGGCCTGAAGAAGCAGCGCGTGCTCTGCAAAACGTGTCGCCTGCTTACTGAGATTCCGACCAGAAGTGAAGTCATCCCCGGCACCCTTTGTGAAAGAGGACCAGAAAACGCCAGCATCCACCGGCGCAACCCACTCCACGTCATCCACGCTCTGCCCCTGAAGGACTCCTTCCTGGACGGCTGTTCTTCCTTTCCTGACATGCCTATTTTTTTTTTTTTTTTTTTTTTTTTACATACTCTTGTGAGGTATATATGCATCCTTTGCCTAAATAAATTGTTCTGATTTACTGCACTTAGAGTGGCACTTTGTGCTTTCTTCCCCAGCCTCCATTAAAGTAAAAAACCTCTTACCTTGTACGTTAAATGTAAAATAACCTATAGCCTATAGTGACTTGTTTTATAAATATTTTTGTGACTATAATTTGTCTCTGAAATTTTATTTCTGTAGATTTTTCTTCAGAACCAGAATTGTTCCCATCATCCCTTGGAATTAACTGTCCCAATAACAGTTTAGGAGCTGCTGCACATCTTCCTTCACTGGCCCCTACCATGGCTCCCTCAGCCAACCATTATTTTACTGACTGTGATGTAATTGGAGATGAGCTGGACTCTTTTCTGGATTTGGAAATGGTAAGATATTATTTTTAAAGGGACTGTGTAAAAAAAAAAAAAAAAAGTAAAGCCCCTCCCCCCATATTCTTCCGTGCTCGCGTGCAGAAGCGATCTTTTGTATGTAAAATTTATTCAAACCTCACGTGAGGTATTGTCACGAATGTTGGAGCGAGGGTGACAATTCTAGCTCTAGACCCCCTCTAACTCTAAACAGGTAACTGATTTATGAATGACACATGTTTATGTATTTATCCATTCTTTCTGTCACATAATCCGTTTTTTCAATTGTTTGTTGCAAAATTGGTTTAATTGCTAATGTACTCATCTGTACAAGTGGGGATTTGTTTTCTTTATCATAAATCACGGGACATAGTGAGGCTTATTCCTTACTTACTGGGATATACTTCATCTCCAGGTGAATGGACACTGGTAGACCAAAGGTATTTGGACAGGAAGTGATCCCCTATATAACCCCTCCCATACAGGAAGTACTTCAGTTTTTTTACCAGTGTCTGCAAGGTGGATGTGCATGTTTGTTTGCGCTCTCTCAAGCTCCTCGTCTTGAAGTCTCAGCATGGTTCTAAAATGAATCAAGGGATTGACCAATTGGATCTATTTGAAACAAGCTTATATGCTAAGATAGATGATACCTGAGCCTTGCAAGGATTCTGCAAGGTTTTGCCTGTAATGTGACCTCTGGGTGCTGGACACTGCTTAGTAGAATCCTGAACACCAGAGAGCTAAGGCATTCCTGCAGGGTGCTGTACAGGTCCAAGGGATTTGTACCCAGTCCTTGAAGGTCCTAAGGGGCAGGAACCTGCCGTGATGGGTGAAGATTGGGCTCTTAGTTTATAAGGTTGCCTTGCGCCTGGACAGTTAAGTGAAATTCCCCCCTTATTTACTTATTATGGGGTGCCCCATGTGTGTAACAATCTGTCAATGCAGCTAAGGCTGCACACCTGTGTAGCAGTGACCCCAGGGGGGAGTTTTGGGCTAACTGTTGGAAGGAGTAAGCTTTCTTGTTGTCTTTTGCTGTCTTATCTTTTGTGGATAGTCCACGCACGAAAATTCGCTGCATGCACGCACACAGGACCATGACCACGTGCAGCCGCAGAGTGTCCCTGCGCACAGCCTTCTTATTAAACTGAGATTGGCTGACATTCGGCGCTTACAGGGGACAGCTGTAGGACAGAGCAGGCTCTGAAAACCTTTCAGCAGTTCATTCCTCCATATCTGGGTCACGTGAGTCACCAGGTGTTGGTTGGCAAGCTAAAGAGCTTGGCAGGATTGTTGCATAGGGGCTTGGTAAGCCCTATTAAAGGGTTTCCCTTTCTGGGGTAAAATACTAATCCCAGGTACTCCTTTTTTTTTTTTTTTTTTTTTGCTTGCAATGTCTTAAAAAAAAAAAAAAGAGTGAGCTAACCACTACAGGAAAGGGCACACGTATGTCGTCCATGGCTCTTCAGAAGCCTAGTTGAAACCCTAGTGTTGGATCCCCTGAGACCCCAGAGGCTTCTGGGCAATCTGAGCCACTGCGCCTGTCTGGTATTGTGCCTACAGTCAACGCTGCTTTTTCACTCTTTATAACCAGGGATGAACTGTCTTCAGCCCTAGTCAGGTTAGAGCACAGGATTGCTGGCATGATTGCCTCTATCATGCAGGGTAGAGGTCGACCGATATGGGTTTTTCTCTGGCCGATGCCGATATTTAGAAATTGCAGCGGCCGATGGCCGATATATGATGCCGATTTTTTTTTTTTTTTTTTTTTTTTTTTTTTTTTTTTTGGGCCGATTATGTTAGGTTGATTTTTTTTTTTTTGGTCTTCATCTCATAAAATCTAACAGACGCCTTTTCACACTGGGGCGTTTTTCAGGCACTTTTTCTGCTAAAAATAGCGCCTGTAAAGTGCCTGCAAAACGGCACTACTGCAGTCTCAGTGTGAAAGCACTCGGGCTTTCACACTGAGGCGATGTGCTGGCAGGACGTTAAAAAAAAAAAAAAAAAAGTCCTGCAAGCAGCATCTTTGGAGCGGTGTATACCGCTCCTATGCCACTCCTGCACATTTAAATGAATGGGCACCGCTGCCGAAGCGCCTGCGATGTGATTTGGCAGCGCCGATTCACGGGCGCATTTAACCCCTTCCTTTGGCCGCTAGCTGGGTTATAAGCGCCCTGCTAGCGGCTGCATAGCGCCGCTAAAATGATGGTAAATCGCCACTAAAACTAGCAGTGTTTTACCGTCAACGCATGCCCGCTCCAGTGTGAAAGCAGCCTTAAGTAATAAGTGATATAGAAAATTTCTTACATTTTATTAAACAAAATAAACCTCCAATCAGTTCACTTGTATGTATAATTTAGATAAAAAAAAAAAGATATCTTAAATATTAAATACACAAAAACAGGTAATCAAAACTTTTGGACAAAAAAAAAAAAAATGGGCTAACTTTACTGTTTTTTTTTTTTTAATTAGTGTTTTTTTTCCCAAAAAATTGCGTTTTGAAAGACCGCTGCGCAAATACCATGTAACATAAAATATTGCAACAACCGCTATTTTATTCCCTAGGGTCTCTGCTAAAAAAATATATATAATTTTTGGGGGTTCTAAGTGATTTTCTAGCAGAAAATACAGGATTTTTACTTGTAAGCAACAAGTGTCAGACTGAAGATTTAGGCTTTAAATGGTTAAACTGAGAACCTTTCCACGTTTAGGCTATTGATAAGAAACATTGTATCTTTTTGGTCTTTTCTTGGCAGACTGCCCAGAGAGGTGACAAGTCGCTCCAGGGCAAGACTCAGGCAACTTCCATTAACTTCTATTACAGAAGTAATTTGCAAGTCGCGGCAGAAGTTATAATCTGCCTTTTTTATCAGCACAATCGGCCGATTTAAATAAAAAAGCCAAATATCGGGCAATATATCGGTCGACCTTTAATGCAGGGTGGCAAGAAGCGTGACAGATTCCCTTCCCCTGAGCCTCCTAATTTGGAGCAGGAATGGATTGAGGAAGGGGAAGAGCTAAATGCCAACGATTCTGTGGAGGTCCTGGCGGATGAGTCTGCTTCTGAGGAATCTGGGCCAGAAGATGTCCAGTTGGTATTGGCCTCTCTGTCGCAGAGGATTTTGATCCAGACTCTTACTAAGATGGTTTGTTCTGCCTTTAAGTTACCTCATGCAGAGATTTCTGAGCCTTCCTTGTCCTCTTTGGGGTCACCGAAGCCTCCTCAGGCTGCACAGGCTTTCCCCTTGCACCCGCTGTTGGAACAGGCGGTGTATGCTGATTGGGAACATCCTGACAGGATTTTTGTTACTCCGTAAGAGGTTTTCCCTTTTATATCCCATGGAGGAAAAGTTTGTTAACAAATGGAGCATGCCAGCCGTAGATGCCGGCAGTCTCTTCCTTAAACGTAACTTGTCTAGTGGATAACGCACAGGGCTTGAAAGATCCTGTTGACAAGAAACTAGAGTTATTATTAAAGGCTTGATGGGCCTAACCAGGGGGAGGATCCTGCTGAAAATAGGGCAGATGTTCCTCAAGCGTTTTGCTGTAGATGCCTTAATGGATTCTATACAGCAAGCCTCTCATCTGGCTCTCCTGTCTGTACACATGCGCAGACTTGTGTGGCTTAACTGGTCAGCTGAGCTTCCCTGTAAAAAGTTATTGGCAGGGTTTCCATTCCATGGTGAATGTTTGTTTGGTGATAATCTGGTTAAATATATCCAAAAGATTTCCGGAGGAAAGAGTTCTTTACTTCCTGTAGGGCGATAAAGTCAGGAGCAAGCCCCAGGGCCAGAAAAAAACCTGGGTTCAGAACTTTTCTAAACCCGGCACCAAGCCCACCTTATGAGGGGATGCCCCCACTCTATCGGGTGGGGGGGGGGAGGCTGCTCCAATTTGCGGACATTTAGAGAACAGTGGTGAAGGACGAGTTGATCACCTCAACAGTGTAGAAAATTGTGATAAAAGTAGGTATTGCGCTGTTGCTATCCATTTGAAGTGGTTGTGTGTGGTTAAAATTATATAATAGAGTGTAAAATATAAATCATTGAGTAAAATTTAGTGCGATAGGCTTTCACAAGATATGAGTGTTCTTAGAATAAAATTTATGATAATAAAACTCATGTATGATATAAATACGTGCAAACCCCCAAAAAATTTGATGAGTGTAAACCTATAAAATAATTGGTAGATCCTAGATGTGTATAAATTATGCAGATAGATATATATATATATATATATATATATATATATATATATATATATATATATACATGCAATTTGAACTAAGAATATAAAAATATGCTCCTGTGCATAAAGAAAAAAAAGGGAAGGTGCTCCTGTGTAAAATCCCCCCCAAAAAACGATTAGATGTCCCCAACGTGCATAGACTTAATAAACCAAAGAAATTAGTCCAGTAATAAAGTTCATTGACCAAAAAAAATTAAGTTCATAATCCTAACCAAAGGTACCGTATATACTCGAATATAAGCCGAGATTATCAGCCCATTTTTAAGGGCTTAAAGTCCCCCCCTCGGCTTATATTCGAGTCACCGCCGTCTGCCTACATGAACAGCGTGTCATGCAGACAGACGGCAGTTTTCAAAAGCCGCGCCTCCTCCTCCCGCTTGCCCGTGATAGGCGGACACTAATTTTCCCAGCAGTAAGTCAGTGTGCAGTGTTCCGCCTATCACGGATGTCCTGTCATTCTCATCTCATGGATGAGGATGAGAGGACGTCCGTGATAGGCGGAACACTGCACACTGACTGCTGGGAAAACAGCGTTCCTCCTATCATGGACGAGGAGGCGCGGCTTTTGTAATTTTAGCATGGCGCCGTACACGCTGTGGGGGGACAGAGCGAGACTGCATCGGCGGAAGACTGATGACAGATGGCACAGGACGGATGGCACAGGACCCGCAGATCGGCACAGGTAGGGTGCAATGGGGACACAGGGGGGGGGGGGGTCTGTACAGGGGACAGGCAGCTGCAGATGGGCATTGCTGACCCTCTTTTCCACTTACAGTAGCTGCTGCATTTTTTACCCTCGACTTATACACGGGTCGATGCATTTTTCCTATTTTTTTGTGGTGGATTAGGGGCCTCGGCTTATACTCGGGGCAGCCTATACTCAAGTATATACGGTAATTATAATAGTCAATGGAGGGTGTATTGTGCTGGTGAAAAAACAAAGGAAAAAAATCCCATGATGATCTATCTGTTCCCCTTTTGAGATGTGAGCACAGCATTCGTGGCTTATCCGTGCTCTTATTGTGACTGCACCCACCAGAGTTAACTACCCCTCCAGGGGTGTAAGGCATTCAGTTTTTGCCACTGTGTAGCACTCTGGAAAATGTTGCCCAATCCTAGATGTCCTGGCTCTATTTTTCTTGCAAGTCAGATAGAGAAGAATCCCAATAGTGTAGTATTGTAAGGTAACTTTTATTATTAAAAAGATGTGGAAAAGTACTCGCATTTTACCATACGGAAATGGTGCAGGTATGTCCGTTCTCTACTCTACTAGTTTCATCTGGTTGACGTCATTTGGAGCATACAGCTGTGCCTGCCTCACTTCCCTTTTTATAGTGCACTGCGATCGCGTGATTCCGGCGGCCATTTTTAATGAGACATTGCAGACCGAAGCCCAAAATGTCTCATGATGTAAACAAACAGCGGCCATTTTGGGTGTGATTTAATAGACTGAAGTCCGCAATACAATTTTTCTATGCAACAAATAGACAACCCTATTTGATAGGATGTCTTAGATAAAAGTCCATTCTTCTCTAGTTTGTAGCGTACTCCTGCGGACATGTTTGGTGTGATTTTTTTTTTTTTTTCGGCCGGAGACTGTTTGCATGGCAGTGTCATAATTATGATTTTGAAACCCATGCCATTAGTATACTATCCCTCAAATAAATGTCATATTTGTGGCGATCACATTGCATTATATATCCTAATACACCATAGGCCGCTTACACACGATCGGACTTTCCGTCAGGATTGTCCGCCGGACTTAGAAGTTTTGACTTAAAATTGTCCGCTGGACTTGGCAGTCTGGCGGACAATCCGGCCGTCTGTGTGCTAGTCCGCGGGACTTTTGAAATGAACAAACTTGCCGACACACGTCGTAAAGTCCCGTTCATTTTGAACGTGACTCCAGGTAGACGGGACTAGCGAAGGAAGTCAATGTCGCCGCCTCGATTGGCGACATTGACACCTTGCTAGCCCCGTCACCTGGTATGGATTTAAAGGGGAATCCCTATGCCGAAAAAACGGCGTGGGGGGTCCCCCCAAATCCATATCAGACTCTTATCCAAGCACGCAGCACGGCCGGTCAGGAAAGGGGGTGGGGACGAGTGAGCGCCCCCCCTCCTGAGCCATACCAGGCCGCGTGCCCTCAACATGGGGGGTGCCCTGGGGAAAGGGGGGCCCTGCGGCATAGGGATTCCCCTTTAAGTCCATACCAGGTGACGGCGCTAGCGAGGTGTCAATGTCGCCGATCGAGGTGGCAGCATTCACTTCCTTTGCTAGTCCTGTCTACCTGAAGTAACGTTATAAATGAATGGACTTTACTCCGTGTGTGTGGGCAAGTCCGTTTATTTCAAAAGTCCTGCAAACTTTCGTCAAAACTCCGGCGGATTGTCCGCTGGTAAAGTCCGGGCGTGTGTGGGCAAGTCCAGACGTTCGGAAAGTCCAGCGGACCTCCGCTGGAAATTCAGGCGGACTAGTCCGGCCGAAAAGTCTGATCGTGTGTACGTGCCAATATTGTTACCAATGTTTCACCAAAAAATGATTTTACAAAAATGAGATCACTATAATATTAAAAGAACGTACAATTTTATATAATAAAATCAATTAAATATATAAAATAAAAAAATAATGATAATTAGATGGATGTAAAAGAGACTTTACTGTGACATATGTGTAAGGATATTAAAAATAGAAATAAAATATTGAAAAAATGTGTATATTGTTCGAGGATATTAAATGAGGAAATAATTGATAGATAGATATATATAGATATATAGATATATAGATATATAGATAGATATATCTATATATATATATATCTATATATATCTCTGAAAAAGTGCAAGAATAGCTAAAATGGCCCATGTATGCATAAAAATGCATAAAATTTAAACAATGTTATGTTAGCTATTGTTAAAATGTACATAATATAAAAATATATTATGAATAAATATTTATAGAAAAATGTGACAAGATCAAGGGACATTGGAGAGGGGGGAATAAGAAAATTAGTCTCCCAGAATGAAACAAGATGGCTATTCCAATTGGATACTCTTCAACCTACCAGATTGAACATTGACTTAGATTTAAACAGTTTTTTAACCAATTTTTAGCATTAACAACCCTCTCCTTTTTTATATCTTTCACATTTTTCTATATATATATTTGTTCATAATATAATATTTTTATATATATTTCCATTATATACATTTTAACAATAGCTAACATAACATTGTTTAATTTTATGCATTTTTATGCATACATGGGCCATTTTAGCTATTATTGCACTTTTTCAGAGATATAATGCATATCAATTATTGCCTCCTCATTTAATATCCTCGAACAATATACATATATTTTTTTCTATTTTTAATATTTTATTATATAATTGTACGTTCTTTTAATATTATAGTGATCCCATTTTTGTAAAATAATTTTTTGGTAAAAAATATGGTGTATTAGGATATATAATGCAATGCGATCGCCACAAATATGACATTTATTTGGGGGATAGTATACTAATGGCATGGGTTTTAAATCATAACAATTATGACCATGCAAACAGTCTCCGGCCGAAAAATCACACCAAACATGGCCGCCGGAGTACTCTACAAAATAGAGAAGTATGGACTGTTATCTAAGACATCCTATCAAATAGGGTTGTCTATTTGTTGCATAGAAAAATTGTATTGCGGACTTCAGTCTATTAAATCACACCCAAAATGGCCGCCTTTTGTTTACATCATGATGAGACGTTTTGGGCTTCGGTCTGCAATGTCTCATTAAAAATGGCCGCCGGAATCACGCGATCGCAGTGCACTATAAAAAGAAGTGAGGCAGGCACAGCTGTATGCTCCAGATGACGTCAACCAGATGAAACTAGTAGAGCGGAGAACGGACGTACCTGCACCATTTCCGTTGGACAACAAAAGTGTCAGCAGCATATGCTTTTAACTATACAGTAAAATGCGAGTACTTTTCCACATCTTTTTAATAATAAAAGTTACCTTACAATACTACACTATTGGGATTCTTCTCTCTTCTATCTGACTTGCAAGAAAAATAGAGCCAGGACATCTAGGATTGGGCAACATTTTCCAGAGTGCTAC
This sequence comes from Lithobates sylvaticus, assembly GCA_028564925.1. Classification (NCBI taxonomy): domain Eukaryota; kingdom Metazoa; phylum Chordata; class Amphibia; order Anura; family Ranidae; genus Lithobates; species Lithobates sylvaticus. Next base: position 94,188,035 of record CM053032.1, on the reverse strand, counting down.
ACAGTGGCAAAAACTGTGAATGCCTTACACCCCTGGAGGGGTAGTTATCTCTGGTGAGTGCAGTCACAATAAGAGCACGGATATGCCACGAATGCTGTGATCACGTCTCAAAAGGGGAACAGATAGATCATCATGGGATTTTTTTCCTTCGTTTTTTCACCAGCAAGAAGTCCAAAAAGTCAGCCTTGAGGCCAGCTCAGATCCTGGATACGGTCCAGGCAAAGGTATTTCTGCCACTCAAAAAAAATCTGTGCCCTGAAGGATCAGGTGCGTCAGATAAGGGGCACCAGGCAACCCTCCATTCAGCTCTGTATGACACTTCTGGGAAGGATGGTGTCCTCCGAGGCATTTCCATACGCTTATTTCCATTCCAGGCCTATACAACACAGCATCTTGTCGGCTTGGAACAGGAGAGCACAAGCCCTGGATTACCCCATGACCTTATCTCCCCGGGTCACGCTTAAGCCTAAGCTGTTGGGTGCAGGATCGGAACCTGCAAAAGGGAAAGATCCTTCCGGTGTCTTGGAGAGTACTGACCACAGATGCCAGTCTCTCGGGCTGGGGAGTGACCCTAGAGGGGCTCAGGGGATATGGTCAAGAGCACAGCCTGCCCATCAACATCCTGGAGTTGCGGGCAGTACGTCTGGCCCTACAGTCCTGGACGGTGGAGCTTCAGGCCTGCCCCATAAAGGTTCAGACCGACAATGCCACTGCAGTGGCCTAAATCAACCACCAGGGTGGTACCAGGAGCTGCTCAACTCAAGAGGAGGTGAACCATATATTAACCTGGGCAGAGGGACATATGCCGGTTATTTTGGCGGTCCATATCCCGGGAGTAGAGAACTGGAAGGCAGATTATCTCAGCCGACAGCAGATCTGCCTGGGAGAATGTGTTTCAGGAAATCTGCCAGCGATTGGGATGGCCAGATGTTGATCTATTGGCATCCAGGTTCAACAACAAGCTACAGCAGTTTGTGTCCCGAACAAGGGATCCCCTGGCAATAGGAGCAGATGCTCTAGTAGTCCCATGCAACCAGTTCTCCCTGGTTTATGCTTTCCCCCGATCCCTCTCCTTCCACATTTGTTGCGCAGAATTTGGAGAGAGGGGGTTTGAGTTATCTTGGTGGCACCTGCCTGGCCCAGATGACCTTGGTTCCCAGAGATCGTGAGATTGGCAATAGACGGGCCATGGACGCTTCCGCCCGCCCCTGATCTACTGTATCAAGGTCCTATATTCCACCCCAATTTACAGTCTGTAAATTTGACGGCATGGCTATTGATGCAAGGGTGTTAAAGGATCGTGGCATCTTGGGACCGTTGGTGTCTACCCTAGTAAAAAATGGTCACTAGGAAGATCTATTATAAGGTCTGGAAGACTTTATATTGCTTGGTGTGAAGCCAGAAAATGGCATCCTCGGAAATACGTGATTAAGATACTTCTCTTTTCTACAGTCGGCTGTGGAAATCAGATTGGCTTTGAGTTCAATCGGAGGTGAGATTTCGGCCTTGTCATTATTCTTCCAAAGACTCTTGGCCTCCCATTCACTGATCCAAACCTTTTATGCAGGGGGGTACCTCGTTTTCTCCCCCCTCCCATTAAGTCACCTATGTGTCCTTGGGACTTAAACCTGGTACTGTCTGTGTAAGCAATCGCATTCAAACTCATGTTAAATAGGAGTTGGTACACACCTGCCTTCATTTAGAGTGCCTCTGATTAACCCCAAATAAAGTTCAGCTGTTCTAGTAGGTCTTTCCTGACAGTTTCTTAGTCGCAGCCTACAGCAAAAGCTATGGTCCGCAGAGAGCTTCCAAAGCATCAGAGGGATCTTATTGTTAAAAGGTATCAGTCAGGAGAAGGGTGAAAAAGAATTTCCAAGGCATTAGATATACCATGGATCATGGTGAATACAGTCCTCATCAAGTGGAGAAAATATGGTACAGCAGTGACATTACCAAGACCTGGTCGTCCCTCCAAAATTGATGAAAAACTGAGAAGAAAACTGGTCAGGGAGGCTGCCAAGAGGCCTACGGCAACATTAAAGGAGCTGCAGGAATATCTGGCTGTGTGGTACATGTGACAATCAAGTATTTTGTATATGTCTGGGCTATGAGGTAGAGTGGCAAGACGGAAGCCCTTTCTTACAAACAAAAACATCCAAGCCTGGCTACATTTTGCAAAAACACATCTGAAATCTCCCAAAAGCATGTGGGAAAATTTGTGGTCTGATGAAACCAAGGTTGACGTTTTTGGCCATATTTCCAAAAGATAGGTTTGGCGCAAAAACAACACTGCACATCACCAAAAGAACACCATACCCACAGTGAAGCACGGTGGTGACAGCACCATGCTTTGGCGCTGTTTTTCTTCAGCTGGAACAGGGGCCTTAGTCAAGGTAGAGGGAATTATGAACAGTTCAAGGACCAGTCAATATTGGCACAAAACTCAGGCTTCTGCTAGAAAGCTGAACACGAAGAGGAACTTCTTTCAGCATGACAGAGACCCAAAGCATAGATCCAAATCAACAAAGGAATAGCTTCACCAGAAGAAGATTAAAGTTTTTTGGAATGGCTTAGACCTGGATCCTATTTGAAAATCTATGGGGTGATCTGAGGAGGGCTGTGCATAGGCGATGCCCTCGCAACCTGACAGATTTTGAGTGTTATTGCAAAGAACAGTGGGCAAATATTGCCAAGTCAAGATGTGCCACGCTGAGTGCTGTAATAAAATCAAAAGTTTCTATAACAAAGTAGTTGAGGGTGTGCACACTTATGCAACCATATTATTATTATTATTATTATTTTATTATTATTATTTTTTTTTTTTTATTTTTACTTCACCTAAAAGATTTCAGTTTCACACTTATACGACTCGTCCCACAATTTGGGACTGCAACGTAGCATGACAAGTAATTTCCCATGATTTCCAATGACAGCCATTCATATTAGTACGACTTCAAAGTAGTCCCTGCACTACTTTGGTCCGATTTTGATGGCACTTACACAGGCATTCCTTGAAATCGCGCGACTTTGAAGTCGCACAAGTGTGAAAGGGGGTCTAAAGGTGGAAAAAGTTCTGAAATTGGTGATCTTCTTTTTTATTTTATTGTTTGTAAAAAAAAAAAAAGCGGAAACCTGACATTTTAACAGGGGTGTGTAGACGTTTTTTTTTTTTTTTTATAGCCACTGTATACACTTTATTACCAAGAGTATTAGAAGCCTGCCTTTACACGCACATTAACTTTAATGGCACCGTAGTCTTAGTCTGTAGGGTCCAATATTGAGTTGGCTCACCCTTTGCAGCTGTAACCGCTTCAACTCTTCTGGGAAGGCTGTCCACAAGGTTTAGAAGTGTGTTTATGGGAATGTTTGACTATACTTCCAGAAGCGCATTTGTAAGGTCAGGAAATGATGTGGATGAGAAGATCTGGCTTGCAGTCTCTTCTCTAATTCACTACAAAGGTGTTCTATCGGGTTGAGGTCTGTGCAGTCCAGTCAAGTTCTAACACCCTAAACTCCCTCATCCATTTATTTTTTATTTTTTTTTCAAAATGTTCTGTCTTTTTTAAATATATATATATATATATATATATATATCTCTATCTATATCTCTATATCGATATCTCTCTCTCTCTCTCTCGATATCTCTCTCTCTCTCTCTCGATATCTCTCTCTCTCTCTCGATATCTCTCTCTCTCTCTCTCGATATCTCTCTCTCTCTCTCGATATCTCTCTCTCTCGATATCTCTCTCTCTCGATATCTCTCTCTCTCTCTCTCTCTCTCTCTCTCTCTCGATATCTCTCTCTCTCTCTCTCTCTCTCTCTCTCTCGATATCTCTCGATATCTCTCTCTCTCGATATCTCTCTCTCTCTCTCGATATCTCTCTCTCTCTCGATATCTCTCTCTCTCTCGATATCTCTCTCTCTCTCGATATCTCTCTCTCTCTCTCGATATCTCTCTCTCTCTCTCTCTCTTGACATCTCTCTCTCTCTCGACATCTCTCTCGACATCTCTCTCTCTCTCTCTCTCGATCTCTCTCTCTCTCGATCTCTCTCTCTCTCTCAATCTCTCTCTCTCTCGATCTCTCTCTCTCTCTCTCTCTCTCGATCTCTCTCTCTCTCTCTCTCTCTCTCGATCTCTCTCTCTCTCGATCTCTCTCTCTCTCTCGATCTCTCTCTATCTCTCTCTCGATCTCTCTCTATCTCTCTCTCTCGATATCTCTCTCTCTCTCTCTCGATATCTCTCTCTCTCTCTCTCTCTCTCTCTCTCTCTCTCTCTCTCGATATCTCTCTCTCTCTCTCTCTCTCGATATCTCTCTCTCTCTCGATCTCTCTCTCTCTCTCTCTCTCTCGATATCTCTCTCTCTCTCTCTCTCTCGATATCTCTCTCTCTCTCTATCTCTCTCTCTCTCTCGATATCTCTCTCTCTCTCTCTCTCTCGATATCTCTCTCTCTCTATATCTCTCTCGATATCTCTCTCGATATCTCTCTCGATATCTCTCTCTCGATATCTCTCTCTCTCTCTCTCTCTCTCTCTCTCTCTCTCTCTCTCTCTCTCTCTCTCTCTCTCGATCTCTCTCTCTCTCTCTCTCTCTCTCGATCTCTCGATATCTCTCTCTCTCTCTCGATATCTCTCTCTCTCGATATCTCTCTCTCTCTCTCTCGATATCTCTCTCTCTCTCTCGATCTCTCTCTCTCTCTCTCTCTCTCGATATCTCTCTCTCTCTCTCTCGATATCTCTCTCTCTCGATATCTCTCTCTCTCTCTCTCTCTCGATATCTCTCTCTCTCGATATCTCTCTCTCTCTCTCTCTCTCTCGATATCTCTCTCTCTCTCTCTCTCTCGATATCTCTCTCTCTCGATATCTCTCTCTCTCTCTCGATATCTCTCTCTCTCTCTCTCTCTCTCTCTCTCGATATCTCTCTCTCGATATCTCTCTCTCGATATCTCTCTCGATATCTCTCTCTCGATATCTCTATCTCTCTCTCGATATCTCTATCTCTCTCTCGATATCTCTATCTCTCTCTCTCGATATCTCTATCTCTCTCTCGATATCTCTATCTCTCTCTCGATAGCTCTATCTCTCTCTCGATAGC